>JAKGUB010000326.1:7892500-8492500 GCA_026261675.1 Hippocampus mohnikei
GGGTGCTGGGGCCTATCCCAGCTGTCTTCGGGCAGTAGGCAGAGGACACCCTGAACTGGTTGCCATCCAATCGCAGAAGCGTGAAATCAGGATTCTAAAATGATGCTTGATTCCATTTACCTCAAATTTCTTGCAATTTGCGTTTTGTTTTGCTTCTGTCATGGTCTTTCTGTTTTTGTGTCAGCTCCAGCTGGAGTGGAGGGCGTTCCATCCAGCAAGATTTAAGTTTCTGTGTTTGGATAATTGGCTTTGTTTTTCTATCAATATATATTTTTTGTTTCGTAGTTTATCTGAGTCTGCGTTTGCGTGTTCCGCACAACACCTGGTTCGTTTGCGGACGTTGTCACTCCCTCCCTCATTTGCACAGAGACACTATATTTTTCATCATCAATGGCTGGTAAACATTGGTCAGGCAATGTGTTACGCGTTAAATACAGTACAGCACCAACATCATGATCTCATATAGTCTCCATGCAAGCTTTGATGAGTGTAACTCCTTCTCTAATTATCTAACAGACAGCCACAAAGTTGACCTACATCATGTTTACAACCGCATGTAACATCCAGCATGAAAATGTTTGGGGTCTCTTTTTCAGTGTATTGCCTAATAGTTACATCTCTCAACAAATGAATTTCTATTGACATTTCTGACAGTCTGTATAATGGTGGCACTAAAAATGAGAAATTCACTTGCTGCTCCAGCGTCATTCTCTCATTCTCTTAGCACTTCAAAATGTGAAAATCATCTTAAGCATATTCATTGAACACATATGGACATATTTTACAGAAGAACAATCCCCGCATTATTTATATTTAAAATCTTTTTGTTTCTTATGTAATATACAGGTTTGTTGACATAGTGACTTTTGGGCCTTCGGTAGCTATGAATCAAAATATAAACTCTTGAAATATTTCTTTCTCTGTGGAGCGAATCTTAGTTTCACTTTTTCAGTTGAGCGACTGAAATGAATGAATTTTTTTCCACAATATTCTAATTGATTGAGAAGCCACGGCAACGGAAAATTAGGTTTGAGATTGGCCGGCCATCAAAATGCATTCAGCAAAGATGACCGCAGTTTCAGTACTGAACAAAAGGACATGCATTGGCAACACACACACGCACGCGCACACACACACACACACACACACACACACACACACACACACACACACACACACACACACACACACACACACACACACACACACACACACACACACACACGCACACACACACAAAGAACTTTGGATTGAATCTTTGGAATCTCCATGAAGAGGCTTTAGAAGACTTGGTATTCACCTTGTCGATCAAGGTTACTTGTCAATATTATCGAACCTTTTATAATTCAGTTGTCCGATATCCGAGCGAGAACTCCAAATCCTTTTAATCATATCCAACAACATGCTCTCGTGTAGAGCATTTCTTTTTTTCAGTTTTGTAGGTTCATGTGCGAACCAAATCTAAGATAGCATAGCAAGAAAAATAGCATTATTTTTCACAAGAAGTCAGCAAAGGTCTTGGGACAGATGCAGTTAAAAAAACAAAAACAAAAAAAGATTCAAGTGAATGATAATTAATATTTGGTTTAAACTAAATTTCTTTTTATAACCACATAAAGCCCATGACCCTCTTATGTTAGCAATGCATGCCCATTTTGTTTTGTTTTACGTGGGCCTTTTGTGGGAATTATTTTTCTTTTTTTTGTGAAAGAAAAAACAAACATGTATGTGTGGAAAGCTAATGTGTTTACACATGTCAAGTATCACTCAAACCACAAAATGTGATTGCAATATTGATCAAATGACTTGATATGTCTTCATGCAGAGATTAAAAAGTTATTATTTCTCTCTTTATTGTGACTTATGGTCTATATCGATGCCATGTGACTTGCTTTGGACAAGAGTGTAATCTGTCTTGAATAAAAATATCTCAAGCCTGAATGCAATTAAAAAAACATGGGGTGAAGAAATTCTAATTTGTTTAAATACTGGTGTAATTTAAAAAAATGATTTGTCATATGTCTTTGTTGTTTCAAATTGTTTTTGGTTTTGTTTTCTTGTGGTTCATGCCTTGTCCTGCTTGGTGTTTGTTTGTTTGTTTTTTTCTTGTGTCACCCAATCATCTCCCTTAGCCTCTTGTGTCTTGTCCAGGTTGTCCTCGTGAGTTATTTAGTTCCCTGGTTTCTTTCTGTCTTTGTTGATTCATTGTGTTTGCTGCTTCTGTTGCTCTCGGTGCGAGTCCTGTTTTCCCAGAATAATGTCCAGTTTTCTTTAGTAGTTAGTTTATGTCCATTTATGTTTATGTGATCATCAATCAGTAACACCCCAAAGTCGGCAATCAAGATAAATGTCTATTTTGTGGACACATCTTGTGATTCTTAGCAACTTAAAGTTCGACAATCCAATGACAAGCAGCTAAATATAAGTGTATACTGTATATGTTTCGTGTGTTCTCACCTCGTCTAGATGAACCAGGAAGGTAACATTAGTCCCCAGGTTGGCAGCCAGTTTACCATCTTTGGTAGTCAGCGAAAGTCCCTTTGGAGGTTTCCTGGGGCACTGTTGCTTTCGAGCTGTGTACATTTCTTTTACTCCCTTGGTGCAGTTATTTAACACCACTTTACGGTACCTTCACAAAGACACCCAAGTTGAAAATTCATTTGCGTTTTTGACATGCGCGGATGCAGTCTTGGAAAAATTCTGCATCATGCTATTTGGTCTTAACAAGAGGTGCAGAATGCAAAGAGCGTTACTAGAATACAAAGTTGTTGGAGCGCAACTGTGATAAGAAGCTCCCTAACGGCCACTACCGTATGTGGTCAGCTCAATATTCAATCTCGCCTTACCTTGCAACGTGATTATTCAAATCCCTTCACTTAAATCTCATCGCTAAAAACAAATGAACAAACAAACAAACAAACTCAATTTTTAAACTGGACGTTACGTCTTAAAAGATTGAATCATACAATTTGGTGTGTGCACTTTAAATTCTTATGGCTATTGTTGAAACAATAGCGCCGGAGAACGGCATGCATTGTTCTCATGGCGTATGCTGGTAAGCGGACTCTCACCCTGTGCTGTTGAGATAGTTCTGACCAAGACTGCAGCTTTTGGAGGTTGAGGAGGGATTAAACCAAAAGGAAGGCCTGCAGTTCCCATTGCCGCGGCGCTCATATCCATAGTCACTGTCAGACAACAAAGTGCATCCAATACACAAAGGACTTGATCAATGTCAACATGCACAAAAGGATAGATTGTAATCGGGTTTCTATTTTGCAGCGATTGAAAAACACTTGAATAGACTCGCACCATTATTAAGTACATTGATTTGAACTACTGTTGACAAATATGCCCTCCAATATATATACCGGTGTATAAAACATTATCGAGGGGCACGCATCTGGAGAGGAGTATGTCTCAAAAGAGAATCATCTCTTGCCTGCTGAAAAAGATCAATATGTTGCGAAGCGATGTAAAAAAAAATGTCCTGACCTAATTACCATGACCATGTAATTGATATCGCGATTAAACCAAACCAGAACAAATACAACAAAGGCAAAATGCTTTAAGCACATTAGAAAAACCTGATCAAAGAAATAGAGATGACCCAATTTGCTCTATATGACACATTCAACACTCTATGACAGGACAATAGGTGGCTAGTGTGGGCCGGATGCTGATGATATTTGTGGCACCGTAACTTCCAGCCTGTTCCAAAATCAGATGAGACGCCCCACTCAGCACACTTCACTTTCCACAGCTCAGTGTACAGTTAACACGCCCATTTATTTTGTGCAATTGTGAGGCTTGCACACACGAGGTAGATAACACTTGCGTGGGAGGGCGCCTAATTATTATTTTTTTTTCCTTCAGTACGTGTTTTGATAGTGTCAGCAGCATGTGTTGGACTTCATGCGGAGACTAGCGGAATGCATGTACTGGCGTTATGTAATTCGTTCTACAAATACGTAGTCACATTACCAATACATTGAGTAAAAACTATGATTTAGCAGGATTGCAATTTTAATGCGGTAAGAGGCTGGTTGTTGACTTCGCCCCAAGTCGCCATCACACTAGAAAGCAGCTCAAGTGGATACGTTGTCACAATATACAGTAGCTTAATAAGGCATGTTGACTGCACTCACACAACCGTCGCTGCAATATTCAAATCAGGTGATCATTTCTGCTATTTGGGCCACAGAAGCTTGCGTTAGGTATAATGTTATGTTGATGAGAAATCCCAGTGGGATTAAAGTTGCTCATTGGGGAGCTGAAGTGAAGTTAGGAGCTGGCCTTGTTGGGCTTCCCAATCGTTTATAAACAAAATGGAGTAATTGGTGTGTTATTTTCGACCATAATTTACAATTAAATCTTCAAAACTCTACAAAGTGATTTCCATGATTTTTTCCCCCCACATTTAGCCTCTGTAGGTTGAAGTCTACCAATGATGAGAATTACAGACCTCTGCCATCACCTTAAGCGGGGAACAATCAGGGGCTGACTACATTATATCAACCTCGATAAATGGACCTTTGACTCATTAAAATATTTCTTTGCGGCCCTTCAAAATTTTTATTTCATTCACCCTGCTCTAGAATACAAACAAACATACGCTCTCAAACACAAAAGAAATCTAAAATATGTTATCTTAATCAATTAAGATTGAGACTAAAATGAACATTATAAACTTTATTAACGTTGCTACACAAAACTGAGATGTTCCCTAAGAAATCAACATATGAAATCTTTTGAATCTTTGGGCCGTTTTTCTGTGTGCTTAAGCCTCTTTAAAGTGCCTCTCTCCACTCTGGCACTTTTTAGATTTGGAGTATTTTCAGGGCTAAAATGATTTATGAATAGGTTTTATCAAGGATCAACTCAGAATTGTAGGCGTACCCTCCCCATACTCCAAATCTCTATTCTGGCCTTTAAAAATGGCATCGCATAGGGCTATTTAGTAGCTATTTAGTATGAGGATTCTTTATGGATACAGGCCCATGTGTTTGTACTCAATTATTGGAACCTGTTTCACTTTCACAATTTGGCGGCAAAATACTATACACGTGAAGTTCAAACTGATGAACGTTATTGCTTGTTTGGCAAATATTCTACAGCTTTTAATTGGATGCTTGCAACAATGTTACAGTTGATTTGTTTGGGACCAACAGGTGGCTCTGTCGGACTCCTCCTACAGCGGCACACCTGCTGGTCATCATGTCATTAGTAGGTTCTCTGTTTAAAGGACTCCCGGCCTGACCACTCAGTGTCAGGTCATTGTTTCTGTTGCTGACTCTGTTCTGTTCCTGTAATGTTATTCCGTCTGCCATGGGTTTGTGTTTGTTACTTTGGACTCTTGTTTTCAGATCTTCGTTCTGGATTTAGTTTTCTTAATGTTTGATTCATACACTTTGTCCAGTTCACCCAGCTCCTCCCTCCTACCTGCCTTTTAGGGTCCTCCACCACGTTCGTGACCCAGAAAAGCTGGGACAAGAAAAGAGTTGAGCAACACACACACACACACACACACACACACACACACACACACACACACACACACACACACACACACACACACACACAACAAACAACTTTGCTTTGGAACATTCCACAGGGAATGGATTTGTGTATAAAAGGAGCAGCCCTCAAAGGGATATGTAAAACGTACACTTACAAGGAGTTTAGGGATTTCATCATCTCTGATTCAGGCTTTGTAAAGTGCTCTGGGCACCAGATGGTGAAGATAGAAGTGTAAAATGAATGCACTCCATATAATCAACAGATTCAGATAATCTGGACAAATCGCTGCATGTAAGCGGCATAGCCGAAAACCAGTATTAAATGCCCGTGACCTTCGATCATTCTGGCGGCACTGCATTAAAAACTAGCATAATTGTGGAAAGGATATTGCAACGTGGGCTCAGAAACACTTGAGAAAAGAAATGTTCAATCCTACGTCTACAAAAGCCATCTGGAAACAACACCTAAAATGCTACTGGCTTTTCTTTGCAAAAGCTCAGATGAGATGGGCTGATGCGCAATGGGTGAAGTGGTGATGGGAAAAGTAAGCATCAAGTTTGCTTCATGAACCGGTTGTATTTTTTGACTTCTCTAGATGGTAGTCTCTGTTCAACAATGGGCTGAAATCACATTGACTTGCCATTTCTTAAATCCCTTTATGTAAACCATCAGTGCCATCTAGAGGAGACAAAAAAATACAACTGGTTCATGAAGCAAATCAAACGCTTCCTTTTCCCATCACTACCGCTAAAGTATGGTGTGGTCCACATCTATGAGTCCACATTTCAAATTGTTTTGGGAAATCATGGGAGTCATGTCTTCTTGGCCATAGAGGAGAAGTACCATCAGAAATGTTCTCAGTGCAAAGTTCAAAAACCCTCTGTGAAGGTATATGCCTACTGTATCTTGGAGGCACCATTAATACTGAAATGCACATACAGGTTTTGGAGCAAAATATACAGTCAAACCTCGGTTTTCGTCCATAATCCGTTCCAGAAGGCTGTTCAAAAACCGAAGTTGTTCGAAAACCGAAACCACGCTCTTTTTAAAATAAAAATGTTTACTGAACACGTCTGCTCACGATGGAAAGCAACCCGAGGAAGCGTCACTTCCTCGTGTAAGGGAGGCGAGAGGAGTCAAATGGTGCATTCAAGTGCGCTCAGTTCGTTCGAGAACCAACATTTGTTCGTCATCCAAGGCATAAAAAAATCAAAATTTTGGGTCGAAAACCGAATTGGTTGAGAACCGAGACGTTTGGCAACCGAGGTTTGGCTGTACTACTATTCGACAACGTCTTTATCAGATACATTCCTGATCATTTCATGGAGGCAATGCCAAGCCATGTGTTACAAAAGTGTGGCTTCATAGTTAAAGAGTGTGAGTACTAGACTGGACTGCCACTGGTCAGACCTGTCTCCAACTGTAAATGTGCATTATGAAGTGCAAAATACAACACAGACCCCAGACTATCTAGCAAGAATGGGAAAGAATTCCACCTTCAAAGCTTCAACAATTAGTCTCCTCATTTCCCAAATGCTTATTCAGTGTTGTTAAAAGGAAATATGCCCCAGCTTTTTTGGAATGTGGTTACATTCAAAATGACAGAGCCTTTGGCAGGAGGTTGCTGTGCTCCTCTCTCAGGGTCACCAGCCATTGTGCACTGCTGTTATGTGCAGCCTCCCTCTCCCATATTCCTTTCCAGTACTTTTCAGTTTCCAGTCTTGGTGGGTCAGCTCTGCTGTTAGGACCCTGCCACTGAGCGTACACTTTGCAGGTTGTGTTGCGAACAGCCTGTTTATTCGCCTGGCCTCATTCTCTTTCGTGTACCTCTTTAGGCGACTGGACAAGGCTTGGAGCCTTTGTTTGGCAACCCCGCCCCATTAAAGAAATTATATATATATATATATATATATATATATACTGGCAAAATGGTATTGGTGAACCAACCGGATATCGTGATCATTGATAAAGGACAAAGGAATGCCGTTGTAGTGGATGTAGCGATCCCAAGTGATGGAAACATCAGAAAGAAGGCACACAAGAAACTCGAGAAATACCAAGGGCTCAGAGAGGAGCTGGAGAGAGCCTGGAAGGTAAAGGTGACAGTCATGCCTGTGGTGATCGGAGCACTCGGGGCAGTGACCCCCAAACTAGATTAGTGGTTGCAAAAGATCCCGGGAACAACATCGGACATCTCAGTCCAGAAAAGCGCAGTGCTGGGAACAGCAAGGATACTGCGCAGAACCCTCAAGAACCCTCAAGCTTTCTGGCCTCTGGTAGATATAAATGATTTTCAAATCATGTTGTTTTTCTTTTATTTACGTTTCACACAATGTGCCAATTCGAATTTGCACCTTAGTGCGTTTGGAAGTGTACTGAGACCACCTTGTAGAGCATGCGGACAAAGATGAGTTTTTTTTCCAACTTTTTCAAGCCAGAAGTTGACACACAGAGAAAGTAGGAGTCATTTTATCCTTGTTTGCCAGAAACTAATCAGCGCAGACATGTTGGACTGCTACAAAAACTATTTACATCACACTGTAGGCTGGTGTGGCTCCCGTCTCTGTTATTTGAAATAAAAAGCAAACCACTGAAGATTTGCATACAAATTGAAGTTATTAACATCCAAATGCCTTTCCCATCTTCTAATTGGAATAATCACAAACAGCATATTTTACTGTCAGACACTGGGGTCAGACATTATTATCATGTTGTTTAAAACAATTTCAAACAAGTTTTCACATTATTGGAAAGCGTGTTGCACATGTGTGTGTAAAAGAATAAATTATGAAAATGAGTGGTGGCATGCAAAAATGTACTAATTTTGGTGACTTCCTGTCCTGTTGGATGATGAACAGTACCGTACGAAATTTGGATGGGAATCAACCACTACTTTGTATTTTAGTCTACCTGACGCCGAGTCCCGTTTCTAATTTTTCAATAAAAACAGGTTTCTTGCTTTATCTTGCCGTAATTGTGTCAGTATTTCCACAAGTGCACACACAAATGGGATGTCACGAATAAATTCTCATGAAATTCTAACCCCTTCACGTTTCAGTGTATCAATGGTTTGCTCTCCACGCAGTTTGGTCTTTGTTGTACTTTTATTAGAAGGTATTTTCGTTCAGATTTTTTTCCTTGCCTTGTGCAAGCGCCTTTTGTTTTCTTGGCATTATTCCTGCTTTGTTGTTCAGCATCAGTATTTATACTTTGTCTTATGCCTTGCGCCGATTTTTTTTAAATAAATATTTTTGTTCGATCAACTTTCTTGAGTCTACGCTTGTCGGGTCCAGATCTGTCCGGAACCTTCTGGGCGCCCAAGACTTCCATTTATTTGCACAATATTATACTTTTTAAAATCTACCTACTCATGACACAAAATTAAGATTTCAACCAAGTGTAATTTCCCCTCAAAGAGTAGCCCGCACGCCTTCATTTTTTGGGGTGATGCTGTAGCAGAGTGTTATCATCAAATTGTACACGAAACAAATGTGAATTGTTGTTGAAATGTGAACTGCAAAAAAAAAAAAGATGTTCATACCGACTGAGATCGAGCCAAGAGAAATTTCAGGACTTCAACCCGATTTCTCTGATTATCAACAACAAATATATTAAGATCTTGATAAACTAAATGTTTGTGCCAAACAGTTAAAAGATAATGGTTTTGATCGGGCTGCAGATTTTGGTGATTTTGATCGAGGTGCAAGCAAACAGATTCTGAGCATCTCGACAAGTGTGGTGGATGTCATTGTATTTTATTCATAAATATGACATCAACATGCATCAAATCCTCTTAATTCAATTCATTGAATGCATTTTTATTATCATCAGCTTTATTATATATTTTTAAAATCATCTCACTGGCCGGGGTCACAGCTATGGAAGGTGGTGTGGATAGTGGTTGTCACTGAGTGGAAGGTTGTCTCCAAGATGGCCTCTTCACAGATCCATAATCTCCCTAGCCAACTTTGAATTATCCGCCCTAGAATTACAGTTCCTTCGAAATTTACTTGACACTCCTTGATCTCTCGCAGGACTCAAGCACATAGCAGCACTCTCTTGCACATGGCATTGAAAGGAGCTGCTTCGATTGGCAGTGAAACAAGTCTCATGCAAAACATTTTATTTTATTTTTTAATGCGCCATACTGCAACACCTTGCATGGGTCTGAATACCAAAACTTAGTCTTGTCCGCCCCAACAGACATTAACACGATGCCGTGTGCAAGACTTGCAAATAAGAGCTCTTACTTTAAGTGTAGTGCTTCCAAAATGCGTGCTGTGTGTGATAAAGAACATGTTTTTAATGTTCATCTTACCATTCAAAATCATGAGCTCGGCAAATACAAGACTCAGCAGAGAGGATTCTTGAGTAGTCTTTGCCGAGCATGCAGTAGTTTCCTGGACGACGTTTCATGTAAATCTGTTTTTGTCCCATAATACATGGCTCACCCTGTGGAGGAGGAGGGGTGTGGGGTGGGGGTGGGGACTTTTAGGTGATGATCTTGTCATAGTATACACAGCAACATGGACGGCAAAGGTTTTTTTTTACTCACCTGATTGTGCAAATGCCATGTTTGGTAATCTTCCTCAGTACATTTTCTACTGAAGATCGACTTGTAATCTATCTTGATGAGCTGCCATTCCGAGCGGTGGCTGAAGTGCCCAAAAAATCTGAAGTACAATGCAGAAAATAATAGCTATTTTAAAAAACATTTTACAGGTAGCTGCCTGATGAGTGGGTAAAAATAAAGTATTGCTACTCAAGTAAAATTACAGTATTTGCACAAAAATCAATCTCCATCTACATGCATGATATTATTTCACATGATGTACATAATGGCGGGCTTTTAATAGATACGAAGCGACATCTGGCTGCGAGCAGTCGGGCAAAATAAGAATGTTGGTATCAAGGCAACATAAGACCCATGACAATTGAAAAAACGCGGATTTGGCAAAGTGTCTGCACTGGATGCAATGTTTGCACATCCGTCTCACATGTAAGTGGTTGGCGATTTGAATCCGAATCTATCAGGTGTGCTTTCGTTGTACTCCGATTCCATTCCACATTCCAAAAACATGCTTCTTGAAATATTAGGGGTGTTCACACGGCAAGATTTGTTTCGGCGCTGCGCCAGTAGAGCGTTCACACGTGCAAATTTGCTATGGGTAGCGCCGGAAAATCGCTTAAACCGGATCAAATTTGATCCACCTAAGGGAGGTGGTTTAAAAATTTGCTCCAGAGCAAATGCTCGTTTGCGGGGCAGCACCGGTGTAAATTTGCACGTGTGAATGCTACGCATGAGAAGAGTTGATTACGTACGGCGAGAATGCGTTGCTTTCGTGCTCTGTCGGACTTCCGTCAGGTGTTTGTTTCATAACGACACAAGACATGGCTGGTAACACTAGCAAAGCACCTCTTGGGTTATACCATCTCAACTAGAACGGGGGTAGTCCCCAAACGTCATCTTTCCTTTTGTAGGAGACTGGACTGTCTCAGAGTTGTTTGTGTAGTTTGTTCCTTTGTTGTGTGTTCACAACCCCCCGGTGCCCCATAGAATTTTGTGATTTCCTCTCTTGATTTTTCTGTTTGGCGCATTACATGTTTGCTTTTCTGAGTGTCATTGAAGTCATCGTTGACTTACGTTTTCGGGGGGGGGGGTCACTCTCGAGTAGAAGGCACAGACAGAGAAGAAGAAGGACGTGCCTGTACAGTAGTTGCTTGAGTTGTGTATATGTTTTAAAAAGAACCAACACGACAGCTCATTTGTTTTCTGTCATTTTGCTCCGCTGCAGAAACTGCAAGTGGAGCTGTGCCGACGCTGTGCCGGTGCTGCCACGCTCAGCGGCTGTGTACATGTGAACGCTCCACAAAATTTGTTCCGGTGTAAAATGTATCGCAACAAAATACACCGGTGCAGCGCCGGAGCAAATGTGTGCCGTGTGAACACCCCTATTTTGTGAACAATATTGTGAATGACTGTAGTTGGTTGGCGGCCAAACCAGGGTGTACTTCTTCTCTTGCCCAAAGTCAGCTGGGAAATGCTCCAGCTCAACTCAACTGTATTTATATAGCACTTTCAAACAGCCATCGCTGCGTAGAAACTGTACATGGAGCAACTAACATATACAACAGTAAAGCAACCAATCGGTAACAAAGACGGTAGAAAGCACCGAACAGCAAAACCAAGCTCAGCAGTGACCCTTGTGAGGATAAGTGGTATCAAACTGTACAGTACAAATATCTTGTTTTTCATATTGACAATTATCTCACTTTCAATCTCTATATCTAAAAATCTGGTTAAGAAATTAAAAGTAAGATCGGGTTACTTTTATATCATAAGTCTTGTTTAACATTTAACGCTTTCAGGGACAGCGGTTACTACAGTGAGCAACTTATCATGTTATCGGGTTACAGGGTGGATGAAAGGGTTAAAACCCAAAGGAAAGTTGTAGCAACGTTCCTCCCAGTCTTAGGGTTAGAGATTATGGTGGCATTATCTACAGGACACACATCTGTTCAGGCACTGCAGTTGCTGGACATAGTTGCTGGACATAGTTACGGCACTCTCTAATTCATCTCATCTTTCAAATTGCATAGACATTTTTGTCTTTTTATTCCAATGTTGGCTGGCTGTCTCTCTCTTGACAACATTTTATTCACTGTTACGTTTATTACGTACAGTTGCATATCACACTCAAACCAATATTACTTCATAGGAAAGGGTTCGGAGGTCATTTATATTGCACACAAAAAGGAGAAATTTCTAGAGTTGCTGCAGTGGTTCCACATAATAGAGGAAATGAGCAAGTTATCACCTTCGTGCAATTGAGGCAAGATTCTGGATTCCCTATACATAGTACATGTAAGACAGTATCTTAGTTAACTGGATCCTTCCTTCCAGTCCCCAAAGTCAGGGATATAAACTGTCCAACATACTTTAATTTAATAGACTTTTTGTAATCATGCATATCATAATCCCTCAAGGGAAAACTCAACTTGCAATTTGCTATAATCTTTCCTTGTGACTGGATGGATTCAGCTGCAAAATTAGCTTTGTGTTTGAGAACTGGGCCCCCCAATTTGTTTTAAAACTATTTTGGTCAGCTTAAAACAAAGGCTTTTTTCATAGTAATTATTTCATCTGAGATGTATGTTCTTAGATTTCATTGTATTGTTATGGAGCCTCACGTGATGCTTCGTCTGGGCCAGGTCACTCTTGCAAAATAAACTGTAAATTTCAATGGTTTTGCAACCTGGATGAGGTTTATGGATTGAAAATAAATATCAACAAAAAAAGTGGTTGCAGTAAATCTGAAATCATTGCCGCGGCCAAATTGTATTATGGATGAGTGAATTATGCATTACTGTGCATATTCTGATCGATAAATAGTCAGAACTACACACCGAATGTGGTCGGAGGTCATTTATATTGCACACAAAAAGGAGAAATTTCTAGAGTTGCTGCAGTGGTTCCACATAATAGAGGAAATGAGCAAGTTATCACCTTCGTGCAATTGAGGCAAGATTCTGGATTCCCTAAACATAGTACATGTAAGACATAAGTGTCAAACTCCGGTCCTGGAGGGCCGCCTTTCTGCATGTTTTTCATCTCTCTCTGTTGCAACACACCTGATTGAAGTGATCAGCTCATCAGAAAGCTCTGCAGAAGCCTCATATCGAGCCTGTTCATTTGAATCAGGGGTGTTGCAACAAGGAGAGATGGACAACATGCAGGACAGCCGCCCTCCATGACCTGATTTTGACACACACATATGAAAGTCTTACATGTACACATATGATGTAAGTGCAGAAAATTGAGTTTTTGTGAATTGTACAGTATACATTCTAGAAGTAGTCCAAGTAAAATAATTCACATCTCTAAAAAACAAGGACAAGTGTAAAACGTCTAAATTTAGGGAGTATTGATTTAAAAATAGTACAGACATTTGAATTGTGTATGATCTATGTATAAACACCATGTCTTTTTTTATGCCATTAAAAGTGCAACAAATTTCCTACATGGCCCTTAAACTGCCGTTTCAAATTTGTAATTTTAAATGGCAGATTGCCTTTGGATATCGTATAGCTCCTGAATCTGTTTAGCCTTTAAACTCTGCAAAAAGTAACTCAGA
The DNA here is from genome assembly GCA_026261675.1 of Hippocampus mohnikei. Classification (NCBI taxonomy): domain Eukaryota; kingdom Metazoa; phylum Chordata; class Actinopteri; order Syngnathiformes; family Syngnathidae; genus Hippocampus; species Hippocampus mohnikei. The sequence goes on from JAKGUB010000326.1 coordinate 7,906,153, forward strand.
TGACCTCACGGATGCAAAAGGCATTTTAACTTACAGCATCACAACACACCCTGAAAAGAAGTAGGTAATCATTTCATACTGAATGTTTGCAGTTAGGGAATTTGTAAGACTTACGTCATAATCTGGTTCTCTGCCCCAGCTTCTACCAAAACGCCATCCACGAACAGAGGCACAGAGGAAAAGCTGTGCTGGGTCCATTGCCTCCCTTCGTCAAAGCTGACCCTGTACATGTGTGTCAAAACACATTCCCATCACAAACCCAGCAATAGCAATGGCACGCAAAACAGAAACTCTCATTTTCGAGCTTGGTCATAGGGGAGGATTAAGGTTGGGATCACAATCACTATAGTCGAAACAGACAAAATTCACAGCCTCTGTGTACAGTGCCGTGAAAAAGTATTTGACCCCTTCCTGATTTCTGTGTTCTTTGCATATCTATCACACACGAAGGTTTCAGTTCATCAAACCAATTTTAATACCACACAGAGACAACCCAAGGTAATACAAAGTACAGTTTATAAATGTCAATTGAATTTATTTGGACAAAAAAAAAAATACCTGTCCCAAAGTGAAAAAGTAATTTCCCCCTGAACCTACAAATGGGATGTGGAGCAGTAAATGAAATCAAGCATTTGCGATAATTAGTGATGAGTCATTCACATCTCCGTGGGGGGATTTTGACCCACCTTTCTTCGCAGAATTGTTTCAACTCTGCCATATTGGAGACGTTTCTAGCATGAACTGACCCTTTAAGGTCACACTACAGCATCTCAATTGGATTTAAATCTGGATTTTGACCTGGCCACTCCAAAACCTTAATTTGGTTTTTGTTAGCCATTCACAGGTCGACTTGCTGGTGTGTTTTGAATCGTTGCTGCATGTTCCAAGAGCGCTTGAGTTTGAGGGTGCAAACTGATTGTCGGATGTTCTCCTTTAGGATTTTCTGGTAGACAGCGGAAGTCATTGTCCCATCAATCACAACAAGTTGTCCTGGTCCTGAGGTAGAAAAGCAGCCACAGACCACCACAGTGCTACCACCATGCTTCACTGTTGGCATAATGTTCTTTTAATCAAATGCTGTGCCATTTTTACCCGAGATGTAGCGGGCTGCACATCTTTCAAAAAGTTCCATTTTTGACTCATCAGTCCACAGAATGTTTTTCCAAACATCCAATGTTTTTCCATGTCTTTTGGCAAATGTGAGATGAGCCTTTGTGACCAGTGTCTTTCTTGTGGTAGATTAATGAACACTGACCTCAACTGATGCCAGATCTGGAGTTCTTTGGGTGTTGTTCTAGGTTCTTTTGCAACCTCCTGGGTGAGTCGTCATCGCAATCTTGGAGTAATTATCGCTGGTCAACCACTCCAGGGAATGTTTGGCACCGTTCTTAGTTTTATCCATTTGTGGGTAATGGCTCAGACAGTGGTTTGCTGTAACCCATGAGTTTTGGGAATGGCATTGTAACCTTTTTGAGACTGATAGAGTTCAATAAAATTTTTCTAAATTCTTGAATTTCTTCGAGTGGTGGCATTAAGCGTTTGTTTCTTGAAATATTGGAGTGTACATCACTTTGTCTGACAAATTCTATTAATATGATTTTCTTGATTCAACAAATGTGGTGCTAGGGTGTTGCCTATGAAACTGAACTCAGCTTTCCCAAAACTGTCGTTAGTCACAGTTACTTGTTTGTTTTTTTTTAACAGAGGGGCAATTACATTTTCAGAGGGTCAGGGAAGTTTGGATTTTTTGTGCCTTAATAAAGTGAATTGGCATTCACATCTTGTATTTCCTTGGGTAGTGTCTGTTTGATATTAAAATAGGTTTGATGAACGGAAACCTTTGTATGTGACAAATATGCAAACAACACAGAAATCAGGAAAGGGGGAAATACTAAAACACTGTAATTAGCTGCAGAATAATTCAGTAAATGGTATTATAACAGTCTGGTTATTAAAGTCAAGATCCCTCCCCAAAATACAGATAAAATATGAGAAGCAAAAACATTCATGGTAGATATTACAAAATCAACTTTAGAAAATAAACAAAAGTAGAACTCTTTCAGTGCAAGTGCTAAGGAGAGGGAGACCATGTAAGGGCAACTTTCATCATTTGGAGAATGAGCTCAATTGATTTTGACAGCAACTCAACTCTGAAGCTGAAGTGAGAACAAGTTGGAGTACCTGAGTGTATGTGGCATGCAGAAACACTGCTGAGGCCACAAATTTGGAGAGAGAGAGATTCCCCACCCCCCACCACCACCCGACCCTCTCACACACGCATGTGGCCGCAACAGAAAAACAAAATCCCTCACAGCCTTCATTTGGCATTAACACTGACAACAAAATAGCTCAGATTCATACCTATTATAAGATACTAGATTGGAAAGCAGTCACTGAATACCCAACAGTTAAAATCACGTGCCACAGCAATATGCAGGTGGCATAAAGGTAACTGCTGCTGTTGTTGTTGTTTTTTTTTCTTTCTCGCAAAGAAATTGGTTGCTAGATAAAAGCGTCACACTTACTTTCCAGTTGTTGTCATGATGAAAAATAAGAAAACTGAAATGTTTTGACTTTCTGGGGTGGAAACTGACCCACCACTCCCAATTGGACGAGAGGAAGGCGAATGTGTTCGTGGACGTAGTAAATGGGGCTCAAACAAGTGAATGTTAATGACAAGTGGCTTGGAGGGAAAAAAACCCAAAACAAACAAACAAAACAAATATATACAATTTAAATTTACTTTCTTGCCATCAGCCAAAATGGATGTACCCTTGAGAGCAAAGGGAACAGCCAATGTGTATGTCACATATTGTACATCATCAAGCTTATTAATCATCCATCCATCTCTCCACTTTCTATTCGTCATTATGGTGAGCTGGAGCCAATACCAGCCAAATACACCTTTGACTGGTTGCCAGCCTTGGCAGGGTTATATACCAAACAATCATTCACACTCACATTTAAACCGAAAGGACAATTTAGAGTCTTCAATGAACCTAACATGTTTTTGGAATACGGGAGAAAGCAGGAGTTCCCAGAAAAAAAAAAACAAAAAAACACTCATGCGTGCACGGGAGAGAACATGCAAACTCCACACAGGACGGCCACAGGATTCAAATCCAAAACTTCAGAACTGTGAAGCAGATGTGCCAACCACTTGTCCAGCATGCCGCCTATTTAAATCATAAGAAATGAATTAACTTCATGTGACTATGAAAAGCAATACAAAAGGGAACAAATCAAACTGACATACCATAAGTGTCTGGTTGGCACAGAAGGCTGTTTTACGGCAACAAGGGCCCCTCCTTTGTCCAGAAACCAAATATTGTGCTCCTCTTCAAAAATCTGAACATTAATGATCATACATAGATAGCATAGAGTGGAAAAAAAAACACACAAAAAACGAATGTAACAAAGTCATGCCCGTTGACATCCATCTTTAGACAAGGAGTTGTACCGTATTAGCTAAATCCTAACAAAGTAGCTTTTCAATAACAACTTGAAACACGCACAGGAGATGCATTAGCTAAATCCTACCAAAGCTTTTTAATAAGTTGAAGCACGCACGCACGCACGCACGCACGCACGCACGCACGCACGCACGCACTCACTCTCTCACACACACACACACACACACACACACACACACACACACACACACACACACACACACACACACACACACACACAGACACACACACACAGAAAATAGACTTAGTTATGATGAAGCTCTCACCTGTCTCCAGCTATTTCCGGCATCAGATGATATATACATGCCAACATTGTTGTAGGACAGCTCAGCTCCAATATTCCCTGCACTCAGCAGAATAAATAATAGAACAAAACAGATCATTGATAACATAAGAGGGGAACAACATACTCACTTATGATTAAGAAATACTATGTTTTATTTTTTTTAACTCCATGAGAAAAGAATTCTATCGTTCATGTTTCAATCAAATCACAAAATATACGTCTTTTTATTCATCACAACTCATCACACATTCATTACAACATATACAAGCAAGCACTCTCCCCCGTAAAGCAACATTTCCTTCGACCATTATCAATCTACCCCATTGTATATGAGGTATTTGCAAGGTATCACTCTGAAACAGGTTTTAAAGTTACACAGAGAGTAAATATGGGATAACAGAATTCCACTTATTCCAACATACCCTGACAAAACCCATGCAAGCTGACGGACATGCGGTGGACATGAAATCGCCACGCAGAAAGGTTGGAGCCCAGATTCAAACCCCGAACCTGATTATGGGGCAGATCTGTTTGCCACATGGCACAACATGCAGCCATAAAAATGATCACAGCCCTAAAACTCAAAGCCTAACTTTCAACAATGAGTTAACTAAATCCTGAGATCTGGGTTATTGTGAATTTCTTTGATGTATGTTTAAGTGATTGTTTGAAATATTTGCTCTGTTGTATCATTTTCAAGTGCCTGCAACAAACACCACAAAAGGCATGCATGCACACAGCAAGCTTTCAATCTCCCCATGTATGTGATTATAATGCTCCTCACGCTCCACTCTCAGGGCTGTAAAACAGTTTTTCGGTTCATGTAAATAATAGAAGACTGCAAGTTCTCCCCTATGGATGCCTGCAGCGTTCAGACAACATAATGCAGTCTTTGCACTAGCTGATGTCTTAAAAGGTGCAGCAAGCAAATTCAATCACACCAATAAAGCACAAAAGAAAAAGCTCGGCCACCAGTAAACACGATACCAGGTACTGTAAAATTTATTATTATCCCCCCCCCACCACCCAAATTGCTGTATATTTTGTGTGTCACGCAAGACAAAGAACCAGATCACACACATACAGGCATGCAGGGAGAGAGACTCCAAAGCTTGGGTTGCTAGTTACTCGTTGTCAGGAAGTAGACTGGCATCTCTCCAAGATCAAGGTTACATTTTATGTATTATTAATTGTATTTCTTTGGGCATATTCGGATTTGTTTTCAACAATTTAAAACATTTTCAGCGACAAGAAAAACAGTTAGCGACCATTCAAAAGGTTTGTGAACGTCTGACGATCATCTTTGAAACCTTTGGCGAACCCTGACGAAAAACCAACATCCTCTACGTGGGCAAATACTCGCAAGCATTTCGCACTCGGTGAGCTACGGGCTTAAACAGTTATGCTTTATTTTTCTTGCACTCAAGGAAGATGGCCGTCCCTCTACATCTGCTTATGCACAAACTCTTTCTCTCTGAGGTGAGTGCTTGAGTTAGGTGCGAAATCGACTCTGTATCAAATGACATAAAATAATTGATGCCTACTGTATTTGAAATTGGTTTAATTGTAATTTGACACATTTCTGTAATTTCATAAATTATAGTCCACATTGATTTTTTTCCTACCTGTGGCAACAATAATCCCTGGTGCAGAGCTCTTTGTGGAGATTGCCCCGGACAGGTAGGGGTTCTCTGAAGTTTGTAGTTGAAGATGAAGGGAACAAAAAGGCTAGAAAATAAAATCAAAACAGGACTGCAAATTTGAAACATTGCCAAGGCTAAAGTAGATTACATTATAACCTAGAAAATGGAAGGATGATAACCTATAAATACAGTTGAGTTGAGTAGTGTTGGAAGGGTATCAAACGACAGCGAGGGAGAGTTACCCGGTGATAAATTATTGTGGAAATGCATTATGCATTATGAATTTTCTTCATAAGAATAAGAGCAATGAAGGCTTAACTTTGAAATGCGGATCCCGCCTGGATTCAGCAGTGAATCATGAATGGATGTATTTGTTGCTTTGTTCATTTTTTATATTTATTTGTTCATTCTGGCATTTATAGTTGGTTTAGAATTGCTTACATTTCACATTTGAACTGTGTGTCACTAGCCACCAAGACCAAGCAATAATAGAAGGATGTGACAGTGGTATTATGGTAGTTTCTGCTCAGCAAAAAAAGTATGCAGAGAATACAAACAGGAAGCAGGCGAGACAATTAATTATATATAGCCTACTAATTCAGTGTCTTTCTATATATATATATATATATATATATATATATATATATATATATACCTAAATAATATATATATATAAACCTATATATAACCTATATATATATATATATATATGTGTAATATATGTATGTACTATATGTATCTATATATATATATATATATATATATATATATATATAGAGAGAGAGAGAGAGAGAGAGAGAGAGAGAGAGAGAGAGAGAGAGAGAGAATTATTCCATCATCCCCCTATCCAGATCTGCAGTAAAATATCATTTATTTGGTTAATTTTATTCAGAAAAAAAACTAGGCATTTTGTGCTTGGTACTATGAATGTGTTTGTCATTCTTTGTTTCTGGTTTTAAACACAAGCATAGCAACTCACTGACTCTTACCAGTATGCAGTGAATTTCATTTCCATCCAGGTCGGTTGCCGGGGCTTGCAGGAGCCTCCAATCTCTGCCTTTGTTGTAGGTGATGAAGGTCTTTACTTGGTTGTCCTGCCTTTTGTTCGCAATCAACATGCCTCGAATGCCTGCGACCTAACGGTCACACACAATTAACACAATTCATTTAAACCTCATCTTTGTGATACTCTTGGGAAGTGTTCATGCTTGTCAGATGAGTTTATAAGAGTTTATAGTCACTTGACTTTCCATTGATCTTATTGGCTATAGCGGATCAGCTCAGCTGAGTTTTTTGATCGACCGTAATTCCATAATTTGATTGCATGTCATTAATCAGATCCATGAATGGGGACATTAATTAAAGTTGCAGTGTGTCCCACATGTACATTTATCTGTGCGGGGCCAGATAATTTTGCCTCCCATGGTTGGATTTTGGCGCTACCTGCCAATTTGTAACAATTGTATGATATTAACTTGCTTTCGTTATGCAAAGAAGGTGTCGCTGTGCTCTTTATATGGTCCTTGTGTGGGTCTGGTTAACAATATCCCTACTGCTTTCCTTGGTGCCTCAAATGACTAAAGTATCAAATGTATTAGTGTTTAACACCGTTGTGCTGCAGTCGATGTAAATAATTTTATATAACGCAACATACAATTTTACAAAAATGGTAAAACTATTATTCCTGAATATTTATTTTACTTTCAACCACTCGACATGTTCAGTGGCATCAGCGCTATACATACATATATAGTTCTTATTTTTTTCTTTGTACTTTTGCCCTCTATGGACAATAAAAGCGGTACCGTGCTTTGACCAAAACGTAAAATATGTCATATATATATATATATAAAGAAAACCTGAATGAGAATATTTCACATCACACAATTTTTATGCTTTGTCTTTGATTTAAAGATGACGACACGCAAAAATCTACAAAAATTGTAGCAATTGTAACAAATGGGTTGTTCACACAGCAAGATTTGTTTCGGTACTACACTGACACTGCGCCAGTAGAGCGTTCACATGTGCAAATTTGCTGGTTTAAGGTGGTTTAAAAATTTGCTCCAGAGCAAATGCTCGTTTGCGGGGCAGCACCTATGTAAATTTGCACGTGTGAACGCTACAATTTGCCAATTTGCTCCGCAGAAAAATGTTCGTTTGCGGGGGGTAAGCCTCGCTACGCATGAGAAGAGTTTATTACGTAGGGTGAGAATGCGTTGCTTTCGTGCTCTGTCGGAGCATCTCAACTAGAACGGGGGGGGATAGTCCCGAAACGTCATCTTTCCTTTTGTAGGAGACTGGACTGTCTCGGAGTTGTTTGTGTAGTTTGTTTCGTTGTTGTGTGTTCACAACCTTCCCGTGCCCCATAGAATTTATTTTGTGATTTCCTCTCGTGATTTTTCTGTTTGGCGCATTACATGTTTGCTTTTCTGAGTGTCATTGAACTCATCGTTGATTTACGTTTTCGGGGGCCGTCACTCTCGAGCAGAAGGCACGGAGACCGTGAAGGAGAAGGACGTGCCTGTACAGTAGTTGTTTGAGTTGTGTATACGTTTTAAAAAGAACCAACACGACAGCTCATTTGTTTTCTGTCGTTTTGCTCCGCAGCAGAAACTGCCGTGTGAACGCAAGTGACGCTGCGCCGGTGCTGCCACGCTCAGCGGCTTTGTACGTGTGAACGCTCCAGAAAATTTGTTCCGGTGTAAAATATATCGGAAGAAAATACACCGGTGCAGCGCCGGAGCAAATGTGTGCCGTGTAAACACCCCTAAAAGGGTTAAGTTTAAGATTTGAGCTAGGAGGTATAAGAGGCATCGGCAACTCAAACAATATTGATCCCCACGCCAATTCAAAAGACGGACAGGCCGTCGTGTCACAGCACACTTGTCGCTATTTTATTATCTTTGTGTGGCTTTTCGCCTGGAAACACCACTCTATGTCGGACAGAGCTGACATACAATCATCAGAATATTCAGTCCGCTGCAAAAAAAGATTCTGATAGGAAGCGAATCAAAATTACAGCACCAGCGAGCACGGCGATTGATTTTATTAACCCCGCCCAATGTATCCTGCATTATCCACATTTGTGCCACTTTAAAGTTGTACACGTCATATTTGCATCTCAAATAAATATATTTACAACTGTGCACAATTACGATGACTTCTGTCGAATGTCAGCGTCGCACTTTATTTGATACTGCTCTGCAGCTGGGGCACGTGAATCCACAGGTTTTTCAGGGAAATTATTTTGAAATGGGTCCAACTAAAGCATTTACATCAGTTGTGATTTTATTTACAGCTTGTTTTAAAAGCAGCTACATCATGGTTGTCACACTCATTTTTGACCACAAAGTCAGATCATTTGCACTTAAAAAAATGTATTTGACAATAATAGTATGTTTAAAAGTGCCATATTAAGGGTGATCTCTGTTTTCAGGTCCTTTTCCGAATACTGTGATTTTGTGGCAAGGTTCAAAGGTAGTTATGTTGGGTAATATTTATACACTATTGTCATTTGTACCCCTCTCTATTGGCGGTTATGACAGAAATGTGCATCTGCTCATGAGTGAGGAGGATATCAGGATTTAATTAATCTGATGGCCGGTGGGTTGATTGTTGCTGTAAATGGGCATGAGCGACCGAGGTATCATTGCGAAATGTAGGTGATAGCCTCTGTGTAAATTAATGAGACGATATATTTGCAGTAGGAGAACAGATACGTAATGTGTGATATGAGCGAGAGGCTTTGTACTGCATGTTATCAGCTCAAACTGACCTGCAGGGAGAGTTTAGAGGAACTGAATAAATAAAGAATAAAGAAGAGTGATTCCAGAGGAGATTAAAATGATCAATAAAGAGGTCAAGATGACCGCAAATGCGTGCCAGCCAAGTGTTTAAGTCTACCAACATAATGAAACATTTCATGCTGCAAGATAAGGCCGGGAGAGGGCCGCTGATAAAAGGCTGATCGACCATGTGTTTTTAACGAGGCAAAATGAGAGTGGAAGTCTCTTCATCTGCTGGGAGTGTCGGCGTGCTGTCTCTTAAGTTCCCCTGTGAACGGATGGAGGATGGGAATCCAGTAAAACGGGAATAATATTAAAGTCCATAACCTTGGCTGCGGGGTAACAATGTGTGATGGCACTGGAATAATGGATACGCCTAATTACTGTATATAGTCTCTCGCGATGAGAGTGGTGGGCACGAACAGAGGAGAAGAAGCATCGAAAGAGCCACAGCATCCAGAAGCATAATCTTACCCACTACCGCACAGAGTGACACTGGCGAGGCCAACTGACTGAAATGGTGGGGTTTGGACAAGAGAATGGCGGACAAGGACAAGGTATCCTCCTAGCACGCTGGGACACTGAATACCTAAGCAGCTACATGCAGCTCCCATTCACAGCAGAGAGCCACCATGTGCGGTATGGAAGTTGAGGGAACTGGACCAGAGACCACAGCACCTGAGCCCGGACTCGACTGAGCAGAGCTATTGAACCGTTACGAATTGGCCATATTTTGGAAGGGAAATCACTGAACGCTATATGACTGTAATTCAAATTGTTACGAAGATTTTCAAAATTCCCAGGTCACGTAATTGTGCAAACATATTGAAAACAAGAAAGAGTTCCGAGACAATTGCAGATGCAGCATCGATTCATAGACTGCAGTGACTCAGTACTCAGGCATTCACAGTTAAAGCCAAACTGACAGGTCTGGCGTTAGCCAAAAGCTAATGATTTGAGGCAATCAAGTCTGCATCCCAAAAGGAAGAAAAAATCTGTAACAAATTCCGCTCTCCTCAAGGACAATTTCGAGTTTTCCCATTAACCTACTATGCATGTTTTTGGAAGGTGGGAGGAAACCAGAGTATCGGAGAAAACCCCCATGTGCGAGGGGAGAACATGCAAACTGCACACGAGAAGGGAATCCCACATGCAGGATCCGGTTCAACACATCTATTTTATTTTCAACAGGATTCAAATTAAAGTATTAGGGATTTCATAAAAACACAGTCATTCAACCAAACAAAGAAAATTATGAGATGGTCCTTGTTGACTTACGTCTGATTAAAAAAAATATGTTTTCAAAATTCTGCAAGAGTATGTAAACTCATAAGCACAATTGTACAAATAAGCAGTTTGTTTAGTTCTTTGTTATATTTTAGAATAATAAAGGCCAACACATTTTTTAATTGAATGAATTTAATTCGCTATGACTGTATTGATTATAAGCCATGTAGATATGACGTTATAGCTACTTATGTATCGATAACAATGACAGAATAAATTATTTATTTTGAACATGTGTGAAAATGACAAGAATAGAACAGCCAACCAAACAAACAAACAAAAAATAACTAACATAAAAGTAACATTTCAAGTTCAAAATTTCAGATTGCACATTTTCAAAAAAGAGTAGCAATAAGAAAAATGTGTTTTTATTCGTTTGTTTCTATTCCTTTTCAAATACTTAGTCCTCCCACTTCCTTATAACCCGAGATAATTTTTACAATATAGCTCAACAGTATGATAATAAATATAAAATATTAAAAAAAAATATTGCTAAAATGTATACACCCTTATTCCTCAATACACCAAAAGTCATCAATTTATCATTGTAAATTATCATTCTCATTTGTAGGTTGTGCTGGGCAGAACATTTCTGTCACAATTTGGAAAATTTCACTTTTTTTTTTCCTCACAATACTATAATAATATATTGCTCATTCCACACGTGTGGGTGTTATTTGTACACATTATTGGCGAATCTAAGCGTCATATTTTTGGGGGTCTCCTGAAAAGTAATGAATTTGGAGGTAAGGGGATTCCACCTGCAAGTGATAGAACGCTAACACAATAATACAATAATTGTATTATGAAAACAAGGTTTAAAAACCCCAAAAACTATACCTAAATAAAATACATCATGAATCATTTTTGGCCCTTATAATATATTCATAATGTACCTACTTTAGCCTTATATTTTGCAAAGATCAAGTGTGTGTACTTGAGATATTAAAGTACATCGGTTGAAAAAAAAAGCATTTTTCCTGCCTTGAGAACCCGCTTATTTATACACTGTCAAGAAGAAGAAGTCATTTTAACCACAGCAACAATTGTTCATGCTCTACATGACGGTAACAAGCCGCCACTGCGGAAAGAAGGTCAACTAACTTACCAAGTAATATATGGACGTCGTTTCTGGCAGCGACGCGCGCGTGTGTGTGTGTGTGTGTGCGTGTGTGAATAGTGTCACAAGTGACAGTGAGGAACACCCCACACGCTGATCAGATGCATTTCAAAGCATTTTTTTTCTGCTTATTTACAAAGTGTGACGGTTGGTTAAACCACCAGGGATACGTTGAAAGCTCCCAAATAGCCCTTTTGATCAAGAAGACAAGAAACCGAATAGAATTTAAGCGAGAACCTGTAGTATGTAATTATGAATCCGTATGAAAGTCATTTTATTAATTTTACATTGTTTTCTGTGTGGTAAACTATAGTTTTCCTCTATTAAATTCATTTTTAAAATATTTTTGTGTGTCTGGAATTGATTACTTCGACCAGAGTAAGCAACAAAGGGTCCATGATCGAGCTATCATGTACAGTGAAACTCCTCTACAACGAAATCATGTTTGCAGCTAGACATTTTTCACAACAGGGGGTTTTCACTGTAGCAAATTTGATCTCAGATGTAAGCACACACACACCCACAAACGTATGTGTACTCTATTTTTATTCCAATAGTGCATAAGTATGAGCACACACTTATTTTAGACTTCAGATTGTCAGTGTAGAAAGAAAATAAGGGAAAGAAATTGCAAAATTTACGATTAGCATTCACTTTAATTTACATCAATTTCTTGAATAATGTATTTTATTTTGCTTGCTCCGTCTTTCATTTTGATCACTTTTACCCTCTCTTCCAGCATCAGAGCTCTTCTTGTCTTAGCTGCTTGACATCCAAAGGTCCGTTTTGTAGCCATTTTAGCATTATAGCGTCCATGCTCGTCTGAATCGAACAATAACAAATACTTCCTGGACCCGGTGGCTTTTCTTTCCACCATCTCACTGTCTCTAACTCGACCTCCCCTCGATCGCCACCCAAGACAGCGTTGCTCAGCTGATGTCATGCAATGAACTTTTAAGCCAGCCACGGGACGCTTCGTAGTCCTCGATGGCCATAGTTAGCTCTCGAAGGCTAAAAACCTTACGCTAACTGGAGCGCTAATGAGAGAGAAGCGCTCCAGTTAGCGTAAGGTTTTTAGCCTTCGAGAGCTAACTATGGCCATCGAGGACTACGGAGCGTCCCGTGGCTGTTTTTAGCATGATAACAAGTAAAGCATTCGAGGAAACGTTTGTTTATTTGAATGTCCGTCGAGCCATAAGCAATTTACTCTGAGCAGCTAATCGGATGCTACGGATATAGCTTCAGTATCTACACACATAGACAGTGAGGTCCCTCTTGGCCAATCAGGGGCCAGGATGATGCTCGGTAAGGCAATGGCAGAGCAGCTATGAGTATGTTGAGTCCAGGAAACTCACAGCTGTGACCGAAATAAACATCGTTCACTATGTAAACCAGTGTGGTGGTTGCTGTTGCCGTCTCCGAACGAAGCAGTAGAGGTCGCTGTTGGATAAGACTTGTAGTGAATGTCTTCGCGAGGCTGGAGCAGAGAAAATTATTTTGTATAACGCAACAAGGGGGTTTTCGTCGTATGGGGGGCAGGAGAATGGGAATTGTGTTAATGCATGAAGATTTTTTCACATAAGGGGGTATTTTCGCCCATGTAGGTTTCATTCTGGAGGAGTTTCACTGTACTGAGGCAGGACCGGTATGAATTGGAATTTAGAATTGTGGGAAAATCATCTGTTAGTTGAAACACAAACCATATTTTTACTCACCGACATTGATCACTAAGCAAATGCGGATGTATATAATCGGTGGGTCCTATTAAATGATTATTTAACAGCGTGTCTCAGTATAGATATATTTCAACAAAGTAAATACTTGCATTACAAATTGCAGTTGTGTACCCTTTTCCAGAAATTTTCATGGTAATGTGCAGATGATTTATGGTAGGTCCCAAATTGCAGTAAGATAATAATAGTCCCTCTGACTTCCCATTAATTAAATCGTGAGAGGTTTCCTTGCATTTATGGCCAATTTCATTAGGAGCGTACCTCATACAAATCCAGCATCTGGTTCCCTCCTATGCCTTTAGTGGTTTTGACATTTTCCATGGCCAAGGTGAAGTAGATGCCTCTCGTGTCAGACAGGTAGAGGTTATAGGTGTCATTCTGGTTCCACTCTTGGACTGCGGCAAATACCTGCTTTTCATCTGTGCTGACAATGTGTAAATCCTAACAGGGAGCAGGGAGAGATTAAAAGGAGTTATGACCGGAGTTTTAGAGCGGTGAGATTAGAGCAGGATGACCCTGTGGAAGTGGTCATAAGATCAATGATGTGCTATGAATATAGACAGAATATAGACAATGACAAATTGCGCCGGATACTGTTTCTTGTGCTGTATGGCAGTTGCTGATACAAGAATCATTACTTGCAAAGAGAACCGGTAAAAAATGCACAATACCATATTTGAAATTCGCATTGGAGACACCCTTCATGAATGTCGTTTTAGCCGATGAACTTTTGTAGTATGACGTTCACCATACGACACCCACACCACCCTTTGTCTTTTACGTTGGGTAAGTTGGGTAATATCCGCGCAAGATTCTCCAACACCCTCTTTTGGATTTATCTCCTGTTGTCATCCCTGCTTTCCTATGACCCTTGTAACTCACAGTTTTCCTGGTAATCACCCTCAGCTTTCTGTTCCCGACTATGAATTCTGCCTTGGCCATTGCTACTTTCTGTTTGCCCGTCCCCATGGCTGTTTGGTGTTTCATGTTGTGCTAACAGTAAATTGCGGACATTAAAAGTAATTTCCAATGATTACTGTGGTTTGGTGTACTGTATTTTGGTTTTACTTTTACCTCTGAATTTCCCACTATTTTGGGTACGTTCTGAGTACCTTCATTCCATCAGTGCCTATTTCCAGTTAAGTAATACTAACTTGGCCCATTTCTACCACTACAATGTACAAATTTCATCTGTGCTGTATGTTACACATACAGTACATTTGACAATAAAGTTTATCCAATCCAAATTCAGTTAGCCATTAAGCTATGACTACAATCTGAAGACATATGCATATTGCAGTGTAATGTGTTTTGTGTTATTTGTCCTACTGTTTCTCGGTTGTGTGGCCCCTCATGAGACACACAGTCAGACTGGGGTGAATTTGACAGCGAGTGTTGGGGCTGTCCAATTTGCCACAGCTTCGCTCCCTGCGCCGCGTGTGGTTAAACACAACAGAGACATGTAAGGGAGACTGTTTATTATAATCACTAGTCCACAATCTAATGGGCTACCAAGCTCATGAGCAGACTGGCAGTGGGGTAATCAAATATGTAAATGTCCCGCTCGTGTTGTTGTGCGTGGGTCCACACAACACAGCACAATTTATTATCAAAGATAGTATCAAACATTTTGCAGCCTGTGGCTCATACTGCAGATATTGTGTGAGCCATAGTAACATATTTAACTGATCGGCGAGGGTCGAGTGGGGCGTGTTTTCACAGCATCCAACAACTGGGAAGAGGGCTTTATTTTTCAGTTTTTGAGCCTCGTTTTATATAGTGAATGTCAAATTTGCACACCGTGCACAACCACACCTAGGGACAACTTAAGGAGTGTTCCATTGACGTGCCACGCATGTGGGAAGAAAGTGGAGTACCCGGAGAAAATCTCAGCTCAGAGGTGATCAAGCTTTTTCCATTGCAAGGCACTCCGTTTGGAATGGCTCCCGTTAAATGTGAGTCAAGCCACTTGCTTGTCCATCTTAAAACACATTTTTATTCTTTGGCTTTCGACTCGGTGGCAGACTTGGCATTGTTTTGGGGTTTTATTGTGTTTACTGTTTTTATGTTATGAGTTTTTTGGTGCTTTGCTTTTAGATGTTTGATTTTTACTTTATGTACAGCACTGTATGCAGCTGTGGCTGTTTTTAAAATGCTCTATGAATCAAGTTGAGTTGAGAATATTCAGGTGCTTTGCAAACTTCAAACCTGTAGCAATGCTTGTTTGTTTGTTTTTGTGGATAGCATTGACATGCGCCGTGGTGTGCTCCAATGACAACCATTCTTGTTTACTTATTCATAGCTTGTCAACCGAGATGTTGTGGCATGTGCCAGAGATTTCTGTAAAGCTTTGGCTGACACTTTTGGATTTTTATTCACTTATTCAGCATCCTGCACTGTACTGTTGTGGCCACTCCAAGTCGAGTAGCGAGAGTACTGAACTTTCTACGTTTATAGACATTCTGTTTAAACCTAGACTCATGAAGTTCAAGGAGTTTAGAGATTGTTATGACCGTTTCCAGCCTATTGCAAGTTAACAATTCTTCACAACATCACACACACAGACCACTTCACAACAATCGTTCTTCAGATGTGTAATAAAAACCTCAAAGCATATAGAGTCATATTTTGCATTTCATAACGCGCCACACCTTTTCAAAGGGCGACAGGTTTGGATTGCTGGCAGGTCGGTCTTGGAATTGCACTCTTTTAATCCTACGCTGTTGTAACATGCAAAATGCAGCTGGGCATTTTCTTGCTTAAATAAGCAGGGAAGTCCGTGGAAAAGACATTACTTGCATTGCAGCATATGTTGCTCCAAAAACTGTATGTACCTTTCAGCATTGAAGCGTCACAGATTTCTTCAGTTTTTTAAGCTTTTGATGATATTATAGACCATAGATGGAGTAATCCCTAAATTCCTTGCAATTGCACGTCGAGAAATATTGTTCTTAAACTGTTGGACTATTTGCTCACGCAGCTGCTCACAAAGTGGTGAATGTGAAGTAGTTACTTGTGAACAACTGAGACTCTCAGGGGTGCTGCTGTTTTACTCGCCTGTTTCCAATCATCCTGTTTGATTGTGTATTGATCAAAACAGGTATTTTTTGGGCATTTCACAACTTTTCCAGACTTTTGTTCCACCTGTGCAAGCTTTAATTCACCCTGTTGCATGTATCGAGTATTTAAAAGAAAAAGAGAATAATGTTCATCAGTTTAAACATTAAATATCAGTGTGTTCAATTCAAAATAGTTTCAATACAATTTGAAAATCATTTTAATTGTTTTGATTTACATTTTCCCAACTTCAGTGGAATTGGGGCCACCATTTAGTGATGATGTATTTGAAGCGCACTCGTATCTCACATATTGATATTGTTTTAGACAAGCTGTTTGTCTGGCGCTGTGATTTAAATGGTGATCAGCTCATACTGTATGACCAATATATGCAGAACTCCAGGGTACCCCAACAGATTCTCATACATTTTCAAGCAACTCTAGGTATGCATTGACAGACATAATGAACCTGATTGAACCATCACAGAGTGACCACAAAAAAAAAAACCTACCTTGGGCAAGGAATATTTTGGAAGTTTAATTTGGATGAATACATCTCTCTTGTAGGAAACATAATAAGTGGCTCTTCCCGTAGTCGGCACCTATAAAAACATAATTCTCAGTTACACAAAGAAATCATTTTTGTCATTTTGCTGAATATGAGGCCTGAAACAAACGATTCTTTTAATAATCGATTCATCAGTCTATTTTTTGATTAATCATTGAATCAGTAAGAAAATCCATCCCTTTATTCAAATATAAGACATGATTTCAAATTGACAGTGCACAAAAATACACAAACGTGTAAACGTGGCTTGCAAGGACAAAATTCACGTGAAAACCTGGACTCACCCCATCCACCCATTGTAAATAGCACAGCCACCTTATGCAGCATATTTGCAGTTGCATATATGCTTATATCTGTATTTTATATTGCATTCTGTACTGTGTACAGTTCATTTTTCTGAAACATTTATTTTGTGCATGCAATACTTTCTTTTTCTTTTTCTACCCCCCTTTACACACTCTCCCAAAGACTTAACCTTCCTCTTGTATTAATGTCGGCACCGACCACGTTTTAGATTTTAAATACATGAAAATACTATGTAAATTTGTTTTTTGCATTAAGACTGTTGGACTTTGTCAGTAACTTTTATTGAAACAGCATATACAGCCATCTCATTACCTCTGCGTCCTGCGTCCTAGACGCATAATTTCCCCGCGGGACGCACAGTTCCAAATAATGTTCTTTTGGGACGCAAGGAAATTTCTCAGTCAAAACAAACAAAAAAAAAAAAACTACAGTAAATCTTTTTTCCAGCAACTATCGCAGTTTAATCATCGCCGCCATTGTTGTTTTCATCTTGCGTTAAGTAATTTCTGTTCTCGCGAGACAAGATCGGCCTTTACCTCGCGGGAAGCAGACGCTTGCCAAGTTGTTAACGTTAAAAGAAGTGTCATTGCTGAGACATCACAGAGGAACCAGCATTAGTTCGATAGTTTTTTACGATGATAAGTTGACTTTGAGAAAGCCTTGTATCATTGGAAGCAGAGTAAAGAGAGGAGAATTTATGAACTCAAAAGACTTAACCATGGGACGAAATAAGAACCTATTTCTCAGCAAATATTGTATGCCTGAATTATTAAAATTTTTGCAGCATTTGTGAATAAGAAATAAACCAATTATCAATGTATATTGTTGTTGTTTGTTTTATTATCATATGCAATTGAATAAGTAGACCATTTCAGAATGCAAAATTTGGGATTCTCTAAATGCATAATGGGACTCAAACTTTTCTGATCAGCGAGTCCCCGACTCGCTGGGCTCAAACTGCAAAATTATCACTGCATATACCGTATTTTTATACGTCGCTCCCGATTATAAGTCGTACTAGCCAAAAAATTGATAATTAAGAAGGAAAAAACATATATAACTCGCACTGGAGTATAAGTCGCATTTTTGGGGGAAATTTATTTGATAAAATCCAACACCAAAAACATACATGTCATCTTGAAAGGCAATTTAAAATTAAAATAAAATAGAGAACAACAGGCTGAATAAGTGTACGGTATACTAACGTTACATGACTGACATGCCTGGTAATGTCAGTAACGACGTAACATATTCAGAATAAGAATCATCTTTATTGGCCAAGTATGTAGAACACACAAGAAATTTGTCTCCGGTATAACACGCTGCATTAGTATCATCATAAACAAGGACATGACAAATAGGTATGGAAGGACATTTCGTAATGTAAGTGAACCGTAGTGCGGTGGTACCACCCAGTGACAACTGTTAGACAATGTGCAAAGCATCAAGCAGAGCTAAAGTGATCAGTGGTAGAATACAATACTATGACAGTTTGTACAGTTGGTGCAGAAAATCATTGAACCATTTTAGAATGACCAGTAGCAGTATTTGTTGTACAAGAAGAGTGACTACGTCAGTGACTGTTTAGGGAGTTAATGGCTAGAGGGAAGAAGCTGTTTAAGTGTCTGCTGGATTTGGTGCACATGGATCTGTTGCGCCTGCCTGAGGGGAGTAGCTGGAAAAGGTGGTGGGCAGGGTGCGGGGGATCCAGGAGGATTTTCTGTGCCCTTTTCTTGATTCTTGCAGTGTCCTCAAGAGTGGGTAAGGCGGTGCCAATGATTTTTTCTGCCGTCCTAACTGAGATGGTGTTGACTTCCCACTTCATGTCCTGGGAGACTGTGATTCCCAGGAACTTGAAGGTCTCGACGGTTGACACAGGGCAGTTGGATAGTGTGAGGGGCAACTGTGGAGAAGGATGTTTCCTGAAGTCCACGATCATCTCTACAGTCTTGAGCGTGTTCAGCCCGAGGTTGTGTCGGCTGCACCAGAGCTCCAGCTGCTCCACTTGTTGTCGGTACGCAGACTCGTTGCCGTCTTTGATGAGACCGATGACCGTGGTGTCGTCTGCGAACTTTATGAGTTTGACAGCTGGACTTGTTGAGGTGCAATCGTTTGTGTAGAGGGAGAAGAGCAGTAGAGAGAGGACACATCCCTGTGGGGCTCCAGTGCTAGTGATGCGTGTTGATGATGTTGTTGCTCCCAGTCTCACCTGTTGTGTCCATCCCGTAAGGAAGCTGAGGATCCACTGGCAGATCTTAGGGGACACACCGAGGTGGGGACGTTTTGGGGTGAGGAGTTCCGGGATGATGGTGTTGAACGCAGAGCTGAAATCCACAAACAGGATCCTTGCGTAGGTCCCTGTGACATCCAAACTCTTTTACTTACCGTATTTTCACGACCATTCGGCACACCGTGTTGTTGGGCACGCCCACCCTTCACTCATTGGCAGACTTCCGCATGCCTGACGTCACTTACGCCCGCCTTTTCTCTATATAAACAGCGTGTCGGCCAGAAGCGCGCTCAGTCAGGCTTTGGAACTCGGCTCATACACTAGACTTTTAATGGCGCCTTATGGTCGTGAAAATACGGTACTTTATGTCAAGAAGATGCCATCATGTTTGTTTTTTATTGCCATCAATGCAGAAAATCCCACTTCACAAGGAAATTATTTTAACGTTTTTTTTTGGGGGGGTGGGGGGGAATTATGAAGACTTTATTGCCTCAGTTATGAGCCTGTCACCACACATTACGACAAGTGGTCTTGCCGCGTGAGAATCACAGATAGAGGAGCCATTTTAGAAAGACTCCTGATATACATTTCTCTTTTCCTGACAGTTGTAATAGGTTCTTCCTCTGGCTCATCACTTGTCTGTTTTCTCTTTCTCAAAGCTCTCCAAAGGCTTTTTTTTTTTTATTTAACTTAATTTTATGGCTTGCCGGTGTACTTTTTCCACTTCACACCGTGATATTCCACTCACCTTACCTTAATAATATTTGGTAAAACTGGTTTTGGAGGAAAACTTTCAACCAAAGCATGAAGAAAAGATTGGCTAAGAAGTGACACCCACAGGAATTCACGCAAGACTGGTGTAGTAAATGAACAACATTGCATCGAAAGATACAAAAAAAGAGCTTCTAGCCGCTAGGACGCTAGCAGAAACACATAGGGTATTTGGTGAACACTGCACAAACAGTCCTACATGCAATCCAGGGAAAGAGCAGTAGATCGATAGCGAGATTGCCTGAGGCTGTTTGAACTTTAAAAGGAATTGGTATGATTGATTCCCCATCGCTCATCGTAGGATAATACAGTATCAGCCCCACTTTGACAAACGGCAACAGAACAGTACCAAGTTTAACTGAACAAAACTGCCTTTGTACTTAAACTGGCTTTTTCGGTTGAATACAGCTGTATGGAACCTTATTTGCCCATCCTCATAATACATGATTATCATGATGTTGTGGAAATTAAAATACAGATGAGAAATTGCGTCTGTGTTACTTTGAGTTTCCAACATCACCACTTCAAATGTGTCTGTCACACTAACCATGATTAATTAAACACAACAGGCAGTGAAAATGTATGAGCAAATATGAATATTCAAATATTTGTGGGTGAGCACAATGTTCTGTATGTTCTTTTGAGTTTTTAAACTAACACAATATTAATACATTCCACATGAGGTCCAACAACAATTGAACACAAATAGTGATTTGGAGTAGGTGGAAAAGTATTACAAATCGATAGCGCATCTGCATTATCACTCAGAAGTTTGGGGTTTGAATCGCAGCTCTGACCTCGTTGTTGTATGTGCATGGTTTCCTCCAAGTACAGTTTGGCTCTCCCATTCAAAAAAGCAAACCCGTTAACATATTTTCCGCACTGTAATGCCCACCTAAAAGCATTACATTTTCTCAAAAGCCGGCAGTGCGCCCTATAATCGGATACGCCCAATAGAAAGAGACTGTAACTCTCTTTACATTCCCCATTGAGTTTTTTCCCAGTTAGTGTGTTCCCATTCCATCTAGTGGTGATTAATAGCAGGCAACAATTGTAACCTAAAAGGGTTCTACCCGAAACTAATTGACATGTGCAGTCGCCAACATACACTCAAACAACTACTAGCTCTGCGCGGCCATTATGAAATGAAGATATTACCAAAAGAAAAGTTACGGTAACTACTGACTAAACGAAGGAAGATGCAGACAACAGATATTTTGTGGATCTCGACGAAGGCGGACGCTTTTGCTTTCTGCTCCTGTCCCCCACCCCCACCCCCACCCTTCCCTGCTCGCCACTTAGTCCATGTGCTGTCTTTTGTCTAACTTTCCTAGCCTCCTGTCGTATTTTCATCCTAAAAACAAACATGGAATTGGTTGGCTGGTCTCTCGATGCCATCGACAACATTTTCTCGACGAGATGAGCAGGCAGTGGGGAGCCTACTTGCCCCTCGGGGACTTTTGCTGCTGGGTACACCCTAGATCCTTGGAGGAAGCGGAGAATGGTGTGCCTGTCAACACTGTCCGTTGAGGATGTGGATGACATCTACATTATCGGCCTTCCGATAACAGGTATGCTGCTGTTTGCCGCTAGCAGTTTCCTGATCTATCGAAAAATTCAACAGACGGGAGCAGCTCGATTGGAAGTGAAGAGGCTGCCGGTCTAAGGATGGCAAAGTGCGGATGTCCAACACTCAGACTCAGACTGTGCTCAACCAAAAACTGTTGCGGTTTTGGAGCGTCTCTGCAAGATGGTCAAGAACTTGGAGAAACTGGAATCCGTGCTCAAATATTGACAGAAATCACGGATTTGGCTGATCGACGCCACTGAAGAGACATAAGCCACGGACTCAAGGCTGTCTTAAATTCTTGGGCAGCCTGCTACCAAAACAACATCTGCTATCTCGACCTTCCCCTGATGAAAATATGCACGGAAGCTAGTCCCCCACCATCACCCCCTCCTTTATACACTCCCTTGTATCACCGTCTTCATTGTTTATGTCTTGTGACCTGTTGTAACTGTCATATGCTTGTGCAGGAGTTTTTTTTTTTTGCCTAACTCAAATTATCCTCAAAATGAGGATAGTTCGAGCGTGGTTTTTCTCCCCTCTCCCTCCTCGTGGTTCCTTTCTGACTTCGGGTTGAGTGAACGCTGGCGCGTTTGGCTGCCGCTGCTCAACCCGTATTGTTTTGTATTGTCTTGTGTTTTTTGTTATTGTAAAGTGTCCTTGGGTGTCTTGAAAGGCGCTTATAAATAAAATGTATTATTATTATTATTATTATGTGTGCCTTTTTGTATAATCAATTGTCTTCATAACTTTTGTCTTTTGTTTATTGTTTTGTAATTCCATTTGCATTTATGTTTCATGTCCATGTTTGTGACCAGTTTTCATGGCTTTTTTACGCTTGTGAAAGCTCGATATAAATAAAGCTGTATTGTATTGTATTCGTGTAGCGTACCTCCATCTAGTGCAGGGGTGCCCAAACCTTTTGGACCGAAGATCTACTTTTCGATCAACTAACCTCCCGGGATCTACCCTTACCGGCATGTGCGCGCGCACACACACACACACACACACACACACACACACACACACACACACACACACACACACACACACACACACACACACACACACACACACACACGCACACTCACACGCACGCATGCCATGATGAGAAACAGCCTTAAACTGAGGCATGCGATGCACTTTTGCAGACTGTTAACTATCGTAGCTCACACGTACCGTTTTAAAGTACTTCCCTGGGCCCTCCTAGATTCCTATTATTTGCCCGCGCCCTCGGTGAATTGTACACGAAGCAAACTCTGAATAAGAATAATGACGATAAAAGATAATAGCGCAACAGCTCTGATCACAAGCTGCAATTGTAGACTGCTGAGTGCTAACAACTTCCGGTGACGTAATCACGCCCCACCGAAGGTTCAAGATTTACCTGCTTTTTTAAAAAAAATTTTGTGTGAAAATGAGACTGATAGGATGATTAGGGTGCAGTGTACATTAACACAAAAATACATATTACTAACATGTACAAAGACACACAAATGGTTGTTTGTTTTTTCCCCCTCGACACTCCTTTGATCTACTTGGGACCTGTCTTAGATCTACCGGTAGATCAGGATAGAGGTAATGGGCACCCTTGATCTAATGGATGCATAGCGCAACCGCAGCCACTATTGTAGCTTCTATGCGCCTTAAAATGCAGTGTGCCTTATATATGAAAACAGTTTTAAAATGGGCCACCCACTGAAGGTGCGCCTTATAATCCGAAGTGCAAAAAATACGGTAATCTAAACTGCCCATACATGTGAATGTAAGTGCAATTCAAATGGCAGGTGTCGATTGGCCCTTTCACACCAAAATTAGCAAGACACTTTGCCATTTCTGACCTCTGATTTTGTAATGAGGAAGCACGATGCACTCTCGAGCCAGTTGCTTTGAGCAGTGCAAGAATTCATCTCAATGACACAATGGTGTTCATTTGTAAGGGCACTGTCTTCCTATTGGGCAATGCTGAAGAACAAATGTAAGAACGACATTGGACGTGTCACACATGGCAAGACAAGAAAAAATTCTGACATTCTAGAACACCAGTTACAATTACACAGGGACCGGTGATTGCAATCAGTCAGGCTTATATTGTTGTTGATTTAATTGTCAATTAAACCTTTGGGCTTTTTTCAAAGTACTGGCTCCCTCCTTATTTTTGTTTTTTTTTTTTTTTGGGTATGCTTTTATTATGCGCCAGTTGAATAGTTTGCCACGAAAGAAAAACTACATCAAACGTATTCCATCACTCTGCAATGTTCAGACACTACCGATGTATATCGTATATTGGCTAAAAGGTAAAAAACAAAAAACAAAAAAGCTGGTGTATGAATGTTGTCCCTTATTGAAACAAATAAAGCAGTACATCCCAAAAAAGACCCTTTAACACCGACCTGGATGAATATGTAGTCGTCCTGAACCACCAATGAACTGATGTCAATGTGTCCAGCGAAGGGGTAGTTCCTCTTGGCTTCTGTGCACATCTGCGCTCTGCATGTGACATACTGCACACCTGGACATTGGAAATAGAGACCTTTGTAATGACACCATAATATATATACTGTTTGGGGAAGTCTGTGAGGGGATTAGGACTGTAACGGACAGCAAGTGAGTCAAAGCACAGTCAAGGATGACACCGAAAGCTGAACCAGTCCAATCAGTTTACAGCAAATTTGATTGTGATGCTAATATGTCATCCAGTTTCTATTCCTCTCATTCTAATTGTTGTCTTTTAGGGTTGCATTCAATATTTTGCATACCACAAGTCAAGTGAGGACAAATTTACGTTTCTGCTTGATGGCGATCTTTCTTTTTTGAGACATAAATTCTTTTTCTTTGTCTAATTCCCGTTTCTTACGTTGGGCTCAAATAAGCAGTTGAATTCCTTTGTGAGAAAATGCCGCTAATGAAATCACATCTTGTCTGTTATATAGTCGCGCAACAATGCTGATAATAAGCAACATGACTGCAATTTCACTCGCTTGCATAAACACATCTAGCAATGTCGGAGTTTGGTGCCTGCTTTTCATGGAGTGCAAAAGATAATATTAACAAAGAGAATTGCACTCGGCTTATTTGCAGAGCAAGCCATACGGTTGTTGCCATGCAGATGTGTTTTATTATTATTATTGATATATACGTGGGTAGCATAAACTCACTTCCATCTGGCGTGTGGGCCTCCATGTGGACAAGATCTGACTCCTTGTCTAGGCCTGACACAGACCTAGGAGTAAACGACAGATCACTCGACTATTTGACACAAGGTGGTCATTAATAAAGGGTAATAAACTGTGTTTTCTGTGGAATACAGAGTATGAGACGAAAATCAAAACTGATTTGAATAAAAACATAATATCTAAATCTAGGCTTCCTTGCTAATAGTAAAAAGGAACAATAAAAAGCATTGAATTCACAATTAAATCTATATTAATCCCCAGCCTTACTTAATTGGTCTGAAAATTATTAATTTACTGCAAATAATATATCTTTAGTCAATTATCTATGCCAGTGACAGCAGAACAATTTGATGTTCTTTCACTGAACGGCAGAAGGTGCAAAATCAACCAGTGTATCCACTTTTTGTGACATTTTTGTTTGGTGGTGTGCAATGGGATGATTTTGAATTTAAATATATTCGTTACCTCAATAAATCTTTTGTAAAACACCGGATAAAGGAATACACATTCAGCCACAACTGTTAGTGTAACAAAGAAACCGCATACTCTGACTGTGTTACTATCTGAAACGAAATCTTCCTTAGAATACATTTAATGCATGTTCGATCAAATGGGCAGTAGCTGTCTCACGGGCAAAGGCCACTGTGGGAAAAAAAAATACAGTTCATATATTTGATTAATTTATTCATTAGATGCCAGCTATGAGCAAGATATATGAGAAATGAAGTCGCAGTGCTTCCGATCCAGTATACAATTTACTTCACGCTGCCTGATTGTATCAAGATTAGCAAATGGGCAGAATTTTAGCAACATCCCTAGTCAGCCCTGCATGTTGCAAACCATCAATACCATTTGGCAATGTCACACAGAACTCAAGCAAGGGGCTTAGCATTCCCACATACGCCACTTTGAAGGAGAGGACTGGAAAAGAATAAAGCGAAGCGAAGATGTGTACAGGTTGACTCACCAATAGAATCTCGTAGGGGTAACATGTTCATGGACAAGCTGCCATTTCCTTCCAAAGTCTAATGAGCTGTACAGCTGTAGAGAAAAGATAAACATAAATACATAAATGTTAGCAAGATAAATGCATGTTTCGACATTTGTGGCCTCAAATTGGAGTATCTCATTGAAAATTTGAAACAACCTTGAGTCAAAGGCCAGGTGATTTCAGAATAGAGGTTAATCTGGGGTTACCAACCATCATCAGGGGACATCACTGATCTGCTGTCATCATTAACAACTACCCATTCAAACATGCATACTGTCATCAATATAGTATTTTGCTCCCCCTCATCAATTAGAGGAAGAGGAATACATTATAGTAATGATAATTAGGAACCAAAATACAGCCACACAATTAAGTATGGATCTGCTTACATGAGGATGGTGATTGCTGATGGAAACTAGAAGAGTAATGCCATGGGTACCTTCATTTTGATGTATGGTGGGAAGACTTTTTCAGACAGAACAAAACTGTAAGTTTACGATTCTTAGTGTGTATTTATTTATTGTTACCCCGGTGATGACACCTTTGGTGTTATTTAAATGCAAATTGCACACACATTTGCATGTTGTTTCAGGTTTTTAGTAGCTCTAAACATTGGGATATGGATCACTTAAAATATACATGAAATGTCAATAGACCACCCTACTGACCCCTGCAAAAAATGGGAACATAAAACTGTTAACCAAAATCACGCACCGAAAATGCAGTGTGAATCTATCCCAAATGAGTACAACTTTGAACATTACATGCAAAATGTGATTTCATCAAATGATGAAATCTGGAAATGTGCTTCAACAATAGGTATGAAGAGAAGAAGAATGTTATAAGAATATACACAATATATGGTGACCATGGGATGAGTCAGGTTAATTTTATCTTAAAGACTGAATATATGATTGTATTTACATTTTATCATTACTATCCATGGAGGCCATACATTGTAAATAGCACAGCCACCTTATGCAGCCTATATGCAGTTGCATATATGCTTATATCTATATTTTATAGTGCATTATGTACTGTGTACAATTCTTTTTTCCAAAACATTTATTTTGTGCATGCAATACTTTGTTTTTCTTTTCTCCCCCCTTCAATTCTGCTGCTGTAGATTGCAAATTTCCCCAGTGTGGGACAAATAAAGGTTTTCTTATCTTATCTTTTAACCTATATATTTTTTATTTTAATGTTACTTGCCCTATTGAATACAAATTACAGGACCAGCCTCCCAAAACAGATTGTTTGACCTTTCTGTCGCATTAAACAGGCCTAGCGGTCATTCAGTACTGGGAAAGCTGTTTATGAATCGTTGCGAACCGTGGGCTCATTGTTTTGAGTCCAATATACAGTGAATGACTTGAGGGCTTTTGAGAGATGTGAGGAGACCACCGCTTTCTTTCCATTCCGTCCCTGAGGTGAAGGAATGGATTCTGTGTTCCCTGGAAGCACACATTTGTCAAGACCTTGGTGAAGTTGAAGTGTAATACACAGTAACCCATGGGCATCTGATTTGCCCTGAATTGGCTCTCTGATTCTTTTAGCTTCTGTGTAAAAAAGAGGTTCCCTGCTGGAGCAGTTGGCCTGATGTAGCATCGAGCCAAGCAGGATATCTCATCTCTTTGGACAGTGACATATGGACCGGCGGGCACAGCTTCTACCCTCCCTATTCATCAGTTCATTGACATCTTGGATTTTCAAACCTCTGAGCTGTCACCCAGTATGCTTCATAGTTTTCCCCACTCACACGGTTAAATCAAATGCGTGGTCACTCAGCTGCCATACGAGCCCGGGGACTTTGATGGCTAAACTGCAAATGTTTATTCAGCAAGAGCAACGTGTTTCTTAAAGTCTACCTGATCTAATTTTCTTTCTGAGGACATTTTGTTATTTGAGTAATTATGATGATGATTATTTGATGTGAAATCTTATTTGGGCTCAGCCTGCATACAAATTTGTCTATCCAGGATGGCAGGGTTCAAAGTGGGATTGTGTTTAATCATTTGTTCATGTTATTCATTCATACATTTCCAAGAGGCTTCCAAATGAACGTCACTACAAAACGTGCATCTAATTTGAGGCACTAACATATTAAACAAAATCCAACAGTCATACAAAACATAAGTGTGTGTGTATGTGTGTGTGTTGGTGAACAAAGAACTGTTACCTGACAGTTAATCATTCAACAAATCGTCCAAATTGTTTTTTGTTTTGTTTTTTTAAGTTGTACTCCCCACCAACATGTATTGCACCAGTTAAAGTCTATACATGTACCGGTAGTTTATTTATTTATTTTTTTTATCCTAAATGGATTTTAAATTGAGGGAAAGCCAACACATGACAAAGATCCATCTATCCATCCATTTTCTGATCCGTTTTATCCTCACAAGGGTCACGTGGCATGTTGGAGCCTATCCCAGCTGTCTTCGGGTAGTTAGTGAGGTACACCCTGAATATGTTGCCAGCCAACCGCAGGGCACACATGGACGAACAACAATTTGCGCTCACACTCACACCTAGGGACAATTGAGAGTATTCCATTAACCTGCCTTGCATGTTTTTGGAATGCGGGAGGAAACCGGAGTACCTGGAGACCATACAAACTCAACACAAGTGGGCTGGAGCCGGAATTGAACCCTGCAACTCTTTGCTGTGTGGCCGATGTCGGCCACCGGTCAAAACATCATGACAAAAAATTGTGTGCAAATTTTTCTTATAGCGTGTTTTATACTTCAACATTAACAACAAAGCACATCACAGTCTTCACATCATCTGCCACTGACAATAAAAAGTCTCGTCCCCCCAATAACAGAGGTCTTGCGCAATCAAACTTGACATAGTCGCCGGACTGACTCGTGAGAGACGGACGGGGAGTGCCACGGGGCATTCAGATTGGCCCAAAAAATAAAGATAAAAAAATAAAAAAGGAGAAGGTCGTCTAGCTCTTTTTATCTTGAATCACTGCCATGTCCACTGTCATTTCTACTGTTCCAACAACTGGATGACACATCCTCTATCTAACATTCTCAGTTCTTTTCTGAAGTTGTGTTCTTACACATGTTGACCAACAATCTAAGCTTTAATAATAAAATAAATAATACTCTTGTTACTTTAAACTGCTGCTTGTTGTTTCTTTTTTTTATGTCACACCACAGCAAATCAGATCAAATTATGATTGGATACAAATGGGATATATTGTATGTCACAGGGCTATCAATCCAATTTAGTCGAAGCTCACCAGAAGTCAATCACTTTCAGCTGTTGCAAAGTGTGCTCGAGTGCACGGCACGAAGGATTTCTTACAATATTCTTCACATAGGAGTTCCTTCTGTTACTGTTGAAGTCCAGTGGGGATTATGTCTGACAGTTTATTATTTATATATTTATGCATTCTTCTGTATTTCATTTTCCTTCACAAGCTTGTTACAGGGAAAAAAAAGATGGAACTGAATACAATCAAACACAGGTGGATTGGGAAATGATTTAAGCCTCTTGGAGTGAAGCTTACTGTAGTAAAAGTCACTCAAGACTGTTGATGATTTGACAGTTTTGATTTTATCTTCAAGGTTGATTTGTTGTTGCAATGTAACTGGTTAAAGTATTTAGTATGAGACTTTTTTCAAAAGATGAAAAATAAAGTAGAGTAGTAGAACTTTTCTGCAGCTCCAAATCCTTTGAATTCAACGAGGAAATCAACATGTACAGGTCGCAGTGAGGCGCTCATGTCCCTTGGGCGCAGAATGACACAGGATTTACGGAACTCACAACTCGCTCCAACGGCTAACCCTGCTGCTTGCTTTCTGTTGCAAACCCATAAAGGCTACTTTTTAACTGTGAAAATAAAGCTCCGTCTTCTAAATATAACTGCCACAGACAGTGCTGGCTGGGTTACAAATCATACATTTCTTTAACTCTCATCATTAGTTAATGTTCTACCATGAAAAGTGTAAACAAAGAAAAATATATTTTCTCACACAAAATGGTGAAAAAAGCCAGCGATTTCTGACAGGGGTTCTCTGTAGGGCTTTTATTTATTTATCTGTGGCATCATCAGGTCCCATGAGATTTCTATGCTGTACGTGGAAGTCTTGCAGACATGCTGTTGTCGACGAGCAGTCAGTATGCTCTATTTTGCACTATAACAAGACATTATGGCTTGTTATTGTGCAGACAACGGGTAAGGAAAAATGTCAGGACCCCTGCATCTGTGTCTTAGCTTGCGGTTTGTTGTGTTCGTTGGCAAATTATAAAGGTCAAATGCTGAACTTAAGAATGCATGTTTACAGTACTGTTTCAGATGTCAGCGGTGTTTAGTATGTACGAGTTCAAGTGGACCTTGACAATGTACTCTATGGATGTCGTACATTTTACAATTAACCCTTTTAGGGACAGTGGTTACTACAGTAGAAACCTTATCATGTTATCGCGTTACAGGGTACATGAAAGGGTTCATGAAACAATTTTTGTCTAATAATCTGCAACCGCACATTCCCTGCAAGAGTATCACTGACATTCAGTATCATTAAAACTGAGAGGGATTGTAACATCAGGGGTTTGTTTTTGTGAATTGCCAGGCTCATCGAGAAAGAGTCAAAAGATACGGGCATATCTCTTGCATTATAGATTGTATTGTCACACACCATTACCATGAGTCACTTTTATCACTTGTACTTGTGTCGACAAGTACAAGTAAATAACATATTCTCATTGTGGACACAATCAAACTCTTGTTGGCATAATCTTGACATGAGCAGGTGATTGGACAGCTGGTTGTTTGTGATTAATGGTGCGCACAGTATATAGAGGTGAGGATAATACAATGGAGGCAGTCTTGGGAAAGGGCAATGGAAATTGGTTACCGTATTTTCTCTACTACAAGGCGCTTCGGATTTTAAGGGGCACTTTCAATGAACGGCCGATTTTAAAACAATTCTCATTTACAGTATAGTGTATTATAAGGTGCATAGAAGGTCCAATAGTGGCTGCAGTTGTGCTATGCATCCACTATATGGTGCTCCACAATGATTCTGAACATTTCAGCTTTATTTATACAGAGCCTTCATAACCGCTGCAGCTCGAACAAAGCCATTAGAACTGTTCATAAACACGAACATGAAACATATAAATACAAATGACATTACAAAACAAGGGCGGCCCGGTAGTCCAGTGGTTAGCACGTCGGCTTCACAGTGCAGAGGTACCGGGAGTGGAGTTTGCATGTTCTCCCCTGGTTTGCGTGGGTTTTCTCCGGGTGCTCCGGTTTCCTTCCACATTCCAAAGACATGCATGGCAGGCTGATTGAGCACTCTAAATTGTCCCTAGGTATGAGTGTGGGCGTGGATGGTTGTTCGTCTCTGGGTGCCCTGCGATTGGCTGGCAACCGATTCAGGGTGTCCCCCGCCTACTGCCCGGAGACAGCTGGGATAGGCTCCAACACCCCCCCGCGACCCTAGTGAGGATCAAGCAGTTCAGAAGATGAATGAATGAATTACAAAAGAATAAATGAAAGACAAAATTTATGGAAACAATTGATTCAACAAAAAGGTAAACAAACCTTGTGAGCTAACATCCACGCAGGACTAAATATCCTGAGAAGTCTTACTTGTCTCCTTCTTCCGTCATTTAGTCAGGAGTTAACTATGCTGTTGGTATTATCTTCGTTTCATAATGGCGACGCAGAGATCACAAAGTACCGTATTGGCCCGAATATAAGACGGCCCCTCTTTTTCAAGACTCAAGTTTGAAAAAAGACTTTTTGAACACCAAATTAATTTTTATACAGAAAATAATTACAGTACATCTGAAATAAATGATTCTAACAATATATTTGAGAGAAAAATCATGTTATTTTGCCTCATTCAAATCTTAATATCTGAAAATTTAAATATGTAAACTAAAGTGCAATCACATTCGTAAATGAATGGCTTCTGGTTTTGAAATGTAAATTACATCATGACTTCTCCTCAGCTGCCGGTTAACCTGGCCGATCTTCGACCAACTTTTCTCCAGATTGTTGCTACGTTTCTCCATTTTCTGTTATCTCTTCTATTATTTTCTTCTCTTTTCTTTCTTACTGCTATTTTTTAATTTTTCTTCTTCGTGCTACTGCTGTTTTTACTTTTATTCTTCATGACAGGGGTTCGCTTTGGCCTGGGAGTCGAGTTAAGCATTCACTTCAATGGTATCTGGCGCCATCTACTGTCGTGAATGGGTATAATGTCTAGACCCCGAATATAAGACGACCCCCACTTTTTCAGTCCTATTTCAATGCAAAAAACAGCGTCTTATATCCAGGCCAATACGGTAGTTGTCTGTTCGAGTGTGTGTTGGCGAATGCACATGTCAATTAGTGTCGGGCAGAAGAACCCTTTTAGGTGACAATTGTTTCCTTCTAATAATCACCAGTAGATGGCATCAGAACACTGACAGGGAAACAACTCAATGGGGAATATAAAGAGAGTTACAGTCTCTTTATACTGTATTAGGCGCATCCAATTACAGCGCGCACTGTCGGCTTTTGAGAAAAGTGAACACTTTTAGATGCGCCTTATAGTGCGGAAAATACGGTACTTTAATTTTATGTTACGCTTTTACGTTTTCTCATTACTATCCACAGTATCTGTGTCCTCACATTTGAAATTTAGTTGTCTGAATCAATTTTTAATTTATTTATTTTGAGTTTTTGGGTGTCCATGCCTCATTTTGTGATGTGAGGTGGAGAGCAGATGATTCGGCTGTTCATGTGTGATAAACCAGACCAGTTACTTGGCTTATTACTTGTGTGTGTGTGTGTGTGTGTGTGTGTGTGTGTGTGTGTGTGTGTGTGTGAGTGAATGGTGCAGAGCATTTTGGATATTGCAGCATTGGCGTGGATGTCGATTTTTTGTCTTTGTCTCTTCACCACACTGACCCGTTACATTATACAGTGTTGCCATTATGCAGCCAGTGTCTCCTTTGATAATATTGTGAAGAGTAGCCTGGCCTGTTTAAGTAGATGCTATTACAGTAATGAGGCAGCAGATGGCAACGCTTAAGAGTTGCAATATTGACTTGTTCAGTGCCATTGAACACAAAATGCTGGCGTATTCCTTCTGCCACCAGACCCCACGCTCACGGTTGCAAAGTTAGCATTAAACACATAAAACACAATCTAAAACCTAACACAAATAACATAAAATATAACAAGCAACTATCTAGACCACAGGATATGTTCGCGGTACAACCATGTTTTCCTCACCGAGTGAAATACAGGTCTGACGCCATAATAAAATAGCTATATAAAATGAAAACCGGAATGTAGAACACTTTCAGACATAATTGTAATGATAATCGCAATGATTTGTGTGTGTGTGTGTGTGTGTGTGTGTGTGTGTGTGTAAAACACCACTCAACACCAGCAGTATATTGAAGGGAATGTAATTTTCCTGGCAATACATTTTTCACTTCGGAGATTAAATGGTGGATGAATCATTCCTCAAGTATGATCAGCGTCACCCATGCCTTCGTGTTGGACATCGACATAACAGGGACAGAGCTCTTCACGTTTTTCAGGCCTTGAGGGTTAGCTGCCATGGAGAAAAGCAGTGGTTTCAGCTTGAAGGTATGGTCAGCATTTCCTCCAAGAATTAGGCTTAGCCGATTAGTTTTTCTGGTATTTTCTTGCAGAAAAGACCGTTTTCGTCAACCTTAAAGATCTGTTTTGCAGGTAACCCTCCTTTTTGATGATTTCCTTGAGCTCTTGCAGGAAGTGTTCGGCAGCTGCTTTGTCTTCTGTTTCTGCCTCTCTGGGGCCACGGCCACGTGATGAAGATGCCCCGTTCTTGAAACGGGCAAACCAGCCGGGGCTGGCAGGAAAAGTTTCTTTTATATATATATATATAGCTAGATAAACAGATATAATTAGTCTTTTTCCCCAAAGAAGGATAACCACGCCATGAGTATATCATCACATATGGACAAGAAGTGTCACTACCTCTCCATTGTGAGGGGGCAAGGTCACTGTCTGTTCTGTCCTCATCACGTGTTTCAAATTAAGTCTATTAAAAGTACAGCGAGAAAGCGCGTCTGCTTCAGTTCAATGGAGCGCAGCAGAGATCTCGCAGCCAGAGACATGGATGCTGAGCACTAAAGGTACTTGCCATCTGGAGAGCCAGTCAGCTGAGAAATGCACTGCAGCAGCTGGAATACCACTTTTCAGATGGGGCAAGAATGAGGAAAGATGTGAATCTTTAAAAAAAAAATCTAAATTTAACAGCCCACATTCCAAAAACATGCTTGGCAGGCTGATTAGGTCGCTCTAAATTGTCCCTAGGTGCGAGTGTGAGCGCCGATGGTTGTTTGTCTCTGTGTGCCTTGCGATTGGCTGGCAATCGGTTCAGAGTGTCCCCCGCCTACTGCCCAAGACAGCTAGGATAGGCTCCAGCACGCCCCACGACCCTTGTGAGGAAAAGCAGATCAGAAAATGGATGGATGGATGGATGGATGTAACAGCTTTGTAGGTGTTTTTTTTTGTTGGGTTTTTTTGTGACAAATCATCAATGGCATTCATTTATTATCACTGGTGACCAGGGCTGGAGTGTGACTTATTTTCAGCCCTGGAGTTGCTGTGCTCTGACCAGCCCACTTTAATTTACGATGTTTTTAAAAGATATTCAACTTCCCCTTTATCAGTGTATCAATCTAAAATAGCCCTCGAATGATATTCATTTTGTATTTGAACAGCTATGAGAACATCATTGGTTAAAATAGCAAACAGGATAAATTGGAGCAATATGTAAGTGTGCTTAACATGGCATAAGACATTTTACACTTAACAAGACCAATTTATCAAACGCTGTCAAGACAGCAAGATTAAGGCAGATTACATTGAACTTTGTCTTATTTTGAAACCTGCACACCACTTGATGCTAACTTTGTGGTCGCCACACTGTGACTGTAATCAGAGGAGAGGAGGCTTCCCCATCAAGCTTTGTTGCCATTACAAGTAACATTTGTGACTGTGTTGCCTCTTTAATGTGTTATTTTGTCCAGATTGCGTGTGATATAATTACAGTGTTGTTTCTAATTGGGTGTTAAATTTTTGCTACTTTTGGTTTCAAATTATTGCGACTTGGCGACAAAACAAAGATAGTGCAGTCAATGTCGTGGATGCACTATACTAGCTACTTTCAAAATGGATCCACGTGCCAGAGGAAACAAATATGAGGGCTGGAGTCGCGACGAGAGAAGAGGTCCGAGCAGCCTATGGAGATTGCACACCGTAGGCCTTCTGCTGACAGCAAAAAGCCCACTTTGCTCTTTCTCTTTTCATAGAAACAATTATAGATTGAAACAGTTATATACGACTGTTTTCCTGCTGACAGTCTCTTTCTAGGTCTGCTTCTGTGTAAGCACGCAGAAAATGACTGCATTATGGTCATCTACAGTAAGTCGATCTGGCCTTCATCAGCCTTTCACACAGAACTGAGCAGTGCAGAATATTACTGTGACTGTGCACACTGTCAAACAGGTGTCATAGAATTGTGCATTCAGAAAATGAGATATGTGGCAATGTCAGGGCCCGTAGTTACCATCAAATATACAATACTTGTCGGACAATTTATTTCAATGCAACAGAGTGAGAGAAGTGCCATTAGGTGTTAGACTTCACAACCTCTTTCCAGCTTCCAACAATGCCCTCCCTAAAAGCCACTGGAACAGTGCTCTGGCTAACTACCACCACAGCTGGAGCATTTTAAGCACACGTCCCTCGGACGTCAAACTGAAGATTAGAAAAAAATTAAACTGCATTTTTTATCAGTCGGACTTGCACGGTATGTGTATGCACAACAAAGCAAAATAATGGGTTGTGGGTTTTTTTCCTTTTAGAACACTCAGCCAGAGCACATTGTAACATCGCTACAGGATGGATTGGAGTTTGCCAGTTCACCACTTAAATGTATGGATTTTCTCTGGGTTGTCTGGTTTCTTCCTACGTTCCAAAAACATTTGTGGTAGGTTCATTAAACACTCTAAATCAGGGGTGTCAAACTCATATTTGTCGCGGGCCGCATTCCCGTGAGGGGGCCGTGATGACTGAAACTGGATAAAGAAGTCAAGAATAACTCAATTATTGTTTAAGTAACTGTGATGAGGGGTTTGGTAACAAGAAAATGCTTATATGTCACTGATTTATTATATGTGAAAATTTGAAATTTTGATACATATTTTAGTTGTTACGTCATGGAATAAGTCATGGAATAAGTCACGGAAGTTGTCATATTTAATTTGCTTTTGCGGACCACTTAAAATGATGTGGCGGGCCACATCTGGCCCACGGGCCTTGGGTTTGACACTTGTGCTCTAAATTGTTTGTAGGTGGGAATCGTTTGTCTACATGTGCCCTGTGATTTCCTTGCGACCTGAGATCGGCTTTGGCAAACCCGTGACTCGAAGGAGGATAAAGGAAAAGGAATGATTGGATTGATTTAGAATGGGAATAAATAATCCTAAAGTCATGTAACTGATCAAGGATTCATACATAGGTTGTTTGGGAAAAAAAAAAATATATATATATATATATATATATATATATATATATATATATATATATGTTCTCCCGGGCTTGCGTGGGTTTTCTCCGGTGCTCGGTTTCCTCCCACATTATATATATGGATGGTTGTTCGTCTCTGTGTGCCCTGATTGGCTGGCAAAATCCTCATCTCACCCCTCGGAAGATGAATGGTGAATGTGTCCGTCCCCATTCAGCTCGGGTCCTCTACCAGAGGCCAGGAAGCTTGAGGGTTCTGCGCAGTATCCTTGCTGTTCCCAGCACTGCACATTTCTGGACTGAGATGTCTGATGTTGTTCCTGGGATCTGTTGCAACCACTCATCTAATTTGGAGGTCACTGCCCCGAGTGCTCCGACCACCACAGGCACGACTGTCACCTTTACCTTCCAGGCTCTCTCCAGCTCCTCTCTGAGCCCTTGGTATTTCTCGAGTTTCTCGTGTTCCTTCTTTCTGATGTTTCCATCACTTGGGACCGCTACATCCACTACAACGGCTTTCTTCTGCCCTTTATCAATGATCACGATATCCGGTTGGTTCGCCATTACCATCTTGTCAGTCTGGATCTGGAAGTCCCACAGGATCTTCGCTCGGTCATTCTCCACCACCTTGGGAGGTGTTTCCCATTTTGACCTTGGGGTTTCCAGTCCATACTCGGCACAGATGTTTCGGTAGACTATGCCAGCCACCTGGTTATGGCGTTCCATGTAGGCTTTCCTTGCCAGCATCTTACACCCTGCAGTTATGTGTTGGATCGTCTCGGGTGCCTCTTTGCACAACCTACACCTTGGGTCTTGTCTGGTGTGGTATATCTGGGCCTCAATGGCTCTGGTGCTCAGGGCCTGCTCCTGAGCAGCCAGGATGAGTGCCTCTGTGCTGTCCTTCAGGCCAGCCCTCTCTAGCCACTGATAGGACTTCTTGAGATCAGCCACTTCACTTATGGTCCGGTGGTACATCCCGTGTAGGGACTTGTCCTCCCATGATGGTCCCTCTTCCAGCACCTCATCCTCTGTTCCCCATTGTCTGAGACATTCTCTGAGTACATCATCCGTTGGAGCCTTCTCCTTGATGTATTCATGGAGCTTGGATGTTTCATCCTGGACAGTGGCTCTCACACTCACTAGTCCCGGCCTCCTTCCTTTCGGCTTGCGTACAGTCTCAGGGTGCTGGATTTGGGATGGAACCCTCCATGCATTGTTAGGAGCTTCCGGGTCTTAACATCCGTGGTCTGAATCTCTTCCTTTGGCCACCTGATTATTCCTGCAGGGTATCTGATCACTGGCAGGGCATAGCTGTTTATTGCCCGGGTCTTATTCTTGCCATTGAGCTGGCTTCTTAGGACTTGCCTCACCCGCTGGAGGTATTTGGCCGTAGCCGCTTTCCTTGTTGCCAGTTCGAGGTTGCCATTGGCTTGTGGTATACCGAGGTACTTATAGCTGTCCTCAATGTCTGCTATTGTTCCTTCAGGGAGTGAGACCCCTTCAGTGCGGACTACCTTGCCTCTCTTAGTCACCATCCGACTACATTTCTCAAGCCCGAATGACATCCCGATGTCGCTGCTGTAGATCCTGGTTGTGTGGATCAGGGAGTCTATGTCCCTTTCGCTCTTAGCATACAGCTTTATGTCATCCATGTAGAGGAGGTGACTGATCGTAGCTCCATTTTTGAGGCGGTATCCGTAGCCTGTCTTGGTTATTACTTGGCTTAGGGGGTTCAGTCCTATGCAGAACAGCAGTGGGGAGAGTGAATCACCTTGGTATATGCCACATTTGATGGACACTTGGGTAAGTGGCTTGCCATTGGCTTCAAGTGTGGTTTTCCACATCCTCATCGAGTTCGCAACGAAGGCTCTTAGGGTCCTGTTCACCTTATACAACTCCAAGCATTCAGTGATCCATGTATGTGGCATCGAGTCGTAGGCTTTCTTGTAATCAATCCAGGCTGTGCACAGGTTGGTATGTCGGGACCTGCAGTCTTGTGCGACTGTTCTGTCAACCAGGAGCTGATGTTTGGCTCCTCTGGTATCTCTACCAATGCCCTTCTGCGCTTCGCTCATGTATTGATCCATGTGTCCACTTATCTTAGCCGCAATGATGCCTGACATGAGCTTCCATGTTGTGGAGAGACAGGTTATTGGCTGATAGTTGGATGGGACTGTACCCTTTGAGGGATCCTTCATGATCAGGATCGTTCGCCCTTCGGTTAGCCATCCTGGGTGAGTCCCATCCTTCAGCAACTGGTTCATTTGTGTTGCTAGGCGCTCATGGAGTGCTGTGAGTTTCTTTAGCCAGTAGGTGTGGACCATGTCCGGGCCTGGTGCTGTCCAGTTTTTCATATCTGAGACTCGTTCCTGTATGTCTACCACTGTTATGGTAACTGGGTTCTGCTCAGGGAGGTTGCTGTGCTCCTCTCTCAGGGTCACCAGCCATTTTGCACTGCTGTTATGTGCAACCTCCTCTCCCATATGCCTTTCCAGTACCTTTCAGTTTCCAGTCTTGGTGGGTCAGCTCTGCTGTTAGGACCCTGCCACTGAGCGTACACTTTCGCAGGTTGTGTTGCGAACAGCCTGTTTATTCGCCTGGCCTCATTCTCTTCGTGTACCTCTTTAGGCGACTGGACAAGGCTTGGAGCCTTTGTTTGGCAGTTTCGAGTGCTTCAGGTATGGTCATCTGGATGTACCTCTCAGGTATCGGCCTTTTCATCACACCTCTCTGGGCCTCCGTCAATTGACTCACATCTTTCCGAGCCGCCTTGATCTTAGCCTCCAACCGTCTCTTCCATGGTGGGTAACGTGTCTCATGGTTGCTCCGATAGCCAAGGATTTCTAGGATCACTGACGCTGAAGCGTATATCAGCTCATTGGTTTCCGTGATCGTTATGGTAGGGATCGCCCTCAGTGCTGCATTCACACTTTCCATGAGACTTTCAGGTGGTACTTCACATAGCCGTTGTAATCGGTTTCTAGGTTGCCCAGCTTTCATCCTCGCCATGATCTTAGCTTTCAGGTCAGTTGCTGCCTTGCTCAGCATTTCATTCATTGGGGCTGGCCTCCCAATCTCATCATCTGCATTCATTGGGGCTGGCCTCCCAATCTCATCATCTGCATTCATTGGGGCTTGCCTCCCAATCTCTGGTATGACATCCTCCTCTGATCTGGCAGCCTGGGGCCCTTCACCATGGAACCTGCGTTGTACCTCATCAATCTCAAGTTGTGACAGCAATTGCCGTTTGTGGATGTTGGAACACTGAGTTACTAGTTGTTTCGTGGTCAACCGTGACTGTGGGTTTCGAAGTAACCATTCAGCCTGCATTCTCTGCATGTAACCCCTCTGACTAGGGTTGCTTGAGTAGTAGCATTCCAACAGAGCCATGTTATCGCATCTCGCCCATCTCCGCTTTGTTCCAGTAGCCCATTTTTCATCAAGGTGCTCTGGTTCCCAGCACCTGACGCAGACCTTGTTTGGCCGAGGCGACGTCTGAGCCGGCATGTCATTCGTTTTATTGTCTCTCATCATTGTATGAGGTAGGCATTAGCGTGAAGGATCTTGCCCAAGGACCCACACTGGATGGTGTTATCTGCTCATTTTTTTGCCCCAAGCGGGATTCGAACCACCGTCTCCCGTATGCCAAACCGATGCCTTACCAACTGAGCTATCCAGCGCTCATATATATATATATATATATATATATATATATATATATATATATATATATATATATATATATATATATATATTATTAAGTGCCTTTGGAAGGCATTTTGCAAAAACCTCTGCTCCAGATTAAAAGTGTGAATCCCTGGAATGAATTGTCAAAGTAATCGGAAATAATATCCTCTCCTGCTCTCTCCGAATACACATCCCCATTTTTATGAATTTGTTGGGCCATTAGATAATTCAGCTTGAAATAACAACATACATTTACATCATTAGGGTGGATTGAATTAAAATTTTATTTATGATGATACTAATGCAGCGTGTTATACCGGAGACAGATTCCTTGTGTGTTCTACATACTTGGCCAATAAAGATGATTCTGATTCTGATCATTTTTGCATAGCAAAGGATTGAAGGGGGATGAGATGTGCTACTTCTTTTGAAATTGACTTTTCCAAGTAAAGCAGGCCACAGGAAAAGATGATTATCCGCATATCATCACTCCTGCCTTTTAATGGGATGAAATTACACAAAATATATCGTTCAATATGAATAATATTTACATACACTGATGCATGCAGTTAGTACAAAAATTCTACAGCAAGACTCTTGACTAAGACGAAAATAGCACAGCCACCTTATGCTGTGTTTTCTATTCTATTGCTACTGCATTCTATACTGTATTGCTAATGCTATATTTTATATTGCACTTTTATTGAACTGTGCACAGTTCTTTCTGAAACATTTATTTTGTGCAATGAAACACATTTTTCTCCCCCCCCCCCCGTTTTGCTGCTGTAGACTGCAACGAGACAGTTTGATCATATAATGTGGGCACTTGCCAGCGTGCGTGGGCTCCCGTTCCTCCCGAGATGTCATTTTGAGGTTTTGTAACTTATTCAAAAATTATTACATGGATTTGCACTTCCAATCTTGCTCACTTAATGATACCTTACATTCCATCCCCCAAGCCCTACAACTTAGATCGAGACAGTGTCAGTCTGCAGGTTCTTGACTCTAAAACCTCCTGATTTCTTCACTCAAAAATCAAAAGTAGTATTTTACAAGTAGAGCAGCTTCCTGTGTAGAAATGTTTCAATGTATCTTTAATATTGGGTGTTGTCCAACCCTAACCCTACTGCAGCCCAGGCTGACATTTTCAGATTTAAACAACGTGGGAATGCTAGCTGTCACATCTTAAAAGAGAAAACATTTCAATACTGCTTTCTACTAATTTAGCTAGGTAGGAGGATGACATCAAAACAGTGGCCGCTCGCATGTTTAAACTACTTTCTGAACTCTGTCGCTTCAGACGGTGAGCCAGTGAGCAATCTCAAAAGCTCAGAGGTGTATCAGTACCGACACAGTAATGAATTTGGTCCCGTTTTGCTAAGAGAGGTTGGGCACAGTCTGATTTACATTAAAGCAGAGGTAAAGCCAAACCCTTCATCTTACAGTATATTAAACAGGGTTCTCAATGATAACCACCAATTTCAAATTCATTTTGGCGGGTGTTAATAAAAACATGCGAGGCAGTTTGGCCGGTGATGCATGAGGCAATCGCGTCGGTCAGATATATCTACAAAGCCAAATCCAATGAGGTTAAAACTCGTCTCAAAACTAAATTGCATTCTTTGGCATTTGACTCGGCATGACTCAGAGTTAATCTTAGTTTTACTGTTTTATGCTTTCTAGCGTCTTTGTTATTAATTATTTTTTAAAATTGTTGTATATATGATATTTGCTCCATGTACAGCACTTTGTATACAGCGATGGTTGTTTTTAAGTGCTCTATAAATACAGTTGAGTTGAGTTAAGATGGTTGAGGTTGGGACGTAGTGTTGTAGATAAATAAAAACCGAATTACAATGATTTGCAAATCATGTTTAACCTATATTTATTGAATACACTACAGAGATGAGATATTTCATGTTCAAACTGATAAACTATATTTGTTTTTAGGAATTGGATCATTACCTTGGGTTTTTATGGTTGTAACCCGTGCCAACAAAAATGGGAAAAGGTCATTTTCACCGCCGTGTTAGATCACCTTTTCATGAAACCGGTGGTCCCCAAACCCTGGGCCGCGGACCGGTACTGGTCCTTGGGTCATTTGGTACCGGGCCACACAGAAAGAATAAATAACTTACATGACTTAGATTTTCTTCATTTCGGAATCTGAACTATGTTTTTATTTTGAAAAATTACCGGATTCTCTGTTACATCCGTCTACAGCAGCGGTCGGCAACCTTTGACACCGAAAGAGCCATTTGAACCCGGTTTCCACGGAAAAGAAAACACTGGGAGCCGCACATCTAAAATGAAAAAAAAAAAAAACTTCTACTACTTTACCGCAGCATGTTTCTTATGAAATCCACGTGCTACAGAGAAAATTACATTTTATTCATTTAATGAACACATTTTGAACATTTTGAATTCTTGAAAAATAATAACAATGAATGTCTCTTTCAAATAAATTAAAAGCTGAATTTAAATTGTCCATGTAGCAAACGAAAGCAGAAAAATGCCATGAGGCGTCATCCTTATATCCATTTATCTTATCTAAAATGAAGATAACACTGTATATATTGCTTTTTCTTACCTTTACACTTTGTATAAACAACTATAGTGTGGTTATGTCTTATGAAGTGCTACGGAGAAAATTAAATTTTACCGATGTAATGAACACATTTTGAATTCTTGAAAAAATAATAATGTCTGAATGTCTCTTTCGAATAAATTAAAAAGCTGAATTTAAATTGTGCATGCAGCAAACAAAAGGGAAAAATCCGTGAGCCGTCATCCTATATCGCCTTGGGCTTTCAAAGTATGCAGCGGAGCCTTGACCTGAATATATAAAATAAATTGGGGGAAAAAGCACTGTGTCACTAAACAATGAAAATTAAATATTTGCAAAATATCTGCATAAATATTTACTTTACCTGGTTAATGGGACTTCTGCTCCTGGACCTCTGCGCACAGCTTCTGCAAATCGGGGCTGTACGAAGTCACTTTCATCAGCCAGTTTTTCTCCACAAATTAGGCATACTGGTAGGCCACTCTCGCCCGAGGTAAATGCAAATGAATCTGCCCAGGCATCATTGAATGTTCTATTTTTCTTGAGATATTTTTCTTTTCTTACATTTCTCCATTGGCTTTGCCGGGGTTGAAAGTCGCTCAAAATAGACGCCGTTTCAGCGGGTATACCAGCTTCCGCAGTGTGACGTCTATTTTGAGCGACGAAAAAATAATGTCAAATAATTTAATTAATATTTTAATATTTCAAGATCACAATAATCTTCAAATTTAGAACTAAA
Source organism: Hippocampus mohnikei (assembly GCA_026261675.1). Lineage (NCBI taxonomy): Eukaryota > Metazoa > Chordata > Actinopteri > Syngnathiformes > Syngnathidae > Hippocampus > Hippocampus mohnikei. The sequence goes on from JAKGUB010000326.1 coordinate 7,949,681, forward strand.
ATAATATAAAAACTAACACAAATAAAACACACTTCAATTAAATACAAAAAAAAAAAAAAATTAGTAATTTATTTTCCCAAGCCAATCAGAGCCGCATTATAAAGGTGAAAGAGCCGCATGAGGCTCCGGAGCCGCGCGTTGCTGACTGCTGGTCTACAGTATGTCACTCTTGACGCAGGTGAAGGTGCACTTCTCGGTCACGTGATAGGTCACCGTAAAATGAAACCCAGGAGCTAGCAAAGGTCTTTGGAAAGTTTCTTTGGGAAGGGGAAAAGGCCCAGCCAGGAGACAGAAGAGGAACCTATGACTTTAAAAAAAGGGTACCGTATTTTCACGACCATAAGGCGCCATTAAAAGTCTTAAATTTTCTCCAAAATGGACAGGACGCCTTATAATGCGGAGCGTCTAGTGTATGAGCCGAGTTCCAAATCCTGACTGAGAGCCAACACGCTGTTTATATAGAGAAAAGGCGGAAGTGAGCATGAACAGGCATGCGGGAAAGCAGACAGCCAATCAGTGAGCGGTGGTGCATGCAGCAAACAAAAGGGAAAAATCCGTGAGCCGTCATCCTATATCGCCTTGGGCTTTCAAAGTATGCAGCGGAGCCTTGACCTGAATATATAAAATAAATTGGGGGAAAAAGCACTGTGTCACTAAACAATGAAAATTAAATATTTGCAAAATATCTGCATAAATATTTACTTTACCTGGTTAATGGGACTTCTGCTCCTGGACCTCTGCGCACAGCTTCTGCAAATCGGGGCTGTACGAAGTCACTTTCATCAGCCAGTTTTTCTCCACAAATTAGGCATACTGGTAGGCCACTCTCGCCCGAGGTAAATGCAAATGAATCTGCCCAGGCATCATTGAATGTTCTATTTTTCTTGAGATATTTTTCTTTTCTTACATTTCTCCATTGGCTTTGCCGGGGTTGAAAGTCGCTCAAAATAGACGCCGTTTCAGCGGGTATACCAGCTTCCGCAGTGTGACGTCTATTTTGAGCGACGAAAAAATAATATCAAATAATTTAATTAATATTTTAATATTTCAAGATCACAATAATCTTCAAATTTAGAACTAAAATAATATAAAAACTAACACAAATAAAACACACTTCAATTAAATACAAAAAAAAAAAAATTAGTAATTTATTTTCCCAAGCCAATCAGAGCCGCATTATAAAGGTGAAAGAGCCGCATGAGGCTCGGGCAGCGCGTTGCTGACTGCTGGTCTACAGTATGTCACTCTTGACGCAGGTGAAGGTGCACTTCTCGGTCACGTGATAGGTCACCGTAAAATGAAACCCAGGAGCTAGCAAAGGTCTTTGGAAAGTTTCTTTGGGAAGGGGAAAAGGCCCAGCCAGGAGACAGAAGAGGAACCTATGACTTTAAAAAAAGGGTACCGTATTTTCACGACCATAAGGCGCCATTAAAAGTCTTAAATTTTCTCCAAAATGGACAGGACGCCTTATAATGCGGAGCGTCTAGTGTATGAGCCGAGTTCCAAATCCTGACTGAGAGCCAACACGCTGTTTATATAGAGAAAAGGCGGAAGTGAGCATGAACAGGCATGCGGGAAAGCAGACAGCCAATCAGTGAACGGTGGGCGTGTAAGTGGCCGCGAGTGAGACCAGGCATGCAGGAAAGCAGCCGGCCAATCAGTGAAAGGTGGGCGTGTAAGTGGCCGTGAGTGAGCACGTGAGTGAGGCCACGCATGCGGGAAAGCAGCCCGCCAATCAGTGAAGGGTGGGCGTGTAAGTGGCTGCGAGTGAGACCAGGAGTGCGGGAAAGCAGCCGGCCAATCAGTGAAGGGTGGGCGTGTAAGTCGCCGCGCATCATTTCTGTGGAGCCACACGGCAATGAGAGTGACTCTGACAACAAGAGCAGCGTTGTTTATGGACTACCGGTGCTTGCACAATTGTTCAATTCGGATACAAAAGATGAGGACTTTGATGGATTTCTGGGTGATGACCGATCGAAAAACGTGAGTACATTGTAAGATGGCTAAATAAAGTACAACCGATCTCAGTTTTGCTTCCGTTGCCTTGTTAAAAACATGTTTTTAGCATGCTACGCTATGCTTCAAGCTAACCTGTTTTTAGCGTGCGTGCATGCATGCCGTATGTTTAAACTGGCGTATGTTTTACCACGCCTGGCTGCGCCCAATAATACAGTGCGTTTTGTGTATGTGTAAAATACAGAAATAGCACCCGTTACTGAGACTGCGCCCTACAACACAGTGCACCGAATGGTCGTGAAAATACGGTACATTTAATAGACAGTATCAGGAGTCCTTCTTAAAATACGTAGTTCTCTCAACGGGAGATTCCCACGCAGCAAGCCCACTCTGCATGATATGCGACCATGGTGAGTTATATTTTTCATGCACTTTGCGGTGTACAATATCTTATTTTGAAGGCACGTTTAAACATTACCATAGAGACCAAAGAGTGTGGAGCCCAGATAGATGTCATGATTCGTGTTTATTATTATGTTTCGAAAATACCACAGTTTTCATGCAGGTCATATCATGTTATTTTATTGCATTTATCCGCCATACCTTAAGGGCCGGTCCCTGAAAATATTGTCTGACATTAAACCGGTCGGTCCATGGGGTAAAAAAGTCGGGGACCGTTGATGTAGATTATTTTCTTCAGCAAGTAGTTCTCTAGTTGGGATTGTTATGAGTCAATCAAAGTTAAGCTACGGATTCATTGATTTTGTTTGTTTTTCATTGTTTAAAGTTGGATCTGAAGACTATTCTTCCTGGGGACCCTAACAGAAATTACAGATGAAACAGTTATTATCTCTGTCTCGTGCAAAATATATGATACAGTTCTTGTCTTAAATATTCCACAACTAGTCATTGTAATGTGCCTGGTGTGTAAATTATCGCATATGCATCTGTGACATGATAGATGTTATGGCACGCACGCAGTCCCACGTGCAGAGTAAATCCATCCATCCATTTCTATACTATTTATCCTCATTGGACGCATTAAGAAAAACAGCCATTCACATTCACACCTAAAAACAAGTTTGAATTGATCTTGGAAAGCCCAGAACAGAGTACCATATTTCCCACACTATAAGGCACACCCAAAAGCATTCAATTTTCTCAAAAAACGACAGTGCGCCTTATGATCCGATGCACTTTATACTGTATACGGATCAATATTCTGATTTCTTGGAGGTAGTATTTTAAATGGTCTGTAAAGCGCTTTGTTACAGCTGCAGCGGTTGTGAAAGCTCTATATAAATAAAGCTGTATTTTATTCCCTTTTGGGTAGCTCCATCTTGTGGATGCATAGCTCAACCGCAACCACTATTGTAGCTACTATTCTATGCGCCTCATAAGCCCTGTTCACACGGGCAGATTTATTTCGGCGCTGCACCGGAGTATTTTGTTGCGATATAATTTTGCACCGGAACAAATTTTGTGGAGCGTTCACACGTACAAAGCCGCTGAGCGTAACAGCACGAGAGCAGCATCGACTCAGCTCCACTTGCTTTCACACGGGCAGTTCCTGGAACAAAACGACTGGAATGCAGAAGTAAAACATGCGCATGCGTAAAGAAAGAAGAAGGCGGGGAAAAGGAAGTACCATTTCCCCTCCTTCTTTGTGACAAAATGGCTTCTTCTCCGGAAAAATCAACGATGTGGTCGATAATCAGACGCCGCAGGAGAGAAAAGACCCGCCATGTTTTGAAGCGCAAAATACCCAGGATGCATGTTGGCAAGTACCCGGATGGACTCCTCTGACGCGTAGCGAGGCCACTCCCCCGCAAGCGAGCATTTGCTCTGGAGCAAATTTAATCCAGTTGCGTTCATACGTGCACATTTGCATCGGTACTGCTTCGCAAACGAGCATTTGTTCCGGAGCAAATTTTTAAACCACCTCCCTGAGGTGGTTTAAATTTGATCCGAAACAAGCTGTTTTCGGGCGCTATGCTGGAACAAAGTTGCACGTATGAATGCTTGAGGGGAGCAGTTTCGGAGTAAGTCCGAAATAAATCTGTCCGTGTGAACGGCCCTATAATGCAGTGCGCCCAATATATAAAAACAGTTTTAAAATAGACCATTCAATGAAGGTACGCCTTATACGCCGACGTGCCTGATAGTGTGGAAAATACGGTCCTGTAAATATTTAACAAAAACAAACAAACGAACAATTATTATATGCATGAAAGAAAACCATAACAATTTCAACAGTTATTTCACTTCTCGTCATAGAGAACAGAAATAAAAGCAAAATAACTGTTGTCAAGTCACAAGATTGAACGGCTCTGAGAAAGTATTTATTTGCAGACATACAGATGTTCACTTGATCTCAGCACCACCCAAGAGATCAAAGAAAGTCAGCCGCGAGCAAGTGCCAGCAATGTTACTTCAACTAAAATCCCTCTGTGCATCAACAATCAAACAATCTTGACCAATGTCAGGTTGGGGACTAATGCCAAGGTCAAACTACACGAACGTAGCCTGATTTTGACCATACAGACGCGTTGCAGACAAATGTAGTGTGTCGTGGCCAATTTTGAATTGTGTCGTAGCCCGTGGAATGTGACGTACTCAGCGATTGTCATCTGGCATCTTCGCCAGTATGAGAACAAAATGCCCCTCACTCCCTGACCAGTACGCTTTGGCTCCTTTTTCTGCCTGAGATATCTTGAGGGACACAAGTGTGGGTCCATGCTGGAGTTGTGCCAATGTATCATAAAAAAATAAATAAAATGATCACCTGCCGTGAGAGCGTGCACCCATTGAGTGAAGGTGGTAAGACATTATGCTTGTTTTCATTTCAAGACATGAAGAACACACTTTTGTGTTTTGGGTTTTTATTTTCGTCAGTTTTGCATGGAAAAAAAAGTGCTCACATTCAACGATCAGTAGCTGCATAGAAAAGCAAAAGAAAAGTGAGATTCACTTGCATTGGCTTGAGATGCGTTCAATGACCACTCAGTAAGTGGGCCATTTCGGACTTCCAGTACTTTGAAACCCTCATCCAATGCACTAAACAGAAATGACGAGTATGTGAGCACACTGCAGGGGGTATGTGGAAACATTTTATTATAATTTACTTCACAGATCAATAAGCTCTGGCACAGACGCACCAAAAGGAGAATAGTGTTTCATTATAGTTCAGAAAACTAATGAAAACTACTCTTGCGGGTCTGAATATAATTCATTTTCAGTGTTTTGTTTCTGATGTTGAAAGTTGAAACACCTGTTTACATGGAACATATTTTTTTTTTTGGGGGGATATTATCAGAGCTCTAGATAACAAATTCCATATTTTGATATTCAAAATAGGGCCAGTGAATACTGGGCAACTTAAAAATTAGCAATTTCACCCATTTAAAATGATAACAGGAATTTCATCATTAGTGCTTATCAAGCGTGAAGGCCAAAATGTAAAAAAACAAAAAAAAAACTATTTATTTAAGTGTATTATGTGTGTATGTGTGTGTGTGTGTGTGTGTATGTGTTTAGTTTGAACATATATTTCTTGGCCTATTTGACTATTCACTTGTGACAAACAGAAAAAGTCTTGAGTGTGAAACTTGAGCATCTTTGCACAATCTCTCAATTACGTCAGTGCTCTGTTGCTGCCGTAAAGAATTGTGGGTAATATCCCAAAAATAAAAGTCATCTCGCTCGGATATGATAAAAAAGGAAATTTTCTCGACAGAAAAGAGAATCCGAAGAAGCCCCTCGTGTAAGCGATACCAAGACATGTTGCCCATCTAGTGGTGGTTGGTGATATTACAACTTAAAACTACAGTCAACCTCTATGGATTTGCATATTTGCGGATTTCTCCCCCCCCCCCCCCTTTTTTTTCAATTTAGGACTTTTCCCTTCGTTCACGAGACTTATTTTCCCATTTCCCCTTGTTTTTCATGGAAAATATTTTTTATTGTCTAATGTTAATCACTGTTTTTTTTGGGGGGGGTTGCGGGGGGAATGGGGGGGTAGTTTAAAAGAATGTTAGGTGGGGCGGGAATTCATCAAGGGGCCAATTAGTACTCTGGCCTCCAGTTGCCCATCGCTGGGGCAGAGTAACAGTCCAGTATCAATGTTGTGCATCATTAAGAGTAATCATATGACATCATTTTTCTCCTCTTTACAATCACTTGTCCATTCACTGGTACATTGTGGTTGCTCTAGTAGTAATGTATGCAAATTTCTTCTCATTTCTATTGATACATTCTACAGACTCTTCCATCTGCTGTTTTGACAATGGATTACCAAAAGCCTATGTCTACCGTACCAACAGTTACTCCATCTGTTGTGTTTGCTGCATGTTGACATGCAGCTATTATATGATGGGTAATTTTCCTCAGTACTCACTTCCACTTTGCCATACTGAGTAAAAGCGTGCTCACATGAGAGGTGACTTTAGTTCTGTTTAACCTGGTGGTGCAACTGTTTCAACATTCTCTTGTTAAGGCTTCAAATTTGCCTACTGCTTATCACAAATGTGACAATCTTCTGGGACATATCTGTTCATTTGCAAAATCGCCTAATCTGTTCAGGTGTTAGGCCACGTCTTTAGCTTTTATTTATTCTTAAAAAAAAAAAATATTCCATGCTATTTTGTGTTGAGCAGCCGTTTTGCTGTTTATCCAATGTTTGTGTGTGGACAAGGAAAACATTTATTTATTTATTTTTTGCCTTCGTCTGGAATACGAGGGAAGTGCCCACACAAACGCAGCACTTCTTGTAGCACAGGAGTGGAAACGACTTGGTGCGCTTCCCAATGCACATAAGAGCCACTGTTTTGCCCGCCGTCCCATAGTGCACGGCCAGAAGATTTCATGTGTCATAGACATTTTTACAAACGAGTGATGATTCCTGGAAACTCACATTGCATTCCAAAGCAGAATTTCCATCCTTTTTTATGGCAAATTGACTGTTCAATTGCAAATGCAAATAGGTGAGTCTCTTGAGTGCAAATCTGTGAACAAGCTGATTTGAATTTGTCCAATTCTGAGTGTCTCTGCCCAAGAATTGGCAGTCCCCGCAAAGGGGTCCCTTACTACCAGTGGTGGCTGCTGAACTCCACCCCTAACAGATGGCTGACATTGGTTTGATATCAAAGACACAACACCAAACAGTCATCGCAATCACACGTTGCCCATCGAAGAACTCTCTGATAAGGTTCCCTACTCGCAGACTGTGTGGAAGTGGTGTCTGCAGTCCAACAAAAACAAACAAATGTATCCATCTGGGCAGGCACCCCTCCCCTAAAAAAAAACAGGTATGCATTTTTGTTAAATGTGAAATGCAGTATTGATTTATTTATGTTTTATTCCTTTATTTCGTTGGGACAGTGCACAAGAATCAACACAAGAATAAGCAGTGTAAATGTGCCGGACTAGTTTTCAGCTGTATTCCAAGGCAGGTTTCTAAAATAGCACAGTGAGAAACATAAAACTTTAAAACCACGATGACAGAAATAAGAACCGAATAAGTAATTACATCCCAGTTTACTGCACATTATTAGATAACAACAATTAGTCAGTAGTCCCACTCCCAACCGGAGACAAAACAATATAAGCTCCATTTGTCTGCATTTGGTAAGCCTAACCCTAACCCTATGCCATTATTACTCTTACTGCGTTAGTCCTTAGCATACTTGGTAATAAAACATTGGTTCATTTCTACCACTACAGTTAACCATGGCTAGCCATTGAGAAATGCCGACACCCCCACTCCCACCCTCATAACCCCATAAACACAACTTCCCTTTCGTGTTGTCCCTCATGTAGTGCACGGAGTGAGACGGTGGTGAATTGGGGGAGGAAAAAAAAAGGCTATTGAGCTCTATATCGCACCATAGTAATGACTATGAATAGCTGAATTACAATTATGCAATTATGTAGAATGATAAAAACAACATAAACCTTTGTCTCACTTCTTTGATTCCAGAGTTACAAAGTGCTGCCACACAAAGTTTGGACAAAAAAAGTTATATTTCAGTGAAATTAAACATGTTTATATCATATACTATTTCAAGGCTCATGCACGCCTGTGCATGTACAGGCTTGTGTGCACGTACACATGCATGCACGCACCGTATGCACCATATCTCCTCTGAAACTGAGAAGTCATTGTTTGTCATACCATCCACAGTAAGGGTTTGATGAATTAAAATGCACACATTTTCAGAACTTTCAGCATATGTGTCAAGCTCATTGAGCGAACGCATTTTTCGGTGCGCGTATCGCTGAAAGAAAAATCACATGACCCACACGGGCGACTGTGATGTACGGTTGGCATGCCATCCACCTCGCTTTCATTCAGTCAGCGCTTCAATTAGGCATGTGATGTTCACTCTGTTCACTCAGGCAACGGACTACAATCTCATCCAGACAGCCTGTAATGTTTTTTTAAACCCACCAGATGTCCCAAACAGCACAATTGGAGAAATGTCCCACACGCTTAGCAAGGGCGTCATTTACCAATCTTTTTTTTTTTAAACAAAAACAAAAAAATTAAGTGAAATCACATGAGCTTTACTTCTACTCAGCACTTTGATCAGTGGTTGCTTTTTAAAAAAGTACAAAACAAAATTTGGCTTGGCTTGGTTTGGCTATCCACCAACCATCCAAAATTGAATCCAACTGGACCATCCAAAGTATCACTGAGGGAAAAAAAATGATTTGAACATTAGTCTTAAAGTATTTCTGAGCCCAGTGAAAACGTTTCCCCTCGTGAGATTGGCTTGGGGTTTTTGAAGTTCAGCAACACGCATGACTGCAAGCATTTGGAGGACCCTCCATCGAGATTTTATTGAGACTCCAGAGACACCAGACAAATACCTGCTGCTCATCAGTGGCTTTTTTAACAGATGCTCTCTTAATACGTTGCATTTTCCCGACAAAAATATTCCTTCATACGACGTTATCGGAAACCCCCAAAAATAATCTAATTCTCACACCGGCGGCCCGGTAGTCAAGTGGTTAGCACGTCAACTTCACAGTGCAGACGTATCGGGTTCGATTTCAGCTCCGGCCTCCCTGTGTGGAGTTTGCATGTTCTCCCCATGCTTGCGTGGGTTTTCTCCGGGTCCTCCGGTTTCCTCCCACATTCCAAAAACATGCTTGGCAGGCTGATTGAACACTTAGAATTGTGCCTTGGTGTGAGTGTGAGCACGGGTGGTTGTTCGTTTCTGTGTGCCCTGCAATTGGCGAGCAACCGGTTCAGTGTCCCCCCCGCCTACTGCCCAAAGACAGCTGGGATAGGCGCCAGCACCCCCTCCACCCCCGCGACCATCGTGAGGATAAAGCGGTTCGAAAAAATGGATGAATGAATGAATGAATGATTCTCACACACATTATTTAACAGTAGGATGATTTTCATGTCATGTTTTCAGTCTTTCCACAAGGCAGGGGTCTATTTCACGCTTTTCATCAGCATAACGAGCCCTCTGTCCAACCCAATATGCTTAAAGGTTAAATGACTTTATGAATAATGTGGAACACCCTCCTCAAGAAATGCTGCTTAAATTAGGCTCAGCCGGGAATTAATGATCAATTTTTCACTATTTTGAGATTTATTTTTTTTGTCAGTTAGCTCAATTGACAGGACAAAGAACTTCACACGCTTTGTACCAAAAATAAAGCCAAATGTTGATTTAGTTCCAAACGTATGTGCATATTAATTTGGGAACACACCCGGTGAAACAGCATTTCAGTTTGTGTCGTTTCTTTCTTTCACAATAGAGCGTTTATATAATAACGTCCCTTGGCGGCTGCAAAAAAGATTTTTTTTTCTGCCAGCTAAAGTCTAGATCAATCATTAATTGTTTCCGCAAACTGCTCAATGAGAAAAGATAAGAGTCTTGAAAGGTCAGCGTGAGTTTAACATCATCTAAAATAAATAATTATGCTCAATGAAGACAGCGACCTGATTTTTTTAAAAACAAAAATCAAGAATTATAACACAACAGCTTGCTCCTTTCTATCCCCCCATCATGGATTTCAATATTGTACAAAATAGAATTTCACCCCTGCACGCAAGTACTAAAAGCCCCACTTTCCCCTTGCCTAACATCAACACACTGCTGATTAAATTCAGAGTGACACAGTTTGAAAACCATTAGTTCGTTACACGCTGAAAATGACCGTTTAAAAGCTGCTTGCTGCTGGGTTGAATGTCAAAATGAAGGGTAGAGGCTGTGAGGGGGAATGAAGAGACCACTAACATTGGCGTAAACTCTTTGATTTATTAAATGAAGAACTTTTTTTTTTTTTAAACCACCCTTAGGATCTCTGCAGATGAGACATTCGGGGTGGAATGAAAACAAGTGCAGCAGTAGCAGTCAGCTTCTTTTTTTTCTTTTGGTGCCAGATTCAGAATGATGATGCAAATGCAAATACAAAATGCATCTGACGGCATGGATCAGACCCGACTGTCTTCCGAGTTGCCAAATGCCACCACGCAGCCTTATTGAACTGTTTGGCTTGATTTGTATCTTGTCTTCATGACTGAGGTGTATTTATTCAGTGAGTTGTGGCTCCGTGGCTGCTATTTATCTTCCCAATTTGATGGTATGCCAGATGCACCGCATATTTTGTATACGGCGTAACGCACAATGGAAGCTGACGAGAGCCTTTTCGCTCATGACGAGGAAAGCATGTTGAAACGTGGATTCAAAAGCTTGATTTGAATGTAGCGGTTTGCTCCATCAATCAAATGAGGTGCAGACGCCAGCAGCCTCTCTCTTTCTGTCCCTCTCTGTCGCTCTGTCTCTCGGTCCGTTTGTCTCTCTTTCTAATATTGTCACTCATGCTTACACAACACTGCTTGACACGTTCATTTAATTTTTCCGTGCAGAGTAGCTTTAGCAGAGTTTCATTGTAAGGCTTTCTGTGACAAATGTGTGGAATAAATGACCGTGGGCCGTGGAATCATTGGATAGGGGGACAATTTACAGAGTTACTGTATGCATTGAATACTTACGCAATCCACATCTAGTATGTATGCTCTTCGAAATTGCAAAACTATCTTATGCCCTTTGCTTCAGGAGTCAGACCCCATTGGATCAAAATGAGCTAACAGTCAATCACCGACACTTTTGACATCATGTATTATACAGTATAGTAAGAAAGAATATGATTTGTGGGGGAAAACGTATTTTTTGTGGATATTGCAGAGTGATCGCAGTTACAGATCATTAAAAAAAAAAAAAAATGAGGCTCGCGGTGCCACAGGAAATCTAGACTGCCAAAAATACAAAGGGGCAAAACAAGTAGGGGAAGAAGATAAAACACAAGTACATTGGTGTGGGAACCCTTCTTTTTGCTATTTTCGAATGAAGGATCAAATGTAGCTCAATCTTACCTTCTGATCGTGACTGTAAGCTAAGGCCCAGTCCTCCTCAGTATGGTGGAATAATAGGCTTAGAATGTAGAAAGTGAGGCGGTACTTCTGGTAGCTGGCTCCTTCATCAGAGCTGATTAGCACACTGCTCTCAAACTCAGGATCAGTCAACACCATAATCTGAGAGAGAGAAAAAAGAAAAAGTATTTGTTTGTTTTTCTTTTCTTCTTTTGGAAGGGACAACCAGTTAAATTTCTTGACAGAAGCGATGACAGAAGCATTGTTTAAAATAACATGACGGAATGAAAAATACAGTTTTGTTCGTAAATATTCATCATAGGGACCCATTTTTCTATTTTGACTGATATTCATAATCAAGAATTCTGAAACTCAAAAGTATAATGATTCAAGGGTAATGTTTGAAAACTATGCATTAACAATGAACATTACATCAGCAGCTGTGTACTCCAGGTTTATTCCCAAAAATAAATGGATCAAAATATGTTGTACTCATATGGCATCATGAATACAGCATACCACACAATCAGAGTATTTTTTTCCAATCCCACACTGCAAAGATTAATTGACTGGTAATCATTAATACAGGTAGGTATTGATGTGGCTTGACATCCTCTTCCCAAGACGATGCATGTGTAATCTACTATCAATTTCACGAAAGAATCTAACACACGTCATCATTAGTTCTACCAACAGTTAACATTGCCATTACTTCACCTTGTGACGAAAGTTTTATTCCTAAAGTAAACATTCTACAACCATAAATTATACAATAACCAAGACTCTTTCATAATTCTTTTCCTAGCGATTAGCCTATAGATCGAGTGACCAACTTGCCTCGTAATCATGCCTCTCGTCGTATCTTGCTCTCGTGTTCTGTGCATAGGTCACAGGTGAGTTTAGTGATACGAAAATTCAGACTGGCATTCCCATTTCTTAAATGTCGTAATTAGTAGACCTTTGTGAGTTTTTTTCGCCGCCATCTCAAACTTTCATCCGCGCGATTCCTCAGTTTGCGGACTAAAATAGCAACCCGCATGCGCACATAACGTTATCTGTTCCGTCCCCCCAACACTGAAAACAAAACAAAACGAAAGTCAATTCGAAGAAACACACTCACACACCACACCACAAACACGCATACAGGCACAGTGAAATCACGTTGATCACACAGGAGAGATTTGATCGCGTACAGTCAACTCGTGTGCGGTGACTTTTATGGTTAAACGATTTTTGGTACCGTCAAAATGACGCCACGGAAACGACACGCTACCGGTAACGATCGTTACCGTGAAATCCTCAGGCCTGCAGTAGTTTTTTTGTTTGTTTTGTTTTGACTGAGAAATTTGCTTGCGTCCCAAAAACGCACATTATTTGGAACTGTGCGTCCCGCGGGAAAATTATGCGTCTAGGACGCGGGACGCAGAGGTAACGAGATGGCTGATCATATGGAAACATAAAATTCATTCATGATTGACGGAAGCCCGGTATGAGTATAAAAGAGGTGTCCGAGTGAACAACTCATTCAAAAAAAGAACAATTTACACACACACACACACACACACACACACACACACACACACACACGTTTAGTGTGAGTAACTGTATGTGGGTGCTTGCATACACATGTGTGAATTTTATTCAATATAAAAATGGATGTTGATAATTGATTATGTTTCCAAGTTTTTTTTTTGTTTTGTTTTTTTGTGAATTCCCTGAGATAGCTCTGGCCACCTATGGCTACCCCAAGGATAAAACGCTCGCTCCGCCACTGTACATATATTCGTCAGTTGGACATATGTGACTCAAGGAGCACCTGTCGTTATGTTTCTGTTTGGTTACGTTTGGTTTTATTCCCTCATGTGCCCTTTTCGTCACCATTGTGTTGTCTCACTTCTGCATAATTGAAAAAGCTTAACATATCACTCCGTTACAGCCACCTGTTCTCGTCATCAGTGCCCCTTGTGTTCAACCAATCAGCTCCCTCAATCGTTCGTGTCTTGTCCAGGTGTTTCTCGTTGTCTCGTCACTTTGCTTGTATTTAGTTCCCTGAGTTCTGTCAGTATTTGTTGGGTCATTGTGAGTGTGCGTGCGGTATGTGAGCATCTGTGTGATTCATTCCTGTCACGTTTTGTTTTCTGTCAGAGGTTTCTTTTGTTACTTTGGCTTCCTTGTGATTTCCAGGACTTTGTTTGAATAGTTCTCGTTCGTAATTTTCCTGTGTACTCTTGTTTGCATTTTTGTTAAATACATCTTGGTCACTCCACCCTGTGTCTCCTTGCCCCTTCCCTGCTTTTTGGGTCCTACAACTCCAGTTCCACCATGAAAAACTTGACACCTGTATTTCCAAGTTTGCTAACACTACCATTTGAGGAACAATAATGTGCGTATTTCATTTCATCCAGATTTTTGAGAGACAGATGTTACAAAATAAATATTAGATACCTGACCTTTTAGAGTATCATGCAGCTCAAGTTGTAAATTGAAAGAGCTTTCAGACAGCTTGTGATGTTAATCAATGATGACGTTTCAAACATTTTTAGTCTTCACATAGAGGCTGAAAATAAATAAGGGTTAGAAAAACATGCAACATCTTACCTTTCTCTTGTTGGTTGGACAGACATAAAGGTAACTCAGAACAGTCTTGGATCCAACTTTGTCATCCATTTTCTCATATGTGGAGCCCGAGTCAGAAGATCTGAACAATCAAAAAAAAAAAAAAGGAAAATATAGTCAGTCGGCTCCAAGTAGCTCAACAAACCAAGGATGGTTAAAATAAGTTAACCGAATAAGTGTGTGTGTGTGTGTGTATATATATATATATATATATATATATATATATATATATATATACACACACACACACACTCACACACACACTGTATTTTTGCAAGAATGAGACAGAAGAAAGTAGAACAACCTCATGGACAGGAGTGAAACATCTGGGAATCGAAAAGATGGGACTAGAGGGCATCTGCCAATTATATAAGGCAGCCAAAAGAAAGTAACCCTTCAAAAGTGTTTAGGGAGCAGCATTGTAAATAATTAATTCCCTCCAAATAGCCGAATCTACAATAAAATATGACAAGTGCAATAAACTAAAATAAAAACATGTGGGCATTCCGGTATCCAAAGGCTTTAATAATGTAGGAGTGAGAATGAGCCTGTTAGTTGGCCGGGTCCCTCAAGAGCAGTGACTCTCAACCACTTTGCCATAGCACATACAGTACATAGCCTGAGATATCATCAGGTGTGCCACAGGGTATCAACACATTTTCACTGTATTGGTCAGGAAATTTGCATTAAGTTCAATTAATGCATCTTTGTTCATTTATCTGTGTCCAGGAAGCACGATGAAATGTTCTTCCATGAGATGAAAGAGGATGCAGTCAATGTGTTGCTATTCAGACAATGGAATTATTTGTATTATTATTTTATTATTTGTGTTCAATTTTCAGTCCCGGATTTCATCTTAAGTACATATGTGAGAAAATTGTGACAAGATTTAGCACTGTTTGAGTATAATTGGTTACTGTTTTTTTTTTTGGGGGGGGGGGGGTTACAAAATATTTACCTTGGCTCAAGAGAACCTCAACGTGGATCTGTTTTCACAAGTAAATCCCAAACTTACCTTTAAATCGAACATTTCCAGCACAACACTGACAAGTCACCCTAACTAGAAGTCAGGAGTCTTCAAATACTGCCTCTTGCTGGGACAGAGTAGCTTTAATTAGATGTGGCAAATGTAGCAAAGCAAATACATATACACCAGTGGCGGATGCTGATCTGTCAAGAAGGGGAAGCTCAATTTCGGACTACATCATAAAATGTGTCAGTTTATTTATACGTGGATTCTACTCTCCATTCCTTTTCAAGAAAATTATCTGTGACCCTGTCATAACAACAAGGCGTCTTTTCCAGGGACTTAACTAGTGCCCTACAACTACAGCAATTACAATACAACCCACCAGAAATAAAATATTTATTTGTCTCTAGCCGTTTTCAACAAAGGGAGTGTCGCTCAGATGATGAGAAGAAGTCTCCAGTTCAACACAGAATAGAATGATAATTGAAAAATGCTCCCACATTGCCTACACCAAAAGATCGGTGATTGGCTCATTTCGCTGTCAATCAAAAAAATATTCAGCCTCTGACAGATCATCCAATCATCATGCAGAAAAGCTCAACGTCCGGGCCAGCCCATAAACGCCCACTGTCCATAGACTCCCAGAGACGCGGGGCGTCCGACGGGCGGGACAAAACCAGCATTTATCCAATGTCTCGTCTCGTTTCAATATATTGGGACAACGGGCTCTGAACTCTCTAGACGCTCAGCGTCCACACTGTAGACGCTCAGCGTCCACACTGTAGACGCTCAGCGTCCACACAGTGTAAAGCACAGTGAAGCTGCGGGAATGAATGAGAAGAGAGTTGCGTCGTAACCAGTAATAAGAAGCTGATTCGGAAAAAAAGTTGAGCGCGTTGTAGCGCATATTTAGTCAATGACGTGTACACACAATTGTATGTACACGCATGTATTTGATCATTTATTTTTGGACATTTTAGGGGAAGCTGAACTTCTCTTGCAGTCTTTGAGCAATCACCTCTGATATACACAAATCTATGTAATAATTTTTATAAATTAGTAATTTGAGGATTAGTGGTGGTGTTTATTGTACAGCGAAGGTTCACAGTTCTTTCCACCTTTATAACTTAGTATGATCTTTTATTGGGCCTCGGTGTAGATCAACGTGATGCAATTGCTACCAAGATCTTTTCCTGCCTTTGGAACTTACATGTGGCACCAGTCCCTTTTTAGATTAGCTGTCCACTTGAAAGTGAAGATAATGCCAATTTCAGCTTCACCCACCCAACCTTTTTATTTTATGTATTTATCTATTTATACCCAGGTTGTGCTGCTTGGACTTGGAGGTTTTGATGAAATTGCAAAAGATCCCTGATTGAAATGTATCTGCAAATGCTTCAGAGAGAAACTGTTGTTGCTATGATTATAGAGCAGAATTATTATTCAGAGACTCATTTCTACACTATCTTACAGTGGTAAAGTGTTTTACTGATGATG
This sequence comes from Hippocampus mohnikei, assembly GCA_026261675.1. Lineage (NCBI taxonomy): Eukaryota > Metazoa > Chordata > Actinopteri > Syngnathiformes > Syngnathidae > Hippocampus > Hippocampus mohnikei. The sequence goes on from JAKGUB010000326.1 coordinate 7,966,111, forward strand.
GTCTGATGTTCAAGATGAGGCATAATGCATGTTGACTTATAGCTACTTATTCGACACTGTAGTCAATTTGAAGTCTGGATATTCATTATAAACTACAAACTTGTACAACAGGGCATGCCTTTGTGTGTGGTGGTTCTATTTGCTTTGGATTGCTGTGTTGCCAATTAGGAAGATGAGGGATATTTGGCAATCGGAATGATGGAATGAAAAAATAAAGATAATGGATCAAAGATTTACTAATATCTTACAAAGAGAAAAACAAAAACTGTCAACACATAGTGCTCATTCGAGGTTCTTGATTTCTATTGTCTTTCCTCTTTATTTGCGATCGAGGGACAATGTAGATTAGAGAACATCACAATAATAAATTGGAAATGCACACAATTATAGGCAAAAATCCACATAAATATCCATACAGCCAAAATCCATTGGTAGCCCCCTTGCCAAAAAGAACATGGCAATATTACCTGATATTTAAAAAAAAAGTTGATCGCAAAACAAAATAAAGCTGTAATATTCAAACCGCAACTAGCTAACAAATTAATTAATTGACTAAAAACCTGACGACAGGTATTAATGTTGACAAATTTGATTGTCAGCCATTTGTTTAAATTGTATTGAAATAGGTTGGACTCTAATGTTTTGTGGGATTGCATTCCACTCATAACCTGCCCTCTAAAACAAAAAACAAAAAAGAAGACTGAACCTCATTGCAGGTGATGTAAATTATAAGAGGCTACGGAGTGAAAGAGGGGCTAACGTGACAGATATACAAGGCAGCAGTCCGTAAAAATGTGTTTCCATCTTAGTAACATGTATGTATTGAGGGTTGTGCAATGATTGTAGGATCTTCATGTTTTAAAACCATCATTTTAAGTGCTTGGCTTGCCCTAGGTGGGTGGACAGTAATTAATTTGAGACATTATAAGGGAAAACATTTACACTGGTGCAGCTTCTGTCAACAAATCATTTCTAAGATGCCTTAAATTTGCTTGTTTGAAATTGAGAATTGGATTCACTTTTTCAAGATGATGTTTACAAGTCAAATTGTGAATGAACATAATGCCCAAGTATTTAAATCAGTGATTCCCAACCTTTACTAACCAAAGAGCCACTTTCCAACCAACCACTTCCCATTATTGGCCCGTCCTTGGATGTGCACTCACGTACGTGCACACATAAACACACACACACGTGCCATGATGAGCAAGAACCATATCGGACCCTAACATGAACGAAACAGAAAAATAAACTAGATATAAGGACAAGCGTGAGTTTGTTAAAAGGAAATCGCTGCCTACATTAGTGGGACACCTGACACAGGGGAGCACTTTTGTAGCGTGTTAAGTGCAGAAGCATCACTATCGTAGCTCGCGTGTACCATTTTAAAATGCTGCTCCTGGCACTCCAGATTACCTTTCTTAGCCAATGACATAGGTTCATTGCAGATCAAATAGACATTGAATGACAATAAACAAAAACATTGAAAAATCTCAGGGGCTGTCATCGCCAGCTGCAAGGGCAGACTGCTGAACTTTCTGTGTCGCGGATCATGTATCAACGTAGGTTAAAGGAGACAAACTTTTATTTGGCCATGAGACTGATATGATGCTTAGCGTGCAGTGTACACTAACACAAAAATATGTATTAATAACATGCACACAAACATATTTTAGCCCCTCTCCACATTTCTCCCAACACTCACGGCAGTCGACTTGGGACCAGTTCTTGGACTATCGGTCGACCACAATCGACTGGTCAAGCACTCTTGATTGAAATTAATTGACAGTTTGCATTTTCTGTTAATAAATTTTAAAAAATAGGTTCTAAGTGTGATTTATTTGTTTGGTGAATAAACAACAATAATTTTGGAAGCATTAAGTTGTAAATGAAAAAAATATTGAGCCATGCTCAGCAGCCTCAGAATGGTCTTAAGCCTTTACAAAAATCACCATATGATCTGTATACATAATGATACATTGCACCTTTGAAACATAAATGGTAGATCAGTTATATGTATGAAGACAAAGACAAAACAGAATTGGACCCAAGACTGAACCTTGTGGAATACCAGTGACAACAATCTTGAAAGTAGATTTTGTACAAACTATTTTAACACACTGAGATTAGGGAATGAGATACAATTTGAAACAATTGGAAGTATCGATCCATGCATTATCTGAACTGTTTTATCCTTGCGAGGGTCGCGGGGCGTGCTGGAGCATCCCAGCTGTCTTCGAGCAGTATTTAGTGTACACCCTGAATTGTTTGCCCACCAATCACAGGGCACACAAAGATAAACAAACATTGGTGCTCACAATCACACCGAGGGACAAGTTAGAGTGTTCCATTAACCTGCCACGCTGGAGAAAACCTGATGCCGGAACGAGGATAGAACATGCAAACTCCACAAGGAAGGCTGGAGTGGGAATCGAACCCCGCACCTCTGCACTGTGAGGCCGACGTACTAAACAGTCGACCACCGAAAGCTGAAATGGAAAGAAAAGGTCAGGTATTGGCCACACCAGAACGGCTTCTGTTGTGCAAAGAGCAAATAGAAATGTCCCCCTCCGGCTCCCGACACCGGTCTGAAAGATCAGGATCACTCAAGAGGCCCGACTGCCAGAGTAGATGCTGAATGTCACCCATCTTAATTGCAAACACAAGTCTCTCTGAAGTTGGCTGTATGACTCATAAGGTATTTTTATGGATCATAAATCTTTTCATTTTTGAATGCATGACATTGGGTAATTCATGTATTTATGTATATTGTATTCTCTTTTAATGACGGAGCAAGTGCTTTTATAACATGTGAGGACATGTTATAAAAGCCTTCCACCACAATAAAAACAACATGAACAGTTAGCAACCACAATGTTGGACTTAGATAAGCTAACCTTGAGCATAATTATTTTATTTCTTCTTCCATTGCTATTACTTTTTGTTCGGTTTATTTTCCAGCAGTTTGGGTGCCCTGTGGCACCATGCTGCATCACACAGCTCTTCCTTGGTTCTATTGTAGACAACTGGTTTGGGGAAGCAGACTCACAGTGTTCAATGGGCATATTATAATGTGTGTGGTGTGTCGTGAGCATCGACTCCACCACACACTATAAGAGCAGTAAGGAAACATGGCAATTTTGTTGTCATGACTGGGTCATTTACATTTAAAAAATTCTACATATGTTCAAAACCAGTATGTATTTCCATATGGACTAGTTTAAAAATCCATGCATGTCAAAAGCTCAGCAATGTCACTACGCTGTTTTTAAATGACATCAGCTAATATATGCGTAAGACAGTGGTCTTAAACTCGCAGCCCAAATGCGGTCCACAGGGAGTTAGTTTGAAGCCCGTGCCTTGATATGAACGTTTAATGTTGGTACGGCCCACGCGAGTTTGATATGGATGCTGTATGTGTAAGCATTACCTCCGCTCTGAATAGTTAGGTCTGTCTCATTCTAAGGCCGACAACTTCTGAGCACGCGGCAACGTGACCGTGCCCACGGTGCCCTGTACCAGCTTGAACACACGTGTAAACCACGGATGTAAACAACCCGCCTCTGCTGCTGAATACACACTTTAACAAACAACACGCCAGTGTGGCTGTCACTGGAGCCAGGTGCTCTGAATCACCATAACTGATGTTACGCACACACAAGAACGGAGAAAATTAGTGCTAAGACGCTAACACAGAGCTAGCACTATTCCATTCACACAAGTGAAGTTTTATGTGAATGTGTCCCTGTTAGCATTCGCTCCATGCTCGCCAATAGCTAAACTTTACAAGTTTATTAATTTTTTTAAATGTATTATTAAACTCACACCACAAACACTTTGTGTTTCCATGGTTTCTGACCTCCAACCAATTTCTAATTGTGCCATTTACGGCATCATATGCAGGTACAGGACCCTTAGCCGATCTAGTACCAGCGGAAATTGTGTTCATTTTTTTCATCTGATTTAGTGTAGAAAAATAAAAAATAAGATAATGTATTTTCCGCACTATAGGGCGCACCAAAAAGTCTTCCATTTTCTTAAAAGCTCACCGCGCGCCTTAAAAACCGGTGCACCTTGTGTACGGTCATTACAAAATACGTCGATCCCAAGATGGCTCCTTGCTGGAGACATGCTTACAATGTTATAACTCGCTGTTGGTTCAGTGAACTGTGTCACTGCTTTATTAAATAAGTTTTTGTTGCAGCTCTGAAAAAAGGAGAGCTGTGGTGGTGTTTTTTTTTTAAACGCACACTTTATTAATGGTTTTCACAGTCTCAACAAATATAAGTACGTCTTTGTCTGTCTCCGTACCTTCTCTTTTTCCGTTCGACTCGAGAGGCGTTCATGACCGCCTTGGAAAAATGTAAATTAACTATTCCTTCAATGAAACTACGAAAATTGAAAATTTTTGGACCTCAGATCGACTTTTCGATCAACCAACCACCCGGGATCGCCCCTTACCGCGCATGCACATGCACGCTATGATGAGAAACAGCCTGGCACGCATGCGATGCACTTTTGCAGCCTGTTAACTATCTAGCTCGCTCACACGTACCTTTTTAAAGTGCTTCCCTGGGCCCTCTAGATTCCTATTCTCTGCCCGTGCACTCTGTGAATTGTACACGAAGCAAACTCTAAAGGAGAATAATGACGATAAAAGATAAAGCGCAACAGATCTGATAACAAGCTGCAATTGCAGACTGCTGAGCGCTAACAACTTCCGGTGACGTAATCACGTGCCAACGTAGGTTAATGATTTACATGCTTTATTTTTTTATTTTTCAAATATTTTTTTGTGAAAATGAGACTGATAGGACGATTAGGGTGCAGTGTACATTAACACAAAAATATATTACTAACATGTACAAAGACACACAAATGTTTTTTTTTTCTTCTTCTCCTCTACACCCTTCGGATACACTTGGGACCTGTCCTAGATCTAACGGTCGATCAGGATCGACGTAATGGGCACCCCTGGTGTAGGGTATAGCAGAAACAAACACACTGAAGAATTATATATATATCCAGATCCAGACTGACAAGATGGTAATGGCGAACCAACCGGATATCGTGATCATAGATAAAGGGTAGAGGAAAGCCGTTGTAGTGGATGTAGCGGTCCCATGTGATGGAAACATCAGAAAGAAGGAACACGAGAAACTCGAGAAATACCAAGGGCTCAGGAGCTGGAGAGAGCCTGGAAGGTAAAGGTGACAGTCGTGCCTGTGGTGGTCGGAGCACTCGGGGCAGTGACCTCCAAACTAGATGAGTGGTTGCAACAGATCCCGGGAACAACATCGGACATCTCAGTCCAGAAATGTGCAGTGCTGGGAACAGCAAGGATACTGCGCAGAACCCTCAAGCTTCCTGGCCTCTGGAAGAGGACCCGAGCTGAATGGGGGACGGACACCACCCAAGGGGTGAGACGAGGATTTTTTTTATATATATATATATATATATATATATATATATATATATATATATATATATATATATATATATATATACATATATATATATTTGTTTTCTCCCTTTTGTTTTTAACGAAGGTATTTTTTGGGAAAACCTGATGCGGCCCAGCCTCTCCCAGACCGTAGCTCCAGCGGCCCCCAGGTAAATTGAGTTTGAGGCCCCTCGTGTAGAGACATTAAACATATCTCCAGGATATTTGATTCTGTTGGGGTTAATTTGAGCACAAAATGGATGTTTCATATGAATCTGCATTTGAAGCAGAACAGAGACGAAACCCTTACAACACAATATACTCACACATTCAATTCATATTCATCAGCAGCCGAGAGATGAAAAACATCATATGTTTGTTGAACCAAATACAACAGCACAGGTCAAATTTCTCTCCTGAAATTCACAGACATGTAAGTCTCCCAAAGCAAGACAGACCGAGTGAGAAATGTTACCCAGGCAGACAACCCTCGGGCAAATTCAAGCCGGAAGACTCTGAACACTCGTTGACTGATTTGCTTGAAAAACCTTCTCGGCACCACTGAACCGAAGACTTACAATACAGCGTTAAAAGGTCAACAGAAGAGATGCTTGGTTACATGGCAGACATTTCCACTACAATTGTCTAAACTGCAAATTGCTCCGGTCTTTGTACCTATCTATGTGTGTGTATATACACACACACACATATATATATATATATATATATATATATATATATATATATATATATATATATATATATATATATATATATATATATATATATATATATATATATATATATATATATGTGTGTGTGTGTGTGTGTGTGTGTGTGTGTGTGTGTGTGTGTGTGTGTGTGTGTGTTCTGCTGAATAGGGCTGTGGGTTCTGGAGCCTATCCAAGCTGTTTCAGGCAACAGGCACACTCAACTGTTGCCAGCCAGTCGCAGGGCACACAGACAAACAACCATTCACGCATACAATCACATGTGAGGACAATTTAGAGTGTTCAATCAACATACCATGCATGTTTTTGAAACGTGGAAGAAAACCCACGGAGGCACGAGGAGAACATGCAAACACCACCAGGAAGGTCATAGACCGGAATGCTAACCAGGCAACGACCATGCCACCAACAATAATCAATGATGAGTTGCCAACTGTTCCGAATTGTTACACATCACTGAGCAATATCATTATGGCCACACACCATGTGGTGCTCCGGATATTTTTCACATTGCCCAAAAAGGTTAAAAATGATGAAAAATGCAAATACTTGGGATATTATTTTGACCTATGTTTGCCAACACAACACAACGCCAGTGGCTCCGGTGATATCAGTGTCACTGTGGTAGATATGGCACACGAGCAGACCGCAGTCCAAAGTTAGCTGAAAACTAATGACTTGACTCGACCCCAATCACTGCTAGTTTTAGTTCTGCCTCTGATTGAGGTTTACCGGCATTTCCCAAATCCTATGTTCAGAAGCCCTTCCTCTGAAGGTGCTGACTTGGTCCTCTGATTCCCGACTTCCCCGGATGAAGGCTCTCTGTAAGAAGATAGTCTGGACATTCAGAGGCACGGAGTTGCTGGCGACCGTCTTGTTACCAAGTTCAGCAGCCAAGCACTTAAGCATGTGATTGTGCCGCCAGGTGTATCCTCCTTGAATTAGGCTGGTCTTGCAAGATGTGTTAGAGGGTTGCACACTGGCAGCAAACTGCATCTTCACCACACAACAAATGTGAGTTAAATGGAGAGGGGAGGACATTGTATGTGGCCTCGAGGATGAAACTTATCCAATTAGACACCAGGCACCTTCTCTCGCTCCAAGTGATTTTCCTCCTCTCTTGGTTATATAACTAGTCACTCATTACGGTGTTGTGAAATAGTATTAGCCGCCTTCCTGTTTTCTGTGTTCTTTGCATATTTATCACATAGGTTTCAGTTCATCACACTAATTTTAATATCACACAGAGACTATCTTAGGAAATACAAAATGCAGTTTCTAAATGCCAATTTAATTTATTAAGGCACAAAAACAAATCCAAAACTGCCTGCCCTGTGTGGAAAAAAAGTAATTGTCTTGTTAAATCGCAAACTAGCTAACGACAATTTTAGGGAAGCTGAGTTCAACTTCACAGGCAATACAAGAGCACCACATTGGTTGAGTCAAGAAATCATATAAATAGAATCTCTCAGCCAAAGTCGGCTACAAGATCTCAAGAAACAAACGCATTATGCCACAATCCGAAGAAAATACAGTCAAAGAGAAGTTATTTCCTGGAAAGTTACAAAGCCATTTCCAAGACTCTCGGGCTAAGCAAACCACTGTCATAGCCAGTATCCACAAATGGAGAAAACTGGGAACAGTGGCCAACATTCCCAGGAGTGGTCGACCAGCTAAAATGACTCCAAGTTTGATGACGACTCATCCACGAAGTTGCAAAGGAACCTACAACAACACCCAAAGAACTCCAGACCTCACTTGCCTCAGTTCAGGTCAGTGTTCACGGCCCTACCATAAGAAAGACGCTGGCCAAAAATGGCATCCATGTGAGAACATCCAGGCAAAAACCATTGCTGTCCAAAAGGAACACAAAGATGTGTCTCACATTTGCCAAAATACATCTTGATGATCCTCAATACTTTTGGGAAAGCATTCTGTGGACTGCTGAGTCAAAAATGGAACTTTTTGGAAGACATGTGACTGGGGTAAAAATGGCACAGCATTTGATGAAAAGAACATTATGCCAGTGAAGCATGGTGGTGGCAGTGTGATGGTCTGTGGCTGCTTCGCTACTTCAGGAACAGGGCAACTTGCTGTGATTAATGGAACAATTAATTCTGCTGTCTACCAGAAAATCCTGAAGGAGAACATCCGACAATCAGTTTGCGCCTTCAAAATCAAGCGCTCTTGCATCATTCAGCGGGACGACGATCCAAAACACACCAGCAAGTCCAGCCCTGAATGGCTTTAAAAAAAAAAAAAACAACAATTAAGGTTTTGGAGTGGTCAGGTCAAAGTTCGGATTTGAATCCTATTTAGATGCTGCGGTGTGATCTGAAAAGGGCATTTCATGCTAGAAAATCCTCCAATATGCCGAATTTGAACCAATTCTGCAAAGAAGAATGGGCCAAAATTTCTCAAGAGCGAAATGAAAGACTAATCACCCATTGTCCCAAACATTTGATTTCACTTATTGCTGCCAAAGGTGGCGCAACCCGTGACTAGGTTCAGTGGGCAATTAGATTTTCACCCAGTTTTGATTATGAATATTTTCCCCAAAAACAAAGTGAACTTTGTTTATTATTTAGCTGGAACAAATCATTGCAATTCTATTCAATTCAATGACGAAAGATGATTTGTGATTCCTGGTACAAGTTTTAGAGATAAGAGTGTTGACACGGAACAAATTAAACTTGTATTTCAAGGCACCATTGTCCACCACTTTCTTTAGATTTAGCAGAAACGTTCTGTTTATTTTCTCAAAGTACTGGTACTTCTGATGTATTGTATTTTATGGATCTGTTCTTGTTATAATATGACTGATTTTTACTCCATGTACAGCATTTGTCATGCAGCAAAGTTTGTTTGAAAATGCTGAATGAATAAAGTTGAGTTGAGGTACCAGCATGAATGTGACTCAGTGTTGCTACTGTACTGATATGCTCAAGCTTATATCTATCATTCCCAAGGCAACTGCCGTTCAATGCACTGATGGAAAATCTACTCAATCATAATTGATATTACTTTGGAAAATTGCCACACGGACATCCGGGAGGCAGCATTTGCAGGTTTCAATTGGTAAGTATGATGTCAGTAAAACACATGAGAGTCAAGGTTGCTGAAGCAAGGAAAATATAATGGAACCTCCAAAGAGTGAGCACTGCATGCCAAAGTCTGTCTCTCCAAAGATTAAGAAATGTGTTTGTGCATGTGCATGTGTTGTTTTGTTGTATTTGTCTGTGTTAGCAAGAGATAATGAAAGGCAAATGTTGAAGCAAGTCATGTGTGAAACAAACAAAGACAGCTACCCACGCTTGCTAAAGCTCTGGGAGTTGATCTTGGAATGTAAAACAAAAGATTAAACATAAACACATATGGAGTGGACCACCGGTAAGTGAAAAGAGGACAGCAGGTGAGATTTAAAAAAAAAATCCCTTCATATCCCTCAGTGCCACCAGGACTTCCTGAATTTTGCCTGATCACCATAACAATGTGGTGCCACACAAATGTATGAAGGGAAATGCCCTAAAGGCACAGAAGGGCCGACATTGAAGACTTTTTCTCAGTGTCAACGTTTGTCATGTATCCACTCACTGCTCCTGTTCTCCAGTCAACCTTGACAGTGAGTTGGAAAGTATCTTACTTCAACTGCTCGCCAGGTACCAAGATGCTTTTCCATGAATGAATTTTTTAAATAAAGTATAAAACTTTAAATTTTGCTCCCAGACGGAATAACTTTTTCATGAAGTCTGAGAGGACTCTTGGTGTTTAAAATCTTCTTTGACATTCATCTTCTTTTCACTGTGAATGTTCACCAGTGACCTGAAACGTATAATACAAATATATGTATATAATATATGTATATATGTAAATATATATGTCTAATTGCAAAGTGAACCCTTCCTACTGTTTTTTTTCCCCTGAGGTGAACAAGCAGCATCCTCTCACAGTCAGACACAGATGCAGTCCACTTGTGATCTTATCCTTTGTCAGACTGCAGATTTTGGGACCACAGGTCTCACCGCTGATGTGGACAAATAAAATATGGAAACTGACTACTGCATTGGAGAGACTCAGCAGTAGTGGACTAATGTGTAATTGCAAATGCAGTATGCAGTGCAGTATGTGGCAGTGGAAGTCTCACTCATTTTTTTCAGGCATATTGATGCACTTCAAATTGTTTCTGTTACAGACCAAAAGACAGTGGTATTTTATGTTTTTTCCTAACGTTGAAGGGGAGGTCAAGTCCAAAATGTTCTTGACAATCATACTTTCTATGCGGCCCCACTAGTCTAAATTGTCATCCATGTTGCATTTGTGAAATTCAAATTAAGCAGCAAAATCCGCCTGTTTTTGTCCATCTCAGAGGGCGGCCAATTTGACGCTTGCTGTCGATTTGAAATGACGTCACAGTTGCTCAGGGCTCAGATAACGACCAGTGGTAGACAGTCCGTCAGAACCGACAGAAGCTCCCTCAGTCTGTCACTGACACTTTAATTTTGCTTTTGGACTGGAAACTTTGAAACACCAACAGAATAAGCGCAGACGGGAGTGATTTTCCCAAATCAGGACTCAACAAAGATGACCTTTGGCAAATAGTGGTTTGCGGCACACGTTGGTGCGTTAGCCTCATTCAAACTACATACATTTCTGCCTGACCGTGCTGCGTCATATCAATAACCTACTGGCTTCTGTAATGAAAGGTTGTCTGTAGTGCTGAGAGCCAGCATCCAAGACTGGGCGCCTCAGCGGGAGCCCTATCCTGGGCCCTCTTCCGAAGGAGCACATCATAGTGTGGGTAGACTTATTCATTAAGTACAACACCACTCCCTCAAGCTCCACTGCCGTGGACATCCTCAGGCCGAAGAGTCACCAAATACAAAAGGGTGGTGTTCGTCAAGGATAACATGGCTCTGTTGGAGTACCCCAGCCGGTAGGCATGGCAGGAACGCCCACTAAGACATAGCACATCCACCAAATACACAAACACCATTACCCTGACACGAAAATCCTGATGCGCCCATTTATAGTTATCAAATTATCGAATGAGTCAGAGACGAGGCAACTCCGTGTCAATGAACGCCCAGAGAGGGGCCCCAAAACACAAAAAATGAAATTAAGCCCGTTTTTATGCCGACCGTATGCCAGTCAACCAAATTAGGGCTAATTGGAGTGAACATAACCAATCTTTTCTTCAACTTTTTGTGTCCAGATCAGTGTTGTATGCTACATTTACCTCATGAGTTATTTCGGTGGGTCAGTAACTCTAGAACGGCTGCAACTACGCAACGACTGTACATTGTTTTAGTTTTATTTTTCTTTACTGACTAGGCCGTGGGAACATGCTAACCATGCTAATCGCGAGGGTTAACCGCATAATTTATACCATTTGTAAAAGAACAAAAATAAGGGACGCTGAAGACATTAAGATTTTGATTTATTGATCCATTACGATTGTGGCCGAAAAAAATCAGCCATTACTTTTTGAAAATGTGAATTTTTCAAAACTCATGGCTGTTTCACAATTGGAGGCATTTACCCATACAATATAAAACCAAGGTACCATTAAAAAATGGTAAATTAGAAGCATTTTTGCTAGCAAGTGTCCTTACCATAATTTATCAGATTAAATGAAAATGGCCCATGTGTAGGGATGGGTATCGTTAAGATTTTAATAGTACTGCACTTCGATGTTGGACTGCAAAAAGCATTTCTGTGAGGTAAGATGCACATTTTCTATGTTGATTAAGCCCACCCACCCCTTTCCCGCCACCAATTTTTAATGATTGATTGCACTTGTGGCAACATGCATCATCACCATCAATATTTGAGAAATATAACCTCACTTCTGACCTTTTCAGTCTCTCGCCATGATTGGCAATCACTCATTATGGTCAGCGGTGGTGTGCCAAATGTGTGAGACTGCTGCATGACGTACTTATTTCTATCATCCATAGATAACTCTTGCCGTCACCTGACGGCGAAGAGTAATGGAGATGACAAAAGAAAAGCTGACGTTATCCCTCCATCCCTCTCCAAGCATGATCACTCAAACCAAGAATAACCAAATTTTCCATTAGTGTAACAGATGCATTGAGTATAAATCGATTAGTCATTCCGAGAGAGTGAAACGTTCCGATGCTCCGTAGAAACAGAGCTAACCCAATGTAAAGTATGCCAGCTTGAACCGCATCAGTGTACGTCAGTAAAACCTAATTTCTTGGTGCCTTTAGAGCCGCTGCCTTGGCCGCCCATACTCCCAAACTGGTGACGTGCTGCTGGCAACGCTTCAAAACCCGAATAGGTGGGGCTCGGAGGGTGAATTTCCACTGTTACACAGAGCAGGAGTTTCCGCCGTTACGGCAAGACCAAAACCACACATCAAAATAACAGTATGGCACAAAAGACATTTTGACAACAAGAACTTCTTTGAAGCATCCCAGCTTTTTCCCAAACCCCATCTTAATGGAGTATTTTGAATCTTACTTTTCATTCATGTCTGCCACAGTCCCTTGATGTTATGCTCACTGTGAGTTGTGTATCCTGAGTCAATGTTCAAATCATTCTTACTTTTTTCCCCGTCAACGCACTTGTCGCTTGCTGGGGACATATAAGTCAGAAATATTTTGCAGAACACTGGCTCTTGACTTGCAGAAGAGTTGTAAAAGCCACACAGTCTGTGCAAGCTCTGAACATTTTTGTTTGATTGCATGCTCATTTAACAGTGTGCATTCATTTGCGACAGCACTGGGGTAAATACACTCACTTGTCACTATTTCAAGAGAAATAAAAGTGCTCTCCTGGAAGGTGAGCGGGAGCCATCCGAAGCGACTCGGCAGTACCTTTATCTGCTACCTTTCTTCTTTATGATAAGCAGCTGTAGAGCCAATCTTGTGTAACTTAAAACTCAGACATGCGAATATAAAGTTTTATGAGAGCAAGTAGAGAAGGCGTAAATGAATCGTAAAGTTTTCGCAAAGCTTTGCTGAAACTTTTTTCCTATTCTGATACACTCACGTTGGCAACACTGTGTCTATCTTCGCAGATCTGACCCTGACTCTGAGAGGATTGTTGAACTGGCATCTTTCATCGCACTCACTCAACCAACTACATCCGAGCCACCACAAACTGCCAAAATGCCGTGCTGCATGGACATCCATCCATGCATTTTCCCATCAGCTTTATCCTCACCAGGGTCGCGGTGCATGCTGGAGCCTATCCCAGCTGTCTCCGGGCAGTAAGCGGGGGACACCTTGAACCGGTTGCCAGCCAATCGCAGGGCACACGGAGACGAACAGCCATCTGCACTCACAATCACACCTAGGGACAATTTAGAGTGTTCAATCAGCCTGTCATGCATGTTTTTGGAATGTGGGAGGAAACCGGAATACCCGGAGAAAACCCACGCATGCACGGGAAGAACATGCAAACTCCATACAGGAATGCCAGAGCCGGATCGAACACACAACCTCTGCACTGTTTGGTCGACACGTTAACCAGTCGACCACCGGGCCGCCTACTGCTTTTTGTAAAACTCTCAAAATAAACTCAAAGTTCTATTCCCCCCCCCCCTCTCTTTTTTTTCAACACAAAATTTGATTAAACACACGTTGAACATTTGAATGTCGCGTGGTTCATCTCAGAACTCGTTTTATCGTATCAGTTTTTTGTACTGAAAATCTTAGTGGGTTTTTAAGTACACATTTTGCAAGTTCTGGCTCCATAGCCATGACATTTCCACTAATTGAATGTTCACTTTAATCATAATACATATCAGAGTGGAGGACACTTTATAAAAATGTATTTTCATGTAATTGCCTGGGGATGTAAATGTTACCAATTTGGTTGAATGGCCCATTTAAGCATTACCTTAATGGGATGAGCGATTCTTCTGTTTGATAGATTTGATTTAGCTAAGGGGAAACGATACATTTACATTGTTATGTCTGGGATTGTAGGGGCTAATATGACACATCCATGCAGCTATGTAATTGTTGGGTACATGCATGACTTCTCTCATCTGGAAACGACACTACTGATTTATGACCTCGTTAAATGCAACCAATGGGGGAGAAGCTAATTTGTGACCAAATAATTTACACTCGTTAAATTCTATTTGAAGTTATGTCATTTGGATGTGTCGAAACCGCTAACCTGTCTGTCGCACTCCGAGCTCAATGACAATGCTGTTTAGTGAGGAGCCTGCTTTCGGAGTAGCTTTGGGCTAACCTCTCTTTCCAAACAAGTGATGAAGACACACCCACTTCTCTGTCTCTGCATGCAGGACCGCCGTGCCCAGCGAAGGAGATGTGTCTGTAGGTGTAACACTAACTACATTGCGACTAAAGACATAAGACTTAGCATTGTGTAAGATAAACCTATGCTAATATTGTTGTATTTAGCACGATATTTGCACATTTGGATTCTTTTGTAGCTTTGAGAACAAGTAATAAAACCGATCTTTTTCATCTGATGCCGGATCAGCTGAAAATCACGTGATCAGTGCCGTTTTCTCATCATGTGATCAGATCTGGCCATCCCTATCATCATCTTAGACTAAAAGTAGACACTAAAAGTACTAAAAGTAAAAACAGGAGAGAGAGTTGTGTCCCTCCACCAATACAGACTACACAGAGCGGAGCCAATCAGGGGGTGATTTATGCCACGTTCAATGAGCAAACTGTTGATTAACGAATGATTTACGTTCAGTGATAAAATTGGTGCTGCTGTGTCACTTACAGATGGACTGCACACAGAGACAAACTGCCATTCAATCGCACAGTCATTCGTCTCATAAATGACCGTGGAGTATGATTCGCTTAACCCACTGTCCCTCAGCATGGGGCATATACCCCTGTTCGCGCTTAAGTCAATTCATTATGCGCATTTCTGATGCACTTTCAAGGTGTGGCGATTCTCCGACCTTCTTTCACACAGTAATTTGATTGGAGTACTGGGGTCATGATGGAATGTACATTTGGAGCTCTTCCATTCGTTGAAAAGCAGGTGAGGTGGGCATTACTCAAGCATGTCAGGCGGATGTAACTGGTGAAGACTGGAAGCAGTTAATTTCATCAATATGTTTTAAAGGTAAGCACAGTGTTTATCAGCCCGCTAAGGGGAAAAAAATACGTAACTTGTATCGGTGCGATATTTAGGCCGCTATTGAAAGCCGTATTAAAATGCACGAAAGTGAAACCAGCCGAAGTCCCCTCAACTCTAAAATGAAAATTGATTATTAATGTTGAAATTTGGGGTAACCATTTTCACGAGCGCACGGTCCCATTCATTGAATGAGAGCCGCAGCCGAGGTTTCCTTCAATGTAATCCTGCCCGACAGTATATATATTCCAACGAGTACAGTAGGACACAGTGATATCCATCCATCCATTTTCTGAACCACACATCGTCACTATTTGCATTTAACTGAGCACTACAGCTCGGTTCGCCTTCCCCGCTTTTTTTACATTGCCTGCAACGGCTACCAGACCCTACATCAACCGCAGAGATCCCACTGGTCGGCGATCTCCTCCAGGATGTTAAAAAGTGCAGTGCGGCTCAGCTGGCCTTCTTTTGTTTACATTGCCGCCGACGACTATGACCCTGCCAGACCCCACAGCAATCCACGGAGGTCCCGCTGGTCGTGCGCCATCTCATCCGTGATGTTGAAAATGCAGTGAATATTCGCTGGAACTCATAAATTTATACTGTAATCGAATGTCAATTAAATCCACACAATTATAGTACCCAGCAACCAAAGGTAAGAGCACAGTTAAAAAAGGAAAAAAGCATGGCTCAGTCGGCATCACTCTCCAACATCCACCTAAAACAGGCCACCCCCTTTGGGCCTGGTTGTGGTTATTATTCAAGTGAATATGGCCATGTGCTTCTGAAAATGGTGACTTCAAGTTTCAAAATCTTGTTCAAATTCAAACGATTCTTTTGTTCTCAATCAGTTCCACGCCTGGCAGTGACACCTACATCTCCAATAAATACTCTGCCATAATGCAATCTAATGATATTTAACATGCCCATTGGCAGTGTTACTGCTTGTATTTAACACGACTGTTGGCTGGTATTCACAAAAGTTCATTTAAATTTCATGCTTTTGACGAATGGAATGTGGGAGTCTGAGACACCCAAAAGTCCTATTTCTTGGCTTCTTCCATCAGGGTTCATCATAGCAAGTCACGTTTCTGACTTTCATATTTGTTGCTTGTCACGATTAATAAAAATAGTGGTTGGACGGGTGAGAAAAGTTGCTCAATGTAGTGTGTTATTGAAAGGAGTACATGTTTCATCGGGTCACAGGGAAGAGCTTCTTTAAAAACATTTTAAGGGTTAGAAATCACATCAATCAATCAGCAGGTCTATTAAGAGTAGCTCTTTTTAGAAGATGTTCTGTTGAGTTTAGGGCATGATGGTGAGGCATGGAGGGAAATAGCAAATCCAATTGCCAAAGGTCACAGATATCAGGTGGGTGTCTCTCAGAGTTAGATACTTATTAGAGGTACTGACCTGTGAAATACCACATCGCCTGCGAGCATGCCTAGCAAAATGATGCAATTTCCGAGGATGTTCTTCTTCACCTGCAAGTGACCCCATTCAGACTGCGTAGCAGAGTGGTAGTCATGAAGTGATAAGACACAGCAAGATCCTTCTCTTTCTGTTCCTTTCAATTCACCTGAGATTGGAGATTCAAAGTGGCTCTTGTGCCAAAACATATTGCAACTAAAACGAGCAATGTTTAAGTTGTCAATAGATCATTGTTGGCGCGAGCGAGCGAGAGAAGTCCAGAGATGGAAGACACTGGTCATGACTTGACATAAGTCAGAGCTATTTTGCCCATTTTGCGACTTGCTTGGCTAAAACCTCTGGAAGACTCAACTTGGCTTTGACCCGGTGATCATGAGACTTAACTTGACTTTGACTTTAACTGCATAACTTTGGCACTTCCCATTATATAGGCTAGTGGACCTTTGTTGAAAAATATGTGGTTTCAGTGAACATGTTGGTGTTTAAATATCCATCCATCCATCCATTTGCTCATCCGTTTATCCTCGCAAGGATCGCTGGGCATGCCAAAGCCTATCCCAGCAGTCTTCATGTAGTAGGCGGGTACACCGTGAACTGGTTGCCAGCCAATTGCAGGGCACACATAGACGAACAGCCATCCACGGTCACACTCACACCTAGGGACAATTTAGAGTGTTCCATTAATCTGCCATGCATGTTTTTGGAATGTAGGAGGCAACCGAAGCACCAGGACAAACCCAGGCAGGTCCGGAGAGAACATGCAAACTCCACAGAGGGAGCTGAACCTGGTACCTCCGCACTGTGAAGGTGACGCGCTAAACACTGGACCACCGAGCACCGAGCCACCACACACACACACACACACACACACACACACACACACATATATATATATATATATATATATATATATATATATATATATATATATATATATATATATATATATATATACCGTACATTTCGGCTACAGACCTCACCTGATTAAGAGCCGCATGCTTAGATTTATGAAGAAAAATAAACCGCTGGCCAATGAGTAGGCAGGGGGTTTGATTCTACGTCCCTGGAGCGCCTCCAGGTGAGGCCGCTGACGCGGTCTGAACCCCCGCAGAAAAAAACCCCGCAAAATGTCTTAAGGTTAAAATCCATCCATCCATTATCCGAACCGCCTTATCCTCACTAGGGTCGCGGGGCGTGGTGGAGCCTATCCCAGCTGTCTTTGGGCAGTAGGCGGGGGACACCCTGAATTGGTTGCCAGCCAATCGCAGGGCACACAGAGACGAACAACCATCCACGCTCACATTCACACCTAGGGACAATTTAGAGTGTTCAATCGGCCTGCCATGCATGTTTTTGGAATGTGGGAGGAAACCGGAGTGCCCGGAGAAAACCCACGCAGGCCCGGGGAGAACATGCAAACTCCACACAGGGAGGCCGGAGCTGGAATTGAACCCGGTACCTCAGCACTGTGAAGTCAACGTGCTAACCACTGGACTACCGGGCCGCCTAAGGTTAAAATAATCTCCATATTTTTATGAGCATGATCAATGCATTTGCACAACAAAATTACGCTGAAACACATAATAAGAGGCCAGACAAAGAGAGATCTTGATGCGCATTTGCGTAATTACGAGGAGAAATACTGCAGCCCACTAGTCTTTAAATAAAATAATGCAGTCACCTTTTTTTATTTACAGTCCGAGTGAGAGGCAAATCAAATGTCAGAGGGTCTTCGTCCATATTTATCATTTCATCTGGGCTGATGGAATTCTCCGCTATCTTTGTTTGTGTGAATGTGCAAGTTTGTCCTCGTAATTGGGAGGGAGCTGCTGACACGACGTCGTGCATGCCCTAATAGACATGCTTTTCCCTTTCATGAGTCTATAACACCACGACAGCCCACCTTTAAAACATTTAAAAGCTTTGGTTGTCTTTTTACACTGGCTCAGTTCTTCTTGCCGGAGCCTCCACCTTCGCACCATCAACTCGTCTATGCCAAGATTACAGGCAGCAGCTCGATTTCCTTTTTTAACTGCCAGAGTGATCGCTTTTAGTTTAAAAGCTGCATCATATGCTTTTTGTCTGGTATTCTCCATGGTGATCAGGGTTAGAAGAAAGACCGAAATAAGGAAGTTGTGATTACCGGTAATCATACAATTTCATTGGACCCCTGTATACTACTCATTCATTTTATTGGTCGACTGTGGCCGGGTAACACATTTTTCCCCGCTACGGCAAAAAGAGCAGAAGTTGTGATTAGTCATACAATCTCATTGTACCTCAGTGAACTACTCATTCATTTTATTGGTCCATGTTTTTCCCGCGATGGAAATTTTTTTTTTTAAAAAGCCGCTTCATATTACACGCCGCAGTGTCGAAAGTGTGGAAAAAGGAGCATCTTGTAATTATATATATATATATATATATATATATATATATATATATATATATATAAGGAACACACACAGGCGCTCCCCTACTTACGGTAATAAGATAAGATAATATATCCTTTATTTGTCCCACACTGGGGAAATTTACAGTCTACAGCAGAAAAATTGGGGTGTAGTAGGAAGAAAACCTAAGTGTTTGCATGCACAAAAATAAATGTTTCAGAGAGAGCTGTACACAGGTCAAATAAGTGAATAAATAGCACAGCCACCTTATCTATATCTATTTAATGTAACATTAAAGGTTAAAAAGGGTTTGAAATTAGCTTTGTCTCATTTTTTTAATATATCACAAAAACCTTGAATTGGGGTGTCAAGACTTTTTTATGCCTATTGTATACCGTATTAGTCTGTAATGTTAATAAGCTTGCATGAAAAAAACTCCATGATTGAAGGTGACTTTTCCTACATAGAAGAGTGCTTTGAACAGGAGGCTGTAATGATAAAATATTGACATTATACTCCAAAATGTTTGCGGTTCTGCTTTTTTCCTCAGGTATTCATATCAAGATGATTCGGATTTTAAATGAAAAGCAGCCGTCTGTCTGCCCCCTTCCCCCAACCACCTCTCTTCATTAAACATGACAATTTGGCAAACAGATGGACGAGACTTAGAAATAATGGATTTCGTTTGCATAAAACATTGAAGGCTTTGCTTTCTGCTTGCAGTGTCGCTCATCGTATAAAAAGGTATATAGGCAAGACTTTTCAAGAGTTGCTGTTTTAATGTTGGGCCAGTAGCAGTTTAATGTTTTCACCAGCACTATAATTATAAATTGCAAAATCTCATACAAATCCCCATCAGCTATAAAACACTTTCAGGGACGAATATATGGCTGACATTTTTTGTGCCTGTTTGTGTGTGTGTGTGTGTGTGTGTGTTTTGGTTTAGGCTAAAAGCAAAGGTCACTTTTACCAACCAAGGCATCACTTGGGTCTGTCTGTGCATGGCCCTGCTGCTTACGGAAAGAGCATCTTGACTAGCCCCCTCCCCCCATATGTCTGGACCTCTTGCATGTGACAATGAGGCGGAATAAAGTAGCAGTATTCCCACACCGAACTGACTTTGTCTGAGAGCATAGAAGCGTGTGTTGAAAGTAGTGAAAGCAAACAGCAGCTGAGGCTAATATTATCTATCCACTTCTCGCAAGTCGCTACACACACCCACGCACAGGCACTTGCGCGCACATACACACACACACACACACACTCAATGTGAAAAAACATTTGGAAAAAAAACCTTAGTCGGCATTCAGTTGCCTGATTTTCCTTGTGCACAAAACAGTGTAATGGTCGATGTGTAACATGAAGCAGAAATACGTATTTAAAAGACATTTCTGTTGTTGTTTTTCATTGATCTGACAACAAACTTTGAACAAAAATATTATCATTGTACCAAGTCAGTCAATGCTTTCTAACGGCCAGTGACCCCAGCAGCAACTCATTAATTACAGCATGTGTGAAAACCAAACACGAGTTCCAAACTTTACGACGGATGATTGTTCATCTGAAATTACTGCAAATGATCTTGCGCAAACGATCTTGCACAATCATTTGGAGCTGATGATGCGTAATTATTTTACAGGACAGAACTGTCCAAATCCAGCCCAGGAAAATGTCCTATAACATTTGATTGTGTTTCAGAATGATGAAAATGAGTTGCAATCTCCACTAATAAGGGGTTAGAACTGTTGCTTCTTTGTGAGTGTGTCGCAATGTGCATGTGTTCAATTCAAATGATAATAAACCAGGAAAAGCGAATAGCGACCCATATATCCGAGTGACTGGTTTAACACCAGACCACATTGGGCTCATTGTACTGGAGAAACAAAAACAATGTGATAACATTCCCTCTGTAATATTTGCTCTGGTGGTGCTTATTTAGACATAACAACCATTCAGAAATGACATAAACTTTTTACTCACCTCCAAAGGGTGCTCTCAGTGACACTGCCAATATGAAAGTCGTACAGCTTGGTTAGTATCAGGATAACCTGGAAATGAAGAATTCAGTTTTATAAACCTTGTAACAAGAATGATTCTCTTTAACAAATATATGTGTAAATAAATAATTGTGGACTATGGTGGATGAGTAATCGGGTGATTCTTTTGTTTGTTTTCTTTTTTTAACTATTATGGAAGTGAGTTCCAGAGATAAGGGCATGGCTCTGGACCGAAAAGAGGAGCGACAGGTTAGATGAACAGTGATGAGTATGGAGGAGGAAGAACAGTGGCATAGTGATTTGGCACAAGGATAAATGAAAGAAGAAAAAATAAAAGTGTCAAATTATAGATGGGGAATGACATTTTAATCATTACGCTGACTAGCAGCCACTGCAGGTTCAGTATGGAGATGCGTTCATAGGAGTTTCAGGAAGGATGTCACCATCCAACAGAGTTCTGGATAGTTTATGTTGATTGCTTTTGGCTGTAAGGAGGAGAAAGTAGTTAATGTTGCATACAGTAAGTGGAAGTCTGCTGCTTGTGTTAAGTTATTGAAATGTGTGTTGAAGAATAATGTGCACGGGGGTTGAAGTTGACATTCAGACTCTTGGAGGAGGCAAGGACAATAACTTGGAGGAGGCAAGGACAAAGGACGACGCGAGACCCACCAGAATTATATGACTTGAACAAGGAGAGAGGTGTAGCTGAAATCCAATGGGAGTTAAGTCTGTCAACTTTGGTCAATAATTAATGTCTAAAGCTGCACAGAGGTCAAGGGGGATAAGCATCACAAAGAATCCAGAATTCACTGCTATCAACAGGTCCTTGGATTAAGCAGGGCTGTCTCATTACTGTGAGTGGACCGAAACCAGACTCAAGAGCTTCAAATAGATTGTTGGTAAAAAGGCGAATGTGGACTTGGTTGGGCTGCTGTTATTTTATTGCATTTATGTATGGATGGATGGATGGTTGGATGGATGGATGGATGGATGGATGGATGGATTGATTGATTGATTGGGGGGTGATACAAGCCGTGGGTTGGAGAGTGGGCACTGATGAATTCCAGATAAGAGTTCTGGCAGGTTTATGGATGGCCACGATATCCCAATAAGCCTGTAAATAACAAGGGGTTGGAGGAATTATGTTATGAACTTGAATAATGAGCAGTGATGGATGTCCCATTTAGAGAGCCCAAATGTGTCAAAATTACCTCAGCAAAATAGTTGGAGTTTCTGAGTTACCCTTTCCTGCCATGGTTTAAAAAATAAGAAGTAGTAATAAAAAGTGCCATGCCTTCTGAAATACAAAATGCTCATGGAACAATCCCACCCTGCATAAGATACCATTGATGGTTTGAGAGAAAAAGGACAAAAAACACATTGTATGGCCACAATTATCCTCAAACCTTGATCCAATTGAGCACCTGTGAAGCATGCTTTAAAGGAAGATCTATGATGACAGTGGATGGTCATATACATCCAAACAGCAATTGGGATACAGTTCTTGCATCCTCAAATTCAGTTTGCAAGTGGGCAGTTCGGATCCTCGAGGGCCAGGATTTTGTTTCATAGGTCTCCCTGCTCCAACAAACCTGATTCAAATGATCAGCTCATGCTCATTAGCAAGCTCTGCAGAAGCTTGATAATGACCCTGATCATTTGAATCAGGTATGTTGGAGCAGGGAGACCCATAACTCATCCAGGATATCACCCCGCCCACCCCTGCTTCATGAACAAGACTGTATATATATATATATATATATATATATATATATCAACATGCCCCCTTTGCAAAATTACCGTATGTTCCTCACTATAGGGGTGTTCACACGGCAAGATTTGTTTCGGTGCTATGCCAAAACTGCTCCCGTAGAGCGTTCCAGAGCAAATGCTTGTTTGCGGGGCAGCACCGATGTAAATTTGCACGCGTGAACGCTACAATTTGCTCCGCAGCAAATGCTCGTTTGCGAGGGGAGGGTAAGCCTCGCTGCGCATGAGAAGAGTTGATTACGTACGGCGAGAATGCGTTGCTTTCATGCTCTGTCGGACTTCCGTCAGGTGTTTGTTTAATAACGACACAAGACATGGCTGGTAACAGTAGCAAAGCACCTCTTGGGTTATACCATATCAACTAGAACGGGGGGCATAGTCCCCAAACGTCATCTTTCCTTTTGTAGGAAACTGGACTGTCTCAGAGTTGTTTGTGTAGTTTGTTCCTTTGTTGTGTGTTCACAACCCCCGTGCCCCATAGAATTTATTTTGTGATTTCCTCTCTTGATTTTTCTGTTTGGCGCATTACATTTTTGCTTTTCTGAGTGTCATTGAACTCATCGTTGATTTACGTTTTCCGGGGCGGTCACTCTCGAGCAGAAGGCACGGAGACCGAGAAGGAGAAGGACGTGCCTGTACAGTAGTTGCTTGAGTTGTGTATACGTTTTAAAAACAACCTACATGACAGCTCATTTGTTTTCTGTCGTTTTGCTCTGCAGCAGAAACTGCCCGTGTGAAAGCACGTGGAGCGGCGTCGACGCTGTGCCGTTGCTGCCACGCTCAGCGGCTCTGTACGTGTGAACGCTCCACAAAATTTGTTCCGGTGTAAAATATATCGCAACAAAATACTCCGGTGCAGCGCTGGAGCAAATGTGTGCCGTGTGAACACTCCTTATAAGGCGAACCTAAAAGCATTCAATTTTCTCAAAAGGCAACAGATCCGATGCGCATCATATATGGTGTTAACAGTCTGTTTATATTTCCCATTGATTTGTTTCCCCGTTAGTGCTCATATGCCATCAGGTGGTAATTATTCACAGGAACCATTTGTAATTTAAAAGAGTTCTGCATGACACTAAGTGATATGGGCATTCGCCAACACATACTCAGACAACTGCTTTGTGAGCTCTGCGCAGCAATTATGAAATAAAGATAATACCAAAAGCATAGTTAACTACTGACTAAACAAAGGAAGGAGACAAGCAAGACTTCTAAGGATATTTAGCCCTTTGTGGTTGTGAGCCCACGAGGTTTGTGTGCCTTCTTGTTGAATCAATTGTCTTCATAATGTTTGCTTTTCATTTATTGTTTTATAATGTCATTTGTATTTATGTTTCATGTCGTTGTTTGTGACCAGTTCTTACGGCTTGCCAATGAATAAACCCTGTATTTTTATGGACTTCGCGTCTTACTTCATGCTGCATCCTGAGAGAGCTACATATGAATCAATATTCTGATTTCTTGGATGTAGTATTTTAAAAGTTCTGTAAAGTGATTTGTTCGAGTTGCAGTGGTTGTGAAGGCTCTATATGAATAACGCTGTATTGTATTTTATTGTATTGTATTCCCTTTAGAATAGGATGGACCTATTCTAAAGGGAATACAATGGATGAATGTGGATGCATAATGCAACTGCAGCCACTATTGTCCTGTAGCTTCTATTCTATGCGCCTTAGAATGAAGTGCACCCTGTATTTGAAAACAGCTTTAAAATAGGCCATTCATCGAAGATGCGCCTTATAATGTGAAATGCCTTATAGTGTAGAAAATACGGTAATTGTCCATCTCTGCATTAGTCTCTTTATTAAGGAAACATTTATGTTTTTACACTGCAGTATTGGGAAGGTATTGACCCACACTCCTCCAAACTCCATGCAAACTTCACATTGAGACCTAACATCAAAACGTGTTGCTTTGAGGTAGTCGTGCACGAACTGCCGACTGTATCTGCTGTCCTGCATGCCAAAGTTGCTTACTTCCTCTGGTTTCCTGGTCTTGTTTTGCAATGCGTAATCACATTTCACCACATCATGAACCTTGCGATAGGTCAACAACATGGACTACTGTATCTCAAACTTCTTGATCAGCCCATGACTGCACAAGTAAAGCGTAAACAATAATTGGACAAGACAGCTGATTTTAATTTATCTTGTAAAGCTTAGAAATTAATTGGCTTTGGTGGACTATAAAAAAAATTGGCTTTCTCTGGAAAATAACTATTTTTGTTGCATGGCATTGCTGCAAGTTCAGTTCTCACGTGATGGTATAAAGAAGACTTTAGAAACACTGCTGTGAAAGTCTGTGTCAACCAATTAGAGCAAAAAAGGTCATACAAAGCCAGCGAGACAAAGAGATAAAAGCCTCATTTTTAGTGTGTCATGGTTACATTTTGACCATCACACATTTCCCATCACTATTCAGTTCAGTTAGGAAGTCCGGAGAAAAGGCGACTGCACTCATTTCAATGAATATCGAAATAAACCGTTGCCATAGATAGCACCAAATAACCATGCTTGCTTAGATTCAACCCTTACAATAGTTTGCCACAGGCATCTTTTTTTTCTAAATCATCAAACAGTTTCTATTTAGTCTTGGTAAAAATCATCTTGCCCTTCTCTTGTCCAGCAACATGAAGGTCACCATGCATGTGCACCAACACAGTCAAAAATATGATTAAAACCAAATGACACTTCCAAAACCTATGGATTTTTTTGACCCCTCTATGTGCTCGTGAAAGCAGCCGACCCCTCATGTAGTGTGCCCGAGTGACATAAATGACCATGACATTTATTTCTGCTATTCATCAAGAAGTTTCACCCACTGGTTTAAGAACATGTGGGTGTGGAGTATGTGTGAGAGAGAAAATGATGAAGATGTATCCTGTTATTTTGCTCGAAACTTTTCTTTGATCGATCTTTATCACTTAGCTTCTCTCTCTCTGCCTCTCCCTCTTTTCAACTAAAAGCTTTGTCAGGAGAGTCGTCTTCATGATGCTTTACCTCGTTAAATCGGCCTCTTGAGCATCTTGAAGATTATCGTGCATTTGTCCTGCAACTTCTGCACATACATTTTGATGCATGACTGAAAACAATGTCAACGCAAAATTACCCACAATGCTCGAGCATCCTCTTACTTCTAAGACTCTAAACTTCCTATCTCACTGGGCGATTCCTCTTTTTGTAGCAATGCCAGGCACTTCTTTACTATAAATAGTCCCCCAGAAAAGCAAGGTAATCAAAATGTCAGCATTTTGGAATGAAGACTGATGCCTTAGCTGTTAGCGTAACTTTCTCCATTTGACTGATATATCATTTAGGTTGATCTCCCATGATCAACTCGAAGGATTATGAGCCCCAAATCTCCAAGAGGAAACTCAGCACTTCTCAAACTAGGCGCAGCAAAGACTTAGCGGCAATCGTGGCAAGACATCTCTCTTCTCTCAGATTGTCTTCAGCTACCTTTTGCCTGTACTCTTAACCACCCCCCTCTCTCATATTTACTGCTGCCTTCTCCCTTGGCCATTTTGGGTCAGTCTCTTTGGCTAGCTTTTATTGCTTTCATACTGTCTCCAAGTTTAAAGACTTTCATTAAAATAGCTGGCTTTCCCCAGCACAGGAAAGATGAATTCACCAATCCTAAAGCTGACATCTCTTCACATTTAACCCATTCAGTATTGGATGGGGAAGTAAATTCATTTAGTCAATACCTTCTGCTTCACACTGTTATATAGAGTTCAATTTGTAATTCCCAAATAATCCCCCTTTGCGGTTTGTTATCTGTGAAGTTGCCTATTTGTGTTTTTCTGCTGCATTGCAAAAACTGTCCGAAAATAATTTGGATTTTTGTGCTGCATCTGACTTAAAAGAAAGTGATACAATCTTTTGGATCCAGAGTGGCTCTTCAATATTTGTTGTTGCTTCAGTTAGTTTATAATCAAGTAATGTCTAAACTATGGGTCACTGATGGTGTAGTGGCACATTCACCTGTCTGGGGTCTCATCGACCCCTCGCCTGAAGTCTTCTGGGATAGGCTTTAACTCCCCGTGACCCTGAACAGGAAAAGTGCTACAGAAAATGGATGGATGTGTAAAATGTTTGATTCATTTTAAAAGTACAGTGGAACCGTTGGTTAGAAATAAAATGTGTAAATTCAACATTTTGTACCCGGAGGTATTTGAAATCCCACTGAAATAAATGGAAAATGCAATTAAGCCATTCCAGCCTCAACACTGAATTCTGTGTATGTTTAAAAAACGAATAAAATAAAAGGGCAATACAGAATTAAGTGAAAATATTATTGAGAATTAACACGAAATACACGTGATAACTGTTTATGGCTACTACAGAAGGGACAAAGGGGCAACAGGGTAACAGTTCCTCCATTAATAAGCAGGTCTTCTTTCATCATAACATAGGAACATTTTGATTCAGGTGATTTTTTTTCCATTTCTCTCTTCAAATTCATTGGTTGATTTGGGCACAACGAACAAGGGAAACGTCCTTTATTTTTCAGAATTTTTTTTTATAAAGTATCACTGTCATTTAACCCTTTCAGGGACAGGTTACTACATTGGACAGCTGATCATGTTATCACGTTACAGGGTGCATGAAAGGGTTAAAAGGGTTAAAAGATGACTTTCTCTGTTGGCCACATTTTAATTTCTGGTGATGCTTTTCAATCAATTCCTGCCCATCACTCAATCTTTACTCAAACTCAAATTAACTAAAAATTAATAATGATTACTCACGCATTTTTTATCGTTTCTGAATTTCCTTTTATATTTTTTGTCCTATTTTCCCCCATTTTAATGCTCTCATCAACATGGAATCATGAATCAGTTTTCTATGTGCAAAATGCAAATATTTACTGAAATAATTTCGATTTTCAATTTTACATGAACATTTTTCACTTGGAGCAGTTATTCATTATCTCTCACACAATATTACTGTCCATCAACAACAGTGCAAAAATATTTTGTCACACAACAGCTGCTTGGACCGCTCTTTTTATGGAATCAAAACAGCGCAATATAACGTGCACATCTAAGGTAAACTAGTACTCAGCCTATAATTTTTCACGGCCCCCTGAATAGGGATTGTCGGTCAGCATGGAAGGATCTCTCGTTCTGTACTTTTTTGATAATTTATTGGAGCACTTTGCAGCAGAAGTAGTAGTAGTAGTAGTTGTAACAGAAGTATCAGAAGCAGGTAATAACCTAAACTACACATAAATGCAGTAAAAAATTAATATATCTATCTTTCTGCATCACAATGTAAATATGTATATAATTGACATTAATTAATACCTTTATTTAACAATACGTTTAATAAATAATGTAATCAACCCTGATTTCACTATGTATCATTATCGTCATCATTATTCATTGTTTTAAACGTAAGAAACCATACAACACAAACACAAAGTCGAATCGAACAAAAGAACTACAAGTCCCAATACTCAATCCCGGAAGTGGAGCGCCGGCATGCTGACCGACAATCCCTAACTGAACAACCATTACTGATTGCCAGCGAGAGCCTCCATTACAAGAATCCGAAATGATGTCGACACAAAACCGTAGAGAGACTTCCGAGTAAGAAGGATCAACAGAATCAGCATAGCCTGACTGCTGTGTTCAAAGCAAATTTGAGAAAAACGAAGTATGCAACCATGGCTTAAATCCATTATAGGCTGAGTACTAGTTTACCTTAGATGTGCACTTTATAATGTTATATTGCGCTGTTTTGATTCCCTAAAAAGAGCTGTTGAAGCAGTTGTTGTGTGACAAAATATTGTTTTTTTAAGTGTGCTAGAGCCTTCTGGCAGTAGGCAGGGGACACCCAGAACTTGTTTCTCGCTATATATATATATATATATATATATATATATATATATATATATATATATATATATATATATATATATATATATATATATATAAACAGGTCGTGAAGTGTGCTAGCTTCTGGCATTCACACTTGTTTCTCGCATTCACACTCATACCTCGGGACAATTTTGAGTGTTCCATGAACCTCAAACTCCACATTTGTATCTTAAATAATCAGTGATTGTACAGATGCAAGTGTATAAATGCTCTGTGTAGTCTTTTTTTTTTTTTTTTTAATACTGTATAGTTAACTATACTTTTGGGGTACAGGCAAGCTAAAAGAATATCACTGCATAGTGACCAACATTTTTTTCTGTGTACATGACAATAAGATTTCATTGATCCAGGTGTCGAGGCAACCCGGTCACTCCTCTAGGGAGTGTCTGCTTGTGGAGGCTGGCCAAGTGATGCAGGTTGCAAATCCACCTACGCACTCCCGGTCCAGGAGGTACATACAGTGTTCTTTCTGATTAGGATTTAAAGCGGTATTCACCAGGCAATGGAGGATCACAGCTTTGTGCAGTCTATAATCCATCAGAAAAGTGGGGGCAAACACGTGGGTGTGTTCACAATTCGCAGGAACATGGATGTGTGCAGTGCACAGTGTCCGAGGGTTATTCGATGCTGAAGACAGCAAGAGGGAAGTGGCATGGCCTTTACAGGATGCTTTGCAGGTTCCTGTGTTACACTCCATTCAGGATTTTTCACTTGAGCTGTCTACTAATGATAGGCTTATGCTTTTGATAAAGTACTACAAATATATGGTTATTTCGTACACTAAGATACAGTCCAAACACATCCACACTTTTCTTCAGTAAGGGGCAGACTATACAGCGTGAGCTGTGAAACTCAGACAGGAGAGGAAATTGCCCAGTTGTGGGTTCCACAAAGCTGCCAGCAAGGTGGCTACCTTAATTGCTCAGTAAATGGTCTTTGCGCTAACTACACTGCATATTGGACAAATCCTATTGGCCCGGTATTAGCAAAGATGTATGCTGCTGGTAGGCTTCTTCCACCGAATGTCAGCTGGTGAACCAAGTGACATCGGAACCACAGCGAGTGATTCTACCGGATTAAACAGTATAATTGAGTAAGCCTGGTTGTTTAAATAAGTGATGAGTCGGAACAGCAACTGTGTCGCGCTGTCAGCATCAAAATGTGCAGTCATAAAAATACCTTCGAAAAGTAATCCGTGGGCTGTTGTCAGGAGGGGACTTGCTGCTAACGCTGCTAGCCGCTAATGCTGGCAACAGGCGCTGTGTAAGAGATTATCAGTGTGATTAAGTAATGTTACCATCATGAATTGGTGATTACATTTGATTCCAAAACGACAATGTGCTGTTGACGTCAGTGGCAACACTTTGTGACAGGAATATAGATAACCCACTACACTCAGGAAGACGAGTTAAGTCAGCCGTTATATTGCGACACGCTGCTGTGAGCAACTTCAAAATAAAAGCGAACCAAGGAATTAGTGTCCACATATTATTTGGGAATGTAAGGTTTATATTAAAGTTGGTGATCTCACTGAATAGGTAACGTCTTACTGTCATTCATTGCATGAGAACTCATTCTGCAGTTAGCTTGACTTCTTCGTGAAATGCACGGCATTACTCACAATGCTCACAATCACGGATGACCTGCATAACCACTAGTGCGCATGTGCGACACAGACAGGCATACAGCCAGTGGGAGAAGCTGGAGAGAAGGCAGTTTCGAGGGAAAACCAAAGTGCCAAATTTAATTAATTCATAAATAAATGACTCATCAACTGTTAAATTAATTGTCGCTAATTTTGATCGTCGGCATAGTCATGACTAGTCGACTAATCTTGGCAGCCCTAGTTGACGTACCAAGATATTACATGAGGTCTTTCCAGTTTGATCAGATTTTGTCCCTATCGTGTATCTCCAGCCCAGAATGTTTTCTTTAGACCTGAATTGAATATACTATTAGTTGAAAAAGAAAATTACAAAGACACCCTATCAGTTTCACCAGACTGTCGTAGCAATTTATGTAATTGTGTTCTTTATTGAGTGGACCCATAACCTTCTTATGGTCCATGTTTTAAGCCTTTGTTGTTGTTGTTTTACTTTTAAGACCTGGCATAATAGTTGCATGTATCTAATTGTAGAAGTGCTAAAATAAGAAAAAAAAATCACCACAGTACCAACATTGGTCTCCAAGACCTCAGCTGGCTGCTGCCATGACCGGAAGCAACTCTTAAACAGGGAGGAGAGGAGTGCACAGACCAGGCAGAACAGAGGCAGGCAAAGTGGTGTTGGGGGGATGAAATAACAATCGGTCCCCTGTTGCAACACTGAAAATCATTCTTTTCTTTTCTATAACCACTGCTTGGAATGGGGCAGACGTTCCAGTTATCACTTCTATACTGTGACTATATTTGATATTATGAGTCAGTCAGTGCATGACCTGAGTCAATGAGTTGAAAGTTCTTTATTATTTTACTCTATTTATCGAGTAAGCATATTTCATATTTGTTACAGAAAATGAATTATAGTCAGAGGTGCCTGACAACTCCTGTCTCATCCCAGCTCGTTTTTTCTTGGCTCTTTTGGAAGCATCTGTCAGGGGGCTGAAGCAGCGCGTGACCTTTCAAATGCTCTGCACACACACGGCACCCCCTAGTCCCCTCTTCAGACTTGAATTGGCATGTGAAGACACTGCTGAAAGCTCCATAACTTCCACCGGCTCAAGCATATCTTTGAATGAGATATGGCACACTGTACACTGTACCTTCTGCTTAGCACAGTTGTGTTGAGTTACAGTACTGTACATCACCAACAACACTTGTCTTTCTAACGTTAGAAACACTGCGAATTCCCACCGCAATTAACATCTCTTCTTCTCACCATTTCATTTATTAACATAGCTGGATGAGACAGGTTTCAAGTGAGGTTTCATTGTTGTTGCACCAATTTTCCACACAGTTGACTGTACATATGCTGCCATGGCGGGAAAATAAATGGCAAATGACGAGTAAATTCAAGGAAATCCAATGATGCTGTTAGTCGATCAACTGTACTGATCCAGTTTGGTAAGTCAAATGCCAGTGATTCTCCTGCTATGCATCTATTTCTGGTGTTTGCTCCTAATCTCTCTACTTTTTCATTCATAAATGTTATTAATCACTTCCTCCTCCAACAGGCTATCTGAGGATTGCAGTATTGCTCAATATGGATAATATTGGCAATGTATGTTCACTCGCTACTCTATCAAGGATAGAGCTGCACTTTGTCAAAGTGATCAATAGCTGTCACTGAAATACCTCCCAGTGTGACGTTCTAACCTGAAATTTCTTTTGAAGACAAAGCAGATGCCGATGACAGGGATGATACATTAGTTCTGGGTTCAACAAGAACAGCCTATTTATATCAATAATAGGGACCTCCGGGGATAAATGTTTTTGGTCTGAATTAGATGAAGATCGTTTGGTCTCACAGTGATTATGAATAAAACATCCGATACGGTTTGATTCCTCGCCGTTAATAAAAAAAAAATTATACAAAGACTTTCATGCCTGGTCGTTTGCTTATGTTCCCCTTGCTCGCCTACCCATTCATCAAATGCCACTCTGGGTAAGACAGCTGGCTGGTACTGAAGCATATTCACAGTTCAGCAGTCCATCAAATTGCACCGAATACAGTAAACTTCACGCAGGAAGGCCTGGAACCCTGCACCTCTGCACTGTGAGGCAAACGTGCTAACCAGTCTACCACCTGTTTGTCCAGTATTCACAAGCAAATCAGAATCAGACTCATCTTTACTGGCCAAATATGTAAAACACACAAGGAATTTGTCTCCGGCAGTATGAGCTCCACAAGTATTGTCTTAACAAGCAACTACGAGCGGTGCGATGATGTCCAGAGTCATCAAGTAGAGATAAAGTGATCAGTAGTGCGGTACTTCCAATACTATGACGTGTGTGCAGTTGGTGCAGAAAATCATTGCACCATTTTTAAGTGGTCAGTAGCAATAATTGTAGTACAATTTTCGTTCTTGAGCACTTTAAAATTTATGGTGCTGTGGAGTATTAATAATGACAGTTCTTCAAGTATGTAGAGAGCTGGAGCTACAATGATCAGTGTGTTAATCCTGTCTCACAGGGGTGTGCAAAATTTGAAAAGAGCCACTATAGACTTGGGTTACTGTTTAGGGAGTTAATGGCGAGAGGGAAGAAGCTGTTTGAATGTCTACTGGATTTGGTGCGTATGGATCGGTAGCGCTTGCTTGAGTGGAGTAGCTGGAAAAGGTGGCGGTCAGGTGTGTAGGGGCCCGTAGGACTTTCCATGCCCTTGTCTTGGTCCTTGTGGTGTGCAAGTCCTCGAGAGTGGGG
Source organism: Hippocampus mohnikei (assembly GCA_026261675.1). Classification (NCBI taxonomy): domain Eukaryota; kingdom Metazoa; phylum Chordata; class Actinopteri; order Syngnathiformes; family Syngnathidae; genus Hippocampus; species Hippocampus mohnikei. Next base: position 7,999,222 of record JAKGUB010000326.1, read on the forward strand.
AGGGCGCTACCAATTTTTTTTTTTTTCCGCAATCCGAACTTGTCCGTTGCAGTCGGATTTTGTCCTTTTTTTTTTTTGGTGGTGGCACCAAACCAGACTGTGATGGAGGAACTGATTCGATGACTGCTGTGTAAAACTGTCTCACCAGCTCCTGTGGCACGACGGGCTACCTCAGCAACCTCAGGAAATAATTATTCACACTCACATTCACATCCAAGGATAATACACAATATCCAATTAACCCAACACGCATGTTTTGGGGATGAGGGAGGAAGTTGAAATACTTGGAGAGAAAACCCATGCAAGCACAGGGAGAACAAGCAAATTTGTTGGAATCCTCAACCTCAGAACTGTTCAAATTCAAGTTCAAGTCAACTTTATTGTCAAATGTGCTCAATGTGCAACATACAGCACAGATGACATTTCTTTCCTCTCAACCACAGGATAGAGAGGAGCCGCTGTGGGTGCCCGCGCCGCCATGCCGAGGTAACCACCGCCATGCCACCCTAATTTTTTTATATGCCAATTGTCTGCACTATTATGACAAGTCGGGATTTTTTTGTGTGTTTTTTTTTAATGGAAAGATCACAAAAGATTAATTTGGTTGTGTAATTTCACACAATACACCATAAACCCTCTTGTAAGCAATTGAACAGGATTTTGTTTTTTTTTTTTTATGTTTACATCTCTTCAAGAAATCAAGATCAGGCAGTAATGGTGAGCATTAAGATTAAGTATGCAAAATTAGGCAGAATTTTATGGTTAATTTTTGTGGGGTGGGGGAATAGAAAGGCTAGTCGAAGCAGTTGAATGCTTGTTTTTGTGTGTGTGTGTGTGTGTGTGTGTGTGTGTGTGTGTGTGTGTGTGTCGTGTGCAGTAGTGCCAGAAGGAAGGGATTAAAAAAAAAAAAAAGGCAGTGTCCAGGCTAAGTATAAGTGAATTTTGCATGGCCACTTTGAAGATTTGCAGTGTACAACTTCTGAAAATTGGGAATAGGGGTACCAATTGTATTTGCAATGGGATTTTGTCCTTCTTTGTAGCAGCACCAGAACAGACTATGTCAATTGAATCAAGGGAATCCGTCTAAAACTTGTTCAATTCAGCACTAACAAAATCAAGTCAAATGCATGTTCGTGTCATAAAATATCAGTATTTTCTGTCAGGAATATGAATTTTAAACTCATGCTGTATTATTGTGGCAGCATTATTTATCCCCAGGGAATATACTATACGATGATTTTTAGTTAATGGTTAAATCAGTACTATTTGCCCTCTTGCTTTTCCATGAATTGTTCCTCTCTCGCCAGATGCAATAAAGTTACTTCTGCTGCGTCATCAGGCAGATTTACATAAACGGAACTGTGGGCGACTGGTTAGCTCTTCCGCCTCAGAGTGCAGAGGTGCAGGGTTCGATTCCGGCTCTGGCCTTCCTGTGTGGAGTTTGCATGTTCTCCCCAGGCCTGGGTGGGTTTTCTCCGGGTACTCCGAATTCCTTCCACATTCCAAAAATATGCATGGCAGGTTAATGGAACACTCTGAATTGCAACACTTTAAATTGTCCAAATGTGTGATTGTGATGTGTGCCCCATGATCGGTAGGCCACCAGTTCAGCGTGTACCCCGACTATTGCCCAATGATATCTGGGATAGGCTCCAGCATACCAGCGACCCTTTTGAGGATAAGCGGATTAGAATCTGGATGAATAAATGGATGTTCCAGGGATCCTGGTTGCATGGACCACAGGAACTTCTTTGTTCCAGAAACTGATGCACACTGTATTAAGAGTTCCTGATAATCGTGGTGAAAGTGGGCGCAATTTTAAACACACAATTCTTGGCTAGAAAACCTGAAGCCATCTGTTCAACTGAATAAAATTGTTTCCAGTCATGTTGACTGACTACTGGGACTGTTCATTGCATTTCAACTTCACACTTGATGTTGATGTTTCTTTGCTTAAGACTGTAACGGAAAAAAAAAAAATACTTTCATTAACTTTTTAATGAAGTAGGAGACAGCTTGTGTGCAGCAGTTACCCTGCTAGTGCAATAAATTTACATATTCATGTATTCTAGAATTTTAATGACTAATAGTACTTGATTTGAGATATTTTTGTCATACTCTATTAGTTCATGTGTTATTAATATGTTACTGTGTGCTTTGCATGACCATTACAAAATGTCAATGATATTGCATTCGGAATCTGGATGTCTGAATCTTCTCGTGTTTTTAGTCTTCAGTGTGACCCTATATATTTACCAATGTTACAAATTATGTTCTTTTGTTTTCAGCCCATTGAACTCAACCTTATGAGAATGACCTGAGCATTCGCTCCTGTTACACCTCTACTTCTTTTGCAGTTCCAAAGTGTAAACTTAATCTTTTCTGGTATCAATGAACAACTTTTATAGTATTCTGAGAAGGACTGGATCAAAATTTTAATCCTGATTTCGATTATGGCATCTCTTAATCTTTAATACGTTATAACTGAAGGAAAATGATTCAATGTGCGTGTACAAGTTCTCAAAGTTGTGAAAGAAGCCTGAATGTGATTCTGTCATTCCTAAGTGTCCTTTAAGCTGTTTACTGACACCAGTTCAAATTAATTGTAGAACTAAACGCATGAAGAAAAAAAAATCCACCCATTATGAATTTAAATACAAAACGTGCTTCTTCGTTTTTAAAACATTGCTAACACTCATGTTGAAGTTAATGAAGGATCCCATTCAAATGCCAAAAGTAACTTGCATCAATTTAGGGAATGATTGTCCTTCTAATATCATTCGAAACACTTAAAGTTAAAATGACCGTAATGAACGGCACAAATTATTCCCAATACGTGGAAAATGTGTTCTTTTAATCTCCTTGACGCTGGTTGTCGGGAATTCACATCAAACCCCTTCCACTCCAAATGCCGTTCAAAATAGCATATGTATTCCCCACCACTTACGGTTGATTTAGTAAAAACACGTCCTTAGGAACATTTTGCAAGCATTCGTTTCTCTCGGGTGCAGGCGGAAGAGACACGACAGTTATTTCTGGGTCACGAAGTTTGACTCTTTGAGGACATGGTCATTTTGAACAGCTAGTTACTGTATCGGTGTAATTGTGAGTCACTATGTATTCCAAGGAAAAAGCAGAAATATTTGTTTGCTTTCAGTTTTTGCCTTGGCGAACTCTGAAGCTGCGTTCCGCTTGGTCAGCCGGTACCCATCAACTGCCCTCAGAGTCCCACAGGCCACAAATGCCTGATAGGACACTTTCTTCAGCTTGACGGCATCCCTTACTGCCGGTGTCCACCCGCGAGTTCGGGGGGTGCGGCCACGACAGGCACCGACCACAACTTTAATACGCCCAAAAAAGGCTGCTTATGAATTGATGCATGGGGCTCTGTGGTGCTCTAATGACGGATTAGGAATGCTAACATTAAACCAGGGTTGTACTGCAATTGTTCTATCCACAATTTAGAACGCATTATTCTTTCTACAGAATTTTTTGGGGCACTGTTACATCTGCATGAAAATTTTAGCAAAACCATATTAAGACCATCGCTGACTATCCAAGGGAGATAGGTGGATCATAAAGAAATGGCTGTGAGCAAAACTTTCTGAGAGGTAGCCAAATAAAATAGAAAAAAGGAAATTAATTATCAGCTTCCCAAATGGATTCAGCATTTCATAGTTCTGTGAGCAGCCAAATTATTAGCATCAATCAAGTTTGATCTCTCCGTTACTATATCTGTATCACTGCACTGGATGAAAGGCAGCTCGTATGAGTCTTTCAGTTCCTTTTGGAATCACACTGCATTGATTTACCCCCGCCCACCACCACCAAAATCAAAACCTTTATCCTAGTAAAGACCATCATTGGCATGGAGAGGGAAGAAAAAAATGTCTTGGTAATTTGCTTGAATTATAAATGATCCTCTGCTAGAATACAGTTGGACAAACTGTCTAACACTTTTCCCTGGCTCGGTTCATACACAAATAATGTAGAATAGGTAGACAGACCTAACCTTGACCGTAGCTGCTGTGGTGGGTGGCTGATAGAGGAGCGGGGGAGTGGAGGAGCAAGAGGTTGTGAACTGCCCATCTAATACTAAATGGATAATTCAACTCTATTCCACTAAAAGACCTACTGGAACCAGGAGGCAGAGGAGTTTGTAGAAAACATTGCACCATCAACTAACATAAACAGCTCCATCACTTCTTTGAATAAAGGAATGGGATGGTGTACCACCCCCTGATATAAATACTCTCCTAGCTCTGCTCTCTTTTCTATTACCGTACTTATTTCTAAAGCCTGAGGCTCAATGTGATCCATCATCTGCTGGAGCTGTGCTTCCTCTCTTTCTCTGCGTGCTAACCGAACCATATAGTGATCACAGCATTTCTTTCTCGGAATCCAAATCCCATCAGCTCTTGTTTGGTTGTCATTATGCAGTTAATGGACAATTGAAATCACTATTACGGAATAGTTAGAGTATAGCAGGGGTGCCAAAACTTTTTCGTTTGAAGCCCGCATACAAAAAAATGGAAGAATTAAAGGGCCACTTATATTTTTGGGGGAAACACGCTAAAGTCAATCAAGAAAGCAGTTATATATTGTTTGTATTGTCTCATTAAGTTCATCAGCTTTTTGTTAAAGGTGTTAAGGCAATTAGTTAAGGATTTTTCCAAGTGTTTCGGTGGCCAACAGCCTCTATCTCACAGGATAGCACTTTACAGCACCCGATTCCCATATCCACATCCAGCACCAAAAAAACCCAAAACAAAACACATTTTAACTTACTTGAAGATGGTTCATGTGATGTCTTCATAAATCAACCATAGATCAATAAGTGGAAGAAATTATTTTACCTCTAAAATTGAATTATCTTGATACACTACAGTGTAGTGAAGATAAATTGTTTTTTTATTAATAATGTGTGTCTTGCGGCCCACGTCAAATGTCATTTTTAGTTGTTTTTTTTTCTTCAAGTTGTGGGCCACCTAAATATGGATGGCGGGCCACAAATGGCCCCGTGCCATAGATTGGACAATAATTTTGGGAAAACATTTGGGCATTACTTTTTTTCACAGGCCACATAAAATGATGTAGCAGACCAGATGTGGCCCCAGGATCCTGAGAATTTAACGTCAAAGTCTCTGGCTTCGCTTTTACTACAGTAACATTTTTAGATGTCATTTAGCTTCAAAATCAATTTAATGCAGTTATGGAAGTGAATTTCTAGTGCATGTCCCCCGCATCTCCACTCAAAATCTCACAAACCTCCTAAATATCACTGTGAACACAATTATAATATCCAATTTGGAAAACTCAAGCAAAAAGCTTCCAGGTTATTCTATACTCTGAAAGTCATACAAAGGATAAGTATTTTGTTTTTCATTAGAGGCAAGCTACTGTAAATCGTGCTCTTTCAGTTGAGTGAAATGTGTCAGCTATCAAGATGGAAAGCTATGACCAAAGAATGAAGATAACAAATCATGCATTTAACAGTTGTGGTGTTATTGTGTGTGGTGTTCTCGCATAATCACATTTTATTCTACCATGAAATAACCCCACGGAGGGAAAAATCTCACATGATCGCAGGCGATCTCACAAAAACAAAGAAGAGCAAACACTTATTTCAAGACTCAAGGCAAGAATGTTGAACAATGCCAATGACAAAAAAAAAAAAAAGAGTTGCCCTCATTTCATCTGGGGAACCCAACCCACCTTTCCACCCAAAATAAATAAATACATACATAAAAATACCCCTAGGATAGGATATCTTTATTTTTATCTCCAGCCACTTCCTTAATAAACTGCATCTAAGCATATAAGCCTGTTTAGCCCGCGCTTGAATAGCTTTAATGTTTTTTATCTTGTATTTAGAAGCTTATCTCTCTCACTCTCTCTCGATTTGTACATAGTTTGAGTTTATAAATACAAGAGAAAAACCATTAAAGCTATTCGCCCGTAGGCTAAACAAGCTTATATTTTATAATGAGCTTCAGAGCCAGTGCAGTTTATGATTGCCAGACAAGCTTCAAACATTGTATATAATTATGCCACATCTGGGAAAGTCAACATGCAATAGACATGATGGCGCACTTATATATATATATATATATATATATATATATATATATATATATATATATATATATATATATATATATATATATATATATATATATATATATATATATATATTTCCTTTACAGCTCTGATTAGCTGTGAAACAAAAGTTGTTTTTTTCAGTTTGTTCTAACTAAAATCACTGCCTCTGCCTTAGCAGCTCTAACCACTGCAACAGGCACAGGCACAGTCAGCAGTTCCTCTTTAGGACCCTGGCTGCGGTCCTGGGCGTGAGAGCCGTGACTTCTGGTATATTCAATTTACGTTGAAAGTTGGGACCTGGAGCGGCAAACAAAGCAAAGTCAAAGTTCAGAGCTTCCAGCGCTTCCAAGCATTATAAATACAATAAAGCATGCGACTGCTGTTTATTTGAGTCAGACAGCATGAATTCTATGTCGGGCTGGTAGGATTCATCAGACTTTCTGAGTTGGAGCGCCATCTTCAGGTGAAGGAGTTATGATTACAATTTTGACTTAGAATTCATAAATACCAACATTTATGGACAACTTGAATGCACCATTAGTCCGTGCACACAAACGCCTGGCACCTCAATGTACACTTTAATGTAAATTAGAGTAATATTTATCTATTTTACCAGAGCTGTTTTTTGACTTAATCCTTTCATGCTCAAAAAATGTAAAAAATAAAAAATAGAATTGTGACGTTCGTATTAGTCTTTAGGCATAAAAATAAATAAATAAATCAAGGTATTGGATGGAAACACACATAAGGGTCCATTGGAGTAGTTGATGAATGACTGTGACTTTAAGATTACCGGTAATTAAAATAAGTCCCGGAAAGACTTAAATGGCAAAAGTGAGTTGGATGGATTGGGTTATAATTGTGATGTTAGCTGATGTTAGCCATGATATTTAGCTACGTTATCTGCCTCAGAAGAAAGTGGACAGTAAGTATGAGAGCGCACAGGTTTAAATTTCTGCTGCTCTTTTTTGCAGAGATTCAGCAAAACTGAAATGTTAACTCAAAAGCTAAAAATTGAAGATTTTATATCAAACATTAGGGGTACATATCTTAAAACTGACCACCCAATTGAACAAATTATTAATATACAGTTTCTTGGATAGAATCAAGACAAATGCCAATAGGTTGAAACATTAGCTCTAATCATCAATAGAAAATAACCCACTATTTACAAGTCGAATAATTTAATGAGTAGCCTTTTATAGCCTTTATATAGAAATTGTGATGGCAAATACACTTTCTCTAAACACTCCTTATGTTCAAATGTTAAGCGGGAAATGAATGTTTAATGTTGTTTTTTGTTTTTGTTGGTTTTTTTCCTCTAACGAGTTTTCAATGTGGCGGCCCAGTGACCGACTGGTTAGCATATCGGCCTCACGGTGCAGAGGTGCAGGGTTCAATTCCGGCTCTGGCCTTCCTGTGTGGAGTTTGAATATTCTTCTCATGCCTGCGTGAGTTTACTCTGGGTACTCCGGTTTCCTCCCATATTCCAAAAATATGCATGGCAGGCTAATGGAACACTCTAAATTGTCGTGAGTGTGAGTGCGGATGGTTGTTCGTCTGTGTGTGCCCTGTGATTGGCTGCCAACCGGTTCAGGGTGTACCCCGCCTATTGCCCGAAGACAGCTGGGATAGGCTCCAGCAAGCCCTGTGACTCTTGTGAGGATAAGCGAATCAGACAATGGATGGACGGATGGATGGGTTTTCAGTGTGGGACTGCCACGACACTCTGTGCGGCTCATAAATGTGTAAATCTGACTGTAATGCCTCACCATGCATCAACCTCATCACACATCACTGATGTGAAAATAATGCCTGTACACATTGAGCAGCAGAATTACAAAAAAAAACCTATAAGACACATGCCCTGCAATTCGATGGCACTTTCTAAAGAAACACAACATGCATGCACACCCACTGCTGATAACCAGGGTACGTTTAGTTTTCACTAATACTACTGAAATTATGTAACCTGGTTATAAGCACAAACTGTCAAAAGTCCCTGCACTGTTTGCGTGGATGCGTTGTGACTCCCCAATTGAGTCACTACAAGACTAATATTTCCACTACGACCGCCACTTTTAGGATATACAGTAGACAAAAAAGTAAAAAAAACGAATTAATTATAGTAGATATAAACCATGCGGCCGTTCCTCCACAGATATGACACCATCAACAGGGAAACATTGCTTCAACAGCGGCGGTGGGGAGCTGGTTCGCAGCATTGACCGGGTCGAGGAGCCTTATTTTGAAGGTTTCCGAACACGGTAAGACCATTATCTAATAAGAAGACAAGATGAACGTCATAACGCCACTCATCACCATGTTTTTCTCCAATTTAAAAACCTCAGCTACACCGTCAGCGCGTCCAGCAGAATCGTTTCCGCGTGAATCTAAAAGCTTTGAGAGCCGTCTTGTATGCCACCAACACAAGTACCGTATTTTAACGACCATTAGGCGCACCGTGTTGTAGGGCGCAGTCTCAGTAACGGGTGCTATTTCTGTATTTTACACATACATAAAAAACGCACTGTATTATTGGGCGCAGCCAGGGGTGGTAAAACATACGCAAGTTTAAACAAACGGCATGCATGCACGGACGCTAAAAACACGTTAGCTTGAAGCATAGCGTAGCATGCTAAGACATGCTAAAAACCCATTTTTAAAAAGGCAACGGAAGCAAAACTGAGATCGGTTGTACTTTATTTTGACATCTTACAATGTACTCACGTTTTTCGATCAATCATCACCCAGAAATCCATCAAAGTCCTCATCTTCTGTATCCGAATTGAACAATTGTGCAAGTACCGGTAGTCCATAAAAAACGCCGGGTTCCCTCTCGTCACTCTCATTGCCATGTGGCACGCCCACCCTTCACTGACTGTCCGGCTGCTTTCCCGCATGGCTGGCCTCTGTCACGTCCTCAATCACGGCCACTTACACGCCCACTCTTCACTGATTGGCCGGCTGCTTTCCCGCACGCCTGGTCACACTCGCGGGCCACTTACACGCCTACCCTTCACTGATTGACTGGCTGCTTTCCCGCATGCCTGTTCACGCCCACTTCCGCCTTTTCTTTATATAAACAGCGTGTCGGCTCTCAGTCAGGATTTGGAACTCGGCTCATACACTAGACGCTCCGCATTATAAGGCGTCCTGTCCACTTTGGAGAAAATTTAAGACTTTTAATGGCGCCTTATGGTCGTGGAAAATACGGTAAGATAAGAATACTCTTTTGTGAAATAAATGTGTACTCTTGTAATATTCGTCTCAAATATATAACGTATAAATAATGTTTACATATTTTAAACATGCTGGTACCCACATACACAAAAATTTCTGGGGGGGGGGCAAATCCTACCTCTCGGTTTTCACCTTTCTCGGGGGTTTCTGGTCCCCATTAGCTGCGAAAAATGATGGATTACTGTATAAACACACATACACACACACACACACACACACAAACACAACCAATTATGGCTCAGCTTCAAAAAACAGGCGAGCCGTGATTGTCAATTACCTGAGCCTAGAGCCAGGGTGGGCAAACTACGGCCCGCGGGCCGGATCCGCCCGCTTTTAATCCGCCCGCGAAGGTTGGTGCACAACACAATTAAGGTTCGATATAAATGATTGCATTCATTTCATTTGGACTTATAATAACAGGCATTTCAACGCCAGGTGGTGCAGTTACTTGAATTGAGGGGAGACGATACGGAAGCCAGCAGTAGCGCCAATTCAAGCAACTCCCACTCGACACTGACGGAATAAGTGTGTCCGCGCCGCTATTTTCTATTATTGGATCCAAAACAGCGACATGCAAGTGACTCTTTGTTGCAGTGAGTTTTACTGCAATTGCGAACATTTTCACGTCCTGTCGATCATGGCATCTAAACGAAGAGGAAGAGTAATGGCCACGGAAGAGAAAGTGAAGTGTATCTGATTAAACGAAGCGGGTTACAAAGTACGAAACATTCAGGAGACGCTTGGAGTCTGAAAGACTCAAATCTACAAGACTTTGAAAAACGCGAAAGTGATTTGTGCCCAGTCCGATTCTGGCTATTTCCATGCCCAGAGTGAATTGCTTGCGGCTCGACGGACAGTCGAGTAAATAAACGTTTCCTGGAATGGTTTGACTGCTATCGTGCTAAAATTTTTCCACAAACTGGACCGCTAAAAAGAGAGGAAGCCAGTCCCAGAGCGCTAACTATGAGCATAGAAGACTTTGAAGCGCCCCGTGCCTGGGTTCAAAAGTTCGCTACGCAACATCAGCTGAGCAACGCTGTCATGTGTGGTGATCGAGGGGAGGTCAAGTCAGAGACAATGAGTGAGTCGAAAGAAAAGCCACCAGGTCTCTTACACGTCTCATTTTGGAGCAAATAGTCCTAACTTTGTTATATTTTGTCATATACCTGTACTGCTTGCTGCAGTTTTTGGCCAATATATTGTTGGACTTTGTTGCTTGTGTTGTCACATGTATGTTGCTCACATACTTGAACCTTCATACAGGACATATACCATAGTTGTTTCACTGTTCTCATTTAAAAAAAAAAAAAGGTATGGGAATACTTTCATGCTTTTGTTCTGTTGATGTTTGGTATGGACTGTCAACATATACATTTTTTTTATATGTACCGTATCTCGTCCTGACACGGCCCACCTGTCAAATTTAGAAATCAATGTGGCCCCCGAGCCAAAAAGTTTGCCCACCCCTGGCCTAGAGTAACTATGATGTCATTTTCAGTTTGCAGCAAGTGGCAAAATGGCCGCCCTCTGCGATGGCTACAAAACGGGTGGGTTTCGCTGCTTCACTCATATTCCACAAAAGCAATATTAATCAGAATGCCGTGTTTAGACTACTGTCAAAAACCCTGTTTTCGTGTTAACAATTGGATAAAAATTCTAATCTGTTATCCCTTTAAACCATTTGGTGTACTCCAACTCTGACATCTTAACCGAGAAAGATGTGGTCTATGTCAAGCCCATTATAAACCATGAAGCATCCCATGGAGGCGAAACTGGACAATGTTCACAGATAAAAATCTGTGCTCAGAATCTTGGACCATCTTCATCCTCTAAAAGCCTCTTAACAAGATCAGAGATTGAGTTATCAACTTTCTGAAAACTGATTAATAACAGAGGCATGAATGGCATGCAGCTTGGGAATGTTGCCACACTTCTAACAAGCTAAGGAAGGTACATAAATTCGATTGGATCAATTAATGATTGTTTTGTTTTAGGGGGTTTTCCCAGAACTGCAATGTGAAAATAAATTGCAAATTAACACAGTCAAACAATAATAAAACAAACGTACCATCTTAACATTTTCAAAAAGGAGTTTGAAGAAGCAGATTCTTATTCAATCCTATCCCTTCTCCACAGTTCAATTGCAAATGAAATACAAATCCTACATAAAGCTAGATAAAAAAAATAATTTAAAATTGAGACAAAATACCTTCCAAAAAGGCTTACAAAGGCTTATTTTGGAAAAACAAATGGCATGTATGTTGTCACTTCACAACCCATTAAAATAACAATTACACATTTGCTTTTAGCCATTTTATTACATTTTTGATTCAGTCAATTTTTACATACATATTATATATTGCAAACTAGTCATTCTTTCACTTACTGTACTTAGCTACGGTAGCTCTTACTAGCTCATCTGAGCTGTGAACTTGGACCACTACCAAAAGAAATGTGTACCTTTTTTTCTGCATAGTTTTTATGATCAAATTCGCCACCCTGCTTACTCGAGTGACAGTACAAGTACTTGTCTGTCAGACAGTTTAGTCAATGACGGGTAGCATGGATGACTGTAATTTACTGCTATTTTACAATGCACCTACTGTTGTCTTTTAACAGGACGGTTCTGTATCTTGAATCGCACAGCATATTACAATAAGATAACAGTGGACGGTGTGGTAATTTTACTCCACATCTACTGTTATTTACTTTAACATTAAGTGCACAACTGTATTTTGGATTACAGTATTTGAGAGTAGAAGAACTGTTGTATTGTGTTTTTGCAGTACACGCCAGGTTTTATAAAAAATAATACATCTGATTTATAAGCAGCTTTTCTGTCAGGCACTCAAAGCGTGCACAGTGGATATTCAAGTACATATTCACACTCTGATGCTGGTAAACTTCATATTAACCACAATGACACAATGACTTAGGGCGAGCAGGAGTGGAACAGCGGACGCTTCAGTTACTTGACAAGGAGCTCTGCCTCCTGAGCCACGGCCGCTCTGTAGTTTGATCTCTGGTGTATTTTACTGAAATTTGGCTTCTAAAGCCTATCACAAACATCCAGCAACATGTCGCCCTATTCGTCTGCCTGTGCCTCCTGAAAATAAGTAGCGAGTTAAAATGTACTGCAGATGGCCTGTTGTGAGATATTGATAGGGAAACGGAGCAATATTGTAAAGTTTGATGAATATCCGGTGCTCCCATCTTTGTGTCTACACGGTCTTATATTTAGCAAAAGAGTGTGCCCGCAATCCCAGTGCAAAATTCCAATGCAAGGCAATGAATAAAGAGGTGGCACATATATTTCCTGTCAAACGGTGAAAATAGAAATGTGGTGCCGACCTTCCCCTCTTGACAGAAAATGCAGTTTTGTATCGTTAAATGACAGTTTGTTATTCTTAACTAAGCATTCACTGTTCATTTGCGCATGGAGATAAATATTTAACAGTGACTGACATAAAAAAGAATATAGTAAGAAACTGCCCTAGCATCAGCAGTTTGATGCTGTTTAAATTGCCGTTATCTTCTGTTCTTGTTCACCGACTGATAACTGTTAATTTTACATTTTACATACATTTTAGAGTTATTTTTAAGATCCTCTTATTTGTTTTCAAATCTCTAAATGACCTCTCGCCACGTTACCTCTCTGAGCTCATCCGTCCCTACACACCGGCGCCTCATGTATGCGGACCAAACATTATTAGAGGTACGGTACCAAACTGAGGCTCAGAGGGGATCCAGCCTTTCTGTTGCTGGTCCCTCTCTCTGGAATGACCTCCCACTGAACATTCGGCAAGCCTCCTCGCTGCCCATCTTTAAAACCCGCCTCAAAACTCACTTGTATTCTTTGGCATTTGACTCAGCATGACTTAGATTTGTTCTTGGTTTTGCTGTTCGGTGCTTTCTACAGTCTTTATTACCGATTTGCTTTACTGTTTGTTGTGTATGTTATGGCTGTTTGAAAGTGCCCTATAAAGTGCCCTATAAATACAGTTGAGTTGAGAATTTATATGCCATATATTAATGTTTAACGGTATTTTCCAATTATTAAAAAAATAAATAAAAAGCGTAAGAATCTGTTGTAAACTCACCAAAAATGTACAGAAATTCATTTCAGTGTCTGTTTTCATGGAGTCAATAAACCTTTTACAACCTGAACATTAGCAATATTCCAAGTTTCAAAAAGTCATGTGAATGCACCAAAACCCGAATGAGAGCCCTGGGTTCTAACCTGAATATTAGCACAACTTCATATTTATTTATTTTTTTTTAATGTTGTTAAATACTGGATTTAAAAACACATATTCGATGCTTCTGGGCATCTGCAACCCACTGGAAATCCGCAAGCAGAGATAAGCAAACATGGCGAAACTCAGACGCAGCACAGCAGCACATTTTTGGAGCGAGAAGGAAACCAACTGCTTTATTTCCAAGTGACCGATATGAATATAATGCCTTTTATTGAGCGTTGACAGTGAGATGCAGAAATATACATTTATTTGCATCACAACATTGACCGTGTGTTGTGGTTTGGATGGAGATATTCCAATCAGTCATGATTACCATGAATGCAGGAGTAATGCTGTCTACTCATGCATGTAAACAGGTTGTTCACAATGTTTCAGAAACCGGAATTTTGACCTGAACCCAAAATCTTGACAGCATATCTTTGTCAAGCCACCCAGCTATCAGCTGGTGACCAAAATTTGTTACTCCTCTGCTTTGAAAAGTCAGGGCCTTTTGGTGGCATCTTGTGACATTACCAAGAGCCCCCCTCCCACCCCAAAAAAAAGATAGACATGAATAGATCAGGTTTGGGGAAACAGCTGTTAATGCCCCCCCCCTAAAAAAGAAACAATTCGGGAAATAGGGAAATTTGCAACAGGCAGGATTTCACTGTTCTGTATTTGTAATCACAGTATTTACCTGTACAGTCCAAACCAAGTCTGTCCAACAGCTTCATTACACAAATGAAAACTTTGTGTTTTTCTAAGACAAATACAATACAATACAATACATGCTGATTTATATAGCGCTTTCACAACAGTGGTAGCTATGACAAAGCTTATGGTTGTCACGAACAACTTATTTTCATGAACTGTTTTGATGGGGACACCATCTTCTTTTAAGTGCACTTCAACATTATTTTACAATAACTAAACATAAAGATTTTGGATTGACATGCCTAGAATACTTCACGAGGGAGGCATCCAGGAAGCATCCTAACCAAATGCCTCAGCCACCTCGTCTGGTTCCGCTCATTGCAGAGGACCAGTGGCTCGACTCTCAGACCCTCCCAAATGACTGTTCCAAGTGTTGCAGGATATTACAGAGGTATTGGACACAGTTAACGTTCAAGAGAGTACAGTGTGTTTATGATGTCATTCTTTCAGGGTGTCTGATGGACCGATATCGGTCGATATTACTGAGCACCGGTTCACATGACATCAAATGGCAACATGATATAGGCACATCTGAATCTTTCAAAGTTGAAACTGTGCCGGAGTGTAAGAGTGAGGGATTTTACATGGCACACTTGAATGAAGCATTGCACACACACCAGCGTTTGCAGGCAGACTTAAAAACACATTTCCGTGTCGGAAGCCAGCAAGACTGGACCGAATGTGCCTGGTCAAGCTGTTAAACCAGACAAATACAGTAAATCAAGTACATTGCAGCAATGGTAAAGCTGCAAACTTTCCAGCATGCTTTGACCGTGTGTGGGGAAATGGACTTCTTGGTCAGGGACGAACGGGCACCCATTTTTGGGGACGACAGACAGAAACACGGAAAAAAGGACGGACGAAGCAAGGACGGAAATGGGTCTTTGTCCGTCCCTTTTGTCATCCCTTAACAGGTCAAGTAATTACGGACAACCATGTCACGAACCACTGACAGAAACACGGCCAGTCTTTCTTTAGTGTGTAATCTGCCCATACACTACTTGAGGCAAAATGGGAAATATCGTGACGTGCATGTTCACGATGTTTGTATGCGGGAGGGAGTGACTTCACTTTGCTTCAAGCGAACAAGAGAAAGAGCACTTGTCCTCAGTAGATGTGCTAACTTGTGGTTTTAAATTGGTAGAAATTGATTAAAAAAAAATCCCCTGGATTAATTGTTAGACCGAAAGTAGTCACTAATTAACGGTATCAAACCATTACAAATGTTGAAGAGTACTTTTTTAGTGTAAGATGTTAAAAATATAAAGGAACAGTTATGTGACTTTTGTTTGATTAATTACCAATTGTATTTTTCTGAAAAAACGTGTCATAGTCCAAAAAATGAAAAACCCATTTTGATCACAATAGCAAATGGTAATTGGAGTGCATTTGCAGTACTTTACAGATGCCGTAATGTTGTTCAAAGTTTGAAAGCATACCAGAGCCTACACTGATGCACTAACACAGCCATATCAACCTTCAGCAAGTTTTTCCTTTTCCTTTTTAGTTGAAAATAACTTATTGAAACTTTCAAGATCCCACAACATCACAATGGCCAACGGCAGAATCCAGGATCTCTTTTTGGACCAATTTTAAATGCATACAGTAATTTGGACAGTAATTTCAAAACTAAGGATTATAAAATGACTTTATGAAGACTCGATGACCTCACTGCTTTCTTAGACTGGAGAGGGCCAACCAATGCGCATACCCTACCATGAGCAGAATTGTTATATCACACCAACTTATTTTGTTTGGAAGTTAAACCAACAATAAATATCTCCTGAACTCTTTTTTTTTTTTTTTTTTTTTACAGTGCGAAGGGAGACAGTCCTACTTTTAAATATGATCATAAAAATAATCTACATGAGAAAATTAATGAGCATTTTAGAAGACAAATGAGACAATTCAAGCAAATGGGTAGCTGCTCATTATATTGTGGGGATTCAATTTAACAAATTTCAACCCAGGGAGTCATTAAGATAATTTCCCTGCAGTATACACTCACTCTGCCATTCATGAACACCTAAATTCTATAAAGTGATCCAAACCAAAAAGTCAACAAGGTTCCTTCATGTTCTCGAAAAAAGTGGCTGCAGCTTCATTGCTCATCTGTGAGGAAATGTTCAATATTCTTCTTAACTCAATTGCATCTAGATTCTGGAGGGAAAAAAAAATCATAGATGCTAAATTCAACAAGAACTGGAAATGAATTAATTTACATGGCCTAATGTTAAAATTGTATTTGTGTAGTATGAAATATGCATAAGTTATGAGTCATTTCATTTGTTTGTTTTCAAAATACAGTCCTGGGTTTTGACTCTGACTTTTGAGGTCTGCATAATACATGTTCCCCAAATTACATCACAGCAGTGTTTTTTTCTAATCAGATGTCTAGAAACGGAAGTTTGCTGCTATACACAATGTGAATTCAAGAAATATTCTTTAAAAAATAAGACAAATTGTTCATTTATTATATTGTCATATTTTCATTGTTTGATATAACCTTGGGATTAACCAGGAAAAAAAGAAAATAATATTGCTCCACAAAGTTTCAAAGATTTTCCTCCATGTGGCCCCTGAGCTAAAATGAGTTTGACACCCCTGGTACTTTTGAGGTCTGCACAATACATGTTCCCCAAATTACATCACAGCAGTGTTTTTTTCTAATCAGATGTCTAGAAACGGAAGTTTGCTGCTATACAAAATGTGAATTTAAGAAATATTCTTTAAAAAAATAAGACAAATAGTTCATTTATTATATTGTCATATTTTCATTGTTTGATATAACCTTGGGATTAACCGGGAAAAAAATTAAATAATATTGCTCCACAAAGTTTCAAAGTTGCCCCTCAAATGAAGTCAATAATTTGCAAAACTGCACCGCAAAGAGGAAAAAAAAACCCTTGCATGATGTGATCTTTTTTGTTGTTGTTTTTTTTTTTTGTTGTGGTTTAAGTGTAAGAAGAAATCTGTTCAATACTTGAAAATGTAATGTGCACGTTTAGTGGAATGCCACATTTGCAGTCACACATTTACAATTCAAATCAGGCCTCGCATTTTCGGAAGACTCTGTGTGAGCTGTTGGAGAAGCGCAGTGGGAGCTTTGGTACAGTTAATGAAGGGTTATTTACAAGTCTTTAAGAATCATATTTGGCCTGAGGTCTCACATCATCTCTGCCAAGACTCCCCTGGGAGCATCCATTCTGTCGGTGTAACATAACAATGAGACAAATTAAAAGCTGGCATAGATACCCTCAAGCTCAGACCACGCAAAGGCTGAAGTTCACGATGTAGACTGAGAAAATATCAGCACCGAGAGAGAATTTTGCGACTGAATGTTGAAAGATTTAATTAAATCACCAGACCAAAAAAAAAGCCCAAATTCAAAGCATATAATAATGAAGAGAGGGTATTGTTTCAAATGAACAATCAGCATACGTTTCTTTTTTGCTTTAATTTACCTTAATACTCTGAATAATGTGACTAAGAGTGTCGCAGAGAATTTATGAAGTAATGGCTCCACTAAAGAACATTTCTTCAAAACATGAAAGAAAACCATCAAAACTATAGATAAAGGGTGACAACCTCCCCACGACAGCATACCGCCTCCTCTCTGCACCTCGACTAACCCAGAGGTGCTAAACTGGCAGTCTAGGCCTTTTAGGTGTTATGTCATTTTTCAATTATTCTCTTCAATTAAACAAGTGACATAACATGCCCTCTGACTGCACTGAAGGCTCATTATCACGGTGACCTTGCCCCTACGTATCTCCGGTGACAAACACCAAAGTCTTGCCAAGTGTTGATATTGCCCCACAGGAGGTTGTGAGGGATTCTTCTTGTCGTTATTTTTTTTAACTTATCACTTGCCCTGCGACTGGCTGGCAACCAAACCAGGGAGCAACCCACCTCTCACCGTAAATCAGCTGGGATAGGCTCCATCTTACTGAGAACCGATGAGGAAAAGCAATATAGGGAATGCTGTGCTGTTCCTGTTGGATGTTGTAATATTTTGTATGCGCTTTAGTTGTTTTGTTAGTGTGTGTGGCTGCTGTCTCATATGTGGTGGGTGTACGTACGTACGTATATTTGTACGTAGGCATGTGGGAGTGAGTGGCAGAAGGAGGTGCCCTTCCTGATTGGCCAACAGCCGCAAGTTTAAAGATCCTCCGTGGAGTGACAGGAGCGGTGATGCATCTGACAGCAGTAGCTCGTTTGCTCTAGGCCTCCAACTCTTGCTGAAACAATTCGTGCTTCCTTAGTTTATGTGCCACCTGACTTTGCATTGGTTAGTTTTAGGGTAAGTCGCTGATATTGTAATGGTACACTCGCCTGACTTTTGTGCAGGCAAAGTGGGATGGTGAGGGTGTGGCTGTGCATGTGAATGGTTGTCATCTCTGTGTGTTCTGCGACTGACTGCCAACCAGTTCAGGGTGTAGTCTGCCTTCCACCCTGACGTCAGCTGGGACAGGTTCCAGTACATTCCCGCCCCCACCCCCCAGGATCCCTGTACAGGATAAGCGGTGTTGAAATTCGATGGATGGATAGTTTTTGGGTAGATCCTAAGTTTGAGTGTCAGCCTTTGCTGAAATTTGCTTTTGACCCATTTCTGTGACCTTTTTGTTTCATACATTGGAAATAGTGCTTGTTGTAAATACCTGTTTGGCCTTTGGACATTTTTTTTTTTACATTAAATCTGGCAAATTGATTACTGCTCACTCAGACTGTGAGTTTTTATACCGTATACCACCCGTGGGGAGTGATTATCTTCTCTTTTATAATATGTACAGTACGTAACCCTAGATAGGTGCGTAACAGAGGGTTTGTTACTTAATAAACGAGAGTTCACTGACTAATGCCTTGATAATCGACACTACGATATTTCCACATACCAAAACAGGACATTGAGTTACATCAAACACACACATTAAAACCTGTGTGTGCGAATGCTAGATTACGGAAACAACTGTCCTTATGTCCGAAACGAAATTAGACATGAGCCACGATGTGCTTCCTTTTCAGGTACTCGTTTATCACCAGTGTGCTGCCATGTAAGGAAGGTTTGCATCGTATTTAATATTTTAGGTGAAATGAGCCCAACATTTCTGACTCTGTTGCTAACAGGTTATCCACATCACTGAGTTACCCCACACTGCTTCTGTTGACCACTACTAAGCATGTGTGTCATAGACAAGAATTTTACAGCTAGCGCTGTGGGATTATTGTGTATTAGTGTATAAGTGTATTTTATCGAAATGGGTTGAATAAATACAAATTATAATTTTGAGTGTAAGTGTGTTGTATATTTTATCGAGATGGATAGATAGACAGATTTGGTTTTTTTTCCAGAAATGGGAAGACATTTATTGAACATTCCAATACACCTAGAAGCCAGCCCCTGTCATTTTCTAATATTAGTTTGAACCCTCTGTCCAGCTCCCGGAGGCCCACTGGCCAGGTGTTGGAGGGGGTTACTAGGTCAGTGCCGTGCTAGCGGCCAAAGCAGTGTGTGAAAAGAAGCAGAAATAGGTCAAAGTGAGAGATGATGGCAAATGGGAAGTGACACTTAGCCCGCCCGAAACCCTCCCCAGTGAATGATGGGGAAACATGTATGTAAAGATGGAGTTCAGTGACTTCTGAAACAGTTACACTGTTCATTTTGGGCACAAATGTATTTTTTTAGGTGACCCCCGTCATTATATTTTAAATGCTATTTCAGGGATTTATTTGCCAAATCTTCATTATATTTTCCGATTAACATCCATCTTGATTTGTTAAGCTCACATCTCTGTTTTATATCGAAAAAGGAAGAGTATGGATCATAAATCCACCCAAACTGAGTGGCCTTTTACAGTACAGTGGCACCTTTACTTTACCTTTACCTTTACTTACGAACATCTCTTCATCCATAACTTTCAAGTTACGAAATGCCTCAACAAAAATATATTGCCTCTTGTTACGAAAGAAATTTAAAGATGCGAAAGGTAAATATACTGTATTTTCACGACTATAAGGCTCCATTAAAAGTCTGAAATTTTCTCCAAAATGGACAGGACGCCTTTTAATGCGGAGATTAGGGATTAGGATTAGGGCCAAATTTGACCCTTTGGGATTTAAGGGTAGTATTTTAGTAGCAGAATTTATAGGGGTCAAATTAGACCCCGTGGGTTCTCCAGGGTTAAAGTGATTTATTATTAATAGTGATGTTTTGTTTGCACTATTTTGGATACACTGTCCTAGGGTTTCAGCTTTATGTTTACATATTTTTATGTTTATTTGCTATTGTTTTTTATTTAATTTACTTAATTTGCATATTCAACCTATTCTTGATTTGTGACTATGACTCTTGTTTGGGCAACAGGATTTTATTATTTGTATCTACATTTCTGCTTGAGAAATGACACCCTGATATAGTTTTGGGGTCTGTGATACTGTTCTGGTTCTTTGAATCACTGAGGCATTGTGTGTTGGTGTGTTATTTGTCCTCAGAATTTTCAAACAACTTCACTTGTTTTATTATTAATAGTGATGTTGTGTTTGTCCTACTTTGGACAGTATTAAAAAAAAGAAAACAATCTGAAGTTGTTGTTTTTAAGATATATGTACCGTGATTTTCCGGTCCGGCCCGCTTGGGAATTGATTTTCCTCCATGTGGCCCCCGAGCTAAAATAAGTTTGACACCCAGGTACTTCTGAGGTCTGAACAATACATGTTCCCCAAATTACATCACAGCAGTGTTTTTTTCTAATCAGATGTCTAGAAACGGAAGTTTGCTGCTATACAAAATGTGAATTTAAGAAATATTCTTTAAAAAAATAAGACAAATAGTTCATTTATTATATTGTCATATTTTCATTGTTTGATATAACCTTGGGATTAACCGGGAAAAAAATAAAATAATATTGCTCCACAAAGTTTCAAAGATTTTCCTCCATGTGGCCCCTGAGCTAAAATGAGTTTGACACCCCTGGTACTTTTGAGGTCTGCACAATACATGTTCCCCAAATTACATCACAGCAGTGTTTTTTTCTAATCAGATGTCTAGAAACGGAAGTTTGCTACTATACACAATGTGAATTTAAGAAATATTCTTACATTATACAGCATACAGCATGTATACAGCATACATTTGATGGAAATGATGACTTGGTATACACTAGAATTATTGGTGACATGTGAATTCAAATCATCTGATGTCACAATCTTTCTCACTTCATTTGAAATACCGTAAATTGCGGACTATAAGCCGCTACTTTTTTCCCAAACTTTCAACCCTGCGGCTTATACAGTGATGCGGCCAATTTGTGTAATTTTTCTAACGTCCGCCAGGGGCGCTCGAGTAGAAAAGGTAAGATTAAGACCGGTGGAATACATGCGTCGAGGAAGACTGCAACTTCTTGTCTTGTGCATAAATTAAATTAGCGTGAACATACACTCATCATGGAAAATGCAAAAAGAAAGGCATATGACGCAGCTTTCAAACTAAAAGCAATCGAGCTGTCCGATAAAGAAGGAAACAGAGCTGCTGCACGTAAACCTGGCATAAACGACGGCTCACCGTGATGTACCGGTATGTTCTTTTACCAGACCTGTTATACTGTGTTGCTATTCTGTTAACATGTGGCTTATATACGGGTGCGGCTTGTGTATGTACAAAATTGTTTTTCCTCTAAAAATGTAGTGGGTGCGGCTTATAATCAGGTGCGCTCTATAGTGCGGAAATTACGGTACACCTGTTTTGGCTCACTTTTTTTGTTCATAATCAGAGTACTGCGGAATTATGGATTGCAGGTCGCCAGGTTGCTGATAAATAGCATGTGCAAGGAAAGCATGGCAGTCATCACTGTTCACTTCAGTTTACTGTGATTTGTCAGTATTCATCTCACATTCACACCGAATTTATGATTATACAGTCATGGCCACCTTAGGGCTGGAAGACTGTGGGAGACTGCGATTGGCTGGCAACCGGTTCAGGGTGTCCCCCGCCTACTGCCCGAAGACAGTTGGGATAGGCTCCAGCATCCCCCAAGACCCTTGTGAGGATAACCGGATCGGAAAATAAAAAATGAATGAATCAAAAAAAATAATATCCCATAAATCTCCTTAGTTTGCATGGGGATGACCATGAATGTCAAACAAGGTTTCTCTAATTGCATCCCATAGGCTTGAAGACAGTACACATCATGGCTTCACTCTCAAGGTTTTATATTGGACCAAGGGAAATGTTTGTTTTTTATTTCTTGAAGCGTGGCTCTAAAATCAATCCACCAGAAAGTGAATCTGCCGTTTTGAAAAGACTATTTTCATGCATTCTGGTTCCTTTTACTTACTAAAAGTTGGCTGCTATGCTTTCATTTCGGTTTGGCTGCCTCAACCCCTCATCGATCCTGACGAGGGTAAAATGTTCTCATCCCTAGGGTGCTTCGTTGAATGACGAGAGGAGAGTATTGTGGGCTTGATTTTCTAAAGATTCGTGCATGCGATAAAGGGGCACTTGATTGCGATCGAATAGCATTGCACACCCATGATTACGTCTGCCAAATGCACAAAATTGCCGGACAGGTCATTTCGCACATTTTGGGAGGAGTAAATAATAATTGATTCATCATGTTCAAATGTGATTTATCAAACCTGAGGCGAATTGTGCTCGCTCTTTTTGCATCTTTGAATAGCGAGGCAAGCATAAACCAGCTTGCAAATTGATGCCAGTGTCACACAGGCATCATGAGAACTTTTTTCCGCTCATGAAAATAGCTTTTAAAAACAAACAAAAATGATCACCAAATACCATCTCTCCAGAAACTCAGTTTGGGGTTTCTGAAAAATCAAAGGGCTGTCTTGGAGCCAGTCACAAGAAGGAGTCATATAATATCATACCATATCATATCATATCATATCATATCATATCATATCATATCATATCATATCATATCATATCATATCATATATCACATAAAACTCTTTACACAAAAAATTCTCATCAGATGAGCTCTGAAACATGAAACAAGAGCCTCATTTGAAGGTCAAGAGTGAAGTAATTTTTGAAAATCTCAAATGAAAAATGTTTACATCACAAGTAAATCAAATAAACAAAACACATTAAATAAAGCATGAAAAGTAATTTATATTTGGTCAATTTGACAAAATAATAGTTCCCCCAAAGTGAAATCCTGACGAGCGACAAACCCAGAAGTGTGATGTCCCCTCAAGACAAAAGCGGGGGAAATGCCCAAACCCAGTCAGAAATCGTTTCGGAAGGTGATGTTTCAAACTTATCTGAGGAGACCCATGGTGTTCGAAGAGTTAACAGGAGTTTGTTGGTAAGATTTTTGTTGGACCATACCCGTACGAGCCAGATGCTCAGCATGCGGAAATGTTGTGTTCGAACGGCCAGACATGGAGTGGAAACGAGCCCCATCGGGGTTGGAAGAACAGTAAAAGCTATGTAGGCTGAGGTTATTAGCCTAGCGTTATTTTTTGCAATTTGATGCTGTGCTGTAAATTGCGCACCATGGGATTACCTACTTGGTCCATGTATTCCCACTAGCACGGAGAGCATACGTTATAGTGTGTTGGTGTCCTACATTGTCTTTGCTAAAGTAGTTCTGTTGCGTGGCCGGCCACACATTATATGGCCGGCATTGATACTTGCAAACCATGACTGATGATTCCATCCATGCACTCATATAATTTCAATGTTTTTGTACAGGATCACAACCGTGTACTTTGAATCGAATGTTTACATAAACAACATCCAGAGTTATTCATTGATTATCACACCTACCCTTTTCACAAATCCGCTTGAGAAAACAGAGGTCTTCGAAGTTCTTGTAACAAAGACTGCTCGTTATCCAAGGGTGAAATTCATTTGCTTTATGAGAATTAATCGCTCCAACTTTGCATTTACGTGCCCTATTCTTTTCTTTTGGCCACTCAAACAAATTTTTGACTGATTGGTCAATCAACAATGCATTACAATGGCTGACTAGCGACTTGGAATTCTATAAATGATGTCACTCGCTGGAGATTGTCGAAAAAAAGCATTCTCGTTGTTAAGCGCATTGCTATGAGTCTAACTATGAACCTAGATGGGTTGCGATTAAAAAAATACTGAAAGTATGCTTGAAATAGTTTAAGCCCGCAGTATTATTCACAAGATGGTTGGCCAAGTTTACTTCATGCTTGACCTTTAAGGGGCTTGTAAACTACACCAATGTTTGAACTGTCAACACATTCACATCAGTGGTGACAGTGAGAGTATATGTGTATGGTTCAAACTAAAGGAGAAATACTGAATGTGCACCCTCAATCGCACTACTGAAACTGTGAGCGAAGTGGGAATGGTGTGGTGTCCTGTTTGTTGACTAATCTATGGTGGAAATGAAGGAATAAATGTATAAATGTAATGTGCGTAGTGCATGGTGCACGTCAGTGTAGCCGTGTGTGCTGCGGGGGTGAGAGCAGTCTGCAATTGCTCGCACATGCAGTTGAGAGGAAACGTTGATGCTGGCCTAACTAACCAAGAGGAGTTTTCTGTATGTGATGTCCCAAGGTTTGATGACAAAGTTATGCAGAATGGTCACATACCTCGGGTTAATCAAACAAAATGTGGGTTTCAGAAAGTTGCTGGATTCCCCAAAACAATCAGAGATTAATTTGTTTTATATAACTAAATGTGGATTTGCCTCTTCCACAAACACATTATACACCTGCTGCCAATAGCACTTGGCAACCTATGAGAGCAAACGTGCAATATACCAGCCGTTATTTAGAATCTTAGTAAATCAGCCTCAATATTTCTTACTGAAGGACAGATACCCGCTCAATGTCATATATTAGATCTAGTATCGGCAACGAGGAGGAAGAGCCACATTTGACAAACAGTTGAAGATTATTTACACTTCTGTCCTATGGGAAATCACTTGGGAGCAACTGAATGCACAGTCAACCCACACAGACGTATAAGGCGGAGAAAAAAAAGTAGTGTGTTTCCGGTAAACCGACCGACCGAGAATTTTTATGACGAAAAAAAACTTTACGGTCGCCATTTTTTTTTTCAAACAACCCTCTACATTTTTGTGTACATCGGTGCAAACTCTTGCGATATTCACGTTGAGCACGTGCGTCGTTTGCCTTGTAGTCTGTCAACAACATGAAATCATGGCGGCGGCCGCTATCTCCAACGACAGTTTAAACCGCGTTTTCTGTGTTACAGTCGCATGCTCGCACCGTAATGTTAAGAAAATAGCATCCATTGATATATTGAAAATATTCAGCGAACTATTGATGAACACCACGGGCCGAGTAAAAACCGAGGGCGGAGGAGGACAGCGGAGGCGGCGGCGCGCCTTGGCCCCCTGAGCCCGGAGCGGGGAGAAAACTAAATAGGAGAGGCGGGGCGGCGGCGGGACGGCGGCGGGGGCGTTGCGGGCCTCGCAGGGGTAGGGGACGGTGTCGGGCGCGGGGTCGGTTGGTTCGCGTCGTTCAGCCGGCCGCTCCCAGTCCCGCCCGTCTCCCCCACCACCGGACAGGCGCCCGTCGGCGTTCCCCGACCGTCCGACCCGCGCGTCCGCGCGCTAGTCGACGCACCGTCCGCCTAGTCTATGCTACTCTAGTTCAGGCCGGGCCGCGGCCGGTGCCATCGCGACCCGGCCGACCTCGGAACCTAATTGTGGCGGCACGGTTGTGACTGGTTAGTACAGTGTAAGGTACAGCCTTACAGTGTTGATTTTATATGCTCTCCCCGTGCCTGCGAGGGATTTCTCCGGGTACTCGGGTTTCCTCCCACATTCCAAAAACATGCATGGTAGGTTAAGTAGACACTCTATATTGTCCCTGGGTTTGATTATGAGTGTGAATGGTTGTTCGTCTCCTTGTGCCCTGCAATTGGCTGGCAACCAGTTCAGAGGGTACCCCACCTACTGCCCGAAGACAGCTGGGATAGGCTCCAACATGCCCACGACCCTCGTGAAGATAAACAGATTAAATAATGGGTGGATGGATGGTTTAATGTTCCACATTAAAATATAGAGATTGCACAATTTATACACAGAATACTAATTTCTGCTAATGAATAGTACTGTGATGGCATTTCTACACATTACATACTTACATGAATGTGTAATTATATGACTGTAACATAACCTAATGCCATTCAGATTTTTAATGAGAAAAAGATGGAGATAAATCAATCTAAAAAGGCACCTATGAAGACTGGCTTTTTAGAGATTCAACAACCAGAGAGAAGCATTCTCAACACCTTAGGGGGATGCATAGCACCATCATTTACTAGCTAAACAATTTATTAATGTCAAGGACAGGCCATTTGTAATCACTTTAACCCCGATTATCAGATGAAAACGGAGTGGGGATTGGGGTTGATGAGAGCAAGGATACAATACACTATATGTTTGACTCAAGAATCCTTAACTTTTTTTTTAACAGTAATAACAGTAAGTAAGAACCCCTTCTGTAAATCAGTTTCAGTGAAACCACACTAAAAGTAGAAAATGTTATGTGTTGTTGGATGGAAGGGTTGCCCTTCAGGCATGTAACAGTCATCGTCACAGTGCTATGGATTCAATCCTCCCTCTTTCCCAGGGGTACAAGTGCAGGCACAAAACCTAAATAGTAGCAAGATCCAATGCTGATCATAGACCAAGTACCTGCAGAAAATATATCATAGTCAGTTTGCTGGTCACATCAATCATTAACTGCTGCCACTATATGCACCAATGCACGGTGTTCAAAAGGTTGGTGTTCTACAAGAGTGACAGTATGGTAAAGAGAAATGAAAAATGTAGAGTGTGTTCTTTAAGTAGGTTCCTCCACTGTATACCCCAACACGTACATCTGAGCCCGAGGAGCAGATATGTACTAAAGTGTCTATCTACCCACATGCATGTCACTCCCATTTTTCTGAAATTTGCTACTGGCATCCATGTTGTTTGGAGACATCGCATGTATAAATTGTGTATACAATGCGTTGTAAATATTCAAGCAAAGAAATATAAACTGCTTCCAATAAATAGATGTGATTGATTACATAATCAATAAACAAAGATATTCACATTTGTATACACGCCGACAGTTATGCATCTGCGATAATTATCCAGGATCTTGATCTTGCAGCAATAGTTTGAGTGTGAGAGGGAATTTAGGCATGTTGGCACATTCTTATCTGCCCTTTAATAGGACACTTTCCACTCGGTTGAGTTCCTAAAAGCTATGTAGGCTGAGGTTATTAGCCTAGCGTTATTTTTTGCAATTTGATGCTGTGCTGTAAATTGCGCACCATGGGATTACCTACTTGGTCCATGTATTCCCACTAGCACGGAGAGCATACGTTATAGTGTGTTGGTGTCCTACATTGTCTTTGCTAAAGTAGTTCTGTTGCGTGGCCGGCCACACGTTATATGGCCGGCATTGATACTTGCAAACCATGACTGATGATTCCATCCATGCACTCATATAATTTCAATGTTTTTGTACAGGATCACATCCGTGTACTTTGAATCGAATGTTTACATAAACAACATCCAGAGTTATTCATTGATTATCACACCTACCCTTTTCACAAATCCGCTTGAGAAAACAGAGGTCTTCGAAGTTCTTGTAACAAAGACTGCTCGTTATCCAAGGGTGAAATTCATTTGCTTTGCGAGAATTAATCGTTCCAACTTTGCATTTACGTGCCCTATTCTTTTCTTTTGGCCACTCAAACAAATTTTTGACTGATTGGTCAATCAACAATGCATTACAATGGCTGACTAGCGACTTGGAATTCTATAAATGATGTCACTCGCTGGAGATTGTCGAAAAAAAGCATTCTCGTTGTTAAGCGCATTGCTATGAGTCTAACTATGAACCTAGATGGGTTGCGATTAAAAAAATACTGAAAGTATGCTTGAAATAGTTTAAGCCCGCAGTATTATTCACAAGATGGTTGGCCAAGTTTACTTCATGCTTGACCTTTAAGGGGCTTGTAAACTACACCAATGTTTGAACTGTCAACACATTCACATCAGTGGTGACAGTGAGAGTATATGTGTATGGTTCAAACTAAAGGAGAAATACTGAATGTGCACCCTCAATCGCACTACTGAAACTGTGAGCGAAGTGGGAATGGTGTGGTGTCCTGTTTGTTGACTAATCTATGGTGGAAATGAAGGAATAAATGTATAAATGTAATGTGCGTGCGTGCATGGTGCACGTCAGTGTAGCCGTGTGTGCTGCGGGGGTGAGAGCAGTCTGCAATTGCTCGCACATGCAGTTGAGAGGAAACGTTGATGCTGGCCTAACTAACCAAGAGGAGTTTTCTGTATGTGATGTCCCAAGGTTTGATGACAAAGTTATGCAGAATGGTCACATACCTCGGGTTAAATCAAACAAAATGTGGGTTTCAGAAAGTTGCTGGATTCCCCAAAACAATCAGAGATTAATTTGTTTTATATAACTAAATGTGGATTTGCCTCTTCCACAAACACATTATACACCTGCTGCCAATAGCACTTGGCAACCTATGAGAGCAAACGTGCAATATACCAGCCGTTATTTAGAATCTTAGTAGCCTCAATATTTCTTACTGAAGGACAGATACCCGCTCAATGTCATATATTAGATCTAGTATCGGCAACGAGGAGGAAGAGCCACATTTGACAAACAGTTGAAGATTATTTACACTTCTGTCCTATGGGAAATCACTTGGGAGCAACTGAGTAGTGTGTTTCCGGTAAACCGACCGACCGAGAATTTTTATGACGAAAAAAAACTTTACAGTCGCCATTTTTTTTTCAAACAACCCTCTACATTTTTGTGTACACCGGTGCAAACTCTTGCGATATTCACGTTGAGCACGTGCGTCGTTTGCCTTTTAGTCTGTCAACAACATGAAATCATGGCGGCGGCCGCTATCTCCAACGACAGTTTAAACCGCGTTTTCTGTGTTACAGTCGCATGCTCGCACCGTAATGTTAAGAAAATAGCATCCATTGATATATTGAAAATATTCAGCGAACTATTGATGAACACCACGGGCCGAGTAAAAACCGAGGGCGGAGGAGGACAGCGGAGGCGGCGGCGCGCCTTGGCCCCCTGAGCCCGGAGCGGGGAGAAAACTAAATAGGAGCGGTGGGACGGCGGCGGGACGGCGGCGGGGGCGTTGCGGGCCTCGCAGGGGTAGGGGACGGTGTCGGGCGCGGGGTCGGTTGGTTCGCGTCGTTCAGCCGGCCGCTCCCAGTCCCGCCCGTCTCCCCCACCACCGGACAGGCGCCCGTCGGCGTTCCCCGACCGTCCGACCCGCGCGTCCGCGCGCTAGTCGACGCACCGTCCGCCTAGTCTATGCTACTCTAGTTCAGGCCGGGCCGCGGCCGGTGCCATCGCGACCCGGCCGACCTCGGAACCTAATTGTGGCGGCACGGTTGTGACTGGTTAGTACAGTGTAAGGTACAGCCTTACAGTGTTGATTTTATATGCTCTCCCCGTGCCTGCGAGGGATTTCTCCGGGTACTCGGGTTTCCTCCCACATTCCAAAAACATGCATGGTAGGTTAAGTAGACACTCTATATTGTCCCTGGGTTTGATTAGGAGTGTGAATGGTTGTTCGTCTCCTTGTGCCCTGCAATTGGCTGGCAACCAGTTCACCCCACCTACTGCCCGAAGACAGCTGGGATAGGCTCCAACATGCCCACGACCCTCGTGAAGATAAACAGATTAAATAATGGGTGGATGGATGGATGGTTTAATGTTCCACATTAAAATATAGAGATTGCACAATTTATACACAGAATACTAATTTCTGCTAATGAATAGTACTGTGATGGCATTTCTACACATTACATACTTACGTGAATGTGTAATTATATGACTGTAACATAACCTAATGCCATTCAGATTTTTAATGAGAAAAAGATGGAGATAAATCAATCTAAAAAGGCACCTATGAAGACTGGCTTTTTAGAGATTCAACAACCAGAGAGAAGCATTCTCAACACCTTAGGGGGATGCATAGCACCATCATTTACTAGCTAAACAATTTATTAATGTCAAGGACAGGCCATTTGTAATCACTTTAACCCCGATTATCAGATGAAAACGGTGTGGGGATTGGGGTTGATGAGAGCAAGGAGATATTATGATACAATACACTATATGTTTGACTCAATAATCCTTAACTTTTTTTTTAACAGTAATAACAGTAAGTAAGAACCCCTTCTCTAAATCAGTTTCAGTGAAACCACACTAAAAGTAGAAAATGTTATGTGTTGTTGGATGGAAGGGTTCAGGCATGTAACAGTCATCGTCACAGTGCTATGGATTCAATCCTCCCTCTTTCCCAGGGGTACAAGTGCAGGCACAAAACCTAAATAGTAGCAAGATCCAATGCTGATCATAGACCAAGTACCGGTACCTGCAGAAAAGATATCATAGTCAGTTTGCTGGTCACATCAATCATTAACTGCTGCCACTATATGCACCAATGCACGGTGTTCAAAAGGTTGGTGTTCTACAAGAGTGACAGTATGGTAAAGAGAAATGAAAAATGTAGAGTGTGTTCTTTAAGTAGGTTCATCCACTGTATACCCCAACACGTACATCTGAGCCCGAGGAGCAGATATGTACTAAAGTGTCTATCTACCCACATGCATGTCACTCCCATTTTTCTGAAATTTGCTACTGGCATCCATGTTGTTTGGAGACATCGCATGTATAAATTGTGTATACAATGCATTGTAAATATTCAAGCAAAGAAATAGAAACTGCTTCCAATAAATAGATGTGATTGATTACATAATCAATAAACAAAGATATTCACATTTGTATACACGCCGATAGTTATGCATCTGCGATAATTATCCAGGATCTTGATCTTGCAGCAATAGTTTGAGTGTGAGAGGGAATTTAGGCATGTTGGCACATTCTTATCTGCCCTTTAATAGGACACTTTCCACTCGGTTGAGTTCCCCACTCCATGATGACTGAGTGCAGCAGAGCAAAAAATGATTCTCCCCCGACTAGCCATATATTCAGATTGCTCACTTGGATTTCTTGGGCCACCCCCATGCTACAGACCTGCAAAACGTGGCGAATATGGGCTGTTGTGGAAAAAATATATATTTTAATATCCTGCAGATAGGAATTTATATCTGTATGCCAGCACAACTGTACGAGGTGCATCTTTTATGTGAATGCATGTACTGTATCTGGATTGAAAAGTGTTGTAACGAGAGCATCTGAAGACAGTTGTTTTGTGGAGGTATTGCAATGCACTGCAATTAACGTTATGATATTGCAGTATTTAAGAAAAAAATGTGAAATTGTTTATCATCGCATGAAATAACAAGGATGATTTTAATTTTAATCATTTTAATTTCTAGGCAAAATTTGGATGCCATACATGTATAACCTCTATTTGCATTTATTTTAATCATATACAGAATAACTTTTCCTCCTTCTCGTAGCCTCAATGATTTTATAACAGTTTCTAATGCATTTGTTGAATCTGCAGAAATGTGAAATTGGCCTAAAGTATTTGGGTGGATCTCAACTGGTGCAAACGCTGACTCTCATTATTTTCTTCCCTTTACCATCTGTCACGAGATTTCACTGCTTACAATATTGAAGACATGGTGCAGAGATAAAATAAACAACTGGACTGAGATTTGTGCTGTCGTTAGTGCGTGAAATGTATTTCGAGTGGTGAAAAATAGCCATCGTGATCACTTCCTCTCTGTGCCATGCCTACACATCCGTGTAATTAAGAGCCCTTGACACCCATAAAATGCATGAGTTTAAAAAACATCCATCCATTTTCCAATCTGCTTATCCTCACCCTAACCCTATCCCAGCCGTCTTCGGGCAGTAGGCGGGGGACACTCTGAACCAGTTGCCAGCACACAGAGAGACGAACAACCGTCCTAGGGACAATTTTGAGTGTTCAATCATGCATGTTTTTGGAATGTGAGAGGAAACCGGAGTACCCGAAGAAAACCCACACAGGCCTGGGGAGAACATGCAAACTCCACACAGAGAGGCCGTAGCTGGAATTGAACCCGGTACCTCTGCACTGTGAGGTTGACGCGCTAACCACTGGGCCACCGGGCCACCATGTTTCAAAAACAGTTATTACCAATAAATTGGAAGAAAGTCAATGCAAGACATTGACATACCGTTTCATGGAGTCTCACGCTGTCCTTTATGTAGTAATAATGGAAAAAAATAGTTTAGGTTTGTTACCTTGTGTTTTCAAAAACGTGACACTGACTATCTACTACTTTAATGTACTGTACTGTGAAGTTTCACCGCAAATACTTTTTTAAGTTGAACCGGCTATTCAATGGGTTCCCTGCAAAATACAATGAAAATGTAAAAATGTTTAATTCTCCGACAAGCTAGTAAGCTATGTGTCAAGCGTGTAGGCCAGTTTTATTGGTAACGCATGTTCAACAAAATAGAGTGATATATTATTAAATGCAATATTTCTCAAGGGTATTCTTGCTTATGAGCCACAGAGATTTGAAGAAGGTTCAGTTGCAGGCATTACATATTTTGGAAATTTTGTCGGCATCAACCGTGGTGATCAGTGGACAGCTCCTCGCTTCTCTTCCCGAGTGTCCAAAATATACCAATGGAGACCCCTCCTGAGCAACCTACATCAAAGCTTGAACAAATGTCCTCAGTTGCCAAATGCTTACTGAGCGTCGTTAAAAGGAAAAGCATTTTCAAACAGTAGTAAACATGCCTCTGTCCTATCTTTTTTGGGAAAAAACAAAAAAAAAGTAAATATTTGCAAGACAAACTACACATTTGATCAGTTTCCTATTCCTATGCCCAGAGCAGGTCTGTGTGCGTGGGCGGTGGGTTTTTTCGGGGTTTTTGGTATTTTGCTAGACTCGCTCAGGTAGGAGATGGGGTTTGTGCCTTTGTGCGTCATCGTGGGAAGGAACGCAGCTGACTCTCAATCAAAGCGACTCCCCTCATTCCCTTTAAATTCAGGGCAGAGAGAGCCGTGCGGTTTACGTGGCATGTAGATGCAGGAGTGCGGCGGGTGTAAAGTGCATTTAAAGGGAAATGCAAGAAGCTATCCAATTTGCAGATGATCTTAAGGTGGTCACTGTGGAGACCACATTCCACCTCCGAGTGTGCGTCTGTGTATGACAGCCCTCCCAATACCCTCAGTGCCACCTCCCGATAACCCCTTTGTGCCCCAGGCCGCCACCACCACCCACGATAGTTGTGCCACACGGTCAGGGTGTTGCTTTTAAAAAGATTTTAAAGATAGTCATGTCATTTCCGACAATGTCTATCCTGTACAGGGTTGCAGCGGGGCTTTGTGCCTACCCCAGCAGACTTCGGTTGAAAGGTGGGGTACACACTGAACTGGTCACCAGCCAGTCACAAAGCACACACAGAGACGAACAGCCATACACACCCATTTCCACACCGTCACTGAGCGGGAACGGATCCCAGGCTGCCCGCACAGAAGTCAGGCAAGTGTATCACTACACCATCAGTGAGTAGTTTAAAGATGAAAATCATTTGTTCATGCAGCCATCCATCCATTACCCAACCCGATTTTTCCTCACGGGGGTTGTGGGTGTGCTGCAGCCTATCCTAGCTGTCTCATAGGCGGGGGGGCAACCTGAACTGTTTGCCAGTCAATTGCACGGCACAAATAGACAAAAAATTCATTCACACTCACAATTTCACCTAGGGACAATGTAAAGTGATCAATCAACCTGCCATGCATTGGAGTACCCAGAGAAAACCCAGGAGGCACGGGGAGGCTGGTTGGGGCCCGGGATGGAACCCATGACCTCTGTACTGTGAGGCAGATAAGCTAAACAGACAATTAATTGATTTTCACAATGATTCCGCGGTATTGTCCCATGCTGTTGTCATAATTGTCAATGAAAATGTCCGGGAGCTCATAATTTGTCTTCCTGCACCTCAATCAGACCCACCAAAATCTCATTGCAACACTTGCACCACAACTTTTTTTTTTTTTTAGGTAGTCTAAAATATAGTCTACTTTTGTTCCCCAAATTGCAAGATGTGGCCAGGCATGGAATAGAATACACCCGAATGCCCATCAACCAAATTCACCAATAAGCTTAATTAGACTTACTCCAGCAGGAAAATGTAGAAGTGACTGTTTTTACACCGAGCACTCAGGCGCTTGTCTACAAAAATAGGGCCTAATACAGCTTGTCTTTGTTGTGTATTTGACTGAATACAGGTTGAAAAGGATTTAAAAATCATTGTATTTTGTGTTTTTTTTTCCCCCACCCACATTGGAACTGGGTTTGGTAGTTATAAAACTATTAGAAACACTGTCATGGTTTTCAGTGCAATACCATAGTGCAGCAAATTATACTAAAGCGACAAAATTAAACAAATTATGTTGATGTATTATCTACCAATCGGTGCTACTCTTTTATCGTATCATCATTCGAATAATAAGTATATAATGTTCATCATTGATCAAAATAAGATCACTGTGTACAAACACGGGGGGGGTGACGTGTTAAATTAACTCAATTTTATTTGGTTGCACGGAAAAAAATCATCTGGATCCAGGTAAAAATCTTAAGTAGGATATTCACTGAAAAATGGAGTGATAAATGTAATCAGTTTTATTTTGTCAAGTGGCTGCAAAAAAAACATCATCTGGGTCCAGATACAGTTTTAATTCGATCTATAGTCTACCTAAAATATGTATCTGAATCCAGATGATTTTACTTCGTGCAACCACTTGACGAAATAAAATGGATTACATTCAACACATTCTCTTCAGTATACGTTTCCTTGCTCAGTTGAAATTCAAGCTTCTGACAAAGAGAGAGAGAGAACTCGAAGACGAAAATCATTTTAACTGGATTATTGTTCTAGTAGCGGCCCACTCTACAACTGCCTTTTTGTCCGGTAAACCAAGTAGCTCTAATTCAATTAGGCTCACATAAACATTTTCATGTGTTGCAAGTGAGCTGTGAAAGGGCAGCAATCGGAATCAGGCAGCAGTTAGGAGAGACAAGTTAGACGCTGATCTGCTAAAAGATGGAGGATGGAGCAGGTTTGCAGAGCACAAATTGGACAGTAACAAAACGTACGAGACTAAAGAGCTGCTTTGTGAGACTCTAAGTGGGGCCGATTCTTTTTTCCACTCAATATGAACCCATTTAGCTACATTTCCAACATTCATTATTTAACTGTATTGAAGTTGCATAGAGTCATCAATGTTCTGTCCCATTAGTAACAAATAATCACAATTTCTCCCTTATGCTACCATGCAGCTATTGTAAGACTCTAATAGGCACACTCTTTATTGTATACTAGAGATACAGATTTTTCAAGCTACCCCATTCCCTCTAGCGATGATAGGCACTGCCCAAGCAGCAGCCAACAGGCAAGGTGACAGACTGTACAGAGAACTATTGAGATTCATCCGCACCTAAGTCAGACTGTTAATTGGAATCAATGTATCGGACAGAAATAAACAGATTCTGTAATTGACACACATACAATAACTGCAGCAATAAAAAGACAATACATCATCATTAAAATGCTACTAATTTATTTCAGAAACTGCCCAGCGCAAAAAATAAAATAAAAAGGGGGAAAAAAAAGGCTCCCAAAAAGCAGAAACAAGCATGACAGCAAACACCAAGGCACACACACGGGCTTAATTAAACTGATCTTTGGAAAAAAATAATAATGGTAAATTGGTTCATTTGTATTTAAGTGACATGCCAGAACAATTATGTGGGCAGTGTTACCTCATAGCTGCATCTCCTGTTTAAAATGATGTTTGCAGCAAACTCTCCTTTGCAGCAAGGTCTTTCCCCCACCCCCAGCTCGAATACTCCTCGGGCAGATATTTTACTTGTCTGCATGATGTTGTGATGTCTTCATCATGGCCCTACCGGATTGACCGTTCTAATAAGTTACTGTGTCCCTAGCTCGGGTAGCAAGGTGAGCAGTGCAGAGGTCATGGGTTCAAATACACGCTCTGGTCTCCTTGTGTGTGTGGAGTTTGCATGTTCTCCCCATGGCTGGGTGGGTTTTCTCTGGGTTCTCCAGTTTCCTCCCACATCCCAAAAACATGCATGGGAGGTTAATTGAACAATTGAAATTGCCCTTAGTTGTGACTCAAACTGCGATTGACACAGGAAGGCCGGAACTGGAATCAAACCCTGTACCTTTGCACTGTGAGGTTCACGCACTAACCACTGGACCACCGGGCCGCCCTAGTTAGAATTTGTAATGTCAAAAGTGGCAAATAAATTCAAAAATTAAAAACAAGGGTGGCATGGAGGAGACGGTTAGCATGTCCGCCTCACAAACTTTGTGGGTTCGATTCAGATGTGGAGGTTGCATATTCTGCCCGTACATGCATGGGTTTTATCCAGGCACTCTGGGTTCCTCCCACATTCCATAAACAATCATGGTAGGTTGATTGAATGCTCCAAATTGTCCCTGGGTTTGATTGTAAGTGTGAATGGGTGTTTGTTTGTGTGCCCTGTGATTGGCTAACAACCGGTTCATGGTGTACCCTGTCTACTGCCCGAAGAAGGCTGGGATCAGCTCCAGCACACTTGCGACCCTTGAGAGAAAAATGGATGGGTGGTTAAAAATAACTTCTTACTTTACACA
Organism: Hippocampus mohnikei; assembly: GCA_026261675.1. Taxonomy (NCBI): domain Eukaryota; kingdom Metazoa; phylum Chordata; class Actinopteri; order Syngnathiformes; family Syngnathidae; genus Hippocampus; species Hippocampus mohnikei. The sequence continues at coordinate 8,036,172 of JAKGUB010000326.1, forward strand.
GATGGTCACTAAGAAACATTACTTTAAAAGGCAAGTAACTGGTAATATCAAGTAACTTGCCCAACACTGGTTATAAAGTATTTTCAAAATTAGTAAATCATTTTAAACATAATTTGGTAATGAATTAATTCAAGCAGCAAAAAAATTAAGGAGCCACTTGGGAGCCGCAAGAGCTGGATATTTTCAGGGAGCCGAGCCTTCAAGACGGCACTCAAAGAAAGGCCAAAATTACCATCACGACTGTTTCAATGTTTGATTTCCTCTTCCGCCTAAGAACAGTGCCCCCCAGTGTCAAAGGTAAGAAGTAAAATGCAGATAAGCACAAATGCAGTCTCGAATAGAATCAAAATAGGGCTGTAACAAATGCTTTTTTTTTCTGTGAGTTCTGCTGCTGGACACACCTGAACCACAATCAGACCTATCACTTTTCACCACTCATAATTGGTGTGTTTTTCATGATTAATGACAAGTGATTGCAAATCAACCATTTTAGAACACAATACAGTGAAAGCACACTGGTCAGGTCATACTTGAAAATGACAAGCTTTTCTGGATATTTTCCATAATGCTGCACAAAACCCTGAAATGTACAGCATGTAGTGTGTTCTCAAATTACTGGATGATGGCAATGTGTTGCGTTATGAATGATGTTTGCGTTTTACTTGTTTCACTCAGACACTTCTATTCTCCGATTTACAAAGGTCAAGCTGAATGATAGCCCCTGCCATCTCATTGTGGCACTATATAGATAGTTACAACATGTGTGATTATTCGAAAGGCTTCAACATATAGGCCGTACCAGGAATAAATTGTGTGCATGCATGGGAGATGTGCATCCAGAAAAGAAAAGGGCCATTCACAAGAAACGAGTGACATGTAGACAAACTGACACAACAAATTACATTAAAACTAATTGAGTTTGTCTAAGTGCGAGTATCATTGAGCTTGCTTCACACCATCCATCCATCCATTTTCTAATCCGCTTATCCTCACATGGGTTGCGGGTGTGCTGGAGCCTATCCCGGCCATCTTTGGGCAGTAGGTGGGGGACACCCTGAGCTAGTATCCAGCCAATCACAGGGCACACAGACAAACACCCATACATACTCCGGTTCCCTCCCATGTTCCAAAAACATGCCCTCAGATTCAAAGTAGGGGTAGCGTATCAATGTTTCAAGACCTTCAAAATGTGGTCTTGAGATCATTCTCAAAACCAAGAAGTATCTTCAAGTGTTGCAACACGATTGGGCTTATCAATAAATAATTATGAATATGATACAAATCGAACTCAGAGATCAACAAATTCCATTGTTCAACAAATTCCATTACTGGTTATAAAGACATCACAGCCTAATTAATTTTAATAAAATATGCAGCGATAAGGCTGGGTAGCATGACTGCTGATCACATACTGTACAAGCCGAAAAGGCATTCTTGTATTCCCTGTTGCAGGACCACACATCAAAGAAGCACGTCAAATCTGAATTCAGTCATGATGAATGGAGTACTGAAGTTGAAACTTAAAAAGGTATGATGACAAAGGATGTAATCAGTGATTGAGGAAAACGCGCACGGTGAATGTGTAAGCAATGAAAACCTTTGATGGCCACTGCTCTTCTTATCATTTACTTCACAGAGAATTGTATTGGTCTGACTCTTGACCTGAGTGGTGTTGTGTTGGCTATCATACCACAAAAGATGAATCAAGAAAAGCATTGTAAAGGCACTGAAGCGCATTCACGTCTGTGGTTTTGCGGGGGGACATGAACTACAATAGCAAAGCAATAGCCCTTTAAAAACAAAAAAAGCGGTTTAAAAATCGGCTTGCTTGACATGATACCAACCATGTGAACTTTGTCCTTCTGTCATAGTCGGTTACAAATGTGTGGCTCAATATTTTTGCATGAACCTCTGTCAGAATACAGTCATTGGATTTTACTGAAATTTTTGGATAAATGCGTCTACGTTCTCAAAACCGCAAGATTTTAGCATGCTAAGGGTCTCGCCTATCCTGAATTGTTTCATGGCTTATTTTCACCAATTCCTCAAGATACAGACACATGAGGAATGATCCTCAGGAGCCACTGATTGGAAAGGTCCCCTATTAGGCGTAGAAAAAAAAGTAGTGTGTTTCCGGTAACCCGACCGACCGAGAATTTCTACCTTGAAAAAAAACTTTACGGTCGGCACTTTTTTCAAACAACCTTCTACATTTTTGTGTAATAATAATAATAATAATAATAATAATACATTTCATTTATAAGCGCCTTTCAAAACACTCAAGGACGCTTTACAATCAAAACAAGAACAATAAAACCACAGACAAAATTATAAATAATAAAAGGAAAGATGAATTTTGAGCGTTTACATCGGTGCAAACTCTCGCGATATTCACGTTGAGCGTGCGCGTCGTTTGCCCTGTCGTCTGTCAACAACATTGAATCATGGTGGTGGCCACGATCTCCAACAGTTTAAACCGCGTTTTGTGTGTTGCAGTCGCATGCTCGCACCATAATATTTAGAAAATAGCATCCATTGATGTATCGAAAAGATTCAGCAAACTATTTGACGAACACCACGGGCCATCTAGGACGCAGAGGTAACAAGATGGCTGTAACACCCAGCCGCCGGGTACCCAACTCTCTCGCCTTTCAATGTCTCCTTGTTTTATGTTTTATGGTTATTTTGTTTACATTTTTGATGGGGGGGGTGTTAAAAAAAAAAAAACTTTGTCCGACCTACCGACCCTATGCTGAAATTTCATGTTACCGGAAACACACTACTCTTTTTTTCTACGCCTTAATTTTGTTATGACAGGACTGGAGCACTCTCTCAAGAATTATTGAAGTACAGAAGGTTGTTATTTTGTGGCCTGAATAGTAGCGCCAAGTGAATAACAACCAATGAGGCTTTCATTTATGCACTGGAATAAGCATGACCAGCCACGGCACAGAAAACCTCACACGATGGACCAGGAAATTTGCCAGTGTAAGTTTAATTAAATGCCTTGTTCATTACTAATTAGAGGGAAGTGGGGACTCAACTGTTTTCACACAAATCTTTCACTGAAGTACAGGCCCCGACATGATGCCATTTTGGTATTCCACTTAAATAAATACATGCTCCCCAAATCGACACCACACTTTTCAACTCAGGAAAAACGGTCACTTACTGTAATTAAAGTGTTAACTGCTGACTGTATCGATTTTCTTAACAGGGAGATATGATGGAAAATTGACGAAAATGTGCCAGTTTTGGTCATTCTACACCATTGAGTTAGTCATACGGTACAAGGCTGAGGCCTGGCCCACATGAAGAGACAGAGCCACCTCTAAAACCTGGGAATTGTTTTATTTTGTCAGAAATTCCACAGTATATCTTGTTTAATGGGGGTGTGCTGTATCCAATTAACAGCAATTCCAACTCCACACGTGATAAAATCGAAAAACAGTTGGTTACTTCCTTTTTGTTTGTCAAGGACAATTCCTCACTTGATACTGTAGCTTCTGAGCGCCGCAATTTTCATCAGCACAAGTACCTGCACTGTCATTAATCTGAACCCGTTTAGTAGTTATTGTTCATGTTGGCATGGAACAAGTCTGGGAGACTATTGCTGAATAAGGACAATAGTAATGCTTGCTTAAGCATTAACAACAGCGCAAGTAGAAAGAATCTTGAAGTCAGCAGCAATACCAGTATAGTATGGAACTTTATTTTTTTTTAAACAATCTGATTTAACATTCCGAGGAAGATAGATGGAATACACGCAACCTCCAAATTCTATCCAATCGGCAAACTCTGAGGAGAAAGATTGAAAAAGTTTCAAATTAGATGTGACACAAGCTGGTGCAAAATACGGATGGAGAATGTCATAGCAACGAGTGGTTTGTAGATCTGTCTCACAGACTGATGTTGGGGGTTTGTATCCGAGTTCCGGCCTTCCTTGTGAGGAGTGTGTGTGTTTTCCCTGTGCTTGTTGCAGCTATTTTGGCTTAATCCAGCAGTTTGCGAAAATTGCATAGGTTCAGTGAAGACTCTAAAGCGTCCTCAAAAGTCAAGTTTGTCCATATCTGCCGTGTGATTGGCTGGCGATCTTACACAGTCGAACCTCATTTTGTAATGTACTTTGAGGGACATAAGCAATCTGTATGCTATAAAGGTAGTTTGCCGTAACCATTTTCAACAAAATGGCCGCCAACTATGATGTATAATACGGTACAAACATTTATATGTGTAATAACATGAACATGTAATGCAGTTTAAACATGTCAATTATGTATTACATAATACAGTATGAAGAAAAAAATGATTTTATCAGACATGAAACAAACAACTGCAGCGTTCCTACTTCATCTCCAGCACATTCAATTAACAAAAGTGCATCTTCTCCAATTCAGGATGTGCCGTGCCCCTCGAAGCCGTTTCCAATCATCTTTCAATCTGTTTGCGTCAAACTCCCCCATGATGTTGTTGCCGTTATGATGATTGTCGAAATCGTGGACGGTGCCAATTCGTAGTCTCGGCTGAGTTTCGTCTGGGGTACGCCCTTTCAAAAATGAGAGACGGTTTCAGCCCTCAAAGACAGCGAGATTTGCTTCCGTTCCCCAGACATGTTTTCAGATGATTTACTCAGAACCGTGCCGTGCCTCCGGAAGTACAACAATGTACGAGTCGGACAGTAGCATTGCTAAACGACAGAGGGGAATAATTTTGTTCACAAGCAAGATTGCAGCGGCAGTTATCTTTCCACAGTTCATTGTAACGAAGGCATTTTCAAAATGTTGTGGAAAAAAGCTGGTTGTTATAATTAAGTTTATGTTTATAAAGTTGTTCGGCAAATGGAAAATGAATTATGTGAACTCGGAACTTTGAAATCTGAGCATTATCAGGGTTAATGGGGTACGTTGAAAAGCGGTTCGACTCTACCTTGCCCTTCAATAGGCTCCAGCTCATTTGCCACCTGAGCGTAGAAAACTGGAATAATGCCAAAGCCACAGCTGTATAGGAATTTAAATTCATTCCTACATTGATCGAAAAGCAAAAATGCTGTTTCTTCCAACATCCGTTGGGCAAGTGACACTGACTGACAGCCATGCCAGTCAAATAGTTAAATGTTTTTCAATGTATCTCAATGTATTTAATATTAAAGAATGTTTTTAAAAACTCCTTTACAGGATGTTCTGTGCGCCAATACTATTCCAAACACAGCAATCTGATTATTGTTGCCTTACTGGAATGAGAACTAAGCAGCAAAATCATCCCGTTTATGTCCATCTCAGGGGCAGACATTTTTCGACTTGACCAATCATGGCTCACCTCTTTTCTGGGATTTTGCTGCGTAATTCACGTTTCACAAACGCAACATTAATCCGAATTAGACCAGTGGCGGTGCATCGAACATATTATTGTCAAGAACATTTTTGACTTCACTTCCCTTCTTGATCTGTTTGGACCATCGTATGGCAGAAGGTTGAACCAATCAGCCTCCAAATGTATGTATTTAATTTAATTTTCTGCTTGCCAATAATTAGGTTTTACAAAACAACCTCAACCAATTGATGTGCAATCTGTTCAGGGTGTATACTCCCTCTCGCCCAGTGCCAGCTGGTAACGACTCCTGCTACCCACAGCTCCGCACGGAATAAGCAATGTGCAAAACAGAAAGATATATACCATCTAAAATGACAGCACAAATGCTCTTGGATGACACAGAAGAGGAATAAATTGTGCATTACAATGCATCATGTACTATTTTGGTCTCTGCAGTCGCAAAGAATCTCACTAAATTATTTTCTAATGGGGCCCCAATGGAAATTAAAAGCCAAGTTTGTCAGGTTACAGTGTTAAGTGTCCCCTCAATTCATTGACTCGCCAAAGGGATCGTTAGTGGCTTTGCTTTCACTCTTAATGGTTCCCAGTATTTTTCTCAACAGGACTGAGAGAGCTTTGTGATTTCAGCTGGAGAAAGGTTCCCACTATCACATAAAAAAACGGAAATAAAGAGCTGAAGGATTCATAATTGCTGATATTCTTGACTCTCCTTTATAGAAAAATCTTAGTCTTATTTGTCTTTTGCAAGCAGTCAAAACAACTTTTTTTCAGGCTCATTACAATTTAAAAAGCTGAGACAAGGTAAATAATAGAGAATGATTGATCTGGTGTGGCGATATTGTGGTTCTCATTCTACACAACACCTGAAAAGCCCTGAAAATGAGAAGGGCAAAATAGTCAGACTTGTTTTTTTTCCAAGGACACTTCTCAAGCTGAGGAAAACACTGGGTTGAATTCAAATTTGTACTTTAGTGCGATGCTGTAAGACTTTCCAGATTGTGAAGAGCATTTTTAAAAATGAAAAATGTGAGACCAAAATTACGATGGTCCGTCTTCTCTTTGTGTCTGCGAAAGATGCTTACATAATGCGTTGGATAATGACAGATGTTTAATCAAGTTATTAACATTGAAACCCAAATGGAAGTAAAGAAGCAGAGCTGATTTTAAAGTTAATGCAGCATGAGCTCGTTTTACAGCCACTTTCAATCTCTCATAGATATACCGGTAGATCACTTTGATTAGACACTGTGTTAATTGACTGCAGATCCTGGGGTGTGGTGTGTCAACATTCGTCTCCATTGATGATGGCCTCCTCCAGGCATGGAACCATTCGCTCAGACCAACACTGAGATGTGATACTAAGAATGACTGCATGCCTCTGTGTATGCTCATCATCAAACCTAATTCAGCAAATATCAGCGCTTGGACAGAGATTTTGCATCAAACCACCCTACACGGTGCTCTAAAGCATACGTTTTAGGAGGTGCAGCATTATTTGAAGGATGTTTAAAATATCCACTTTACAGGGCATGTATGAATGCTCAAAGCAGCAATTAAGTCATTTCAGCTGTTTTTTTCTCAAATTGAGAGAGGTAGGGCCAGCCATTTTTGACCATTTTGACAATTTTTTGAAGGCCGACAGAAAATTGAGTTCTGGAGCTATTTAAGTATGGAACCTTCCAAATGAAAGCTCTTCTTTTATCAGGAAAGAAAATGTTTCTCCCTTCTACCATTCTTTAGTCAACAGCAGTTGAACATTTGAAAGTTTCATGAATATACTCGTTTCCAAGAAAAATTATGCGAATAAAATAGCTTTTTGTGAAAGAATGCATTTCAAGCAGAACTTTCACTTTGATGCTATTTTTTTATTTTTTAGCATTTGTGGTACATCAAATATCTAAACAATGCTTTCCTACTCAATAACAACACAAAAAAATTGCACTTTGATTGCAAAATAACAGTTTATTACAAGAAAAAAACACTGCACTGATGCATGAACGTTGCGTGAACCTTTCATGAACATTGAACTTTATCCATGTTCTCACCAACACACTGCTTTCGGATGCCACCTCACCAAGCGCGTGGGATCGCCATCCTGTATAAACAAAGACTCACACGATGTGTGGGCCAAGATCTGATCATAGCCACTCTTGCCATGTAGTGGTGACTTATCATACTGAAATAATCCCCAATGCCTTGATACTTACTGAGAAGCTGTGTGAAGCCCTTTATTGTTTTTTTTTTCAATCATAACCCCCCCCACCACCACCACCACCAAAAACGTGATTTTACATTTTGACACTAAATGATAGGGTTTTTGCAAATGTAATTTGATGTTTTGGCATTAAATTAGTTAAGTAATAGTTTCTTTGCCTTGAAGACATACTGTAAATGCAGAGATCAAATGGGGTGGTTGAAGCCACCAATCTCCAACCATAAGGAGATGCCATAAAGGCAGTAAAAACATTTGTCAACATCTATTATTAAGCTACCTTTCAGGGCAAAGTCTGGTAAGTGGGAGTCTGGTAGCAAAGCAAACTCTGAAGTGTGGCTGCACTGCGGATATGGCTTTATTGACTGCAATGTTTATTCATGTTCATTGGACAATATATATCTCATCACATCTCAATCCCTTCATACACAGCTGCGCCGAGACTTTCTGATGGTAGTGTACCTCTCACGCATGCACACAGACTTAGGTCACAAACCGAGCTCTTAATCATGTTCAGTTCAGTCAAGATACCTGCACCGCTGTACTGTAGCTTTCATTTCCATACACAGAAACACAGTGACAACACTGCCCATTCTATTCCAAATAAAAAGACGAATATATAATATATACAGTACATAAAAATTAAGAATTTCAAAGTGTGGCTGCATTTACGACTATCTTTACAAATTCAAAAATGCATCAATGTTCGATACAAGGGCTGTCATCACGAACACGTTTTCAAGAGAGCTTACTTTTTTATTCCATCGATGAATCAGATACAATTTTCTTCATTATAGTGTAACACAAAACCATTTTTTCTTCATCACTATTTATTCATCAGTTATTTTGTTATATTGTTTAGTTATTTAAAAAAAACAATAATTTAACAACAATTAAGCAATATTACATGACATACTCATCATCTTATTTGAAAGTGATTCACCTGCTTTGGTTATTGTTTTCCAAAAGTGGAAGTTTGTGAAAGTCTGATAATGATTAAACACCAATCCTAAGAATTAGTCCACTTCCATGAAGGACAAAAGAAATCCCATCCCATCTGACTTCGGGTGAGAGGTGGTTGCCACTGATTGCCGCCCAAATACATTGAGACAAAAACGGAAACAAATTTACACCCATGGGCCATACACAATAACACTTAAAATCAACTAAGAAGCATTCAAACTCCGCCAAGCAAGGTTCCAAAGAAGATTTGAACGCAGATGTCTTTACTGTATGACAAACTACAACTTCATTGGACTGCCAAAAATGAAACAGCTGCTGCATGAACCGAAATATCTCGCTCTCCTGCGAATGTGTACTGTACATAATGATGTACAGTAAGACCATTGTTTCAGAAGATCACTTCACAACTGTTTTATATGGAGTCTGATTGTGAGAAGGCATGCGTGTTACAATTTCCTGAATCTACACACCCAGCTTTGTCCCGGGTGTATGTGATGACCATGTGAATATCAACCCGAGGCATATTTTTAGACATTGTTGCCAAATGACAACAAGGAAGAGGCGAGGGAAAAAGTGAGATGAAGGTTGACACAAAGAGCGAAAACAGCGTGGAGAATTGTTTCACTATGGGCTGACTTGAGGAGGTGCTCATTGCCTGGCTTTTCTCCCGCGATTGCCAAGGGACATCAACATTACAAGGTATCACGCTTGGCTATGAGGGAAACAAAAAAACAAAAAAACAAAGTAGATAAGGTCACAACGCACAGAGAGCTTCGGAAGTCTCAAAGTTCAATATTCCATGAGGTCAATCCACTCGTATTAAAGTTACAGCATGATAAGAGAAAACAATATTGTGTGATGTATGTTAAGTTTCTCTTGAGGTGCAGGGAAAAAAAAAAAAGACATTGAGGTTTAACAACATAACTGACTTGATTGATGGGTGCCCGGGCTTTTGATTAGGCGTAGAAAAATAAGTAGTGTGTTTCCGGTAACATGAAATTTCAGCATAGGATCGGTAGGTCGGACGACGTTTTTTTTTAAATCTTTTTTGTTTGCCCCCCATCAAAAATTTAAACAGAATACCCATAAAACAAGGAGGCGAGAGAGTTGGGTACCCCCCGGCTGGGTGTCTCGTTACCTCTGCGTCCCGCGTCCTAGACGGCCCGTGGTGTTCGTCAAATAGTTCGCTGAATCTTTTCGATTGGATGCTATTTTCTTAAGATTATGGTGCGAGCATGCGACTGCGACACACAAAACGCGGTTTAAACTGTTGTCGGAGATCGTGGCCGCCGCCACGATTCAATGTTGTTGACAGACGACAGGGCAAACCACGCGCACGCTCACCGTGAATATCGCGAGAGTTTGCACCGATGTGAACGCCCTAAATTCATCTTTCCTTTTATTATTTATAATTTTGTCTGTGGTTTTATTGTTCTTGTTTTGATTGTAAAGCGTCCTTGAGTGTTTTGAAAGGCGCTTATAAATGAAATGAAATGGACTCCCCCAAGGCTCAGTTCTCGCTCCAACACTGTTCAACCTTTACACAAACGACCTCCCCTGCACCAAATCCCGCAAATTCATCTATGCTGATGATATCTGCCTGGCATACCAAGCACCAGATATGGAACAGCTGGAACACGTGCTCACAGAAGACCTCGGCAAACTGGACCAGTACTGCAAAACCTGGCGGTTAAAACCAAGTCCTGCAAAAACTGTCTCCAGTGTATTCCACCTGCACAATGCTACAGCAGCCAGAGGACTGAAGATCTCCCTGAGTGGGCTTGAACTTAAGCACGCCCCTCACCCCACCTACCTTGGAGTGACCCTTGACAGGACCCTTTCATTCAAGCAACACATAAAAGGAACGGCGGCTAAGATCAAGTCCAGAAACAACCTGCTCTGTAAGCTCGCCGGCGTAAAATGGGGCGCTTCCACTTCCACACTGCGCACCTCAGCCCTGGCCCTCGCTTACTCTGCAGCGAATACTGTGCTCCTGTTTGGTCCAGGTCATCTCACACACACCAAGTGGATACCCAGCTTAACTCAACCATGAGAATCATAACCGAACAATTCGTTCAACACCACTCCCTGGCTACCTGTCTTATCCAACATTGCTCCCCACACATTCGGCGAATAGCTTCAACCGAAAAGATGTTCCAAAATGTCAAAGTCTCACCCCACCTACCTATTTATCAAGACATCTTTAACCCACCCACGGCCCGACTCCCATCCAGACGCCCCATCTGGAAGAACCCCCCACCAGCTGACTTTACCATCCAGTCAGCCTGGAAAAAGGAATGGGACTCCAAGGAGATCCGCAATAAACATCTGGTGTCAGACCCCACCCATCCTGTCCCTGGCACCGAGCTTCCACGGAGACAATGGTCAACCCTCAACAGGTTCAGGACTGGACATGGCCCCTGCTTGGCCAGCCGCCACAAATGGGGCAATTGCCCCAGCCCACTGTGCGCTTGTGGAGAGGAGCAGACAATGGAACACATCATCGAAGCTTGCCCTCTCCAAAAACTGAGAGGAGGGCTAGCCACCCTCCACTCAGCTGACCCAGAGGCAACTGCATGGCTGAAGGACTTTGCATTCGCTAAATAAAATAAATAAATGAAATGTATTATTATTATTATTTGTGGCATGTTATAACCATAGCCACAGGGTCAGTTTACGACGGCGTGACGTCACAGCCGTAAAAGTGTTCCTATGAAAAGGTGACTACCTGTACTGACAATAAACGGCAGTGAGCATAGAGTCAGACTCCCCGCGTTTTATTAAACACAACAATGGCAACGAAGATGGAGCTTCCTGTCTCGCCTCTTCCTCCGTTCCTCGCCCTGCCTGGCGAGCCGCCTGTCCCGTGGCCCCGCTGGTTGGAATCCTTCGAGACCTTTATTGAAGCCGTTGGGCTCGCCGACGAATATCGCGTGAGTTTGCACCGATGTAAATGCTCTAAATTCATCTTTCCTTTTATTACTTATAATTTTGTCTGTGGTTTTAATAATAATAATAATACTCTTTATTTATAAGCGCCTTTCAAGACACCCAAGGACACTTTACAATAACAAAAAACACAAAACAATACCAAACAATATGGGTTGAGCAGCGGCAGCCAAACGCGCCAGCGGTCACTCAACCCGGAGGAGTCTCTCTCTCTCTCTCTCTCTCTCACCTCCAGGACATCTCCACGGGTTTTATTGTTCTTGTTTTGATTGTAAAGCGTCTTTGAGTGTTTTGAAAGGCACTTATGAAATGAAATGTATTATTATTATTATTATTATTATTATTATTATTACACAAAAATGTAAAAGGTTTGAAAAAAAATGCCGACCGTAAAGTTTTTGTTCGAGGTAGAAATTCTCGGTGGGTCGGGTTACCGGAAACACACGACTTTTTTTTCTACGCCTTATGCACACCCCTCCAGATCAGAAGACTGTGTCTTCTATTAGTCCCCCCCCACCCCCACCCACACCAAGCCTGCAACCATACAAGAAATACAGTTTAATGAGGCCATTAAGCGTTGGAGAGAACCTGTCTTGCAGACTGGAATTCCACTGTGCACATTCACATAGCTTCAGAGATTGGAGTGGCTTTATGCAATCTAATATCCTGTGTGCACAGTAGAAGCAGGTGCATTTCGCCCTGATTAGATAGCTTTTTGAATGGTCTCTTTAATGTGCTAGCAAGGATGGACTTGAGCACAAAGGAGATTTTTAACATCATGTGACATTTTAAGTGCGATCCGTCACCTAGATTCATGAGAGTTATATCATGCAATATCATATTGTGCTGACTTGGTTATCTTGAGGTTGATGGAAATAACTGAATATGCACTTTTGAATATTGGTGCGTTATAGGCAAAGGTAGTCTCAGACCTGCAGAAGAGTAAATAGAGTCTTCGTGCTTGCTTTCTGGCCACAGGAAAAAAAAAGAAAAAGAACAAGTGAAACAAATTTGTAGACTAATTAGAGGGAGGTGAGGGAGGAGAGATTGAGCGATGAGGGAGATAAGGTCCGCTGGAAGGCTGCATTATTCATTATATTCTATTTTTTCCTCCTCGCTCTTCTTCCAGAGCAGAGGGCCACCAGGACAGCAGGAGAGGATAGAAGCCACTCTATAATGTATTTGCATCAGTAATTTAGGTGGAGGGCTGTGATGAGTTGGTAAAAAGTGAGCGGTAACAAGCTGCCTACCTACAAGGACTACAACCTAAATCAAATCACCTCACTGCCAAAGGTGCTTATTGGGATGCACTGAGACAGATTCTGGTCCTGCCAATCAATCATGTACGTCTGCATTTGTACCCGGACTTGAAAAAATGCTCAGGTACAACACATCGAAACTTCTGTATGAGCCTGACATAGGGAAAATGACGGCCAGATGGATTAAGAGCCATGTCAGCCGTGTGGAGATTAACATTAAATTAAAAACAGGTGACAACACTTGGGTGAGCTGACTGAAATTTTTTCTCAGCAAAGTGGACGCTCGCCTAACAACCGACGGCGTCCGACAAGTGGCAAGTTACTCAAGCTTCCTCACCAGCTCTGAGCTCCTTGAGAAAGCGGAGACGGGGACATGCTGTGGCGTGGCACGTGGGGAAAAGATAAAATACCATTACAATTGTCCTGTCTCAATTTTATTTTATGACTTGTAGTATTCTCAAGCAATCTTGTATTTCATTATCTCTTTTTTTTAAACTCACGGCCCTACATTATGTTGTTGTTCTTTGTCTTGTATTTCTTCTTCCTTATTTACTATATGTACTCTTTTACATAGCGCCTTCTAGTGTACAGACTGACACAGCTCATACGTAAAACATCCTGTGTCACAGGAAAATTTCAGTGGAATGTGGGACAAGGCTTTTTGAGAAATATGCAATTAGATCGTGAAAGTTGTGACTCAAAAGTGTTTCTCTAAAGTTATGCCAACAACAAAAGTTTGCATTTTTGAACAATAAATACCTTCATCGCAATTGAAATACGTGACGATATCACTAGTACTCTGTCTCGGCGAATACTCAAATGTATTAAGTTGTACTCATATATGGGCTGGAAAAAAGTGCCGTTGGTGCATCCTGAGCCTGTGAGCAATTGGAAGCTTCACATCTCGTCCAGAGGCTGTAAAATACCTTCGATAAGTTAGTAAGGGATGCCTGTGAATGAGTTGACAGGCTATGTTGTAAGATGTTTTTCGAAAGTATATAGAACATTTACATTTCATGGTGTTCGCATATAATGACACCAACGATACAATCATACAAATAAAATAAAAACAAAGCCCATACTTTATCACCAAAAAGCACTGTGATGGCAGTGTATAGCTGTTTCTTTTAGCTCTTACGTAATCAGTTCTAAGAAATGAACACATACTCTACCCCAAAGGTATCATGGGCAATTTAATCTTGAAGAAACATTTAGTTTGGAGCTACCCATGACACACAATGATACTCACAACAACTGTAAGCACTTTTGATTAAATTACTCAAGTGCTTCAAGTCACAAATGGTAACACACACACACACACACACACACACACACAGGTTCATGTTTTTGCCATGCACATCTTTTTTCCTGCATGACATTTCAGATCTCAAATAGCACTCACTTTTGCCCTTCCTGTTCTCAAGGGGGATTTGAGAACACCCATCACACACAGTTGGCTGAAGTGATGCCTTGCCAGATATGATTGACCTGTCTCAGCGTGAGTTCCTGTAACTTTGAAGAGGACTAGACTTAAATCCATGCTCAGTTCACAAAGGAGTGCCACTGGCACAGCAAATGAATTAATATTGGGTGTGGAAATGCTGTGTCAATGAACTATACACATTCTGCATTGGTCACAACATGTTTTGGGTTCTTTTTAAAGAGGTCATATGCACCTTTTGAACTGATGGATGCTCACTGCTCAATAACGCATGTGATTTCTTAGGCATTGGAGTCTCTAATACCCAGTTGGATTAGAAACAATTGATGTGACGTTCGAGTGGAGATCCTCATTTGAAATTATACACATGGGCGCAGGCCAGTCTTCACCAATAGGCTTGAGCTCAGGGGCTGACAATAGTCAGGGGCCAATCAGAAATGAAAAAAAAAGAATGAAAATCTCAATTTGTTGACTTTTACGTCAGTCACATAAAATTGGCATGAGTTGACCAATCAACGGACAATTCTGAGCAGCGCCGCGGGCGTAATTATAGTGAGTGCCAAGAGAGGGCTCATCAGAAGTATTCATACTTTCATATTATTCTACCACTTGTTCAACTTTCTCTCAGTCACTTGCCGCTGCACCAATTCACAAAGAAAAACGCTCGAGAGGGCACACTTAATGCCAAAGGGCCTCTCGGAAGGCTAGTTAGAATCTACATTATTCTGCCATTTTCTTATTTATCAGTCAATCATATCATTGCGACATCTGTGGATCGGTCACACACCCATACATCACGTGATTGATCCCCAAGCTGGATAGGCGTGGTACCAGGCCAAGGAGTCCCCCCCCCCTACACACACACACACACACACCGTATTTTCCACAGCATAAGGCGTAGAAAAAAAGGTAGTGTGTTTCCGGTAACATGAAATTTCAACATAGGGTCGGTAGGTCGGACAAAGTTTTTTATTTTATCCCCCCCCCCATCAAAAATGTAAACAAAATAACCATAAAACAAGGAGACATTGAAACCCCCGTTCGCAGCCAACGGCGGCAAGAGAGTTGGGTTCCCCGGCGGCTGGGTGGTACAGCTACCTCTGCGTCCCGCGTCCTAGACGGCCCGTGGTGTTCATTAAATAGTTCGTTGAATCTTTTCGATACAGTACATCAATGGATCAGAGATGAAAGTGGACTTTTCTGAAAATCCGCGCGCGGACACACACACCTGGCCGATCACGCATGAATTAGTTTACACAAAACGCTATTCAAATACTCTAAATTTAATGATTAATCTTCCTTATTATTATTATTACACAAAAATGTAAAAGGTTTGAAAAAATGCCGACCGTAAAGTTTTTGTTCGAGGTAGAAATTCTCGGTGGGTCGGGTTACCGGAAACACACGACTTTTTTTTCTACGCCTTATGCACACCCCTCCAGATCAGAAGACTGTGTCTTCTATTAGTCCCCCCACCCCCACCCACACCAAGCCTGCAACCATACAAGAAATACAGTTTAATGAGGCCATTAAGCGTTGGAGAGAACCTGTCTTGCAGACTGGAATTCCACTGTGCACATTCACATAGCTTCAGAGATTGGAGTGGCTTTATGCAATCTAATATCCTGTGTGCACAGTAGAAGCAGGTGCATTTCGCCCTGATTAGATAGCTTTTTGAATGGTCTCTTTAATGTGCTAGCAAGGATGGACTTGAGCACAAAGGAGATTTTTAACATCATGTGACATTTTAAGTGCGATCCGTCACCTAGATTCATGAGAGTTATATCATGCAATATCATATTGTGCTTGTGTGCACACTTGTACCCTTTGCGGCTTCCGTTCTCGACGAAATTTCGAAATCTCCGAAATATGGCGAGGCCATGAGAATGCGAGGCGAGCTTATTACTGTTGTGGCGACGCCACTCAAGCTAAGCGAGCCTCAGCAATAGATAGTCCGCTCCGCTGCTAGTGCTCTCTCTCTGCTGTGCGTGCTTCAGCGCGAACATGTACGCAAGCGCGTCTTTTGATTTCAACCATTCAGCGCCGACGCAACGACGTCACAAACCCGACGTCATACACACGACGTCACACACAACAACAGCTAAACTAAGCTAAGCTAGCCGAGACGACACTCGAAGTCGGACGGACACGTTTTTCTGCCAATCTGTGTGTTTCCCTTTTTGTCCAAATATACTTTTTACGACAATGGTCTAATCCACTGTGTCTTTTATTCGTTCCCATGGGGTTTAGCAAGTGTGTTTATAAAGAGACGAACATCTCTTTACTGTTACTAGTGTTAGTGTCTCAACATGAACTACGCTTGTGAAAGCAAAACAACAATCTCAAACGTGTCTTCGTTCAATATTGTCAACTAATATCCGGATTAATTTTAGGCAAATTTCCTCAATTCTCCGGAGAGATTTTCATAAAAATTTGAAAAACGGTTTAAACTGTTGTCGGAGATCGTGGCCGCCGCCACGATTCAATGTTGTGGACAGACGACAGGGCAAACGGCACGCACGCTCAACGTGAATATGGCGAGAGCATCCCTCCCTTGTGGTTTCTTTCTGACTTCCGGGTTGAGTGAACGCTGGCGCATTTGGCTGCCTCTGCTCAACCCGTATTGTTTTGTGTTTTTTGTTATTGTAAAGTGTCCTTGGGTGTCTTGAAAGGGGCTTATAAATAAAATGTATTATTATTATTATTATTATTACACAAAAATGTAGAAGGTTGTTTGAAAAAAATGCAGACCGTAAAGTTTTTCTTCGAGGTAGAAATTCTCGGTCGGTAGGGTTACCGGAAACACACTACTTTTTTTTCTACGCCTAAGGTGAACTTAAGCCTTGAAAAATCAATAGGTCGCCTTATAATAAGGTGTGCCTATCGTGTGCACAGAGTTTAAAAAATCTGTAAATGTTGCTATGCGACTTTGGTAAGCGCGCCGCTTGGTTGACAGTTTGAGCAATTCCCACCTACACATGGACGTTATTACGTAGGCTGATAGCGATTAACCTGATCTGCTGATCCACACAAGGGTCAGGCTGGAGCCTATCCTGCTGTCTTACGGCAGGAGGTGGGGTACACCCTGAACTGGTTGCCAGCCAATCGCAGAGCAAATAACCCAGTGGTTCTTAACCTGAGTTCGATCGAACGCGAGGGGTTCGGTGAAACAGTCTCAGGGATTCGACGGAGCCTCTGCCATGGAGGTTAAGACACAGATTACTCAACATGTCAGTTATGACCCGCCCATTTGGCCATCATTGGCTGTGGATGATCACATTACATTGCTTGTCCAATCAGTGCTGCGGGAAATTTAGTTCACTCAGTAGTCAACATGTGGCTGTCGTGATAGGACGTCGTGTGATTTTATTTGTTTATTTATTTATTTTCTCAAGTTTTAACACATGCTATGTCGAGCAAAAAAAGTAAGATGGTCGGACGAATATGTACAACAAGGATTCACATGCATCACGGAATGTGATGGGACTCGGCCTCCTATCTCAAGACAAGTTGAGCAACTCTTGCCTCGCACCGGCAAAGCTGAAGGAACACTTCTCGAATTATATTTTTATTTTTCACGAAGGGTTCGGTGGATCTGCAAATGAACTGGTTGGATTCGGTACCTCCAGCAAGGTTAAGAACCACTGCATTATCCAATCATTATGTAAGACATGGAGTATGTAGGTATAGTTCCGGGATGTGCAAAACAACATCAGTTTGGCTAATAACCCCCCGAAAAGGGCATCGGCTAAGAGACATGCTTAGGAGACACAATTCAAATTATAGACAATCAGTTACGCGGAGGTACATGGGAACACAGGAGCTGCAAGAGAATTCCACATCAATTAATCCACAGTTCAGAAGTGGAGGAAGGGAGAAAATGAACTGCGCCAAGTTAAGAAGACGAAACGAGTTCCCGCGAGAACAAGGCAAGGTGGCCAGATTTGGAAGACTGATTTGAACAACGCATTAGAGAAAAAGGGGACCAGCACGGTTGTGATACGCACCGGGCGGCAACCGAAGTTGTTTTCACCGTTGTTCTTGGTTGCCACGGAAATGGACAGAAACTACTACCAAAGGTCATTTTGAAGAGCCCAAATAAAAGTTTCCAGGCGTAGTCATCATTAAGACCAATCAAAAGGGCTGGATGGATGTGAAAAAAATAAAAGAGTGTCTGAGAGAGGTGTACGTAAAGAGACCGGTTGGTTATTTTCATGCATCTCCGTGCCTGTTGATCTGCAACTTGATGCACGCCCATTTCGCAGCCACTGTTGAAAAACAAGTACAGTAAATAAAATCGCAGCTTGCCATCATTCTGGGAAGATGAACAAAGGAGCTCCAACCGCTGGACATTAGCGTAAACAGGGCATTCAAAGTTGAGTTGCATGGAAGTGATGCATGAGATCTGGCGAATGCACCTTTACTAAGACTGTTACACCACCACATGTGAATGACTTGTGGTTGCCTGGGCTGAATTATCAGCTTCAACCATTTTCCGAGCTTTTGAGAGATCATCGTTGCTGAAGAGTCACGCAGAAACAAGACTCACTTCGAGAACGACGAGACGGAACCTGGAACTTTCCACGGCGAAATAGTTCAGCTGTTCAGTTCGTATACAGAAAATGAGATGTAGGTAGACAGACACATACACACACACACACACACACACACACACACACACACACACACACACACACACACACACACACACACACGTTTGGAAAAATACTTACCCATACTTATAATGTGACAACTTGTGGCAAAAATGTAAAGATAATTACATACTGCCTCGGGTAGATTCAAATGATCATGATCAGGATGATCCTAATTAATGTTTTCACTCTCATTCACGTAGGTTTAAAATATTTTGCGATGGTTTGGTCTAAGCTGGATTCAAACTCATCGTGCGGCATGCGGCAGGTCTTCGTGCTCTTGGAAAACAACTGCACAAGCAACAGATAAATAAACACTAATTTATTATTTACCGTATCTTTACAACCATACGGCGCACCGTATTAAAAGGCGCAGCGTCCGTTACGGGTGCTATATCTGTATTTAACACATACATAACACACACTGCATTATTGAATGCAGGCATGGTAAAACTTACGCTACCTTAGACAATATGGTAGCATGCATGCACGCTGGTATATGTTTTAAAAAATCAGCAGGAGCAGAATTGAGTTCAGTGGTACTTTATTGAAGTATTTAACAATTTAACTCACATTATTTTGGAATCAATCCTCAGCCACAAATTCATCAAAGTCCTCATTTGTGTATGAAATAAACAACTGGGCAAGTTCTCCATCGAATAGTGCTAGCAACCACAATCCATTCACAAATTGTGGCGTAACTCGCCCGGCGCTGCCTTCCGGTCTTTGTAAAGCTGTATTCACCATCTGTCATCCATCGCCCCCACGCCGCTCGCAACTTCACTTTGAATGCTCTGTTTACACCGATTAGATTGCCTTCGTTAATCCTCTTTCTCTTCAAAATCACCATCGGTGGCAGTTTCTGTCCATTAATGTGGCAACCAGTTAAAGCAGAGTTCTCGTGCCCAGTTTTACGTATCGCTACCATGCTGGTCCACTTCTTTTTGACAGTGTAGTTCACCGGGATGTCCAAAGTGAGCGGCACCTCATCCATGTTAGTGAAGTGGTTGGGATGGATGCGTTTGTCGGCAATCTTTTTACGGCAATAGAAGCGGAAGGTAGCCAGCTTTTCCTTGTGGTCTGCTGGATGTTGCTGTGCCACGGATCGTTGGCGGTGTTTCATAAAACGAAAGCAACAAGACGAACCTCCCTGAAGATATTTGATTTTCATTTCTTCTGCAAGTGTTTTTCTCCTCAGTCAAATGGTGACTGGAGAGACGTTTTTCCAGGCTGTTCTGTGACCGTGAGTCCATTGCTCGAGTTTGTCTACCAACCCTAACACTACGCCTTTTGTCCGCGGAAAGTCAGCTTCGTTTTCTTGACTTGGCGAAGTTCGTTCTCCTGCTTCCTCCACTTGCGAACCATGGATTTGTTTATCTTAAATTGTCTCGCGGCTTCTCTATTGCCAAGTTCCTCCCTAGAGGTGGCTGGGATAGGCTCCAGCATGGCCGCTACCCTTGTGAGGATAAACAGATTCGAAAATGGGTGGATGGATAGATGATGTTTTATTAGCCAGACTTCTAGGTGAAGTAGAAAATGGATCAAATTATCACAGTTCATACTATTAGTTTTATGATATTTATTCTTTAGGGCATTAATGAATCAAAATTGTGTTAATATTGTAGTTGTAAATACCTTTATAGTTCATCTCACAATTGCACTAATCGTCACAAAGTACCAGACAATGCTCAAATGTACATCTAAAGACTGTTTCTCTTACAGTGCTGTGAAAAAGTATTTGCCCTCCTCTCAAACTATTATTTATTGTGCATAGTTTCCCCACTTTAATGTTCAGGATCATCAAACAAATGTCAATAGACAAAGGTAACACAAGTAAACAGACTGTAAAATGCATTTTTAAATGATTATTCTATTAAGTGAAGGAATAATTACATATCTCAGTGCTACCTGGCCCTTTGTGAAAATGTAAGTCACCACCGTGTTAAATCATCAATTCACTGTGGCTAATCAAATCTTTTGGAACACTGACTTCATTTTCTCTGGCCACACCCAAGCCTGATTATCTCGAGACCTGTTCGATGAAGAAATCATTTAAATAGAACCTTTCAGCCCGATCTAAAAGAATTCAAATACAGAGGAGAAAGTGAGTAAGTGACTATCAATCTGGATAGGGTTACAAAGTCAATCCTGATCGGACTCCAGCGAACCACAGTGAGAGCCATTTCTCCACAAGTCGAGAAAACATGGAACAGTTGTGAACCTTCAACAACTTTCCAGCGTACAAAAACGATCCCAGAGCCCAGCAACGACTCATCCAGGAGGTCATAAAGAAACCCAGGACGATATCGAAATAATTGCTTCCCTTGTCTCAGTTAGGCTCAGTGTACATGACTCAGCGATAAAGAAGAGATTGAGCAAAAATGGCATCCAAGGTACATAGTTCCAAGACAAAAATCACTGCTGACTAAAATGAACATAAAGGCTCGTTTTTCTTTTGCAAAATATAAGAAATAATAAACCTCTGAATGGCTTAAAAATATTTTGTTTTGTTTTTCATGACATAGTCAAAGTCTGGATTTGAATCTGATTGAAATGCTGTGGCATGACCTTCAAAAGGCTATTCGTGCTTGAAACCCCTCCAGTGTTGCTGAATTAAAGCAATTCTGGAAGGGCGAGTGGGCAAAAATATCTCCCCAGAGACGTGAAAGACTCATTGCCAGTTTGAAAAAAAAATGTGTGATTTCAGTTGCTGCTGCTGAAGATGCTGATGTGCTCACGACAGCTACTCTTGCATTGGTTTTCATAACGTCATGAAAGACTATGGTCTTTAATTACTGCAACACTGCAGTTTAAAGAGTTACTTTCCCCTCGACTTCTAATTAAATCACCAATACTGTTGACAAAAGGTCTCGGCAGTGCAATTAGGATCCCAAAAAATAGAATCAAATAGGCGGTAAAAAAGCACTCAGGGTTAAAGTGACTGATCCAAACAGAAGCCATGCAGTCCTCCTTATTAGCCAGCCACTTCTGTTAACTTGACGACTGCCGCAGACGAGTCCAAGGACTTTTTGGTTTACCTCCTTGTCTTTCAAACTCCGCTCATCACCATAACAGGCATGCGGCGATGATGAGGAAGTAGCCTATCCTTCTTGATGATAATCTTATAGCCGTGCATTATTTTACTTTTTTCATGAAAGGGCGAGAAAGACCTAGAAATGATAGCCAGAGTGGTTAAGATAATAATTCCAGATCTTAAGCCCAGGGTCAGTGGCACACAGTGCAGCGCAGCAAGCAACAAACACTCACTCATAGACATAAACATGTGCACACAAACATGTTCCGCTCACATCCCCTCAGTCTTGACTGCGGGTAAAAAAATAAGTTCAGGCAGCATGTCATAATCAGCTTAGACAAGCCCGAATATCACATTTTTTTTTTCAAATGGAATAAAACAAGAGCAGAAACCACAACAACGCATTAAAAATGTGAAACCACTGATAGGACAAAGGCCCCTTGCAATGGACCTTGATTCGTTTTGTGGCATAATTTCTGTCCTACATAAGCTCTCTCGCATTAATGGGGGCTGTGCTGTCATCTATTCGGTGTGTGGTGGTAAAAGTGTTGGCAGGTGTTTTACATGTCATGTCATCGAACTGCCAATTTTTGATGCTCAAATGTTTACATCCCCCTACCACTGTCAGTAACAGTGATAGTTGATCATTTATAATTGGCAATGACATACAGAAAATAGAAATCATGTTTCATGTGACATGAACAAACAAAAAAATAAAAAAATATATAAATACATTTTGTCATTCACATTTTGGTGCTGGTCAGTGAATTATTGCACCCTGATCAGAGTAATTAGATAGATAGATAGATAGATAGATAGATAGATAGATAGATAGATAGATAGATAGATAGATAGATAGATAGATAGATAGATAGATAGATAGATAGATAGATAGATAGATAGATAGATAGATAGATAGATAGATGTGTGTGTGTGTGTGTGTGCGCGGTCATGAGAATAGAAACGTAGAGAAATGATTGTAATATTCACCACTGCTCATTTGAGCAATTACTACATTACCAATCAAGGGAGCAGAACCATTCTAGGCTGAAATATCGAATAGAAAAATCTTTCTCTCACAAACTAAAGGGTTCATGGAAGATTGAGCAATAATTTACGAGTTCCTCCGCCAAATCAATTAATTTGGATGAAAACATTCATTTCGGCGGAGGGGGGGAATGAATCATACATTAGCATATCGCAAATAGATCATCGCTATTTCTCCCTCTCCGGCTATAAATCACCACAAACTAAATCTTTAAACTTACAGTGCGTGACCTTCGAGCCGCGCACTGAACTGGATTTAAAAGGCTATATTCGGAAAATGTCAAGCAAATAGATAGCCTGCCAGAACAGAGACGGCTTTTCGTGCGTAACAGCAACACGAGTCTTGGGTCCTGCTTGAATTTAATTCCTAGCGTCGGACTGGTATGTTGCCGTGCGCTCTTGCGCCCGTTTGTTACCGGCAAATCAGCGCACGCACGACCGGCCCCAAAGAATAAGTTAAATGCGTGCTACTCCGCCGATTGCCAGCCACGTCGCGGTCAAAATGAGCAGTTCATTTGAATTGCAGCTGTGCGGGACAATTTATAATTGATTCAAGTTTGACTTACGCTGCTGTTTTGTCCTGACCAGTAGACGACAGCGTGGTTATGTGCAGAGTCCCCAGTCAGGGCGAAAGTGCCGCTGGTGATCTTCGGCTCATCCTTCTGTTTATTCCCTCTGCCGTCGTCCCTGTTCTTTCTTAACTCCGCTCGACTCGGTCCAGAAGACCTGAGCCCGTCCAGGAACGAGCCCCGTTCTTCCGAGGTACCGTAATTCAGGTCAGCTTGCCCCGTCAACCCACTCTTGCGCAGCTCTGCAAACTCGGGGTTGTTTCTCTTCGCCCTCAGCAGCGCAACGCCATCACCAAAATCCCCTTTTTGGTTTGATCCGCCGCTGTGACTTTGTGCAATGGACCCTCGTGTGTTTTTCCTCAAGTCGGGTGCATTTTCTCGGTCTTTGTCCTTTCCAGCATTTTGTCGAGCAATCCCGAGTTCCCTAAACTCCACTTGGATGTTTTTAACAGCGCTCAGTCCATCTGTTGGTTTAGCGCGTAATTCACCGGTGTGAAGTTGAACCAGGGAGCGGCGAGATGCGTAACTTATCTCCGCCTTCGTATTTTGGAAGGAGTGAGAGGTTATCATGAGCCAGACACCCAGAGCAAAGTGCAAGCTCGGGCAGAAGCCCGTCCAAGTCTCCATCGCTGACAGAAATTTGGGGGAGGATGGAGCTCAGGAGTCCTTATCCAACACCTTAACTCCTCTCTCTCGGGTCGGCAAAGAATAACTGACGCGCGGGGTTGTCGGTCTGCTGATTTCAGAGGGGAAAGCGCTCTTCAGCGAAACTGTTCACGTCCAAGGATCTTTGGTGAGGAAAGCCACACATTGGAGGGAGGAGCTGTAACGCAGCCAGCTGCCTAGTGCGCGCCCGGAAGAGACGGAGAAGGGAGGGAAGGAAGCGACTGTCCATGGCACTGAGCTCTCATCTATCTCTTGTTTCCCCCTTGTAGAGATCAGACCAATGCGGCCATATGTGCACATGGTGATTTGGATTAATATTCATTCAAATGTTGAATTTACATGCCACAAAGCATCATTATTAACTGTCTACAGCACAAGAATACATTTCGTCTGCAAATTATAACACTCCGTTGTTATTTTTGTGAAGTCGAGAGTTCATGTTGGGCTCAACTCATTTTGTACACCTCTCTATCCACAACCCAGGATTGAGCAAAATACAGTCAAACCTCGGTTTTCGAACGTCGCAGTTCTCGACCAATTAGTTTTTCGACCAAAAATGTCGAATTTTTAATGCCTCGGATGACGAACAAATTTCGGTTCTCGAACAAACTGAGCGCACTTGTATGCACCATTTGACTCCTCTGGCCTTCCTTACACTCGTGTTGCTTTCCATTGTGAACAGACGTGTTCAGTCAACATTTTTATTTTAAAAAGAGTGTGGTTTCGGTTTTCAAACAACCTTCTGGAAGGGATTATGGACGAAAACCGAGGTTCGACTGTACTTGACTTCATTGTAAGCAAGTCGAACAAAGTCTTGAAATCACATCCTCGGAAACTCACTATCACCAATGTTGGCTTGCACTAAAACGGGGGGAGGCAACTCAAGTCCGACGGCTGCAATCCTGCTTGTTTTTGAAGTTTCCCTTCTTCAACACACCTGATTCAAATGAACAGCTCATCAGCAGACTGATGAAAAGCCTGATACTGATCGTGATCATTTGAATCAGGTGTGTTGGAAGAGGGAACTTTCGAAACAAGCGGGACCTTTTACTTTGATCAATTAATAGTGCTTCACACAACAGATTACACAAATATAATATTTGCTTGCTTTGTTGTTTCCTCTGGTTTATGTTATGTTCAATGCATTGTCAAACACATGCAAAATATCACAACCGACGATACACTAGCTTATTCCCATTTGTCAACTTGATTCACCATGTGAATCTCTTTGTGTCAGGGGTCCGCCCATCACAGCATACCAATATGAGAATGAAGGGGTGAGGAGACGAGGTCAGTCCGACAGTATAGGAGTTGGGGCCATGCTTGTGCTGCTTCAGGGGAGCAGAACACTCACTGATGGATTGGGGAGAATTGGCAGGGAGTTGCACCATTCCCAGGGGAGGAATAAGGTAGTGCCTCAAGGCATAGTGTATCGAGAAAGGAAGGAATGTGTGACGGCTTGGATGTATTCTCAGGTATTGTGCATGAACGAATAAGAGCAACAATGAAGTGATAAATAGCAAGAAGTGTGTGTGTGTGTGTGTGTGTGTGTGTGTGTGTGTGTGTGTGTGTGTGTGTGTGTGTGTGTGTGTGTGTGTGTGTGTGTGTGTGTGTGTGTGTGTGTGTGTATAAGCAGGAGCGAGATACAGAGAGACCGGAAGAGAAAGCCCATGAGTGCAGGCGGAAGAGAGAGAGAGAGTGTTTGAGGGTTACTCATGTGTTGTGTCCTTGTCTGTCAACTCGGCTGTCAACAAAATGTCCATCAGGGAAAACCCGGATGACTCAATCTGAATTTCAAGCGACTTTCAATCATATCAGTCTGAAAATAATGGTCTTTTTCAAAAATCAATTTGGTGTTTATTTCAGTACAATGGATGTGAAATTGATCTACAGGTGCAGCTCAATAAAATTCAAAAAGTCAAACTCACTATTACTATTTTACTATTATCATTTTTAGATCATCATTTTGATAAACTATGAACCCATATTGACTGTGTCGGAACTGGCTGCTCAAGATTCGATCCCTACTGTGGATGAATGTTTTTTAAAAAGATATTAGGGAGATGCCAGTCAGCTTCTTGAAGACTGTCCCAGTGCCCTTGAGCAAGGTGAAGTTTGCTGAGGTCACGTGCCACAACCTGTGGTCTCGCATGACATCTTATAAGATGTCAGTTTGATCGTTTTGTGTGACCGGCGTTTTATTTTTGTTGTTGTTTTTTTTGTTTATTTATTTTTTTTTACATTAAAAAAAATCCTTTTACAATCTCAGTTCAACTTTTGAGATTCTACTTAAATATGGATTCGGCATACAGTTAACAGATTAAAGACATGCAGGAACTACATGTGACTGACTGTGTGTGACCTTATAAAATAAGATGACACCATACTCAGCCATCTTGTTACCTCTGCGTCCCGCGATCTAGACGCATAATTTTCCCGCGGGATGCACAGTACCAAATAATGTGCGTTTTTGGGGTGCAAGGAAATTTCTTAGTCAAAACAAAAATAACAACAAAAAAAACTATGGCATGCCTGAGGATTTAACGATCGTTTCCGGTAGCGTGTCGTTTCCGTGGCGTCATTTTGACGGTACCGAAAAATCATTTAACCATAAGTCACGCACCCGAGTTGACTGTACGCGATCAAGTCTCTCCTGTGTGATCAACGCGATTTCACTGTGTCTGTATTTGTGTTTGTGGTGTGGTATGAGTGTGTTTCTTCGAATTTACTTTCGTTTTGTTTTGTTTTCAGTGGTGGGGACGGAACAGATAACGTTATACACGCATGCGGGTTGCTATTTTCGTCCGAAAACTGAGGAATCGCGGATGAAAGTTTGAGATGGCGGCGAAAAAAACTCACAAAGGTCTACTAATTACGACATTTAAGAAATGGGAATGCCAGTCTGATTTTTCGTATGAATCGTCCGAAGGGCGTATCACTAAACTCACCTGTGACGTATGCACAGAACACGAGCGAGATACGACGAGAGGCATGATTACGAGGCAATTTGGTCACTAGATCTATAGGCTAATCACTATAAAAAATATTATGAAACAGCCTTGGTTATTGTATAATTTATGGTTGTAGCATGGTAACTTAAGGAATAAAACATTCCTCACAAGGTGAAGTAATGCTAATGTTAACTGTTGGTAGAACTAATGATGACGTGTGTTAGATTCTTTCGTCAAATTGATAGTAGATTACACATGCATCTTCTTGGGAAGAAGATGTCAAGCCACATCAATACTTGCCAGTAAATTAATCTTTGCAGTGTGAGATTAGAAAAAATACTCTGATTTTGTGGTATGTGGTATTCATGATGCCGTATGACTACATCATATTTTGATCCTTTTTTTTTTTATAATAAACCTGGAGTACACAGCTGCTGATGTAATGTTCATTGTTCATGGATAGTTTTCAACATTTACCCTTGAAACATTATACTTTAGATTTTCAGAATTCTTGATTATGAATATCAGTCAAAATAGAAAAATGGGTTCCCATGATGAATGTTTACGGAACCCAAAATTAGTTACGGGGGTTTCCCATTGAGTAATCCGACGAAACCGAAAAACGGTTACCGTGAATTTCCGAAATCCTCAGGCCTGCTATTGAATTGTTAGAATTTTTGCAGCATTTGTTTATCATTGTATGATAATGTTGTTGTTTGTGTGAGTATCATCTGCAATTGAATAAGTAGAGCATTTCAGAATTCGAAATTTGGGACTCTCTAAATACATAATGGGATTCATACTTTTCTGATCAGCGAGTCCCTGGGACTCACTGAGGGTAAACTGTAAAGTTATCTATCACTGCCATACTCTAACCACCCTTAATTTGCTACCGCCAGGATTTGACAAGCAGGGTCAATATGTGCAGCGTTAAATATTGAGTTTTCCATATCCCAACCTTTAGGAGTTTCCGATTTAGAAATAAACTGAAGGAGAGATCTGTTGTTGCTGTTGTTTTTGTATTTGTTTTTGTTTTTTTTGGTAAGAAAATGTGGCTGATGAACCACTTACTGTAACTATCACATTGCACTTGTCAGAGGTGGCACATTGTAAACGTACAAGGAGAAGAGCAAATACATTAAAGACAGTGGAATCGAGGGACTCTCGCCTTGTCAGGAAGTGACAGTTGAATGAGCCTCTTGTGAGTTTCCAGACACATGAAGCTAAAAGGTCAAGCTGTGATAGCGCATCCTTGGACATGGAACCAAAACTGACCTTTTCCTTTCATAATCGGGCATTATTTTTGATTGACAAATGCCTCTATTGGGGATTTGCATCAGTCACGGTCGCACATGTATAATTCCTTCTTTCTGTGGTGTATACAGTATATGTCCATGTATTTGTCAGGATACACCCAATTGAATTTCATTTGGGTAAACACTTACTTTTACTGTGATGGGTATTTTAATTATTGGCAGTTGTGATCATTCAAAAGGTAATAATTGTTTCTCAGAAAGAAAGAAAAATCATGTTATAGAATGATATTTGTCACATTAATCACGTCAGAATATCTTTACCATTTGTGTACTGAATGAAATTTCATGATTTGCAACATGTCCAATTATGCTAATTACATTTTTGGATGTACAATATTTTTCTTCTATTGCTTAAGGTGTCTTTTCCATGAAAACTAGCAAAAATGCATCTTTAGGCTTTCTTGTCATGCTCACTGCAAGTCTGGCATGAGGCACAGTGTAAATCTGCGCAGGGGCAGGCAAGAAAACACTTGTATTTTCTCAGACCTGGGCAAGCTGGTGCAGCGTCGCACAATTTAATCAGGCTCTGACAGTTTGAGATAATGTAGCAGGGAGTGGGGAGCCATCTTGCCCCTCTGGGACAATTGCGGCTGGGTAAACCTTCGATCCTTGGCAAAAGTGGAGAATGCTGTGGCTGAAAATACTGTCCATAGAAAATGTGGACGATATCTACAGTATTGTTTTTCTGATAACAGGTATCCTGCTGTTTGGAGTTGGCTGTTACCTGATGTATTGCATAATTTAGCTGACGGGAGCAGCTTCATTGGATGTTAAGCTGATGGCTCAGATGGAGGGTGTGGGGCTTATGATAAATTGTCAGACTCATGCGTTTACTGGACTCAATCAAAAAGTGGATGCAGTATGAGAGTTGCTTTGCAAAATGGAAAAGAACGAGCAGTAGTTGGCCTGACCTGGAAAAATGTATGCCATTGAGAGTCACAAGCTAAAATACTTTCAAGGCTGTCTGAAATTGTTGATGACCTATTCCTAAAACAACTGTTATCTGGACTATACAATGGATGAAAAAATACGCTCGGGCGTAGCATTCCTATCAGCCCCTTACCACTCCTTCCCGAACCCAACACTGATAAGCTTGGCTTTGCAGCTGTTTGACACGCATACACAAACACAGAACAAATTAAAATGACCGGTAGTGCAGTAATTATGATGTAATGATGATTGGGCAAATGACGCCTACAGTCCTTGAGCTCTTTAAATTGTCAACTGGTTTGGAATAGTGCTGGGTGATATGGAAAAAAAATATATCACGATATAGGCCATTTCATATTACAATAACGATATCCTATAATATATTTTCAATTATTCTACAAAAAAAAGGTTATAAAGCACAACTTGTTGGTGCTGTTGCTGTTGTTGTTGTTGAGCAACCTCCAACTGGGTCCTAAAGCGGCTCCTTAAGCCACAGCGACCCAGGTACCTGCAGACCCAGTTGTCGGCTGTAGACTGGGAACTGTTTGTAGCCCGAAGGCATGCCCAACACTGGCTAGAAGTCGTTCCCGAGTTGGGCTGTTGGTGCTGTCGCTGGTCATGTGTGAATGCACCTGACTTGGAGGATGAATCAGTTAAAATTAGACTATAGAACAATGATAGATTGTATGTGTTTCTAGAGTTGAATAATATAATCAAATTCAACATGTAAAAATATACTTGCATTCCATCATGACTTTAATCCACCAGTACTTGATTGGAGCAGAGCTTTACGTCTGCCTCAAAGTGTTTTTGCAAACTATCCAACAGCTGAAAAGCGGGAAGCAGGGTCCTGTCCAAACTGCATTCAACAGTGTCTCAACTCAACTCAACTGTATTTATAGAGCACTTTCAAACAGCCATCGCTGCATACAAAGGGCTGTACATGGAGCAACTATTATATATACAACAATAAAGCAGTATAAAAGACGTAGAAAGCACCAAACAGTAAAACTAAGATCAAGTCTGAGTCATGCTGATTCAAATGCCAAAGAATACAAGTGAGTTTTGAGGCGGGTTTTAAAAATGGGCATTGTGAGTGTGCCCTGCTCTGTGGGGGATGCTCCAGGAGTATAGGAACCACTACGATGAGCCACTGGGTCCCTTTATAATCGGAATAGGACCTTGGTTTGCATTGCAGGCTGTAAATCAGCCTTGTTCTCAGCGGATGATAATGAATGGCGCGATGGATGTTAGTACATGGAAAAAATGAGCAACGCCGCACCAGGGACAATTGAGGACACGTCTAAGACTTTCAAACAATAAGACTGGATTTCAACTACTGGTACTTATCCCCTGCCAGCCGTTTGAAGTTCAGCAGTGTCAAGGCACTTCAACACTCGTTGCATCTGTCAGGCCCGGTGGCTCTACTCCAAAGGTCCCTCATCACCGATTTGAAGTGCAAGTGAATATTTAATAAGATAAGAGTTTTATGACAAATCAGTCTAAGGCCTTGTCATGCTCCACAAGTGCATGTGCTCTCCTCATTACCCAGCTATTAGTCACTCTGAAAGGATCTCGTACATGTACAATAGCAACTAATTCACCATTTGATTAGGAAATCAAATCACTTACAATGTTTTTTTTTGGGGGGGGTGTAAGTGATAGAGTATTGATGTCCTCAGAAGTCACCAATCACATTCAAATCATATGCTGTTTTGTTGTCCAGATATATTGATCAAGTCTATGTATATTTAGAAGCTAAGTCTTATGCAAAACAACCACAATGTGTATCCATGTGTGTGGGAGAGAGCTAAAAAGAGAGAGACAGAGAGAGGTAAATGCCAACATGTCAGACGAGAAGATGAGTGTCAGATAATGAAACCGAAGGAATGCTCAAATTCCTGTGGTGTGTGGTTGCAGACAGGCAGATCCCCTTCCTCTCTCACTCATTCTTTTTCCCAGTTTCTTTCATATGCCCATTTAAATCCTTCGCAATAATCCTTTCATTTAAGAGTAATCCCTAAAATGCGAGCAATTTTAAAGGATAAATCCAACAAATTGCAATCAATGGGTAAACCGCCCTACCGCCATGGGAACCACAAATATAGTCCATACTAATGTCAGCGGGGATGATGTAGTTCATCTCACCTGAGATGATTTTTGGTATAAAGGGAATTGCCACAATATAATTGCACTTGGAGGGATGATTACTATCAAGAAGAAAAAATGATTCCTTTCCACTGAGGCTAAACACATAAAAGTGACTGCTGAACATTTCCATTTTTGTGCCGGTAATGGATTTACACATATCATAAACATATTAATAAAATTGACAGAAAGCCTCCCATTTAGGAAGGAAAAACCCAAAATGGATTCTGAGCCTTTTTCAGCCATATGATTGCAGACCCAACATAAAACAGAAGGAAAAGAAAACTGCAACCGACAGTGAAACACGAATGATCCTTGATTGTGTTCTGATGTGCAGAGTACAAAGAACTCTCAAGGCTATCGAGTCATCCTGGAATGTCATGCGCTGCCTGGTGTCAGCCACAAGTCATAGATAATGAACCAAAAACAGACAGGTAAACTCACCAAAGAATTGGCTTAGAACAACACAGTGGAGTGTTATGAAGTGGCCGTTAATGAGGCCTAATTAGAAGCCCATCGAACATCTGTGAAAGGCGCTGAATCATGCAGTCTCGAGGAAGAACGGACGAATCACATTGGACATCCACCTGTGTCATATATTTTCTCATGTTCCTTCAAAGGAAGTAATTAGATACTAAAAAGTCATGATGTCATTGGACAAAAAGAAAAAAACATTTGTTGTAATTATTTGCTGAATCTTTCATCCTTTTGGAAATGCCATATCCTGAACTCACGTATCATACCAGTTTTGTAATGGTAGAGTAGACAATACAAATATACCGTAACAGTGTATATGGAGAAAGGTGTCATCGAATGTATTTCTGTGATCAACTTTTAACCCGTACGCACGAGCAAACATGCATGCCATGATGAGCAACAGTCATAACGGACCCTAACATGAACAAAACAGAAAAATAACTAAATATAAGACAAGACAGAGGTGATAAAAAGGATACCACTGGCTATCTTTTAAAAAGACCTGACACAAGGAGGCAGGAATGCACTTTTGTAGCCCAGCCGCTTCACACTCGGCTACAAAATGCTCCAGTGAGGGTTGGGGATCATGGCTTGATAATTGCATCATTTGAAAGAAGCAGAGATGCAATTTTGAGGTCTCCAAACAGGACCCCTCAAATGCCTTGGCTGCACCTACAAATTCTGTCCATAAAGTGTATGAACAGAATTGGTAACAAAGGACAGACTAGGCCAAGTCCAACTCTAGCTGGAAATCAATCCAATTTATTGCTGGTTAATAATTAATTCCAAACTCTGACACCGTTCCATATTAAGGACTTGGGGTCACCCGCCGTCCCAACAGAACTCCCCAAGGAACACAGTCGAAGGCTTTCTCCCAACTACACAGAAAACATGTAGACTGGTTGGGTGAACTCTCATGTAGAGGTGATCCACTCTTTTCACGGCCAGTACGAAAACTACAATGCTCCTCCTGAATTTGAGATTCCACTTCTCGACAAACCCTCCTCTCCAGGCCCACTGAATAGACTTTTCCAGGGAGCCTGAAGAGTGCAATGCCCCTGTTGTGGGAACAAATCCTGCGGACCCCCTTCTGAACAAGGCCGGCTACCACCCCAGTCTGTCAATCCTAAGACATTGTCCCCGATGTCCATGCGATGTTGCCGATGTGGGTCAACCACGACAGCCCCACAACATCCACAGCCTTTAGAATATCTCGTTCACTCCCGGGGCCCTGTCACCATTTGGTGAACTCACCCCTGAGACACTGTCAGAGAGCCCATCTCAGCTGTAGCCCTCTTTTCTCCTGATTGTCCAAGACATGCGGCTGCAAGCTGACACGATCACAAAGTCAATCATTTAGCTGTGACTGTTGATGTGGAAACGCTTGCCCATAACAACCTTACTGTCACAATTGAACTTAACTGAGTCAAGCTTTAAATCCAGTTCGTCTTGAATAATGTCAGTGATCACTACCGCCAACACTGAACCACACAATTCTAATCTAGAGATATTTGGCTAGGAGAGTGAGGTTAATTTAGCTTTTCTGAGAACAAATCCTTAAGCCACTTTTCTTCAGTGTGAATGGTCCTGAGATACACCACACGTCCAGTGGCTTTGGTGGATGCATCAGAGAACACACACAACTTACCGTGTTTGGTTTTAGTGAGTGTGCTAGAGGTGTATGCACTTGGAATGCAGTTTGTGTAAAGACTTTCTCCATATCTGCCATTCTTTGCTTCAGACAGAGGATCATCCCAATCACACTTTTCCACACAAAACTCACTCAACATACTGTTTCCTTCAATGGTGACTGAGATAGGATTCCCAGAGCCTCAAATATGCTGTTCACTGTGGACAGAACATTTCGGCATGTGAATCCCTTTTTGTTGTCTGCCACTTGGAATGTGAAGGTATCTGTAGTCGTCACCCACAGCATTCTCAAACTATATGACTACATGTGGTGCGAATGCTTGCATGATAGCATTGCTGTTTGAAGCTACCTTGTGAGCCTTAAGTTAGATTCACAGAAGGAGGCTCGGTTTCTTTGCAGGTGACTAATAACTTCAGTTCCTGAGGGAACACTAATAAGGCCATCATCAACTTAAAAATGACACTCAACATGGAGCTGTGTCTGCTGCATATTTGTGTGCATTTTCCTAAATGGGCCTCTTGAGCCCATGGATGTCCACAAGTCTAATGCCAAAAAGTTTTGTTTTTTTGGAGGGTGTGTCATTGTATTTGTGTGTCACAAAAACAGGGATGAGATTTTTCCGCTTTTCGGCGGGATTCCGCTTTTTTCCAGTTAATATGGACCTTTTTTATATTGTTCCAAATCTATTGAGAACATTTTTTTGGGGGTGGGTGTTATTTCTGTGCTGCCGGAGTTACCATATTGGCCCGAATATAAAACGGTGTTTTTTGCATTGAAATCAGACAAAAAGTGCGGGTCGTCTTATATTCGAGGTCTAGACAGTATACCCATTCACGATGCTAGTGACGGCAGATATCCTCCTGACTACCAGTAGTTCAAATTTGTCCTCTGTAGAGGACATTTGTGAACATAAATATCTCCAACCCAGTGCATCCAATCTCATTAACTCCTTTTGTGCTCTAAAGAGGACATTCAGTGCTTTCCAACGATACCAAATTTGTCGGGGGCAGGGGGGGGGGCTTTGTTACTTTGACTTCTCAATAGAAGAAAATGGCTTCCCTCAGTGCAAGCACTTTTTATAGGAAGAGGAAAACACATTTTGTCTTGAAATGCTGTTGGTATTTTATTTATAAGACTCTTATGAACACGTTAAAGTGTTGTTTACTTCACATAGATTGGGGAATTTAAAAATAAATGTGATTGGACAACATTTTTTTTTCCTGGTAGTCAGGAGTATATCATTGAAGCAAATGTTGAACATGACTCCCCAGGCCAAAGTGAACCCCTGTCACGAAGAATAAAAATAAAAATAGCGGTAGCACAAAGAAGAAAAATTAAAAATAGCAGTAAGTAAGAAAAGACAAGAAAATAATAGAAGAGATAACAGAAAATGGAGAAACGTAGCGACAATCTGGAGAAAAGTGGGTCGAAGATCGGCCAGGTTAACCGGAAGCTGAGGAGAAGTTATGATGTAATTTACATTTCAACTCAACTCAACTGTATTTATAGAGCACTTTCAAACACCCATCGCTGCATACAAAGTGCCGTACATGGAGCAATTTAACATATACAACAAACAGTAGAGCAAATCGGTAATAAAGACGGTAGAAAGCACCAAAATGCAAAACCAAGAACAAATCTAAGTCATGTTGAGTCAAATGCCAAAGAATACAAGTGAGTTTTGAGGCGGGTTTTGAAGATGGGCAGCGAGGAGGCTTGCCGAATGTTCAGTGGGAGGTCATTCCAGGGAGCGCGACCAGCAACAGAAAAGGCTGGATCCCCTCTGAACCTCAGTTTAGTTCTTGGTGCTTCTAATAATGTCTGGTCCGCAGACCTGAGGCGCCGGGCAGGTGTGAAGGGGCGGATGAGCTCAGAGAGGTAAGGTGGCGCGAGGTCATTTAGAAATTTGAAAACAAATAAGAGGATCTTGAAAATAACTCTAAAATGTATGGGGAGCCAGTGAAGGGATGCCAGAGTAGGAGTTATGTGCTCCCTCTTACGAGTACCAGTCAAGAGGCGAGCAGCGGCATTCTGGACCAGCTGGAGGCGCTTAATGGCGGACTGGCTGACTCCAAAGTAAAGGGCATTGCAGTAATCGAACTGGGATGTGACAAAGGCATGAATTACTTTCTCAAAGTGTTCATAAGAGAGGAGAGGTTTTACTTTGGCCAGCTGTCTAAGGTGAAAGAAGCTGGATTTAACAACGGACCATTTGCCAGTCAAGTTTGAAATCACTGTCCAGTATAAGTCCCAAGTTTGAGACTGTTGACTTAAGATAAGGAGACATTTAAAAAACCAGAAGCCATTCATTTACGAATGTGATTGCACTTTAGTTTACAAATTTAAATGTTCAGATATTAAAATTTGAATGAGGCAAAATAACATGCTTTTTATTTCGAATATATTGTTATAATCATTTGTTTCAGATGTAAAATAATTATTTTCTGTATAAAAATTAATTTGGTGTTCAAAAAGTCTTTTTTCAAACGTGAGTCTTGTAAAAGAGGCGGTCGTCTTATAATCAGGACCGTCTTATATTCGGGCCAATACAGTACTTGTCTTTGGCAGACTTGGGACCCGTAATGTTTACAAATAAAGTTTGCAATTATCCACTTTGAATACCGTTTTTTCTCACGAAGCGTTAGTTTGTCGTTACTTCGTATATGGGCTCAAACCAATGCCAACTTGTTGTGATTGGTCGCTATATCGGCAAATGCAGAATCACAACCAATCCGTGTTCGCCTTCCTTAACCCTTTTCCGCGTATTCTGAATGGTTTTGCACGAGGGATGTAGTGTATTGAAATTACTCGTGTATGTAGTCCTTATTAAACAAATGCAGAATGTTATAGAGACTTGTGACTCGCTAACGTCCGTCAGATAGATGCGGATCTGAAAAACAAGTTTCAATGGGACTGGTTCGATAGAAAGCTGACGGTGTCCCCAGTAGGAACCAGTAAAGAGGAACCATTGTCTGTGCTTGTGTCGGATTTCGTGAAAAAGCTCGATGTCGCTGGTAAAGCTCTGTGTACAGTGTGTGACGATGTCATTCTATACGGAAAATGCATTCATAACCCAAATGTGTTGTGTTTATTATTTTACTTTATGTTAACTGTTTTGTTAAGCACTTTTTTACAGCTGCAGCTGTTGTTAAAGTGCTATATAAAACAGTTTGGGACTTCACTATCACTGTATGAGGTAAGAATCAACAGCTTTTTATCACATTTTCACAACATTTTATGAATACAAGTAATGAACAAATCTTAACTATGGCAGGGAATGTGTTTCCTTTATTAGTTTTGATTTTGAGCAGCAAATTAGAAGTTACATGTTGGTGTTCACCAGGAATGCATAAGCAAAATTGCACAAAGGCCTATGTCAAATTTTCACTTGAAAGAATAGTGAACAATCTTGGCTGCGATTGGCTGGCAACCGATTCAGGGTGTCCCCTGCCTACTGCCCGGAGACAGCTGGGATAGGCTCCAGCACCCCCTGCGACCCTAGTGAGGATCAAGCGGTTCGGAAGATGAATGAATGAATGAATGAATGGATGAACAATCTTGGGATTTTTTTTCTGTTTCAAGTGGTGTGTACATTGAATACACTTCATCTTTAGCATGTTTAGTATAAAGTGCCTATTTTGTCAGCAAATAGGGAATGGTATTTCAACAAAAATTCTAAAATTTTGTTGATAAAATGAATTGTTTTAAGGCTTTAAAATCTCTAAAATCCACAAATTAACGTATGTACTCCAAATAAACTTCTACTTTAGTATAAAGTGCTAATTTTGTAACCAAATAGGGAATGATATTTCACCAAAAATTGTAAAATTTTGTTGATAAAATTAATGGTTTTAAGGCTTTAAAATCTCTAAAACCCATTAGCTTCCAGGGGCAAAGCCCCCAGATCCCCGGCTGATTTTCAGATTTTTTTTTTTCATCACTAGCCACTCTCTTGCCGTCGGCAAGTGCTCTTCAAGAGCCTTGCTTTTTTTGTTGTTTTTGTCTTGTTTTGTCACATGGTGTTGTTCTTACGTCGTGTGGACCTGAAGTGGACTGTTTTCAGCATTTTTGGCCATGGCATTCGTCAAAGAAGAAGAATCTGTGCTTGGTGGTTGCGCCTTCTCGGCAGCACACGCGTACCAGCACTGATTTCTTTATTGGGAGGAATGTTGGCGCCATTTGACTGTCGTTGCTGGACATCCCCGGGGCGCTTGTGTCTTGCGCCTGAAGTAGGCAGCATTTTCACAGCCTCGCTTTGTTCAGCGAAAAGGTCGGTGCTGATGGACAGTCTGCAGCTGGATGGATGCATGGATTGAGGAGCCGCCGATGAGAAGAAAGGAGCGTCAGCGCAGAGCGCTGTAGCGTATGTGGAACTTGGAGTCGCGGCTTGGAGTTGAAGCGGATTACATGGGACAGGAGAAGAGAGTCAATCTCTTTTCGTTAATGGATGCTACAGCTTCTTGTTGCTTTCAAGTTTAGCAGACGTGTGCAGACGTGTGCACATTGCAGCATGACGTCTTTAATCCACTGGTGAAAAGGACACTTTGATTCGCTCCTCTTTCATCTATAACTGCTTCAGACAACAAAGTATGCAGGAAAGTGGTTAAGAGTGCACGATTGTCTGTGTCTCATGTGTTGTTTTGTATTATTTTGTCTTTTTTTTTGGTTAACTTTTCTTTTGATGGCGGCGCGGACACCCGCAGCGGCTCCTCTTGTTTCATGTTGAGAGGGAAGAAATTTCATCTGTGCTGTATGTTACACATACAGTACATTTGACAATAAAGTTTTATCCAATCTCTTCCCTGCAAAAATCTTGGTGGTCCTTGTGAATGAGGAAGCAGTGGAACATCGGCAAGCGCAGCCACTTGTTTTTTTGTTTTCCCAAGTGAATCAGAATTCCAAGAAGGGAGTTCTTCTGGTCCGGAGCCTTGAGAAGTTTAGCGTTCCTGTGTGTTTTGTGGTAGAATCAAACACAAGCTGTATGTTTTGGGACTTCCGCCAGTGAAAAACCCCATAAGTGAGCAGAGAACAACACTTCTCATTTTCCTTCGAAGGTGGGGCCAGCTACGCATGAAGGTTCTCGTGGACTGTACTTTCTACTTTAAATTTTGCTTCCGCTTCAACGAATGAGCCTTGTGCCTCAGCAACATATACCTGTATTTATGCTCGTGCTCGAAATGCTGTGCTGGGAAGAGAAGAGCGAGTGCTTTTCATGGTTCTTGTGTGCACCGATGCGTTATCAAGTGTTTCTATTTTCCTTTTTGGTTTGCATTCACTTTCAGAACTCCAGATGATCCCACTTTTTCACTGTACTGTGCTTGCTATGACATGTATGAGCTTCGTCTATGCTAGACAGTGAGCTAAACTCTGAAGTGATGATGCAATAGGTCCCCATAGTTGTTCTTCACTTTACATACAAAATCTTGACATCATTGGCAGAATGAAACTAAAAATGAAGACGAAATAAATTCATCATCCATGTGGGACATGCCCGGAACACCTCACCAGGGAGGCGTCCAGGAGGCATCGTAATCAGATACCCGAGCCACCTAATCTGGCTCCTCTCGATGTGAAGGAGAGGCGCTTACAAATATCCGCCACCAATAGTATACTCCACACACAGCACCCCTGACAAAAAAATAATGGTCAATCGCGGGAGATTGTGTGCTTAAAAAAGTAGATCTTAAGCCAAAAAAGGTAGGCATCCCATTTATGAGTGTTCATTTCAGAGCAGAAATTATTTTTGGGTTGGCACCCGAACAGTCAGTGGACATTGATTATGATGTTCCAGCAATTTCAAGTTCATGATTTCTGCATTGTTGCTGTGCATCCGACGTCATTTAACCTGAGAGTAGTTTTCTTGCACCTATGTACAATTGTTTGAATGGATAATCTTGGAATATAAATCTGAATCTGTTGTTTAGAAGTCCAGAAAGAAACACTTTTTCCTTTTTAGGGTTCTTTGGACTTGACCATTGTGTACTTGTCAATCCAGTTAATATGCTGGAGAAAAGAAACTACCAGCTGCAGTCAATGATGATCACACAATAAATTGGTGTCGGCCTTTTCTACTTAAAAGACATTCTACAATCTTAACGATAAGTTAAATAGTAATTAAACGATGAATGTATCTGCATACTTATTTGAGCCTGTTTCTATTGTTTTCACCCTATGGAGTGGTAAATATAAATACAAATATAAAATACATTCAAATTTGTGTACCCAATTATCATTTTTGAAAATCGAAGATGTATGTTGTATAATACCTAAAGCATATTTTCAAACATAGAAAAAGAAATCAAATTAATACCTTCATGACAAGGACAGGTGGATGTAACCATCTGACCACAACTTTGAATGTGTTATGATGTAGTTGATTTTATAAATGGAAGTTTGAGAAATATATTTAGCTGCTATTTTTTCCTATTTGTTGAATATATATATATATTTTAGAATCCTAGATTCAGCAACCGGAAGACAACACTCTAAAACTGATTAAGCTTCAGCTACATGGAGAGAATTGTTTCAATTAGTATTGCCCGAGTGTTTTTTAACTTGCTTTCTCCGACAAGTTTGTTCATCATTTACTATCTAGATGAAGAAGGCATTGTAACCACAACTCATTATCATCACAAGTATTCTGTGAATTTAACCATCCTTTTTTTTTCTTCCAAGAACGGTTTGTCTGCCTTTGCTGCCATCCCTCTTGAGATTGAATACTTTGCATTAAAAAAAAAAAAAAAACGGGCCACCCTGGCAGCTTGACAAATGAAAGCAATAGCATATTTGGAGACACCTGGTTCAACAGTTATTGAAGTTGATCACATATAATTTGCATATAGATAAGGCATTCGTACCTAGAGTAAATCTCAGCATACAAAGTAGTTTTATTTTACTGCAGCCACTATTATACTGACAAATACTGCCATAAAATTAAAACCTGGAATGGTTTTAATATTTTGTTTTCAGCTCACTTACGAAAGGCAAGTCTATAGATGTGTACAACTGATATTCACAAGCCGTCCATAAAAGGTGCAAGAGGGGAAGATTTTCTTGTTTTAAAAAGATGTAGTTGCTTGAGAAGAATTCATACCCACATTTACCCTTCGGTACTGTGGCTATGAGCATAAATCACAAAAGTGTCATCTCAATTCAGCTCAAACCATGCTGTACACAAAGTGCTGTGCATGGAGCAAAATAATTCATACAACAACAAACAATAAAACAATAAATTAATAGCAAAGACAGTAGAAAGCACAAAGGCAGCAAAACTTAAACTCAAGTCTGAGTCATGCTTGAAAAGAACTCTAAAATGGATAGGGAGCCAGTGAAGGGATGTCAGAGTAGGAGTTATGTGCTCCCTCTTACGAGTACCAGTCAAGAGGCGAGCAGCAGCATTCTGGACCAACTGGAGATGTTTAATGGAGGATTGGCTGACTCCAAAGTAAAGTGCAGTAGAGTAATCTAGCCGAGATGTGACAAAGGCATTAATTACTGTTTCAGAGTGCCCTTGAGAAAGGAGAGTCTTTAAGATGAAAGAAGCTCGACTTCACAGCACCAATTTGCAGGTCCAATTTAAAATCACTGTCCATTTTAAGACCCAAGTTCGAGACTGTTGCCTTAAGACAACAAACTAGGCAGCACAAATCCGCAGGTACAAGGGCCACTGGAACCAAACACCATCATTTTTTTCTTTTTTCATTGATATTCAAGAAATTGAGTCAAGCACAAACATATGTTTGCGCCACTGACTTGTGGTGAGGTTCATAGGTGGCGAGACGCTGATATTAGAGTCATATTTACACGCATTCGTGAGTCGTGTACGGCAGGACTGTAGTGTCACATGTGAGGATACAGCCAATTCAGAGGCTCCGTATTTACAGATCACGCACTTAGAGGACACATTTAACCAATTATTTATGCATACAAATCAATGTACACATTTGCAAAGTTGTATGTTGCATATTTGTGGCTTCAGTCACGCATTTGTAGATTCATGTTACACTGTGGTTAGGGATACAATTAGTTTTTTACATTTTTGTGGATTCAAATATGCATTTCTAAATGGTTATGCTACAATAATGGTTGCTTAAAGTTGCTGAATAAATTCAATGGCGTCAGAGTTCCATGTCGTGGACAAACATCATTCTGTCTGACTGTTACATGTAACAGCATAATTGTTTCATAAGTACAACTATGTTGGTGTTTAATCAACAAAACGGCTGATTATGGTTACTTTGAAAGGGATTAAAATCGTCAGGCGAATGAATCCATCGGGACACAGCGTGGAAGTGCAATATAGTCTGCCACACCTCACACTTCACCTGCTTTGTTTGCTTGCTGTTTTGCGCGATCAGCAAAACTAAATATCTAACACGAATCATCATCATCTGACAAACCATCTCAACTGCCTCTTCTCAATGTGGAGGAGCAGTCATTCTACAGTGATTCCCTCCGAGATGATCAAGCGCATCACCCAATGACCCCAGCAACACTGTAAAGGAAACTAGCTTAGGTTGCTTGTATCCCCACAGGCCCTGCCAGAGCTTTATTTATTTATTTATTTATTTTTTACTACCTCGGCAATTTCCACCCCAATGAGTGGCACGTGTGTGTTCATGTCCCAAGGCTGTGCTTCCTTTAGGAAAGATGCGTTGGTTGGATTGAGAGATGAACAAGAGCCCCACTGTACTACTTCCACCAGCCAACTCCAGCCCCAGTTCAAGCCAGCAAGCTCCTGCCGGCACTGCAAACAGTGAGAACAGGGTATTGAGTGGTTTTCCAGAACCCCTTTGACTAAAAATTGTGCTCAATCCCCTCACCAATCTCCCACACCGCCAACTGTGCTGTGGGCAATACAAAAGTTTGGTGTCACGTAAATTAACCCTGGTAGCTCAGTAAAAGGTGTATGGGTTTATCCAATTGCCGTAACCAAACTGTGGATATAAAAACATAAATATCCTTGTAAAATAACATACAAATGTATCGTCAATATATGTGTACATATCTTTCATTTAATTTGAGATTCCAACTTAATCCTTTCAAGGACAGGTATTATTGCAGTGGACAGTTCATCATGTTCTCAGGTTACAGGGAGCACGAAAGGGTTAAATTGTACAAATTTGAATCCATATTTGCAATTTTTTTCCCTTGTATCAAAGAAACATTGCCCATTTCAATCATATTTTTAAGCAGTAAGGATGAAATATAAAGCTATTATTTTTATTTTAATTTAAAAAAACACGCATTATTTCTATTTCAGGCACTCTCAAATTAAATGCATTTTGGTCACCTTTCTGGAAATGATGTAAATTCTCAAACAGTGCTTGAAAGCCCAGGCGGAGATCATTGTGCTGGCCTAAAATGTATTCCTGATCTAGTTGGCTGATTGGCCGCTGCACAACCCCAAACTACAGGGGAAAAAAAGAACACTCAGTCTAAAGCCAATGTGGTAATGAGGTGACCGGGGAATGACGGTTTTCTTCCACAGCTAGTCTCAAAAAGTTTGACCCAGCCCAATTAATCCTGGTAGTTAAAAAGGTCATGGCTCTGTGTTAAAGGGCTTGGGAAAATATATACAAGGACCTTTTACAGGGACCTCATTACTTAAGTTTCATCATTCATTATAAATGCATTGATACTGTCTAAAGATGACAAGGACGATCCAATAGGAGTAGAGGGTGGAGAACTTTCGCAACAGTACATCTTGAAAAAAATTGCCTGTGAAATCATATGTAAAATAAACCCCACAACAGCAGTAAAACAACTTTTGACATCTTCCAAAATGTTTGTAATCTGTCATCCATCCATCCATCCATCTTCTACCGCTTATCCGGGGCCGGGTCGCGGGGGCAGCAGCAAGCAGGAAGCCCAGACTTCCCTCTCCCCAGCTACTTCTTCCAGCTCTCCTCGGGATCTCGAGGCGTTCCCAGGCCAGCTGTGTGACATAGTCTTTCCAGCGTGTCCTGGGTCGTCCTCGGGGTCTCTTCCCAGTGGGACATGCCCGGAACACCTCACTAGGAGGCGCTCAGGGGCATCCGAATCAGATGCCCCAGCCACCTCATCTGGCTCCTCTCGATGTGGAGGAGAAGCGGCTCTACTTTGAGCCCCTCCGGATGACCGAGCTTCTCACCTTATCTCTAAGGGAGAGCCCGGACACCCTGCGGAGAAAACTCATTTCGCCGCTTGTATCCGGGATCTCGTTCTTTCGGTCACGACCCATAGCTCGTGACCATAGATGAGGGTCGGGACGTAGATCGACCGGTAAATTGAAAGCTTCGCCCCTTGGCTCAGCTCCTTCTTTACCACGACAGACCGATACAGCGTCCGCATCACAGCAGACGCTGCACCGATCCGCCTGTCGATCTCTCGCCCCTTCTGCCCTCACTCGTGAACAAGACCCCAAGATACTTAAACTCCTCCACTTGGGGCAAGATCTCCTCCCGACCCGGAGAGGGCACTCCACCCTTTTCCGACTGAGGACCATGGTTTCAGATTTGGAGGTGCTGATCCTCATCCCAACCGCTTCACACTCGGCTGCGAACGCTCCAGTGAGAGCTGGAGAGACCCGCTTGAAGGAGCCAGCAGTATCACATCATCTGCAAAAGCAGAGATGCAATACTGAGGCCACCAAAACAGACCCCCTCAACGCCCGGCTGCGCCTAGAAATTCTGTCCATAAAAGTTATGAACAGAATCGGCGACAAAGGGCAGCCTTGGCGTAGTCCCACTCTAACTGGAAACGATTCCGACTTACTGCCGGCAATGCGAACCAAACTCTGACATCGGTGGTATAGCGACCGAACAGCCCGTATCAAGGGTTCGGTACCCCATACCACGAAGCACCCCCACAGAACTCCCGAGGACACGGTCAAACGCCTTCCAAGTCCACAAAACACATGTAGACTGGTTGGGCGAATTCCACATACCCTCGAGGACCCTGCTAAGGGTGTAGAGCTGGTCCACTGTTCCACGGCCGGGACGAAAACCACACTGCTCCTCCTCAATCCGAGGCTCGACTTCCTGACGGACCCTCCTCTCCAGCACCCTGAATAGACCTTACCAGGGAGGCTGAGGAGTGTGATCCTCTGTAGTTGGAACACACCTCCGGTCCCCCTTTTAAAAAGAGGGACCACCACCCCGGTCTGCCAATCCAGA
Source organism: Hippocampus mohnikei (assembly GCA_026261675.1). NCBI lineage: Eukaryota > Metazoa > Chordata > Actinopteri > Syngnathiformes > Syngnathidae > Hippocampus > Hippocampus mohnikei. The sequence goes on from JAKGUB010000326.1 coordinate 8,080,924, forward strand.
GGCACTCTCGCTGACCACGCGATGTTGCAGAGGCGTGTCAACCAGGACAGCCCCACAACATCCAGAGCCTTGAGGAACTCCGGGCGGATCTCATCCACCCCTGGGGCCTTGCCACCGATGAGCTTTTTAACCACATCGGTGACTTCGACCACAGAGATAGGAGAGCCCACCTCAGAGTCCCCAGACTCTGCTTCCTCCAAGGAAGGCGTGCTGGTGGAGTTGAGGAGGTCTTCGAAGTACTCCGCCCACCGGCTCACAACGTCCCGAGTCGAGGTCAACAGCGCCCCATCCCCACTGTACACAGTGTTAGTGGTGCACTGTTTCCCCCTCCTGAGACGTCGGATGGTGGACCAGAATTTCCTCGGCCGTCCGGAAGTCGGCTTCCATGGCCTCACCGAACTCCTCCCATGTCCGAGTTTTGCCTCGGCGACCACCGGCCGCATTCCGCTTGGCCAGTCGATACCCGTCAGCTGCCTCTGGGGTCCCACAGGCCATAAAGGCCCGATAGGACTCCTTCTTCAGCTTGACGGCATCCCTTACTGCTGGTGTCCACCAGCGAGTACGGGGGTTGCCGCCACGACAGGCACCAACTACCTTACGGCCACAACTCAGATTGGCCGCCTCAACAATAGAGGCACGGAACGTGGTCCATTCAGACTCAATGTCCCCCGCCTCCCCCGGAACATGGGAAAAGCTCTGTCGGAGGTGGGAGTTGAAACTCCTTCTGACAGGGGATTCCGCCAGACGCTCCCAACAAACCCTCACAATACGTTTGGGTCTGCCAGGACGGACCAGCATCTTCCCCCACCATCGGAGCCCACTCACCACCAGGTGGTGATCAGTTGACAGCTCCGCCCCTCTCTTCACCCGAGTGTCCAAAACATGCGGCCGCAAATCCGACGATACAACCACAAAGTCAATCATCGAACTGTGGCCAAGGGTGTCCTGGTGCCAAGTGCACATATGGACACCCTTATGCTTGAACAAGGTGTTCGTTATGGAGCACAGAAGTCCAATAACAAAACACCACTCGAGTTCTGATCGGGGGGGCCGTTCCTCCCAATCACGCCCCTCCAGGTTTCACTGTCGTTGCCCACATGAGCATTGAAGTCCCCCAGCAGAACGAGGGAGTCCCCAGCAGGAGTACTCTCTAGCACACCCTCCAAGGACTCCAAAAAGGGTGGGTTCGCTGAACTGCTGTTGGGTGCGTATGTACAAACAACAGTCAGGACCCGTCCCCCCACCCGAAGGCGGAGGGAGGCTACCCTCTCGTCTACCGGTGTGAACCCCAATGTACAGGCACTGAGCCGGGGGGCAATGAGTATGCCCACACCTGCTCTGCGCCTCTCACCGTGGGCAACTCCAGAGTGGAATAGAGTCCAACCCCTCTCGAGAGAGCTGGTACCAGAACCCAGGCTGTGTGTGGAGGTAAGTCCGACTATATCCAGTCGAAACTTTTCAACCTCACACACCAGCTCGGGCTCCTTCCCTGTAAGAGAGGTGACATTCCATGTCCCCAGAGCTAGCTTCTGCAGCCGAGGATTGGACCGCCAGGGTCCGCCTTTGGCTGCCGCCCAACTCACATCGCACCCGACCCTTTGGCCCCTCCATGGGTGGTGAGCCCATGAGAAGGGGGACCCACGTTGCCTCTTCGGGCTGAGCCGGCCGGGCCCCATGGGTGCAGGCCCGGCCACCAGGCGCACGCCAACGAGCCCCACCCCCAGGCCTGGCTCCAGAGGGAGGCCCCGGTGACCCACGTCCGGGCAAGGGAAACTGGGTTCCATTTATTTTATCCATCATAAGGGGTTTTTGAGCCGTGCTTTGTCTAATTTGTAATCCGTGACAGGTGCGGCTCCGGAGGAAACGCCCTCCGATCCCGCTGGAAACTGAAACCCAAATAGAACAGAACCATGACACAGTGACATCCAACTGTGGATACAAATACAGTCAAGACAAATACCCGAATATAAGAAGGCCCTGATTATAAGACGATCCCCTCTTTTTCAAGACTCAAGTTTGAAAAAAGACTTTTTGAACACCAAATTAATTTTAATACATAAAATCATTACAGTACATCTGAAACAAATGATTATAACAATATATTTGAGAGAAAAAGCATGTTATTTTGCCTCATTCAAATCTTAAGCTGCCGGTTAACCTGGCCGATCTTCGAGTCACTTTTCTCCAGATTGTCGCCACGTTTCTCCATTTTCTGTTATCTCTTCTATCATTTCCTTCTCTTTTCTTTCTTTTTTATTTTTCTTCTTCGTGCTACCGCTATTTTTTTTATTTATTTACATTTTTTATTTTTATTCTTCGTGACAGAGGTTCGCTTCGGCCTGGGGAGTCAAGTTCAGTATTCAGTCATATATAATGATATCTGGCGCCATCTAGCGTCTTGAATGGGTATGATGTCTAGACCCCGAATATAAGACGACCCCCACTTTTTCAGTGTTATTTCAATGCAAAAAAACACAGTTTTATATTCGGGCCAATACGGTATAAGTTACATTCATGTTGCATCCTCAACCGCAAAATAATGAAATATTGAAGTCTGAATAGGCTAACTGTAAACAGAATCAATACCAAAATGGAACAAATACATAGGCTACCCCAACATTTTGCAACCTGCAACCAATGAGGCCAACCAATGGCTTTTCTGCTCTGCTCCTGCTACCTGGACTTTCCCATGGATGAAAAAAACTCAATCGGACGCTAGCATTCCTATTTGCCCTTTACCCCTCCTTCCCGAGCTTGGGACTGGCCTTCAGTCACATGTGCTCGACACACAGACATAAACAAACGACACATAATAACACATGCACACACTGCAATATCAACGTCTGTGTCGAATTCCTATTCGCTCTAGCCCCACGTCTTCCAACTTGATTGGCTGTAGTGCTCCCATGCTTAGCTTCCTCGCCGGTCTAATTATGACGCATCACCACAACCACATCCATCCTCCCTGTTCACTGCATGTCAATGTTTTGAGATTTGTTGTACTTGTCTTTTAAATATATGCTACATGTCTGCTGCATTTTCTCTCAGGCTCAAACTAAGGAGAATGATTGGAGTCTCGTTTTTTTACCACCTATTCTTCCCCATTGTTTTCTGTTCACATCTAAGATATCAGGGAGCTTAACAGCGAACTGCAAGGCTTCCCATTCTTTTCCCCCCTGTTGGTAATTCTTTTGTTTATGGTACTCAGGACGGGCTGTAACTGGGAAAATAAATTCCTTGTGTGTTTTTAACACACTTGGCCAATAAATTTGATTCTGACGAGGCTGTTACAAACACACAAACGCAGGATTTTCTAATAAGGCTCCCAAGGCATAGCAAAAAAAAGCATCAGGAGTATTCAGGAAACAAGTTCCAGCCGCGGGCAGGTACATCGTGACACCAAGTGTCATCTCTTTCTGTAGGCACAGACTTTTGGATGTTTGGCAGGGTCCACCCTGGACAGATTTGGCGATCAATCACAGGGCAGATAAAGGGAAACAACCACGGAAACAAGCAAGCACGTGGAGAACATAAGCACTATGCATAGAAAGGTCCGAAGGGACATTTAAACTTTGATGCAGATGCACAAAACTCATGCACCATGATAACACAAGTTTGATCAGCGTTTTTTAACATTTGTAAGCTTGTGAAATGCACAATCCAAGGCTCAAATACTGAGTACCAAATGCTTTAAGTTTATCTCATGTTTTTAGAATTCACTTGTGAAAGTTGGTGGAGATGGGAAACACACACACAAAAAAGGAAAGTTGTGTTCATCTTCTCAGTCCAGTGATTCTTTATCTGTGTTTCATTGATTTTAATGGCCATTGGCGACAAAGTCAATCGTTTACTTTCATTTCAGCGTTTTTTTTCCACCTCTTTTGTCTGACCTTTGTCTTACCCTCTTCTGCCTCTTGTCTCTCAGGTCTACTGATGGGGAAACTTAAAGAGATAAGATAAGATAAGAAAACCTTTATTTGTCTCACAATGGAGAAATTCCCAATTTACAGCAGCAAAATTATGAAAGGGAGAAATAGAAGAACAGAACTATATAAATAAATATTATATATAAAATATAAATATAAGCATATTAAAAAATGGGTGAGTGGGGGTGAGTCCAGGTTTTCAGGTCCATCTATTCAATAGTCTGACAGCAGAGGTGTACAGTCTCTCACCTGCTTGCTGAAGTAGCTGCTATTAAGTGCTTTTCACTTCACAATAGCAAAGTGCATCAATAATTCAAACGGAAGTGTCATAAAGCAATTGAGACCATGATTCCTTAAGGAGAAAAGATGGAATCATACAAAGGTTATGGATTCAATGTTACATATAACAACTGTATGTGAACAAGTCGTGCAAAACAAAGGCTCCTTCAATGAAACATCCCTGAATAAACTGCTTTGTAGCATTGGAGAAAATAAATATTTCATGAAAATGAAAAGAGGTTTCTCTGATGAGAAGCAGACACCTTTCCTGGTCTCTTCTAGGCCGAAGATGGTATCAGGTGTAAAAAAACAAAAAAACAGCAAAATAAATGAGTGGTCTGAGTGGTCAGTGTCCTGACCTAATGAATGAATAAAATTGATGCCAACTGGATCATTGGCAAAAAAATATTAATTCAGCAATTGCAACAGTAATTTGTTGACAGGAAATACCAAAAACACATGATGCTCCTGTTCATCATGTAACCATAGTACGTTGTTACTCTTGGGAAGTAGTACTAGCTGGCCTACTGACCCTTGCCTGAGGATTCAGCACTGTAAATACTGAACACTAACATAGGTTCCAGTGAAACACATAACTGAAGCCAAAGGAATGTGGAAAAGGTCATACCAATATCAACATCCTCATCAGAGCCATCCTCTGGAGGATTAGCTGTAAGGAGGCGATCTTCAAGCTCACTGGTTTCTGCATTGTTGGATTGTCTTCTTCCTGAATGTGGGCGGCATTTTCTCCAGAAAGGTGCCGAAAATATCTGCCCCAAGCATGAGAACATAATCTACGGGCTGACTATGCGCCATCAGAAACGGAATCTGAAAAATGTATATTTGAATTTGAATGGCTAAACTCGAATAAGTGCATTTGAAAATTGGAATCGAATCTGAATTTGGATTGTTTAATTATAATTTTCACTTTTTAAATGTATTAAATAAAGGGGTTTGATGCCAGAGAAGATTTAAGAGAGGTGAAGTGAGATTACCCCGCACCACCGATGGAAATCTTGCGGCACACAGCAGGGAATACAATATGATGTGTCAAAATGGCAGCTTTTGAGACAGAATCTACTTTTTGATCGTTCATCCATCCATCCATTTTCTGATCGGCTTTATCCTCACAAGGGTTGCGGGGGGTGCTGGAGCCTATTCCAGCTGTCTTCGGGCAGTACAGGCAGGGGACACCCTGAACCAGTTGCCAACCAATCGCAAGGCACACACGGGACAATTTCGAGTGTTCAATCAGCCTGCCATGCATGTTTTTGGACTGTGAGGGGGGAACCGGAGTACCCGGAGAAAAAGTCATGCATGTGTTTTGAATGTGGGAAGAAACATCAGTAATCGGAGAACACCCATACAGGCACGCAGAGAACACGCAAACGCCACACAGGAGGGCCGGATTGCAACCCACACCCTCTACACTGTGAGGTGCATATCACAAGTCCACCGCACTGCCCACAACATATAAATGTAAGATAAATTGATCAGGTTTTGTACCGGAAAATTTGTCTCTTGTAGAATTAAACAAATACTAAAGAACAATGTATTGTAAAATGGTAAAATATTCTGCCTGCAATTCATATCTTTTTATTATGGTGCAATTAACAGACCAAACAAATCAAGGGAACACTTGAAGTTACATTACACTGATTTTTGGGGTTTTCACTCTGCAGTACTGGAATTGGCTACTTCCTCAAAAAAAAGATGTGTCAGGTGTGTCAGGCCTATGTTGGAGCATGAGTGTTGGGATTCATTGGGATGTGGGATTCACTTCCATGTGCAAAGTAGTAGAGAAGCCAAGGAATGCTTTGGGTTCTTCAGTGACTGGGGGTAAGATACCGTTGCCCGTTGACAAAGAATTACAGGCATAAACTTACAGTTCCTCTTTTCTGTCAAGAATAAATCGAAACAGACAAGATTGTACACACAGTGATACACACATGAACCTATTCACTGGTATTCCCGGGAAGGAAATCCATCTCAATATTCAAAGGTTTAGATTCTTGAATGGCTTTTAAATTCTGGGGAAATGTGTCTCCTGATAGATATCATCGATGTGAGGCTCTCACAATAACTGCAGCATGAATGCAAAGGGTTCATTTTATCTGAGACATGTCCTGCTCATTTTATGAAGAAAGCCTCCGCATGGCTCAAGGTTACACTCTATTACCAGGAGAAATCATTGGAGGGAGACAAGGAGACACATCTATGGAGCCAAGTCCCTATTCCCCAACATCAAAGTCAATCTTTTTATTAGCTCTCCAACCAAGAGCAAATGGGTGTTGTCACAGCAAAGAAAAAAATAGAGCATCCTTCATTGACCAATCGGCTGTTCAACACAATTGGAGCACATTTTAAAAATACGCTCGACAATGCCCAATGTTGCCCATTCCTGCATTGATTCATGACACATTGTTTAGGAGGCATGTCCATCAAAATATTCCAATGCATAACATCTAACGATAAAAATCAATATTTCTCTTCTTAAATGAAAAATGATCGATGTCTTGTGTGCATGGAACATTATCAAATTTCACCTAATTGGCCCAAAAAGTATTTATTTATGACAAGTAATGTATTTTTGTTCATCGATCTATGTGTTTGTACTTTTGGAGACATTTTTGTTTGGTGGCGTGAAGTGGAATTTTACCAACTTCAAGTGTATGCCTCGGCTCAATAAGGTTTGGAAATCAGTGGGATGGATGGATGGATGGATGGATGGATGGATGGATGGATGGATAGCTAGCTAGCTAGCCAGCTAGCTAGCTAGATAGATAGATAGATAGATAGATAGATAGATAGATAGATAGATAGATAGATAGATAGATAGATAGATAGATAGATAGATAGATAGATAGATAGATAGATAGATAGATTTCTGTCTTTCTCTAAAGGGATTTGCATTTTTAAAAAATATATATTTTCAAAACGATTTGCAAACACAGATTATGGTTGTGTAATTTGAATAAATAAATAAAAATAATCACAAACAAGACCAATGCTTCCTAAATTTAAAATAGTTCTCATGAAACTATCAAATTTGTTTGCATAGTCTGAATTTTCAATTGCCAAGTTTTTCAATTTTGGTTGCAATTTCAAAAATGTTGATTTCAAGTTTTGTTTGCAACTCTTGACCTCGGGTTGCGAATCCTCTTCAGTTTTGTTGGTGGATTCTCTGCTGAACTAATTTCAGAAACCTTTCCACTGGTCAACTTGGAATGATGCAATGACAACTTCCATCCTCATGGGAAAATAGGAAGCTGCAGACTATTGCTACAGACAAAATCGAGATTATTTATTGTTAACGTTTCTGCCTTGGTTGTATCTTCTCTCTATCTAAAATAACCCTTGATAGCATCAGTTATTGGGTGCTTTGGTCTAACCATTGCAGTTAGCATAGTCACTCAGAAATTGCAAAGCATTATTTTGAGATGTTGGCTAGCTGTGACTATCAGACAACAAAACTGTGGTTTGTCATGATGAATGTTCCTTCTAATTGTTCATATGTCTGGGCAAACAGACGAGCTCCCTGAGCACACAGAGGACCACTGTGATGAACATCAGAAGTGTTCGCTGTGGCCACACACTAGTATCACACTTGGGATCATAGAAAGTGAATGGCTGAATAAAAGAATCAAATTACAACAGCAATTTTTAAAAGTTTACCGGTACTTTTAATATCACTAATTTGGCCCACTTGAAGTGAAAAAGACAAAACTCATTAACTGTTCGTGAGAGTCCAACTTTGGCTTTGGTTGGTGAGGTCCAGTTTTGGCCTGGATGAGGGTCTTTCTCTGGATGAAATGAGACATACACACCTTTCAGACGTAACATTAAAACACACATTTTCCACAATTTTGTAGGGTATCTCGTGATACAGTGTCTTTTATTAGAATGTCTACATAATAGCATGTCGTGCTTAATATCCATCAAGAAAACATTAATAAATGTCACCAGAATATTCACAAATTTGACTTTTACCTTAGTTTTCACGTTTGTCCTTCTCACTTCTCCAATGGATGTACACTTGAGTATATGTATAATTGCAACAGCATTCAAATTGTGGCGGACACTAGGACCATGCTTCTCACCCAGCAGGCATACGGTAGGGGGCGTGTTCGGGTGAATGTCTTTGGCGCAAACTGGTAATTGTTAGATCCATTTGTTGGCAGTCGTGGAAAAAGACGTGTTTTCCAGTCAATCGTGTGTGCTCCTTTCGACTGCCACAAATGACTTTTCTGCTGAATGTGTCGCTTGAGGTAGTCCAGCTTCCATTTAGTACATATTTTCCATCGGAAAATTCGCTTACAACTTTAGCTTCACTACATGTTTTGCAGAGCAGACCTTTCTCACTTTCTCATACAAAGAAAAAAATCTCACCCAGTTTCACTGCTTATTCTCCTATTTCATTTGTTGATTAATGTGCACTGAAATAAGAACAGAAAATTGCACATACTCCAACAGCCATTCCAACCTAAAAGAACCGCAGTTCATTTTTATTTCGGTTTGGGGAGTCCTCTATGCGAAGTGCCAATGTGAAGGTGTTGTATTAATATTATTATGATCGTTATTTCATCTTCGGCCCGGTGGTCGACTGGTTAGCGCGTCGACCTCACAGTGGAGAGGCCCCGGCCTTCCTGTGTGGAGTTTGCATGTTCTCACATTCACTGCCCAGTCGCTCGGCAGATAAAGGATTAGCATTAGCGTCACTTATTGCCGCCACACTGTTATTGTTTTGGAGCAGAGAACATGGCAAGCAGAGTACTGTCAATGCCGTAATTGGCTACATAGCGTCATCGCAGCGTATCGTATCGTATGATTGGCTGGACTCCTGTCACTCACTGAATTACACAGCAAAATGATGCCGAAAAAATGTTATATACCGTATTGGCCGGAATATAAGAGTTGAACGTTGAGACGTTTTTTGCATTGAAATAAGACAAAGTGGGGGTCGTCTTATATTCGGGGTCTAGACATTACACCCATTCACGACGCTAGATGGCGCCAGATATCAATGAAGCGAATGCTGAACTTGACTCCCCAGGCCAAAGTGAACCCCTGCCACAAAGAATAAAAATAAAAATAGCGGTAGCACAAAGAAGAAAAATAAAAAATAGCGGGAAGAAAGAAAAGAAAAGAGAAGAAAATAATAGAAGATATAACAGAAATGGAGAAACGTAGTGACAATCTGGAGAAAAGTGGGTCGAAGATCGGCCAGGTTTACCGGCAGCTGAGGAGAAGTTATGAGTAATTTACATTTCAAAAACCAGAAGCCATTCATTTACGAATGTGATTGCACTTTAGATTTGAATGAGCCAAAATAACAAAATAACTTTTTCTCTCAAATATATTGTTATAATCATTTGTTTCAGATGGACTGTAATTATATTCTGTATAAAAATTAATTTGGTGTTCAAAAAGTCTTTTTTCAAACTTGAGTCTTGAAAAAGAGGGGGTCGTCTTATAATCAGGGCCGTCTTATATTCGGACCAATACGGTATTTAATTCATTTGAAGTGCGTTCACTGCACTTTCTTGTGCACTCAGAGTGTGCAACCAGTGTGCAGTTGGGCAGCTTAGAGGGAACATTGGTAATGATTCTGCTCAATTTTGCTGGGAGTTGAAACGGCACAAATAAACTGCTCACCAACATAGTTGTTGTTATGAGTAGTTTTTACTCATGAAGAAAAAACATTCTATTCTCTCTCTCTCTTGAAGCAAGGTGAATTTGCAGTAGCTTTCTCTATGTTAGGCATGTGTTGGAATTTTGATGTAGAAATTAATTTCCTGATCATTTGGAATTCTAATATTTTTCATTTATTTTATTAATCAATATGTGATATTTTTATTGCAGGCCCGCAAGCCTCTCTTGTTTCAGAGAGGGAGCAGTTGGGTCCACATGACCTGAACTGCAAAGTGGATTGGATTGGATTGGATAAACTTTATTGTCAAATGTACAGTATGTGTAACATACAGCACAGATGAAATTTCTTCCCTCTCAACATGAAACAAGAGGAGCCGCTGCGGGTGTCCGCGCCGCCATCAAAAGAAAAGTTAACAAAAAAAAGACAAAATACAAAACAACACATGAGACACAGACAATCGTGCACTCTTAACCACTTTCCTGCATACACTTTGTTGTCTGAAGCAGTTATAGATGAAAGAGGAGCGAATCAAAGTGTCCTTTTCACCAGTGGATCAAAGACGTCATGCTGCAATGTGCACACGTCTGCTACAAGCTAAACTTGAAAGCAACAAGAAGCAGTAGCATCCATTAACGAAAAGAGATTGACTCTCTTCTCCTGTCCCATGTAAGTCCGCTTCAATTCCAAGCCACGACTCCCAGTTCCACATACGCATCGGCGCTCTGCGCTGACGCTCCCTTCTTCTCATCGTCGGCTCCTCAATCCATGCATCCATCCAGCTGCAGACTGTCCATCAGCACCGACCTTTTCGCTGAACAAAGCGGGGCTGTGAAAGTGCTTTTATGTTCACTGAAAAATTATGGAAAATGTATACTGTATGCTGTATTTCCTGAAATAAAAGAGATTGCTTGGGACAATAATTTATTTTTTAAATTTTCATCTGTGACATAAACAACTCTGATGTCTCTTGGGCAACTTCCATGAATGTCTCCTGGCCACGGGCCACAATGAGAGGCTGCAACAAGATGCTCTGACCAGATTTGAAGAAATCAGAGATATAATTTTTATTTGCTGTGGTGCAAGAAGTCTTTCCACTGAAAAGGGTTATGGGATGTCAGGTACAACGATTACGTGTTCACTGTCATGGGGAGAGTCTATTCAGATTGCTGGATTTGGAATGTCAAGTCAAGTACAACTTTATTGTCAAATTAATTCACGAAAGCAACAGCAACCTAAGCAAGTGCAGTGACATAAAGCTTTTAAAAAGTGACATTATTATTATTATTATCATTATTTTCATTATTATTATTGTTATGGGTTTGTAGTCTGAATACTTAACACCGGTACATGTGCTGTATTCCGTTATACCCCAAGCCTCTCCATTTGTAGCATCAACTGTCTAAATGCACATCTTGTTAGCCGCTCCAAGCCAGAAAGCTCACTTTTGTGCAATGGGGATGGAAGCTGGGAAGAAGAAGGCACACTGGCACCGCTGGCCCAATCTTAATGGCCATCATAGCAGACAGGTCTAATGCTAGTTGTAGGGAAAGGGGGGGATAAATCAAAGCACCGATTGCCGCTGTGTGCAGGTACCAATGATACTGAGAATTGTCAAGTTCCATTTGCATTCATGTCTTTGGGGTTGGGTGTGTTCAGGTGGAGGCTATTTGGGAATTGTGAGCAAAGGGCAACAAAGAAACAAACACTGCAATGCTATGCGGCAAAATGAATGCAAAAACTGCAGCTCCTCTATGCGAAGTGCCAATGTGTAGGTGTTGTATTAATATTATTATGATCGTTATTTCATCTTCGGCCCGGTGGTCGACTGGTTAGCGCATCGACCTCACAGTGCAGAGGTCCCGGCCGTCCTGTGTGGAGTTTGCATGTTCTCCCCGTGCCTGCGTGGGTTTTTTCCGGGTAGTTTGTTTTTCTCCCACATTCCCAAAACATGCATGGCAGGTTCATGGAGCACTCTAAATTGTCCCTAGGTGTGAGTGTGAGCGAGGATGGTTGTTCGTCTATGTGTGCCCTGCGATTGGGTGTCCCCCGCCTACTGCCCGAAGACAGCTGAGAGAGGTTCCAGCACCCCCCGCGACCCTTGTGAGGATAAAGTGGATCGGAAAATTGATGGAAGGATTATTTAGTCTTGTGAAGAGTGCTTTTGTACAGCTGTGACTGTGAAAGTGCTATATGTAAAGTTGAGTTGAGTTAAAAATTGAATTGAGTGCAACTTTAATTGTAGTAAGCCACAAGAGTGACTTGTGAACAGCCAAAACATCTACATTTACCCTTTCATGCATCCTGTAACCTGATAACACGATAAATTGTCCACTGTAATAGCCACTGTCCCTGAAAGAGTTGAGCTCACAAGCTATGAAATTTCAGCAAGATGTGATTTATAATGGGTATGTTTTTTTTCGTTTGTTAATGATGTCTCAAATTGATCTATATCAGTTAAGCCTTATGCTCAAGGCTTACAACACTTACATTTTCCAAGTAAGTTTTCCTTTTTCATACACTTCGGTGTATATACCCCTGACTCCTTCCATCTTGAAGATTCATGAACCGGATATAAAACGGCTCTTCGAACAACTAAAGAGCAAGAGGGCATCAGGGCTGAATGGACTAGCTCCCTCCTGAATGAAAGTCTGCGCTGAACAGTTTGCTCCAGTCTTCACACAGATGTTCAACAGATCGTTGGATCTGTGTGAAGGCTCATCTTGCTTCAAACACAGTTAAGTGGATGACACAGTCAACATGAAGCTGCACATTATCCAGGAACACTGGGAACAAGGGCGCAGGGATGTACGCGAAGATCCTGTTTGTGAACTTCAGATCTGCGTTCAACACCATCATCCCTGAACTACCTCCAGCTCGGTGTGTATCTTGTCATCTGCCAGTGGACTAATAATAATAATAATTCATTTTATTTAAAAGCGCCTTTCATGCCACCCAAGGACACTGTACAGACAATGAGGAAATACAATATAAAAATAGATAAGAGAAGTATTCTATAAAAACAGGACATAAAATCACAAGACATGGGAAGTGGGAGAATTAGGTATTGTAGGCAGTCCTAAACAGGTGAGTTTTTAAACGGGACTTGAAAGTGGAGAGAGGTGTACAGTTTTGGAGGTCCGGAGGTATACTGTTCCAGAGCATAGGTGCAGCGCGACTGAAGGCTCTGGCTCCCATGGTGCTCAGGCGGGCAGGGGGCACTGACAGGCGGAGGGAGGATGAGGATCTGAGGGAGCGAGTGGGGGTATATACCTGAAGAAGTTCGGACAGGTAGGGAGGGGCCAGGTTGTGGATGGCCATGTATGTATGAAGGAGCAGTTTGTAGTTGATGCGGTAATGGACAGGGAGCCAGTGGAGCTGCTGAAGGACAGGGGTGATGTGCTGGTGGGAGGGTGTTTTTGTAATGATGCGAGCAGAGGCGTTTTGGACCAGCTGGAGTTTGTGGAGGGACTTTTGAGGTAGGCCGAAGAGGAGAGCGTTGCAGTAGTCTTTGACAAGACTGTGGACAAGAGTAGCAGTGGTGCGGGGGTTGAGGGAGGGGCGAAGTCTGTTGATATTGCGGAGATGGAAATAAGCAGTGCGGGTGATGGTGTTGATATGTGATATGTGTACAAATGTGCTGTATGTGAAACATACAGCACATTTGAAATATATTCCCTCACATTTTTATTTATTTATTTATTTATTTTTATAAATCCTACTTCACGGATTTCACTTATCACTGATTCTTTTGGAACATAACCCCCACGATAAACGAGGCATTGCTGTACACCAATCCAACTTTTCAAAAGTGGCGTGTAGTGCAAATTCGTCCAAATCCAGCATGTTGACAAAACCACACAAACAAAGCACTGAGGAAAACAAAAACAAAAATGAGAGAGAGAGAGAGAGAGAGGGGATAGGTGGGTGAGAAAGGCAGCAAAATTATTTTTTAAAACACCATTGGGTTTGGGGGGGGGATTATAAACCGTTGCAATAAAGCAATGAAGGTTGGAATGGGACCAGACAGTATGCAGACAGCAGATTCAGATATGCTGGATGGAGTCCCAGACACTGGCGAAACTTTCAAAGTCTCATGGTGAATTATTGCGAGATCGTACCTCCGGGGTTGACAGATGTAAACAAACCAAGGCGGAATGGACTGAGTAAGCTGCAAAAAATCATTTGGCTGTCGCCATGTCTCAGTTACGTGAAGAAAGTCTATCTGAAATAATGAGGTCCTGGATGGAGGCGGCATGGCTCAGTGGTCGAGTGGTCATCTCCCAATCCTTGAGCAAGATACTGAATCCTGAGTTGCTCCTGATGTTGCATCATCAGTAGGTAAATGAGGTAACAGTGTGAAGCGCTTTAAGGTATGAAAGTGCTATGCAAGTGACAGCCCATTTACCATTTTGACAGCGAGAACATATTGAGCAGACCGAAGTTGAGTGAAATGTCGCCGTTGGTGTGGACCGGCCGAGCTAGGCTGACTAGCACGCTGTGGTTGACAGCCCGGGTGGCGGAGCGAGGGGAGCAAGCGGCTAGCGCCGGACCAGATGAACCTACTAGCGTTGAGCTGTGGGACCCTCGGTGGATGAATCTCATATGGAGCTGGAAGGCGATGTCCAGGTTGAGTTGGATAGATGCTGGGGCAGGTCGGGCAGGTGGAGTCAAGCAATTAATTCATCTTCATTACAATAAGCAAAATCAGATCTATTTTAGATTTGAGGATATTAGGAAAAGGGCTCACCAAGCAGTAATTAATATGAAAAAAACTTTATTTCACTTTTTCATTTGTATATGATTTTGAAAGAGATTTCCCTTACTTTATTAGTCAGGAGGTTTTTGTATGGGAGAGACCGGATTTTTCCCCAGTGTAGATTATCAACAAAACCAGACCAGTAAGTAATAATATGTGGGGTTGTTGAAATATCTTTTTGAAACGGGGAACGTATGTTACGTTTGTTATTTCTGACTGAAGTTGACGTAAAACAGGATTTGCCGATAGCAGTCATTTTGTGGTCCAGGGTTGGTGTGGAGGTTGTTCTGTCCACCCCTTTCAAGAGGGTCAAGATTCCAGAAGGAATAGCATACATGACTGTAGCAAATTCCTTTTGGGTGACTAGGACCATGCTTCTCACCCAGCAGGCATACAGTAGAGGGCGTGTTTATGTGAATGTCTTTGGCGCAAATTTGTAATTGTTCAGATCCACTTGTTGGCAGTGGTGGAATAAAGACATGTCTACAGCCAGTTGTGTGTGCTCCTTTTGACTGCCAGAAAGTCAGGATTGATGACTACGATGATCACGTTTTGCAGTGTACAACTTTTCCAGCGGCTTATCAGCGTGATTGAGGTGTCATGTCTTTCAGCGGCGCCTTGATTCATTTGGCTTTGTGCTGTCTGCAGCCAGTCAACACAACTTGTCCGTCTCTGACTGTAGTCACAGTGAAGCCAAGCGCTACATACGCTTCGTCATATTTCCTTGTCTTAGCTTTTGGGTGATTTTCTTTTGCCTCATTATCTCAATCTACCACTTTCTTTTCATCCCTGTTAAAAAAAAAAAATCATGTTCTCATGCAACTGCAGCCACTATTGTAGCTTATATTCGCTGCGCCATATAATGCAGTGTGCTCTACATATGAAAACAGTTTTAAAATAGGCCAATCATTGCAGATGCGCCTTATACTTTGAAGTGCCTCATAGTGCGGAAAATACGTTACTTGATGAAAAGAAGAGTGCCTACACTGGCAAAGATTTTGATGCAGCAAAGAGCCTGGACTTTTTGATGACTTTCTGTGTGGGTGGGTGAAATATGTTGGCTGCATTCAACACAACCATATTCGTCTTGTGACAGCAAAGATAAGTTGCTTTTGGTTGACACAGTACGTCGATCACTACTTTAATGGTTCATTAAATCGTTTGTGTCCGGATAAACTTGCTGTACATTGTCGAAGCCATTCAGGAAAGCACTTAGCTTGTCATCCACTAACAAAGAGATGTGCTTGCAACACATCACTTAGCAAACATTAAGCAACATTAACCAGCAAAAAAAAAAAAAAAAAGACTTCATCGGCATATAAAATTTGTATCCCTACATAATTAACAGACTACCTTTGAACGGCAATGCAAACTAAAACTTGCCACAGTAAGCATCATGTCTGCCTCGAATTTACAATCAAAGGTTAATCTTAGGACCCACTGCACATGAAAGAAAAAAATATATTGATATGAAGTGATTAGGGCAAGTCCTTGTTTATTGATATCGCAATGATGCTACTTCAGTGACTTTTTGTTCAAAAATGAATACTTCACATAGTATAATTGCAAGCTGCTCTCCAGTGCACTATGCTGCCTGCTCTACTATATATTCAACATCATGTGAGTTCAGGCAAATATGACATGATGTATAGATAATAAGATAATTGCATGCCTAGTTCCCTCAGTTGCACTTATTTAGACAACACGATAATGGTGGCAAAGAGATTAATGTGTCTGTTGAAGGACAACAGTAATTTTTAGTTTCCTTTTTTCAGGTTCACTTACAAGGTTTCTTCCTAAAGTTCCCTCTTCAAATCCTAAACGTTCAATTTGTAAGTGAACATTTCTTAGCTATGGTTTACTCAGATGTGCTTTGACTTCATAAAATGATGTTTTAATATTCCTTGTTTGTAGCTCGGTCACATGGTAATACGTCACCCAGTTTTATGGCAGCTAGCGCACCTGCTCCACTGCTCCTGTCCAAAGCACATCTAACTCCAGTGCTCCTCTCTGAAGGTCTGCAATAAGAAACATTTCTTCATCATCCGATTCAGATGACCAGGGGGACATACAACCACAAGAGTACAAGTCAATCAGGCTTGGGTGTTTCATAACCCCAAAGTGATTTTGGGGTTATGAAGGGAGTATTTGCTTTTGTTGATGTGTCTGATTGTTACAAGTTTAATTATTTAAGTTAGTATTGTGATCCTTAATTTAACTGGAACAAAATTTACTGACACCATTTTGTCACCATTTAGTTCCATTTATTACAACTCGCCACTTCAAATCGTACCAGAGCAGATGAAAAACCGTTTCCACAAACACTATAAAAGCTTGAACAAAGTTGACTTTTCTACCCCCAAAATATCCTGCAACCAGTAATAATTTGACAAACATTCATAAACAACAAGGAGCTCAGTGTTTATCTTGAGAAAAACAAATAAATAAATAAAGAAGAAAAAAAGCTTTTGTTCCCAAAGGCAAATTGTCTGACCCACTTAAAGGCTGGATCTGAATGGAGGGTCTGCACGCTAAATATTCTGTAGTCTTTGCACTTCAAAGATCCTCTCTTATCACTCTCATCTGCTCTTGGCTGACTCTGCTTGAGTGGAGCTTTTCTGCGCCCACTCACACCTTCTGTGTTCATATAGAACCATTATAAAATGAGCATCTCTACTTGTGGGACTTTGATTTCATTCTGTGCGATTTGTCAGGCTTAAGAAAGCTGATATTTAAAGCACAAGCCATAGAGTGACAAAAAAATTGTATTGTGCTACACTTTAGGAAACAACATATAACTGTAAAAGACCATAATTGGGTTGAAAATCGAGCAAGGCCAAAAGCTGTATACCGCATTCTGCAAATGTTTGAAAAAAAAAAATGGAATCCGAGCTTGACATTCTGGCAACAACCAGATGGGTGATGAGAATTACATGAATACAAGCAAATAAATGGTGACGTATTTACAGACTGATGACATACATACAGTGATGCCTTAAGATATGAGCATGGACATACTGGGCTCATAATTCGGCCAGGGAGTTTGAGATGGAGAGGCCCCTGTTGTGTGTGGCCAAGAGCTGAACATTTTTTTATTTCTCCTGCCACATGACGAGGCCCCAAATACTAATCAAGGAGGGAGACATTGACTTTTAAAAAAAATCTTTATTTGTCTCACAATGGAGAAATTCCCAATTTACAGCAGCAAAAAAATATGAAAGGGAGAAAGTAGGAGACAAAAAGTATATAAATAAATATAAATATAAGCATATTAAAAATGGGTGAGTGGGGGTGGGTCCAGTTTTTCAGGATCTGGGGTACTTTTCAGGACCGTCTATTCAATAGCCTGACAGCAGTCGGCAGGAACGAGCGGCGGTACCTCTCCTTCCTGCAGCGTGGTCATATCAGTCTCTGGCTGAAGGAGCTGCCCAGTGCTGTCAAGGTGGCCTGAAGGGGGTGGGAGGGTCTGTCCATCATAGCTGTTTGCTTAGCTAGAATCCTGCTGTCTCATCTTTGTTCTAATTTAATATCTATAATACAACTGTCTAAAGTACGGGAGTCCGCCACACATTTCTACCAGTTTGGTTATTGCTGGTTGCTCCATTCTCTCCCCTCTTCCCCAACAAGACCGCCTCCTCCTTCAAGATCAGCGCCACCTCCGCACCACCGGCACCTGGTTAGGTCTGACGCTCACAGCGCTTTTACTTTGCTGCTTTATTGGTCACAACAACAAGCAACTGTCCAACAAAGCAAAGACACAGTCCTATTCTGGCCAACTGCACTCGGCCAGCCAAGTGTGCTCTAGCCCTTTGGCACGGTGAGGTCGGTGCAAGCAGGTTACCTTACAAGTTGTCTGTATTTGTTGAACACTAGACTGTATTTATTAGGGATGAGTAAGTACACCATTATCTGTACCTGTTTATCCATCGACTGTAACTTATCTGCATCCATATCTGTATTTTTAGTGGGCCGGGCATAAACGTGGTTTAGCCAGAAATTGGCTTAAATCAGTACATTATTTTAAGTCTGAAATTGATATGGATTGATCAGACGTTGCTACATTTATAGATTATTTGAAAACTATTTAAAGCGTCTAAAATGACATTCAAATTATATTTTTGATGACAAAAGTAACCAATTACGGAACATGTTTTTTATGATATTGAATGATTTGTTAATTATTTGTGTGAACTCTGTGATTCATACAAACAACCAGTGATGGGGAAAAATCTGTCTGCCTTGTTCACTGTATTTTTCTCAAAAGCATCTCGGTCAGTACTCCGAGCAGTTTTCCAACTGACTCAGGGGTGTTCCGTTGGGGCCTTCAAAGCCTTCTCGTCAGGGCCAAACACTATCAGAAACACAGGCCTACATTTAAAACTTAAATGAAGTTGGATTTATTATCAAGAGACTTTTGTCTTCATTTCACAGTGTGTCTTGGCTACACAGCTTCTCGTGCTCTGTGAGTTATGTATATATTTATTTATTTATTTTGGGTCCAATGAGATTTCAACTTAGATGTGTTGCCATGCACATATTTTGTCCAATGCCTTTAGAACCGAGAATGCAGGCGTTCGACCGCACACACGCCATTGAAATTGATGGTGCTTCTTTTGCCAGTCGGATTGTCGACTCAACTCCATTCTGCAGCCCTTGTGACGAATGAGTTTCTCTCTCATCTCATTGGTCCAGCTCTATGTGCGGCTGAAGCCTGATTTACAATGGAGGACGATATCGCATGATTGAAAATTAACTTTCAAGGCATTCTTTTCAAGAAAAAAATTGACTTCATGAGGCTATTTCAACCAACACTACTTTGCAGAGTGATTTGCTTTCAATCCATTATTTTTACTTTTTTTGCAAGAGAAGAAAAATTCAGACTACTCCTTTATGACTAGACAACAGCCTACACATAAAGGTAGGAGCTTCTGACTGTAGAGGTTTGGGGTTATTGAGGTGATTTATTGGAAGATAAAGGTAACTGTGTTTCTTTTTCTTTTGGTAATATCCTCAAATACGATGCGTGTGGTGAGAGTGCTTGGAAGAAAGACGATACAGACAATCATCCGGGAATCTGCAAAGGTGACTTTAGGAACAGTTTACTAACATGCAATGCAGTGTGAACATTCAGGCGAGACGCCACAGCGGCTAGCTAGCGATAGCCAGTTTCGCAACGAGCTTCAACAAATGCCTGTTAAACGTTTCACCCGCTCTCAAAGGCTTCCTCTAATCGATCTTCCAATGGGATCGTTAGCTCCAGCAACAACGCTTGGTGAACTCTGACACGAGGACATGTCTGGCCACACGAGGACATACCTGGCCACAACTTCAGTTGTCGTTGAAGGTCCACCACTAGCTGCCACTCTCTCGCAAAGTCAGGATGCCAGCAGATGTTCTTGTGGCAGGGGTTGCCTTTGACAACTTGCTTTGCCCACACCAGTCCAGTGCTGTAGGTTTCATGAATTGTTTTAAAGACTTGGTCATGCCACCAGTGGTACCTTCCATCTCCAAGTGACCTGGTGCAGCAGCTGAGCATATGCTCAAGGATTACTCGCTTGAAACACAAGGGGCAAGTTCGTCTTTCTGCTAAGCCCCATGTGTGTAAATGTGACGGGCTGGGGAGCGCATCATAGATTCTGTGGATGAGAAAATTGATGCACTGATGCTCGGGTCTCCAGATCACTTTCCTCTCCATCGCATTCCCCCATCTTGTCCAAGCTCCCTGTTGCTTCATCCCCACGGTCTTGCAGGATGGATCTTGTCTCCTCTGCCTCCCCTTTCCCTTGATGTTCAGTTGGGGAGCTAGGAAGGACCCTAGCCCAGCTCGGCCCCATGTGAGCTGTCCCACCAGGTTTCTGTGGAGTAGCCTGACCTCGGCTTCTTGGACATCATCCTCTGCTCTCCACTTCCTGCCAGTCCTCACTTCAATCCCAGCGTTGGCCACCTTTGGGTCACTCGAATCCCTGTACTGCATCTCTTCTCTCGCTCTTGTCACCTTGAATTCCTCCTCCAAAGATCAAAAGGGCAGCTGTAGCTTGTTGTTGTGCTCATAGAAAGTGATGCTGCTCAGGCTCCTTGGTAACCCAAGCCATCTTTGGAGATGATTGCTGACCTTCTTCTCCATGGGAAGGTGTAGATGAGGAGGGACCACATGATCATGGGGAGAATGGCGTGCTGATAGACAAAGTTTTGAACTTCCCTGGGAGGCCTGAGCTCAATGGTCGAGCCAAAACACCTTTGTTTTCCCTGGCCTCCAGGATTAGCTGAGTCACCCCAACGTTTTGTTCCATACAGCCCTAGAATGACACACCTCTAGACTTGTATCAATGTAGTTGTTATTTACCAGGTAGCTGCTCAACTGTCTGGAAATGTCACTGGAGAAAACTTTGGCCTTGACACACAGCAGATGATGCGGAACTGGACTAGCTGGGTGGAGTTTTCCTCCTTCAAGATCCAAACCCCGCCACACCTCACCATTGCGCTGGGATCTTCTCCCTTCTCCAGAACACTCGCAGGAGTTTACACAGACGCTGTAGGAGTTTGGGGGAGTACTTGTACACTTTGTATGAAGTGCCACTTGGTCATGGAGCAGAGCTAGCCCTTGCTTTTCAGATAAACTCTCTGACTTCCTTCAGCTGCAGCTCCAACATGCCGAACTGCACATCTGGTCAGGGATGGATGGATGATTGGATGGATAGATGGATAGATGGATAGATGGATAGATAGATAGATAGATAGATAGATAGATAGATAGATAGATAGATAGATAGATAGATAGATAGATAGATAGATAGATAGATAGATAGATAGATAGATAGATAGATAGATAGATAGATAGATAGATAGATAGATGTTTTGAACTGTTCCTGAAGGCAACACCTGATATAGCTAAAAGATAAACAGATAGCAAAATATATTTGTTTGCGAACAATGTTGTTGGCGTGTGGAATGGAGAAAAGAGGACAAATTAAACGTATAAAGGCAACATTTGCAGTGGTAGCTTAAAACCTCAATCCCCTCACTCAAACCGCATGACCATGCAAACACACACGCGCACACATGCACAAATACTGTCATTGTGATACAATGCTGACCACGATATATGATGTCACCACAAAAAAGCTTAACTGTAAAAAGATGGCAATAAGGCCTTTTCTTGTCTTTACTTTTTCTTGGTACATGGTTACTTTTTCTGCAGTAAAAACGCAGTTGTTAAACCCAGTTGCTACTTTGTGGATCTCACCACTCCTATCATTGCATGCTCGTGACCATTTCGGGCGCTGCTCAAAACACCACTACTGCACCATACTCTTACAGTGACCAATGAGTTCAGCTCAGCAAAGTGAATAGAAAAGTGAATATATGGCTATGCCTATACAGTATAATGGTTTGTTTTATCTACAGCAATGTATGGTCAGGATTAGAATGTGGTTGCACCTATGAGGGAAGATGGTGCTCACAGCATAGAAGTAAAAAGCTGATATTTCTCCATGATATTAGTTTGTGTGTGTGTGTGTGTGTGTGTGTGTGTGTGTGTGTGTGTGTGTGTGTGTGTGTGTGTGTGTGTGTGTGTGTGTGCGTGCGTGCGTGCGTGCGTGCGTGCGTGCATGTGTGCGTGCGTGCGTGGCTGGATGTGTTCGTGTGTGTTCTACAGGAAACAAAGCAATAGCCGCCCTGATATCCAATTACTTTAAAGAAGCATTCGGAAAAATCCAATCTGTATTGAATTTCATACAACTCCCCAATGTGGTTTCGGGTCCATCTTGCTCAAATCAGATTTCATGTGATTTTTGCTGTTCAGACTTCATAAAATCAAGATGGATACAGCCTTGATAGGACAAAAATCAGATTTTGGGCAGGCAGACTGAATAAGGTAAAAATCATTCAGTCTGAACCCCTTTCATGATTTGAGGGCCAAACAGCTGTCCCATTGGACAATCTACTGAAACAACGTTAAAATATTTTCTCCGATTATTGACTAAATGCAGTTTATTCTGTGGTATCAAAAAATGAAAATAGCAGGTTATTCCTATTTATAAAAAATGGACAGTTCACTAATTATAGACCTATATCACGACTACCACCACAGTTCTGGAACATTTTTGATGCAGACTCGATAATTTAATTCAGAGACATATGGTTTTAAGTGAAAATCAATCTGGCTTTCAGAGAAAAACAGACCACCCCCATGGCAGTAATGGAGCTTGTGGAAGAAATCGCCACTAGTATTGACAATAAAGAATTTACCATTGGGATTTTCCCAGATCCCCCCCCCCCAAAAAAAAAACAACACATTTGATACATCTCATCCACATCTACATTTCATCCATCCATTTTCCGATCCGCCTTATCCTCACAAATGTGGCGGAGGGTGCTGGAGCCTATCCCAGCTGTCTTTGGGCAGTAGGCGAAGGACACCCTGAACAGGTTGCCAGCCAAACGCAGAGCACACAGAGACGAACAACCATCCGCAATCACACTCACAATTTCCCCAAAAGCCGACAGTGTGCCCTAAAATCAATGCGCCTTATGTATGGTGTTACACATTCTTTTTATATTCTGCATTGAGTTGTTTGCTTTTTAGTGTTCCAATGCCATCTCGAGGCAATCATTTGCAGGAACCAATTGTAACGTAAAAGGGTACTGCCCGACACTAATTGACATGTGCAGTCGACAACACCCACTCAAACAGACAACTACTTTGTGAGCTCTGCTCAGCCATTATGAAACAAAGATAATACCAAAAGCATAGTTAACTACTGACTGAACGAAGGAAGAAGTAGACAAGTAAGACTTCGAAGGATATTTCACCCCTTGTGGATGTGGGTCTACGAGGTTTGTGTGCCTTTTTGTTCAATCAATTGC
This sequence comes from Hippocampus mohnikei, assembly GCA_026261675.1. Taxonomy (NCBI): domain Eukaryota; kingdom Metazoa; phylum Chordata; class Actinopteri; order Syngnathiformes; family Syngnathidae; genus Hippocampus; species Hippocampus mohnikei. Next base: position 8,104,403 of record JAKGUB010000326.1, read on the forward strand.
CTTCATAACTTTTGTCTTTCATTTCTTGTTTTGTAATGTCATTTGTATTTATATGTTTCATGGCCGTGTTTTGGACGAGTATAGCTTTGTTATAGCTGCAGCGATTGTGAAGGCTCTATATCAATAAAGCTATCTTGTGTTGTATTGTATTGTGTTGTATTTTCTTTAGCATAGCTCCTGGTAGATACCTCGTGAAGGGTTCGCTTCCTCTGAAGACATTTCCTCTTTGTGCTCCGCCTCAAATGTTAAGTAAATTTCAGTTTGAATTCTCCTGAGTTGATTTTGCAAAACTAATAAATTCCGCCAAGTGTTGGCTAACGCCATCCCTGTCTGTCGTTGTGCGTTTGGGGTCACATACAGACTCTAACAATGATTGTTCTATTATGGTATTACTGTACTGCGATTGGCTGGCAACCAGTTCAGGGTGTCCCCCACCTACTGCTCGATGATGGCTGGGATAGGCTCCAGCACCTCCTTGTGAGGATAAGCGGATTGAAAAATGAATGAATGAATGGTACAAAGAACTACAATTAGACCTAGTTTATTTTACTTCTTCCTACTTCCCTTTGAACACAAACTGTGCTCAATGATGACCAGTTGTTTTTTTCTCCTTTTAAATCTTTTTACTTCCATTTTCTTCCTGTCAATCTGTTTATATGTCCGATAAAATTATAAGCAAACACTAATAGGTATGTTGTTCTTAAGTGCTAACATTCTGTTTTCTATGGTGTTTATACAGAACATTACACAAATTATAGATTGTCTATCATGTCTGCGCATTTGTATTTCACAAGCAAACAACCGTTCTGTTGCTTTATTGTAATTATACACATGATAAATGGTCTGTGAAAGTCTGCTGGCACTGCTTAATATATTTACACGGAATCTTCTGAACCCTTTTTAAAAAAATCACAGTTAAGCAATGGCATACCTCATAAGTTACACAGCTTATAACTCAGTCATCGCTCATAAATCTTCCCGTCACGTGATGTGACAGCAGACCAAAAAAAAAAAAAGTACTTTCTAGATTATGCCACAACCATTTCAAATGTACCCAGCCTTCTACAGCCTTCCTCAAAAACAAATAATTGTCAGACAACATTTGTCAAGGGAGAATTTGAGTTACATGACAGAGCAAGAGAACTTGATGTCATGCACTTCCTGTCATGTTCCGTATTTGGCAGCAGGTGGCAGGCGTTCATTTCTGCTGCCTGCGCACCTGCTGCCTATTTGTCGGTGATTGCACCTGCTATATCTAGGTGCTCCGGCTGTCGACTCATTGCCGGAGTATTGTATGCCGCGCCACTGCTGTTGCCCATATATTTAAGCGTTACTCGAGTACTACTGCTGTTTATTCTATTATCGTCGTCGTGTTAAGTAGATTCAAAGTGCAGGCTTTATCTTGTGTTTTAGTCCACTAATTTCCCTTGCCGTTTTTTGCAAGCGTTTTTTGCAAGCGTTTTTGCAAGCGTTTTTGCAAGCGTTTATGGGGTTTTTTCTGGTTCTCGTTATTGACCAGCACTTTCTGTTTTCTATTAGACTGAGTTTTTGTTTATAATAAATATTATTTTGAGACGGAGTTCCTTGTCGGTGTCTGCTATTTTTGGGATCCACTTATTCTTGTGTTTTTATGTTACGTACGAAGCGGTTCCTTTCCCACTTTGTGCGTAATGTGACACTTCCACCATCACTTCCCTGTGCGTCATTAGCATTGGTTTACAGTGGCAGCGCCTGTCACTTGATAGGCCTTCTTCCTGCAGAGAATTGCTGACGAGCAAAGGACTTGAAAGCCAAACTGATTTATACCCGGACTAATGGAATGGCAGGTGTTTGAAGTACACATACGATAACCAAATGATAAGAGGAAAACAAATTCTATCTAGATGTAAGGGAGAAATAGGCACACCGCGTTGAGTTTGTTTGGAAAGTAGACTTCCAATCGAAACCTCCACAGCATTTGTGTCCCACATGACATTCTTCTACGTTGCTCCTGCACCACAACAATCCACCCCCAAATTGGAAAGTTTGAAATGGCAGCAATAAGCAGGAGGGGGGAAAACAAAAAAGAATGGGAAAACAAAAATTGAAAGAGTTGCTATCCTGCCAAGTGGCACCGGTGCTGTTGCACAGACGAAGGTGCCAAAGCCTGTCAAACACAAGGCACCCACCCAATCCAGTGGCTGAAGGGAGACCTGACTGCCACTCATCCAAACCTACAGAGGAGAGAAACAAAAAGGACCAACAATCACCACTGTGTGCTGCAGAGGTGTACCCATTCCTAAAAATGTCAAATGCAGCACAAACTGGCTTTGAAGTGATGTGAACAGCACAAATAAATGGTCATTTGTCACTTTTTTCAATTATAGGGGTGTATTTGGCTGAGGATAAGCGCTAGTATATTTAATTTCTAAATGTTTTAATTGTTTTAAACATAGTCGACAAAGAAAACCATGTTGATTATGTGACATGGGGGCATTAATTCACCAAACAATATATGATTTAACCAGATGTTCTACCCAATGTCACTTATATTGCGCCATATAGATCACTTTAAACATTGTTGTAAATGGAAAACAACCCGAAGACAAACACACACGCACACCCACACACACACACGCGCACAAGACTGTAAATGGAGGGCCGTCGAGCAGTGGTTGTTTGAGATAAGGCCAAACAATCATTAACCGAATAAATTCGCATCACATACCTCTTCATAAATATCCCAAAAGACCTGCCAAAACAAACCTCATGTAATTGTGAGTTGTGACCTAAGCTACGAATCTTTTCTGGAGATGTGCCCAAAAATGTGTTTGCAGGCGGTGTACAGTTCTTCCAGTCCTGGAGACTGAAGCGGTGAGCTAATAATGATGAAAATGCAAAGTGCAAATGACTTGTTGAGACCCCCCCGTCACGAGCTTGTCACACTCCAAAAATTGCAGCGTAAGGATTACTTCCTTTTTAGAAATGTAAGAGAACGTGGTAAACATTTCAGACTAGTTATTTGAAGCTTGCACATAACCAGAAAATACGCGCCAAAGCCAAAGAGAGCTTAGTGACACTGTCTAAAGGTGGGGTTACAGTCGGATAAAATCTGTCCAACCCTGGGGAGGTGGAGCCGTTTGAAAACTTTAAATTGCAACAATCTTTGTGTAGCACAGTGGTTCTTAACCTGGGTTCGATCAAACCCCAGGGGTTTGGTGAATCGGTCTCAAGGGTTCAACGGAGCCTCTGCCATGGAGGTTAAGGCACAGATGACTCAACATGTCAATTAGTTATGACACGCCCGCTTGGCCAGCACTGGCTGCAGATGATCACATTACGTTGCTTGTCCAATTGGTGCTGCTGGAAATTTAGTTCGCTTCGGAGTCAACGTGTGACTGTCATGATAGTACGTCGTACAATTAAAAAAAAAAAAAAAAAAAAAAAGTATACTTATCTCTTGAAAATGTATTTACTTTTTTTTTGTTTTTAATGAATGCATTTTTAAATATCTTGAATTTGTAAAAAATATGTATTTTTTTCACGAATTAAGGGTTCGGTGAATGTGCATATTAACTGGTTGGGTTCGGTTCCTCTAAGAAGGTTAAGAATCACTGGTCTAACGCATAGCGATGATGTACATATCTTACAAACTGTTCTTCCCTAGATTTCTTCTGGTATTTCTATATCCAAATCCTCCTCCATTGAAGTGGAAGTAACAAAGGATATTTTGTGGACTGTACAACAACCAGTATAGTGCTGAGGCACACCACTTGACATGTGAGGCCTAATCGTTAAGATAGTAGTCAAGAGGACAAATAGCCAGTGTGGACGGGTAGGATGGAAATTTGCTACGCACAAATTCTTGAACCAAAAAAAATTTGAGTAATTTTTACTCTCTGACAAGGTGATCAAATAATACAAATGTGCAATCTACAAACAGATCCCTCGCACCTCTAATTGCTTTTTTTAGGCCCAGATGGAGAAAGGTTTTGTCCATCAGAGAGGGTTCAAAGAGAACATTTGCTTCTAAAGGGTTAAGGAATTCCTAGACGAGGCCACCGGGTGAGAGCCCCTTCTGCCTCGGCAGAGAAAAAAGTATCCAAAGTGGAATTACTACACCTTGGTTCTTGTAATGTTTACAGGTGATATTGTCCATCCATCCATTTTCCGATCCGCTTCTCCTCACAATGAATGCAGGGGGGGCTGGAGCCTATCCCAGTTGTCTTTGAGCAGTAGGCGAGGGACACCCTGAACTGGTTGCCAGCCAATCGCAGGGCACACAGAGACGAACAAGCATCCGCGCTCACACTCACACCTAGGGACAATTTCGAGTCATCAGCGTGCCATGAATGTTTTTGGAATGTGGGAGTAAACCGGAGTACCCGGAGAAAACCCACGCAGACTTGGGGGGAACACGCAAACTCCACACAGGAAGGCTGGAGCTGGAATTTAACCTGATACCTCTGCACTGTGAGGTCGACGCGCTAACCACTGGACCACCGGCCTGCCTAGGTGATAATGTATTTAATGAAATTAAAACACACTGAACATGTCTTTGAGTATTTAATACAACAAATAGTAAGTAACAGAGGTGGGCTAGTCGCAAAATATTGTCATTCAGCAGCGGCCTGGGCACCCGTTCGTCATCATCAGTCCGTCATTATTTCAAGCCAAACCAAACTGCAATCATCAGTGACTATTTTGGGTTTTTTTTTTCTCCATCCATGTACATTGAAATACTAACTCGTTTTGTGAAATATAACAGTTGTATTTAGTGCCCCATCATCTTCTACTCTTGGGATAGATGTAAAATTATATTTATACATTTTAAAGGAGTGATCTGCATTGCTTATTTTTCCAATTTGAAACAGTTCTTTGCTCTTCTCAAGAAAATGTCACACTTGTATCAAAATAACCCATGCATCAAGGATTAATATGGCTTTTTGTTTCGTGGCTGCCCAGTAGGTGCCAGACGATCACCACAAAGAAGACCTTTGAAAAATTCCATTCAAAATGAAATTAAACAATTAAAAATATTTTTGAAATATATGTATCGGTCTACTGTATCTATTTTATATCTCTATGTATTTGATATGTATTATAACTATTTTAGATAAGCAGAATACATCGCTAATGATAAGAAATGTGTCCTTCATCTGCGCGTCTGATTTTGTGACTTTTCCAGTATGGAGGGTGGGGTGGGGGTGTTCACCAGCAGACTGTTAAAAGTTGGACAACATCTACAGTCCAAGACTGCTGAACAGGCTCTATGCATGCACTTGGTGTTCAGTAATTGAGACTTTCCAGTTGATGGTCTACTTTTGTCTATTTTATCAGTGACTCTCAACTGGCGGGTCGGGTCCCACAAGTTGGTCTCGGACTTGTTTTCACTGGTTCGCCATACTACGACTGGGAAGAAAATCATGTTTAGGAAACTGAAAAAGTGCACGGAATGCCAGCTCTTCTCAACACAGTAGTTGCCAGTGATGCCCTGTAATGTTCATAGACTCACCACAATTGGAAAGACTGAAGAAAAAAGTTATGCTAAAGTCTAATCACAGGTATGTCCTTGACTCCAAAAAAATGTGGATTTTCCTCAATTGGTGACAAAAGAGAGGAATTACCACGTTTGGTGCAGCACAGTATTGGCACAAGAATTATCCTAACTTACTTTGGCAACAAAATACTGATCTCACAAGGACCTGTTTTATTCAATGTTGGCTCATTTGTCTGAACTTTTTTTCTCTGTGGATGTGCTGGCTTTTCACCGTTGTTTAGCACATTACTGATGGCAGCAGTAAAAAGCGATGATGAGAGGTGAGTGTCATCTTTTAAGATGTTGCCAGCTTTGCAAAAGCAGCATGTTGTCAGGGTGTCACCGAGTGTGGGCGGGAGTGGTGGATCATGATTGTCTGTGATGTTGAAACGAGAGTTTATTTCTGTCAGATCCTGTGCAATTTTCATACCTGCTGTGATGCTTTATGGTAAAATGCAAGAGCAGTGGTAAAACTCAGTCAGCAGTTCTGGAAAAGGATGACTGCTGCTGTTCCCCAAGCCTCCTACCACACCCGCACACACATTTTGGCTGAATATGTGCAGCACTTTCAAATCGCCAGGCTATCTGCTCTGCTTCCTCGTCGTAGAGTAGATGGTCAAATGACGAAAGTAGTCATACCAATGCCTAAGTGGAGTACTGTACTTCTTTAACTAGTCAACACACATTTGCATATTGGACCCGTAAAAGCGATTTTGAACGGAAAACAGAACTGAACTTGGGACCTTGTGCCGAGCCACAAAGAGTAAAGAACATTAAAAAATATCCCCATTAAACTGTTAATAAATAAGACTTAGACGAGTGACAATTTAGGGTAAGTGTTATCGTTATAATGAAACAATAATATGAATGCAAAGCTAACAGGATTTTTGATCATCATTTTTTGGTTACTGTTTTATGTGTGTGCGGGACTTCACCAAAAGCTAAAACCAAAATTCACGAAACATTGTGGAGGCGTATCCCAAATGCAAAGAAATAACCCAACTAATTACCAATCCAGAATTAAAATGCTAGTAGGATTTTTTTTGTTTGTTTCTTCACTGAGTTGAACTATTGAATGCAAATTCTGTGAGGCCAACCTTGATCTAGAAAATAGCATTGGTAGCAATATCCATCCATCCATCCATTTTCTTCTTATGTTCACAAGGCACACGGGGTACACCCTGAACCCTTTGATGCACAACATATGCACACCCCTTTTAATGAACAACATGGCTTCAAAAATGACCCACATTCATTTTCCAGGTTATTTCATGCTGGCTGAGTATTTATTTTGTTCTATCGTTTGAAATCAACTTATTTTATAATCGGGTATTCTAAGTGTTCTTTAGATACCTTGTTTTTGATTAACACTGATCATTATTTCCATTCTTCCTTTCATACTTTATGAACAAAAATAATTTTTAGATGATTATATTACGTTTACACTAGAGCTGTCAGTTTAGCGCGTTTTTATTGGCATTAATTTAAATGAATTTTATCGGGATCAAAAATGTTCTCGCGAGATTAACGCAGCAGACGTCACAGCGGACGTTACGTTGCTCTATAAATAAACCAGAAACAAAACATCAAGCGCGCTGCACAGTTCCACGCACGTTTGTTTTGCCAGCCACGGCAGCGCGAGACACCGAAAACGGATACTTAAATAGTTTATGAATGGAAAGTTTACTTTTAAAAAGTTGCCAGATTGTTCCACTGACAAGACCAAAGTTACCTGTATGTTTTGCAGTTGTAAACTGAGCTATCATCATAGCACGTCGAGTCTGAAATACCACTTAATGGCTAAGCGCACAGCTGACGTGAGTACTGTACTCCGCCCCCTCGTCTCAGACAGACAGCTATGGATCATTTCAAAGTGAAGAAAATGGATGACACGACAAAGAACAAAGTTGCTGAAGCAATCGGCAATTTAAACAGCGTGGGCTAAACTGTTGCTAGAACAGGGGTGTCTTTATTTAGCTCATTTGTGCATAGTTGTCATGTTTGTCCGTCTACAATCTGACGTTTAAACGAAGTAAATTGCGTTGCAGCTGGGGTTAATCAAGCCGGCGCTCCACTTCCGGGATTGACTATTGGGACTTGTAGTTCTTTTGTTCGATTCGACTTGATATGTTTGTGTTGTATGGTTTCTTATGTTTAAAACAATGACTAATGATGACGAAAATGATACATAGTGAAATCAGGGTTGATTACATTATTTATTAAACATATTGTTAAATAAAGGTATTAATTAATGTCAATTATATAATATTTACATTGTGATGCAGAAAGATAGATATATTAATTTTTTACTGCATTTATGTGTAGTTTGGGTTATTACCTGCTTCTGATACTTCTGTTACAACTACTACTACTACTACTACTACTTCTGCTGCAAAGTGCTCCAATAAATGATCCAAAAAGTACAGAACGAGAGATCCTTCCATGCTGACCGACAATCCCTATTCAGGGGGCCGTGAAAAACGGAATTAATTGAACAACTCCACTACTGATTGCCAGCGAGAGCCTCCATTACAAGAATCCGAAATGATGTTGACACAAAACCGTAGAGAGACTTCCGAGCAAGAAGGTTCAACAGAATCAGCATAGCCTGACTGCTGTGTTCAAAGCAAATTTGAGAAAAACGAAGTATGCAACCATTGCTTAAATCCATTATAGGCTGAGTACTAGTTTACCTTAGATGTGCACTTTATAATGTTATATTGCGCTGTTTTGATTCCATAAAAAGAGCTGTTCAAGCAGCTGTTGTGTGACAAAATATTTTTTGCACTGTTGTTGATGGACAGTAATATTGTGTGAGAGATAATGTGTGAATAACTGCTCCAAGTGAAAAATGTTCATGTAAAATTGAAAATCAAAATTGTTATTTCAGTAAATATTTGCATTTTGCACATAGAAAACGGATTCATGATTCCATGTTGATGAGAGCATTAAAATGGGGGAAAATAGGACAAAAAATATAAAAGGAAATTCAGAAACGATAAAAAATGCGTGAGTAATCACGATTAATTTTTAATTAATTTGAGTTAATTATGACAGTTGAGTTTTTAATTAGATTAAATATTTTAATCGTTTGACAGCTCTAGTTTACACACATGGGTCAAAATTGACCCATTCATCCAAGTGTGAATAAATGACTCATAATAATATGCTTCAAGTCATTACTTTAGCAGTGAAGGAGGCCAAACATTTGTCTTTAATATTTGCAACGTGTTTATTTGTCATTTTGTCACACAGCTTTGATAACAGTGCACACAGCTATTGAGTTGAGCTGTGTCACTCGTTTAACAACTGTAAACTGGGTGCATTGCATTTTATTCTATTCTGCCTATAAATCAATTTAAAAAAAAATACATTTTATGTAGGCATTGTGCTAAAACTTACTTTCTCTATTGTCCTGTATATTCTGTCTGATTCCACTGCACAATTGTTGGGTGACATTCTCTCCGAAGTTTCTTTGAACCTGCTGTCTTGGCTGTCTCCCGGAAAAGACGGTACTTCTATTCCATCAGGTAACCTTGCGTCACACATCCAGAAGATTTGTATCCCATATTTTGCAGGCTTGCTGGGCATGCCCTGGCGGAACATGCACCTGCCTTGGAATGGCACAGGCTGCTCATCTATGGTGACACAGTTCCCTACAATGAGGGTCAAACAGATAAAGACCATGAATTCTTCTTTGTCAGTGTTTCTCCACTCTTTCCCTTTTGTTGTGGTTCTGCGTCCCTCTAAGTTGGTGCATTTTAGAACCTCCTAAATGATGTTGTCACTCATGAACATATCCCTGTTCCAAGAGGTTGTTTGTGGCTTCTTGTTCTGCCACAAGGGAGGGGGGGGGGATTCTCATTCCAGTAAGATCTGTTTTTACAACGGCACCAATTTGCTGGTCAAGTTTGAAATCACTGTTCAGTTTAAGGCCCAAGTTTGAGACTGTTGACTTAAGATAAAGAGACAGGAGGCCCAAGTCTACAGGATGGGATGTACAAGCGCCACTGAGACCAAACAGTATCACCTCTGTCTTCTTATATATATATCCATCCATTTTCCGAACCGCTTGATCCTCACTAGGGTCGCGGGGGGTGCTGGAGCCTATCCCAGCTGTCTTCGGGCAGTAGGCGGGGGACACCCTGAATCGGTTGCCAGCCAATCGCAGGGCACACAGAGACGAACAACCAACCACGCTCACATTCACACCTAGGGACAATTTAGAGTGTTCAATCAGCCTGCCATGCATGTTTTTGGAATGTGGGAGGAAACCGGAGTGCCCGAAGAAAACCCACGCAGGCCCGGGAGAACATGCAAACTCCACACAGGAGGCCAGAGCTGGAATTGAACCCGGCACCTCTGCACTGTGAAGTCGGCGTGCTAACCACTGGACTACCGGGCCGCCTCTATATATATATATATATATATATATATATATATATATATATATATATATATATATATATATATATATATATATATATATATATTTAAATATATACATTCATTTTTTTTAATTGGTTGGGAGAGACAGCAATATCAATAGCATAAAACGAGGAAGTTTGGCAGTGATTGAGTTTATGCTATGAGAGTTACTGACACTCCCTTCCCAAGATACGGTGAGCTTACAATCTATTTATGGGCACCCCTGGTTTACAAGAACGCTCATCACCGTAAAAATGGGTTTTGTGTTGAAATGGATGTACCATTAAAACCACCTACAATATAAATAAGCACAAAAGAAAAGTGTGCAGTGATCCCTTTGCACAGGGGTGCCCAAACATTTTGGACCAAAGATCGACTTTTCGATCAACCAACCTCCTGGGATCGCCCCTTACCGCGCACGCACGTATACACACACACACACACACACACGCACGCCATAATGAGAAACAGCCTGACACGGAGGCATGCGATGCACTTTTGCAGCCTGTTAACTATCGTAGCTCAAACGTACCGTTTTAAAGTGCTTCCGTGGGCCCTCTAGATTCCTATTCTTTGCCCATGTCTCCGGTGAATTGTACACCAAGCAAACTCTGAATGAGATTGATGATAAAAGATATAGCAAAACAGATCTGATCACAAGTTGCAATTGCAGACTGCTGAGCGCTAACAACTTCCTGTGACATCGGTCATGCGCCACCGTAGGTTAAAGATTTACCTGCTTTATTTTTCAATATTTTTTGGGTGAAAATGAGACTGATAGGGTGATTGGGGTGCAGTGTACATTAACACAAAAATATATTACTAAGATGTACATTTCTCCTCTACACCGCTCGGATCTACTTGGGACCAGTCCTAGATCTACCGGTCGATCAGGATCAACGTACTGGGCACCCCTGCCTTTGCACAATCGGGCTTTCAGTGCTTTCTGTTCACTGTATATAAATTATCTCGGGTCATTTTTAACCTATTAATATTGATTGTTATTTAAATGTGTGGGTTTCATTACTCGATGGACCTCATTACCACATGATGGGGTCAAAGTCTGCAGTCGAACATCAGTGTGCCTATTTGCACTTTCAATAGTGTACTTTTGATTTTGTATGCTCGCCATATTTTTGGATGTGAAAGGAATGTTTTTCCTGGGAAAAAAAAAGTTATATCTTAAATTCCTGTAAAGTCATTTTCATGATTTATTTCATCCATCCATCCATTTTCTGATCCGCTTTATCCTCACAATGGTCGTGGGGCATGCTGGAGCCTATCCCAGCCGTCTTCAGGCAGGAGGCGTGGGACACCCTGAACTTGTTGCCAGCCAATTGCAAGGCACACAAAGATGAACAACCATCCGCGCTCACAGTCACACCGAGGGACAATTTACAATGTGCCATCAACCTACCACCCATGTTTTTGTAATGTGGGAGGAAACCGGAGTACACGGAGAAAACCCACGCAGGCATGGGGAGAACATGCAAACTCCACACGGGAATCAAACTCTGAAAGTCTGCACTGTGAGGCTGACGTGCTAACCAGTCAACCACCGGGCCACCATGATATATTTCTCCAAACATTAAATATGTTTAAAGCTATGTTTTGACAACATATGCAAAGACCGACACAAATTTACTCCATTGATAAATAGCATGAAAGGTTATTTTTACTTTATGAGTTGTCCAGACGATTGTGGGGTGGCTAAAACAGGGACCAGTACTGCACATTTTGTCATCAAAAAGCCAATGATGAGTGCATCACCACTTTGTTGTCATGAAGGAAAAGGCCGTCAACTAAATTATTTTGTCGTGAACAATGGCAGTCTTTTTTTTTAATTCATTCAAATTAGACCAGCTTTTTAACGACTGCACTCTCAAATTCACAATTTTCTTTCTTCTTTTCGGGGACTTTACCACAAATACAACCAGGCAGTTCAACATGAATTACATGACATTCAGAAGCCCTATAAAAAGAGTGTTATCAAAAAATACAAAGAAAATATTGATAAATTATGTCTGTGACATTTTAAAGACTTTTGAAAAGTAGGTTTAAGGTTTATCTTTTCAGGATAACCACAACATGTTTGAGACTTTTTTTTCCCTTGGCTTCTCATTTCACAGAGATCAGACAAATGTGGCATGTCAATAACACCTAGTAATGGCAATAGCAGGGCCGATTCTCACAGCCCATCAGATGCCTATCAGACGTTTTATCAATATTATCAGAGTCAACAGCTGTTGTAGGCAGTGAAGATTTGGCGTAGTTTTACATGGATGCAACACACATGTAGTACTCATCTGACAAATGTTTGGAAAGGGAAAAAAAATATTCGGCATTACCCAACTTATGTTGAAAAGTACAACACAAATTTGAGTTCAAAATCCAACACGTTTCAGTTGTCAAGATGTTTTGATCATAGAAGCGGATGTTTGAGGATACTGAAGTGCACTCTTGAATGGTGCATGGTTACACGTCTCTTATGTAAATTCTGTAAACTAAGCAAGTTTACAGAATTATTTTCGAAAGCCTGTTCAATTTAACGGTTTTCACATGCAAAAAGTGGCACAAACGTGATTGCTCATGCCAAAAATATATGGAGTCTGATTTGCTAAATGGTTGCACCAAGAATTGTGCAGTCTGTCAAACACGCTATATTCATGCGCAGCTCATTTTGGCTTGAAGCAGGGAGTATAATGCAAAACCATAAATTTAGCGCCGCTGCATGAGGTTTATCAAGCCACCAATTGTGATTACTGATTTAGCATCATTTAATATTGATATAGATGCATAACCATGATGAGGAGGCATCGGAAAAAAAGAGGTAACGGGGACTTTTTTGCTTGTAAAGATGGGGAAACACTACGCACAAGTTCAAATGTAATATTGGGTTTCTCAAAATGTTTTACTTTCCGAGACTTCCCATTCACGAGAAAGATAGGAACAAAACTCTTTTGTTTCACACTGTGTTGAATCTGAATTAAACCTCCTTCTACCATCATCCCAGTTCCCAAGAAATCGGCAACATCGGAACTGAACGACTATAGGCCTGTCGCTCTGACGTCTGTGGTCATGAAGTCCTTTGAACGCCTTGTGCTGAACCACCTAAAAAACGTCACCGGACCCCTGCTGGACCCTCTTCAGTTTGCCTACCGGGCAAACAGGCCTGTGGAGGACGCAGTCAACATAGGTCTGCACTACATCCTCGAGCACCTCGACAGCACAGGGACCTACGCAAGGATCCTGTTTGTGGATTTCAGCTCTGCGTTCAACACCATCATCCCGGAACTCCTCACCCCCAAACTTCTCCACCTCGGTGTGTCCCCTACGATCTGCCAGTGGATCCTCAGCTTCCTGACGGGACGGACACAACAGGTGAGACTGGGAAGAACAACATCATCAACATGCATCACTAGCATTGGAGCCCCACAGGGATGTGTCCTCTCTCCACTGCTCTTCTCCCTCAACACAAACGATTGCACCTCAACAAGTCCAGCTGTCAAACTCATAAAGTTCGCAGACGACACCACGGTAATCGGTCTCATCAAAGACGGCGACGAGTCTGCGTACCGACAACAAGTGGAGCAGCTGGAGCTTTGGTGCAGCCGACACAACCTCGGGCTGAACACGCTCAAGACTGTAGAGATGATCGTGGACTTCAGGAAACATCCTTCTCCAGAGTTGCCCCTCACACTATCCAACTGCCCTGTGTCAACCGTCGAGACCTTCAAGTTCCTGGGAATCACAGTCTCCCAGGACATGAAGTGGGAAGTCAACACCATCTCCATCCTGAAAAGGGCCCAGCAGAGGATGTACTTCCTGAGGCTGCTGAGGAAGCATGGCCTGCCACAGGAGGTGCTATGTCAGTTCTACACGGCAGTCATCGAATCAATCCTGTGTTCTTCCATCACGGTTTGGTTTGGGGCCGCCACAAAGAAGGACAAAATCCGACTTCAACGGACAATTAGGACGGCGGAAAAAATCATTGGCACCGCCCTACCCACTCTTGAGGACTTGCACACTGTAAGAATCAAGACAAGGGCACGGAAAATCCTCCTGGATCCCCCGCATCCTGCCCACCACCTTTTCCAGCTACTCCCCTCAGGCAGGCGCTACAGATCCATGCGCACCAAATCCAGCAGACACTTAAACAGCTTCTTCCCTCTAGCCATTAACTCCCTAAACAGTCACTGACGTAGTCACACTTCTTGTACAACAAATATTGTATCTCTCTAAAATGGTTCAATGATTTTCTGCACCAACTGTACAAACTGTAATAGTATTGTATTCTACCACTGATCACTTTAGTTCTGCTTGAAACTACGGTTCACTTACATTACGAAATGTCCTTCCATACCTATTTGTCATGTTCTTGTTTATGATGATACTAATGCAGCGTATTATACCGGAGACAAATTCCTTGTGTGTTCTACATACTTGGCCAATAAAGATGATTCTGATTCTGATTCTTTTACTGGAATAAAAGCACGTGCAGGGAACAGACTGACTTCCGCATAACCACGGTTGAGGAACTAGCACCACCCATTACATGTGTGAATTAAACAATAGGGTTTATGTGCCAAGTAGAGTTTTTAGTATATTGTATATATATATATATATATATATATATATATATATATATATATATATATATATTCAGGCGAATGCTGGTCTGTCAAGGAGGAAGCTAAATTTCGCCTACATCATTAAATGTGTCCGTTTATTTATACGTGAATTCTACTCTCTGTTCCTTTTCAAAAAAATGAGAAGGTTGCCTTCACCATAAGATCGGTGATCCACATTGCGATAATTTTAATATAATATATATATATATATATATATATATATATATATATATATATATATATATATATATATATATATATATATATATATATGGTTACATAAAATTATCGCAATGTGGATCAGGATGTTTTAGGGCAGGGGTGGCCAACCAGTCAGAGACTAAGAGCCGCCAATTTGTTTACTGTCTTACTGCAAAAAGCCACACACACACACACACACACACACACACACAAAGATTGACTTTTGGAGTGACCAACCTCCCACGATTGACCCGATCGTGCACGTGCAAGCATATGAACACACACACACACGAGGTAATTCGCTGACAAACAAACAAACTAGCTTAGCACTTAGCGCCGCTGTCTGTGCTTGAGCGGTGATTCAGTCATCTGGTTGGTTGCCCTCTATGTCAATCAAGTAACGGGATTGATGATAGGCTGATGTAGTACGTTCTGCGTATTAAGCACCGTTGTTTGAATCGCAGCGCCATCGCCGAAGTGTTTTCGACAATTGTGTGAAAGCCCGGGAGCAGAATTGTACCAGCCAAAGAGTTGCATGCGGATCACGAGCCGCGGGTTGGCCACCCCTGCTTTATGGGTTAATTTGAGCGTGTCACCACAAAAGTCCTTTCTCCTATACATTTCATTGCATCTGGGTCATTTCAGCCAACTCTCACAAGTATCTGGTGCTGGCCTCTACCAGTTTTAATGTTTTAATGCTGCATAAGATGTGCACTGCGGACAAGTAAAATCAAACACAAAAATGTGTGTGCACTGTTGCTGGCTTCAAAGTTATGAGAGTGAAAAATTGCTTTTCTGGAAATAAGCAGAGGTGGGCATTCTGTCAATACTGACAGAAGCTCCGTTTTGCTGCCGAATGACGAGAAACTAAAAAAGAAAGAAAGACTAAAAACTAACAGAAGTGGGTTTGCATCAGTCTATGTATTCGTTACTAACCAGATCAAGTACCATTCGATCTCTTAGTCAATGACGGACACCCTTTCGGCTGATGACTGACGGAAACACACAGAGCGCGTCTCCTGCGTGGTTTTGCCGGCGATGAAGAAACAGCATATGTATTCTAATGAGGCGACACTTTTGGCGTTAATATCATCCAAAATAATGAATAAATATGTTCTGCATACTTGGCCAATAAAGATGATTCCGATTCTAATTCCGATCAGGTTTTCTTCCAATATTTTCAGACTATGATTATTATATCTTGACTCATGTTCACATCGGTCATGGTTTTGGGACATAGCAGCTTCTGTGAAAACTGCTGGAAACTTGCAGGCGGGATTGCATTACCAGCCATTGTTTTCAATGTCCCCCCCCCCCCCCCCCCAAGGAAGAACATGTAACCTGACCAGGAAACAAGTCCAAAATGAACATGCGGTAATGTATAATAAGTGCTCTATTGGTGAAAGCAGAGATTAAAACTTATTTTAGGCCAAAACATTTATTTGAGAGACACAAATATAAACATCCATCCATTCATTTTCTTCAGCCTTGTACTGTATATGGTAGATTTTAGAAATAGATCATTTTAATGATCATTCTATGAGGTTGGGTACTTAAAAAATATTAATAATTCACTTGTATTTCACAGTCCCCTGGGCGTGCCTCTCCATCCTAGCGCCAGTGTATTTTAAAGTGTTTCCAATGAAAAACAATATTTATGGGTAGTTGTTGGTGCTGGTTTTTTCCCCCCTTTTTGCCAAGAAGATGCTTATAAACAGACATGCCAGCTTTAATTGCATGTCGAGTCAGAACGCAATGATCGTTCATACGTTGTTAAAAAAAAAAAGTACCCATATTTTCCGGACGATAAGGCACTAAAAGCATTCAATTTTCTCAAAAGCAGACAGTGTGTCCTGAAATCCTAGGCGCCTTATATACGTATCAATATTCTGATTTCTTGGACGTAGTATTTTAAATGTTCTGTAAAGCGCTTTGTTACAGCTGCAGCGGTTGTGAAAGCTCAATATAAATAATGCTGTATTGTATTGTATTCCCTTTAGCATAGCTCCATCTAGTGGCTGCATAATGCAACCACAGCCACTACTGTAGCTTCTATTCTTTGTGAATTACAATGCAGTGCGCCCTATATATGAAAACACTTTTAAAATAGGCCATTCGTTGATTGTGCGCCTTATACTCCGAAGCACGTTATAGTGACAAAGATATGGTAAATAACATGACGGACTGACCGACTATGGTTCGGCATGAAAATGAACTGACGATGACGGACGGACGGAGCCCAGGCCGCTTACGAATGATGGAGTTAGCAACATTTAGTAAATTGCCCACCTGTATAAATAACATGTTTGCCCTTCTTCCACTAATACTTTCAACTCCATTACTTTGCACTGTGTTTTTCAGTTGCAGTGCACTCCTATATTTTCCCTACCGAAAGCGCAAACCCTCTTCTACAGAAGGCTGCCTTTTCCACTTTTGCATCTGTTGCCAACCAACCCTGATTTAGAGTCTTCACAGTCAACTTCACCACGTATCCTCCTGTGACACGTGGCGAAGGTGAAGGTGACTGTGACGATTCGTCAAAGAAGGAGAATCTGTGCTTGGTGGTTGCGCCTTCTTGGCAGCACACGTGTACCAGCACTGATTTGGAGTGGGAGAATGTCGGCGCCATTTGACTCACTTTGCTGGACAGCCCCGGGCCGATTGTGTTTTGCGCCTGGAATGGGCAGCATTTTCACAGCCCCGCTTTGTTCAGCGTAAAGGTCGGTGCCGTTGGATAGTCTGCGGCTGGATGGATGCATGGCTTGAAGAGCTGACGATGAGAAGAAAGGAGCGTCAGCCAAGAGCGCCGATGCATATGTAGAACTGGGAGTCACGGCTTAGAATTGAAGCGGGGAGACAGGAGATGAGAGCCAATCTCTTTTTCGTTAATGGACGCTAGCGCTTCTTGTTGCTTTCAAACCTAGCTTGGAGCAGACATGTTTTCATTTTCAGCATGACCTCTTTGATCCACTGGTGAAAAGGACACTTTGATTCGCTCCTCTTTCCTCTATAACATCTTCAAAGAACAAAATTGTATGCAGGATAAGTGGTTAAGATTGCATGACTGTCAGTGTTTTTATGTTATGTGTTTTCTTATTTTGTCATTTTATGTTAACTTTTCTTTTGACTGTGGCAGGGGCACCCGCAGCAGCTCCTCTTGTTGTCTTTTTGTCTGGTTGAGAGGGAAGAAATTTCATCTGTGCTGTACAGCACATTTTACAATAAAGTTGTACTTGACTTGATATGGGGGAGTATTGGAGAAAACCCGATCAATTACAGGGAGAGTAGACTGACTCTACATAGCAGTGTTGCTATATATATATATGTGTTTCCCTGAATTGAATTTGTTTGATATCTTAATAATTATTGCGGTCCCCTGACCCACTTTTTACCTATGGACGAGGGATTAAACCAGTGTTGTGTCCGAGGACCGGCAGTCCGGGGTCAAGGCCAAGGACCAAGGACTTGTCTCCAAGGACCAAGGACTGACCTTCGGTCCTCGAGGCCAAGGACCTGCTCGAGGACCACAACACTGCTACATAGAAGGTACTGAGTTGAGGTTTGAACCCAGAACCTCTCGACTATGAAGCAAATGTTCTCACCACAATTTGACCTGCTCGTCTCATTCAACTTCTCAAAAAAACAAATACACTAAATAGTATATTGCCAACACAATCGTTCCTCTCATTTTGAAAGTGACATAATAATGCGGCCCGATAAGCAAGTTGATGCTTACGAAACATGCTCACGCTATAAGGACCAACTGAAAGTCACAACGTAACCGCATATAATACATGTCTAACTGTTCGCTGTTCCACAAATCATGTAGATGTCATAAACATCCTTTCAAACTGGCGACTACTTTTAAGAGGAAAAAAGAAACAATTACTGCCATTAGGGGACATTGAATGCAAGTGGTTAAAAGTAAACAACAAACAACTCTTCCTGATCAGCTAACATGGTAAATCGATGAGAGAACATGAACAACAATTTGAGATAATTGATTGGGTAGACAGATTTTTTTTCTTCTTTTGAGACAGTATGGCACATGTTGGAATACCATGCCTGCACGTCTCCCTCCTAAAGGTCTCCACAATCTAGCCACTTACATTACCTCTGTGACTTTCTTCATGAATACACTCCATCCTGGAATCTCTGTTCTACCTCTGCTGGTCTCCTAACCATCCCAATGTCACATTTTATGAACATGGGTGCCCGAGTCTTCAGTTGCTCAACATCGTGTCTCTGGAATTCTCTGCCCCTACACAGGAATAAGACAATCAGACTCATAAGACAATCAGACTCAAAGGCAGCATTCAAATCTCGACTCAAACTTTACCTGTTCAAACTGGCCTTCTAACTGGAAACGATGAATTTCACTTATGTTAATATTCTGTTTAATTCATTTTTTGTCTTTTCATGCTTTTATCTTGTGTAAGGTCACACTGACCTTGGGTGGCTTAAAAGCTGCCTAAAAATAATTCTTGTTATTTATTACATTACCAGAGTCTCTACAGGTTTTCGTCTTTATTATTTCATCCATTTCAGTATCTGTTTTCAGTCTTACTTTCGTTCTGACATGCATACGCTTTGTATTTGTTTATCTGCCCTTTGACATATCAAGGTTTCACATGCAATCCAATAAATTGCACTATTTGTCATTTAATGTTCCACCGTTCTACATGGCTGTCTTATCTTTTTATGGTTTACGCTTCCGCTCTCTGTTCTGCAGTTTCCATATCACTTCCCATTGTTTTAAGCTGCATCATACTTTGTACAACTATGGCACTGCAGCGCATGTTAAAACCTTTAGTAATTCAATCATTGCAAAGGTATCTGATTGTTGTCCTCTGTTATCATTTTACCTTCTATCTCAGCATGTCCATCAGCCCTTCTATCCTTTGAGCTCTGTCCTCCATCCTGCAGAGGGCTTTTCAGGCTCCCATTAATCATCTGCTCACTCACAGATGAGATGTGAGTTCAGGGAAGTTCTCTTAAATAAATGATAAGCCTACGAACACTTCCTCCTACCAGTATCCCCTAATTAAGAGCTCAGCAAGAGAGAGTTATGGCAGCTACAGCATACTTCAGCTCATCAATCAGAAGCATCATGTCTATGTTTGAGGCTGACGCGGGAGTGGATTTTTCTCCCATCCCACTTCCACAGAAAATATTCCGTCCTGTCCCAGTCCCGGACCACAGCAAAAAACATTTCCTTCCCACTCCCAGTGAAAATGACTCTCACTCCTGTCTTGTTCCCATTCAGAATGACTCCCACTACCGCTCTTCTTTTGGAGGTCAGCCACATAAAAAATGACTGCGCATCTGTCTACGCCCCCCCCATCCCCATTGTAAAATCGCACTCCAGTCTGCTTCCGTGATCCAATCGCCGGAATAATGAGTAAAGTTGACTCCCATCCCGTGGGAAGCTCGTGGAATTCCCGTGACCGTGAAATGTCCCTTTTTTTAAATTAAATTAGCTTTGCCAAATCACTTTTTTTTTTCTTTTTTTTTTTTACTTGTTTAATAGATTTGAGCGCGGCCCGGTAGTCCAGTGGTTAGCACGTCGGCTTCACAGTGCAGAGGTACCGGGTTCGATTCCAGCTCCGGCCTCCCTGTGTGGAGTTTGCATGGTCTCCCCGGGCTTGCGTGGGTTTTCTCCGGGTGCTCCGGTTTCCTCCCACATTCCAAAGACATGCATGGCAGGCTGATTGAACACTCTAAATTGTCCCTAGGTATGAATGTGGTCATGGATGGTTGTTCATTTCTGTGTGCCCTGCAATTGGCTGGCAACAGATTCAGGGTGTCCCCCACCTACTGCCCGGAGACAGCTGGGATAGGCCCCAGCACCCCCCGCGACCCGAGTGAGGATCAAGCGGTTCGGAAGATGAATGAATGAATGAATAATAGATTTGAATTATTTTCAAGTATGTGTCGCTGATAGTGTAGTGGTACATTTGACTGAGTTGTGTGCATTTATGTACAAATATTACATTGGCACATCATGTAAATCACTGGTAGTTTTACATACGCTACACGTAGTTGTACATACACTACTCACAAAAAGTTAGGGATATTTGGCTTTCAGTTGAAATTTATGGAAAATGTAAAAATGTTCAGACTACAGTGATGTCGTATCATGAAAGTAGGACATTTAAGTGGAAGGATGCACTGGTGATTTCCTCATCTCAAACAATTAATTGAAACAAACATTAACAACAATGGTTAGAACACCACAACCAAAAATGTCAGTGTCTCAATAACTCGTCATGTGCCCTTGAGCATCAATTACAGCAGGGGTCGGGAACTTATGGCTCGCAAGCCATACATGGCTCTTTTGATGATTGCATCTGGCTCGCAGATAAAACAAAATAGTCTCATTTGTTTAATCCATCCATCGATTTTTCGCTGCTCGTGTCCTGTTCAGGGCTGCAGTTGGGTCCAATTGGATGATACTGGCCTACGTCGGCCGTTTCTGGGTAACAAGTAAACGCCTCTTTTGAATCAGCCCGCTCAGTCATTAGCTCAAACCTAATCCTTCGACGAATAAAATGGCGAAAAGAAAAAAAAGATGACGACTATGGTACACTGTAGAGAGAATAGGTTCTGCGGTGTGTCTAAATCGCAATAACAAAATACCACAGATGAAACGGTCGAATGTAAAGCGGCACTTTGACACGCGCCATGCTACGTTCGCATCAAAATACGCTGCGGGAGACTCCAGAAAGGAAGCGTGCAAGCTATTGAGCAGGGTGCAAAGCTAGCCAGCAGCAACTCCGCATACGGACCCGGTAAGCTGACTATAATTTCGCTAGCTTTGCTGAACCATTGTGAGGAATGGAAAACCTTCATGTTAATGGTGAGTATTATGACAACATTATTTTAAAGCAGGGGTCCCCAACCTTTTTTGCCCCACGGACCGGTTTATGTCAGACAATAGTTTCAGGGACCGGCATTTAAGGTGTGGCGGAAATGATACAACAAAATAATATGGTATGAGCTGCATGAAAACTGTGGTGTTTTCGAAATATAATAATAAACACAAGGAACGTCTAATCTGGCCGCAGCACTCTGATCGCTATGGTAATGTTTAATGCCTTCAAAATACGATACAACGCGTATTCAAAGTGCATGAAAATGACGACCCATCGTCATTGTTTCATGTTGAGAGGGAAGAAATTTAATCTGTACTGTATGTTACACATACAGTACATTTGACAATAAAGTTTATCCAATCCAATCCAATCACCACAGCCCCGATCTTGATTTTCTTCAACCAGACGGTCCCATCTCGGGGTAATAGGAGACAATGACACCTCAAGTGTGTGGTTTATGTCCAGTCTACTTCGTAATTTTTTTTAGTCGCCATTGCTGCAGAAAACCCCCGCCTCACAGGATGTCGGAAATAGCAACAGTGCTATTGTGGCGATCTCAGAGTATTCAGCCATAACTTTAATCCAGTTGTCTCAAACGTACTTTTAAGGCCGCCGTCATCTGCAATCTCCAGCGTTTTTTTTAACTCATTTTGCGAGCTCCAGCGTTTTGTTTTTAGCGTAATCGGTCATGTGACGGAGAAGCGTGGCTTGACGTGTGTCAAGTGTGACACAGATGGATCTAACGGAGAATCCGGTAATTTTTGGGGTTGGGGACCCCTGTTTTAAAGAATACATTCAGAGGCTTATTATACTGACATTTTGTTGAATTCAATTTTAAAATACAGTGTGTATGTGTGTGTGTGTATATATATAATAATAAAAATCCTCATCTCACCCCTCGGGTGGTGTCCGTCCCCCATTCAGCTCGGGTCCTCTACCAGAGGCCAGGAAGCTTGAGGGTTCTGCGCAGTATCCTTGCTGTTCCCAGCACTGCACATTTCTGGACTGAGATGTCTGATGTTGTTCCCGGGATCTGTTGCAACCACTCATCTAATTTGGAGGTCACTGCCCCGAGTGCTCCGACCACCACAGGCACGACTGTCACCTTTACCTTCCAGGCTCTCTCCAGCTCCTCTCTGAGCCCTTGGTATTTCTCGAGTTTCTCGTGTTCCTTCTTTCTGATGTTTCCATCACTTGGGACCGCTACATCCACTACAACGGCTTTCTTCTGCCCTTTATCAATGATCACGATATCCGGTTGGTTCGCCATTACCATCTTGTCAGTCTGGATCTGGAAGTCCCACAGGATCTTCGCTCGGTCATTCTCCACCACCTTGGGAGGTGTTTCCCATTTTGACCTTGGGGTTTCCAGTCCATACTCGGCACAGATGTTTCGATAGACTATGCCAGCCACCTGGTTATGGCGTTCCATGTAGGCTTTCCCTGCCAGCATCTTACACCCTGCAGTTATGTGTTGGATCGTCTCGGGTGCCTCTTTGCACAACCTACACCTTGGGTCTTGTCTGGTGTGGTATATCTGGGCCTCAATGGCTCTGGTGCTCAGGGCCTGCTCCTGAGCAGCCAGGATGAGTGCCTCTGTGCTGTCCTTCAGGCCAGCCCTCTCTAGCCACTGATAGGACTTCTTGAGATCAGCCACTTCACTTATGGTCGGTGGTACATCCCGTGTAGGGCTTGTCCTCCCATGATGGTCCCTCTTCCAGCACCTCATCCTCTGTTCCGCATTGTGTGAGACATTCTCTGAGTACATCATCCGTTGGAGCCTTCTCCTTGATGTATTCATGGAGCTTGGATGTTTCATCCTGGACAGTGGCTCTCACACTCACTAGTCCCGGCCTCCTTCCTTTCGGCTGCGTACAGTCTCAGGGTGCTGGATTTGGGATGGAACCCTCCATGCATGGTTAGGAGCTTGGGTCTTAACATCCGTGGTCTGAATCTCTTCCTTTGGCCACCTGATTACTCCTGCAGGGTATCTGATCACTGGCAGGGCATAGCTGTTTATTGCCCGGGTCTTATTCTTGCCATTGAGCTGGCTTCTTAGGACTTGCCTCACCCGCTGGAGGTATTTGGCCGTAGCCGCTTTCCTTGTTGCCAGTTCGAGGTTGCCATTGGCTTGTGGTATACCGAGGTACTTGTAGCTGTCCTCAATGTCTGCTATTGTTCCTTCAGGGAGTGAGACCCCTTCAGTGCGGACTACCTTTCCTCTCTTAGTCACCATCCGACTACATTTCTCAAGCCCGAATGACATCCCGATGTCGCTGCTGTAGATCCTGGTTGTGTGGATCAGGAGTCTATGTCCCTTTCGCTCTTAGCATACAGCTTTATGTCATCCATGTAGAGGAGGTGACTGATCGTAGCTCCATTTTTGAGGCGGTATCCGTAGCCTGTCTTGGTGATTACTTGGCTTAGGGGGTTCAGTCCTATGCAGAACAGCAGTGGGGAGAGTGCATCACCTTGGTATATGCCACATTTGATGGACACTTGGGTAAGTGGCTTGCCATTGGCTTCAAGTGTGGTTTTCCACATCCTCATCGAGTTCGCAACGAAGGCTCTTAGGGTCCTGTTCACCTTATACAACTCAAGCATTCAGTGATATATATATATATATATATATATATATATATATATATATATATATATATATATATATATATATATATATATATATATATTGCTTTCATGGCTCTCTTAGCCAAAAAGGTTCCCGACGACATCACATGCTGTTCACAAGTCGACTTATTGACTGCTGAGGCATGGCATCTCACTCTTCTTGACGGGCAGCCCTCAGGTCATTGAGGTTCTGTGATGCAGAGTTTCGAGCCTCAACGCAGTAACTCAACTGATCCCACAGGTTTTCAATAGGATTCAGTTCTGGAGAAAGTGAAAGCCATTCCATTCCAACATTATCGTCCATGATGATGAAAGTAGGCCCTTCTTCTTGTTCATGTCGGGGCACACTCACTGGATTAATAATGTTATTCAGGTGGTATGGGTTTGTCTCAAAGTGTAGGGTAGTTCTGTACAGACTGGACACACCTGCCCACACTGTAACACTGGCACCACCAAAAGCTCATCTGGTGACAACAGTGGCTGACGCATATGGCTCTTCTTGACATCTCCAACATTGTTTGTTGGTGTTCATCATTTCTGCTCGACGTGAATCGACTTTCGTCAAATAACAGCACTGAGGCCCACTGGTCCCTCGTCCAGCGTAATTGCTCCCTGGCCCATGCAACATGATGACGCCTGTGCCCGGTGCTGTGGTTATGTACCCTTGCAGGTCGTCTCGCACGCAGACCACCCTGATTTCGAATGGTCTAACGCAACATATCGGTGCCTCTCACCTCTTTTGAACGTGCTTGGAGTACAGTGGGATTCATAATTCCAGTTTCTCAGGGTATTGTTCACAATGTAGCAGTGATCAGCATGTATATAAAAAAAGATATATCTATTTTTTTCTTGATGTGTGCCTGTCTGTCTGTCTGTCTGTCTGTCTGTCTGTCTGTCTGTCTGTCTGTCTGTCTGTCTGTCTGTCTATCTATCTATCTATCTATCTATCTATCTCTCTCTCTCTCTCTCTCTCTCTCTCTCTCTCTCTCTCTCTCTCTCTCTCTCTCTCTCTCTCTCTCTCTCTCTCTCTCTCTCTCTCTCTCTCTCTCTCTCTCTCTCTCTCTCTCTCTATCTTCCTATCTATCTTCTGAACCAAACCTTACCAGAGTTGGTTTTGCAAAGACTCCAAGACCTCTTCCCAGGCTCAGTCCCCCTGTTTAGTGTGTACCAACATTTGGATGATAGTGTTCCCTCTTTGAAGGGATACCTGGCCTACACCGTGCCTGAGTCAAATTTGGGGTGATTGAGGAAGGACAGCATGCGGAAAAAATATAAATATGGGAGTAGACTATTGGAGTCGAGGAATATAACAGAGGTCAGAAGACAGATAATGAATATTTGCTGATCCATGCAGACTTTATAATTGACCCGAAGGCAAGACGTTTGCACCCAATTTATTTTCTTCCTCAAATCTAACTATGCAGACATATGCCGACCATGTTTCCTCGGATTTCAAACAAAAATTATAGATGAGTTAACTTTTCTCCACGAAGGCAATTATTTAAAGGTGTGCTTTCCCCTCTATTCAGGCCGACCAAATTAAAATGTCATTGCATTGTCTTATTATTTGCAGACAACACTGACCTCCCCCACCACGACATCCTTTCCTCTTGGCCATATTCAACTGATGCGGCCTGATCTTCACCCGTTATGCCAGACAGAAGTTTACACTGTAAATGATTACAAAAGTTATGTTACTTTTATTCCTGTAATTTTTACAGGAATAATTGTGATAGATATAAATATTATTGACGATAAATAAATAATTATTTTCTCTGACAACACTTGTATCATGTCTCATCGTTTATGTTGTCGGTTTGTGCATGGACCCAACCTTGAAAAAAAAAATCTGCAACCACAAGGGACGAGGAGAGGCAAATGATGCTTGGAGGCAGCAAGTCACTTTTGTTGGTCTCCATGGCCTTTCTTTCAGGACCACTAATGGAGAGCAAACATGTAATCACTGGGCCAGTGAGGTTGTAATAATTGGCTTTGACCTTACTGAACACCTCAGCAAATCTATGGTACTCGGAGGGCACCCCTGAAATCAGGCTTGCCATGGGGAGGTGATGAGTGGAGTGGTGCCGCAGAAATTCCCCCATGAAAAACACCAGTTGACCAATCATTGTTGCGGCTGTGATGTCAGAGCCAGAAGAACACAAGGACAAGTGGAATGTGAAGAAGAGAATGCACAGCATAAAGCTGAATGATCTCAGAAGGTGTGCACAGTCTGATCAGTGACGGTGCCAAGCAAATGACCACCAAGGGCTCTGGCAGGGGAAAACAGGTGAGTCCCAGCTTGTTGTTAAGCAGGTCATGGTGATAATGTTTGACCTAGACATCACTAATGTGGCAAGAAAATAAATTAAGTATAGAGTTAGAATGTATTGAGAACCTTCAGGCAGGATAGATGGAGCAAAGTTGGAGGAGTAAAAGAAAGTGGGC
This sequence comes from Hippocampus mohnikei, assembly GCA_026261675.1. Lineage (NCBI taxonomy): Eukaryota > Metazoa > Chordata > Actinopteri > Syngnathiformes > Syngnathidae > Hippocampus > Hippocampus mohnikei. Next base: position 8,131,129 of record JAKGUB010000326.1, read on the forward strand.
TTACTGTTCAACCCTTCATCTCCTGACCTTTATTCTATAGGGCAGTGATTTCCAACCAGTGTGCCGTGGCACATTTGTGTGCCATGAGAGATCATCAGGGATGCCGTGGTAAAATGTCCCATGTCAATTTTATTAGTTTCACTCAAAATTACTTTCGATAAAAAAAAAAAATGTTTTGTTAATTGATCTATGCCAACCACGTACAGTAATAGGCAGAACAATAAAATACTCCTCCACTAAGGACAGAAGATACATAATTTCCCTGTGTACCCACTTTTTATGAATCATTTTGCTAAATACTGTGTCTTTTAAAAAATCCAATTGGGAAACCCCACAGGAAATTATCAATGGCAATTTTATTAATTGGACTAAAAATTGTGTCTATATTAAAAAAGTGTTTTGTTAATTGATCCATGCCAAGTTGCTAATCACATATCATAACAGCCAGAACAGTCAAATGCTTTTCCGCTAGATGACAGAAATTCATAATTGACTTGTGTATCCACTTTTTGAGAATTTTGCTAAGTTATGTGCTTGTGTTTTTTTTTTTCTTTTCTGATATGAAATATGTGCCTTGGCTCAATAAAAGTTGGGAAACAGTGCCACAGGGGATGAAATGAAGTGGCCGGAACGACCACATACAGGAAGAAGTTAGCCTGGTAATGTGTTGTATTTCCACAATGGGCATATAATTTTTGTTTGTATTCATTCATTCATTTTCCGAACTGCTTTATCCTCACTAGGTTTGCGGGGGGCGCTGGAGCCTATCCCAGCTGTCTTCGGGCAGTAGGCAAGTGGACACCCTGAACCAGTTGCCAGCCAATCGCAGGGCACACAGAAACGAACAACCATCCGCGGTCACAGTCACACCTAGGGACAATTTGGAGTGTTCAATCAGCCTGCCATGCATGGTTTTGGAATGTGGGAGGAAACCGGAGGACCCGGAGAAAACCCACGCAAGCACGGGGAGCAAATGCAAACTCCACACAGGAAGGCCGGAGCCTACCTCTGCACTGTGAAGTCGACGTGCTAACCACTCGACCACCGCCTCTTTATCCTTTGCGCTGCAGTCGATGTAAATAATTTTATATAAGGCATACAATTTTACAATAATTGTAAAAGTATTATTCCTGAATATTTATTTTACTTTGAACCACTCAACATGTTCAGTGGCATCAGCGCTATACATACACATATACCGTATTTTCACGACCATTCGGCGCACCGTATTGTAGGGCGCAGTCTCGGTAACGGGTGCTATTTCTGTGTTTGACACATACACAAAACGCACTGTATTATTGGGCGCAGCCAGGCATGGTAAAACACACCAGCTTAAACATACGGCATGCATGCACACACGCTAGAAACACGTTTTTAATAATAATAATAATAATACATTTTATTTGTAAGCGCCTTTCATAGCACTCAAGGACACTTTACAAGCAAGAGCAAATAATTAAAATCACAGCAAACATTAAAATCACAGATAAAATTATAAATAAAAGAAGAGATAAATTAAGTAGAGTATGCGAGTCTGAATAGGTGGGTTTTGAGCTGGGTTTTGAAAGTGGGAAGAGAGTCAATGTTGCGAATATCGGGTGGAAGTGAGTTCCAGAGTTTGGGGGCAGAGCGGCTGAAGGCTCTGCACCCCATTGTGCTAAGACGGGCAGAGGGTATAGAGAGGTGGAGGGAGGATGAGGACCTGAGTGAGCGAGAGGGAATGGAAATCTGAAGAAGATCTGAGAGATAGGGGGGGGCAAGGTTATGGATGGCTTTAAATGTATAGAGAAGTATTTTGAAGTTGATTCTAAGTTTGACTGGGAGCCAGTGGAGCTGTCGGAGGATGGGGGTGATGTGATGGAAGGAGGGGGTTCTGGTGATGATCCGGGCTGCTGAATTCTGAACAAGTTGAAGTTTATGGAGGAATTTGTGATGGACACCGAGAAGAAGTGAATTGCAGTAGTCGATGCGGGAGGTGATGAGACTGTGGACAAGGATAGCAGTGGTGTGGGGAGTGAGAGAGGGACGGAGACGGTTGATGTTACGGAGGTGGAAATAAGCGGACCGGGTAATGTTATTGATGTGGGAGTGGAAAGATAGTGAGCTGTCGAGGATGACACCCAGGCTCTTGACCTGAGGGGAAGGTGATACAGTGGAGTTATCAATTGTGAGGAAAAAACTGTCGGCTTTGCGTAAGGTGGATTTGGTACCGACGAGGAGGAGTTCTGTTTTATTGCTGTTTAACTTGAGGAAGTTATGGGTGAACCAGGATTTGATTTCTGAGAGACAGTGAGAGAGGGAGGAGGGTGGGAGTGAGGCGTCGGGTTTGCTGGAGAGGTAGAGCTGGGTGTCATCCGCGAAGCAGTGAAAGTGAATGCCAAATTTGCGAAAAATATTGCCAAGTGGAAGAAGGTAGATAATGAAAAGGAGGGGACCCAGGACAGAACCCTGGGGTACACCAGAAGTGACGGGGAGGGATTGTGAAGTGAAGGAATTGAGTTGGATGAACTGAGAGCGGCCAGTGAGATATGAGTGGAACCAACTTAGTGGGGTTTGGGTGATGCCTAAGGAGGAGAGTCTATTAAGGAGGATGGGGTGTGAAATGGTATCGAAAGGCAACAGAAGCAACAGAAGCAAAACTGAGTTCAGTTGTACTTTATTTAGCCATTTTACAATGTAGTCACGTTTTTCTCTTCACCTCTTACACGCTCACCCTTCACTCATTGGCGACTGGTACCTGATAGGGGCGTGCCTTTAGGATCCTCTTACACACGCCCACCCTTCACTCATTGGCGAACTTCCGCATGCCTGTCGTCACTCACGCCCGCCTTTTCTCTATATAAACAGCGTGTCGGCCAGAAGCGCTCTCAGTCAGGCTTTGGAACTCGGCTCATACACTAGACGCTCCGCATTATAAGGCGTCCTGTCCATTTTGGAGAAAATTTCTGACTTTTAATGGCGCCTTATAGTCGTGAAAATACGGTAGTTCTTATTTTTTCTTTGTATTTTTGCCCAATAAAAGCGTGGTAAAAAGTATTTTTGTACAATAAAAGTGGTACTGTGCTATGACCAAAACATATACAGGTATATACAGTGTATATCTATATATCTATATCTATATATATCTATATATATATATATATATATATAGATATATATATAGATATAGATATAGATATATATATATATATATATATATATATATATATATATATATATATATATATATATATATATAGAGATATAGATATATATATAGATATATATTAGAGCTGTCAATTTAGCGCGGTTTTATTGGCATTAATTTAAATGAATTTTATCGGGATTAAAAATTTTCTCGCGAGATTAACGCCGCAGACGTCACAGCGGATGTTACGTTGCTCTATAAATAAACCAGAAACAAAACATCAATCACTCTGCTCAGGTCCACGCACGTTTGTTTTGCCAGCCACGGCAGCGCGAGACACAAAACGGATACTTAAATAGTTTATGAATGGAAAGTTTACTTTTAAAAAGTTGCCAGATTGTTCCAATGACAAGACCAAAGTTACCTGTATGTTTTGCAGTCGTAAACTGAGCTATCATCATAGCACGTCGAGTCTGAAATACCACTTAATGGCCAAGCACACAGCTGACGTGCGTAACTCCGCCCCCTCGTCTCAGACCGACAGCTATGGATCATTTCAAAGCAATCAGCGTGGGCTAAAATGTTGCTAGAACAGGGGTGTCTTTATTTAGCTCATTTTTGCATAGTTGTCATGTTTGTCCGTCTGCAATCTGACGTTTAAACGAAGTAAATTGCATTTCAGCTTGGGTTTCATGCTGGCGCTCCACTTCCGGGATTGAGTTTTGGGAGTTGTAGTTCTTTTGTTCGATTCCACTTTATGTTTGTGTTGTATGGTTTCTTACGTTTAAAACAATGAATAATGATGACGATAATGATACATAGTGAAATCAGGGTTGATTAAATTATTTATTAAACGTATTGTTAAATAAAGGTATTAATTAATGTCAATTATATACATATTTACTTTGTGATGCAGAAAGACAGATATATTATTTTTTTACTGCATTTATGTGTAGTTTAGGTTATTACCTGCTTCTGATACTTCTGTTACAGCTACTACTACTACTACTTCTGCTGCAAAGTGCTCCAATAAATGATCAAAAAAGTACAGAACGAGAGATCCTTCCATGCTGACCGACAATCCCTATTCAGGGGCCGTGAAAATTATAGGCTGAGTACTAGTTTACCTTAGATGTGCACTTTATATTGCGCTGTTTTGATTCCATAAAAGAGCTGTTCAAGCAGCTGTTGTGTGACAAAATATTTTTTTCACTGTTGTTGATGGACAGTAATATTGTGTGAGAGATGATGTGTGAATAACTGCTCCAAGTGAAAAATGTTCATGTAAAATTGAAAATCGAAATTATTTCAGTAAATATTTGCATTTTGCACATAGGAAACTGATTCATGATTCCATGTTGATGAGAGCATTAAAATGGGGGGAAATAGGACAAAAAATATAAAAGGAAATTCAGAAATGATAAAAAATGCGTGAGTAATCATGATTAATTTTTAGTTAATTTGAATTAATTATGACAGTTGAGTTTTTAATTAGATTAAATATTTTAATCGTTTGACAGCTCTAATATATATATTAATCAAATAAATCTTTACCATCATCACCATACAGTAAAGGAATAAGGACCTGTCTGTGTGCTCTGCGATTGGCTGGGAACCGGTTCAGGGTGCCCCCCGCTTAGTGCCCGAAGACGGCTAGAATAGGCTCAAGCATGCCCCTTGTGAGGATAAAGCGGATCAGAAAATTGATGGATGGATTGTTGGATGTTGCGATTTGTTTCTGGTGCCTAATCCAATCACATTTGTTAGTGCCATGTTTTTATAAAATATATTTTGCACCAACACATTTTGGTTGCGCCTTAAAAAATAAAAATATAGTTTACATTGGAAAGAGAGACAATTTGAAGTGCTTTTTTTGTCTTTATTGGATTATTGTTTACAAGTATATGGTCTGTTTACAACTCCATGTTCTTCCTCGCTGCGTGCCTGTGTCAGCCACGCGCACAATAAACTGCTCTCTCGATACAATTTCATTGGCTGAGTCATCATGTGGATATTATAATTCATGTGATTTGTCTGTCTAATTCCTGTGTGCTCACATTTGTAATCATAACGACCAGGAAAGATCTACGGAATGTTGTGCCGGTTCAATTGCTGTTCGTCAAAATGATCTTGTCTGGACGAGCAACAAAGTTGACCTTTCGAAGACCCCTCCTCTCAACTAAAAGGTATGAAGTACAGACAAAACACCGAACCAACCTGTTCATACTTTATTTCAAATTTTGTGACAGCGTAAGCAATGTCCTGTCTTCAAAACATTTCGTTGCTCATATTCATTAAAGATACAAATTATTTTCAACAGCACAAATAACTTTCACACTGAGACAAATGTGGAGCGGACAACCTAAATTGTTGAAATACAAATTCAAGGATGACAAGGAATGGGTCCAACGGTGCAAACGGTTCAGATTTCAGTGTCCATGAATGACAGTCTTATTTTTTATAGCAGCTGTTGGCTGTTTTAGCCAGGAAATCAATCAGTAAAATGGCTTCCAAGCAGATCTATTGCCTGTCTTAAGTTCAACACAGAGGCGCACAAATTTGTTTTTGTTGAGGTTGTCGCTCAATTGAATCAACCATAGGCCTTCAGATCTGGAGGGAAATTGAAATCTTTTGTCGGAGAGGGCGCCTGGTCGAGGACAGCAACATTAGACCATTTGCTATTGGAATATTATGTGTGTTCGGTTGTTGGGTGCGTTATCACCTGAGGCAAACAGGTCCTCAATGAGTAACCAGACAAGGTATTCATCAAAAGGCCTTCCCTGATGACAAAACTCAGTGCTTTTCTTTACCTGGTCCTCCTCTCACTCACTTAACTCTTAAAATGCCGGGGCGTTTTGTAAAAAGAGAAACTCCAGCGTGGCAGCCAATTTACAGCATTGTGACTGATCTTTCAGGGCTCACAGAATATTGTGTTTTATGACCATAGAAAATGAAAGATTAGATTTTCTTCTTTTATCAGAAAAAAAAATGTGTTTCTATTTTTATTTTATTTTATTTTTCCAATCAGCAATAGAACAGGGGTTGATTAAACCCAACATACCTATGTTGCACCAAAAACGCAGAAAACGATTTTATGGCCACAGTGATTTTTATGCTAATAATGTTTGGTTTTGTGGACACCTTAAACATCCAAACAGTCTTATTCTACAAAATACCAACAACATTGAAAATGTGCTTTTGATGTCAAAACAATATCTTTACACTGAATCACCAGTAGCCACAGAAGTAGTAGTAGTAGTAGTATTTAGTAATGTGCGCGTGTAAGTGACCCAATTCCGCCATATGCTGGCTTTAGTTGATTTTTTGTTGTTGTTTTTTTTAAAGCTTGTAGATGTCTTCATATCTGGACTATCATTATTTGTAAGAAATCTTTAGAAGAAGATCCTTTGGGTCAAGTTACAGAAGCGTTTGGAGTCAAGGCATTTCCAACTTTGAAAATAAGTTCAAAATGGCGTATGTAAAGCGTGGGGCTCCAGGAGACTTTTTGATTATCAAGCAATATTGCATTTAGCTGCCAACACAACCACCATCGGACACCAGACTGATCTTGACTGGATCCGGTAAGGAACAATTATGGTGACGGATGAAAAGAAATTTCCGTCCATGCTTAGATGGTCCTTTTTAAACAACTTCTCATCCCTCTGTCCTCCATCCCCAAAATGGGTGGGGACTATATTACAAATTGACAGTACAAAATAACACATATATCACACACACAACACAACTAACACTCCTGTCGAAAGGAATTTTTTTCTTTAAGAGAACTGTGTTTATGTTTTAACCACTGATTGATTTGCATACATTGTATCATATTTATGCGTTATATTTGGCCCAATGCTTTTCTTTCAAATGCAAATTAAGAATATTACTCAGACTGCACTTTTTCACCTATACAGTCTTGCTAAAATCCATCCCATTTTATCTGCTGATGACGCAGAAGTGCATTTGTTCTGTCTTGCTGAGATTATTGCAACGTATTGCTCTCTGGTCTTCCAATGTCTAGAGTTAACCCTATGTTGCATACGGGTTACTTCAGTAACCACATTCAAGTTACCAGTTTTAGTTTTTAAATCCACCGCGAGATGTCTCTAGCGTGCGCAACAGCAAAAGCAACATGGCAGACTCCATGAGGAAAAGGTGAGTGTGAAAGAGGGTCCACAAAATGTTGAATAATTTCTACCCGTGAGATGAAAAGGTCCAAATACCCTATTGTACTTGTGCAGAAGAGTATATAGAACATATAGAACACAATAAATAACAGTTTCTATGTGTTACCTATCAGTACTGCCATGCTTTTTGGCAAGGTAATTGTAGTGATTAAGTTATTATGCACACGAAGTACCTGCACTTTGGTTTTCCCAAAATTGTGAATTTATTATGATATTTGGCCATAATCTACCCTAAATTTAAAAACAAACCACAATTGAATAACTCCTGCAGAAGCCATGCAACATAGGGTTAAACGTCTGCAGTTAGTCCAAAATGCTGCAACTGGACTCCCGCCGATGAAGAGGAAGTTTGGTCACATTACCTCGATACTAGCCAACCTTGGCTTCCGGGCCACTAAGATGCGATTTTCAGGTTTTGCTATTTACTCATAAAATATTACACAGCTAAGCACTTTCCAATCTCATTCATTCAGTGACACTGTATGTTTTCCTCACCATAATCTTCTTTCACAACAGGCTGGTCTTTTCATGATCCCGAGAGCCAAAAAGAAGTCTGCAGGTTCTAGAGCGTTTTCTGTGCAGCCTCCAGTATTCTGGAATGTCCTACCCATGGAAATTAAAGCACCGACCACAGTAGAAATGTTTAAAACCCAAATTAAGACTCATTTGTACACTCTTGCATTTAGTTGAACCACATGTTGGCTGTTTGACTGCCGCTTCCTCTGTTTAACCTTTCCCCTTCTCACTAGTCTATAGAGGGAGGCTAGGTGATGATGACCCAATTTGGATTCTACTCCGATCGATGTGGACAAGATTTGGACAGACTGAGCTGGACAAGTTCTGGGTGGACCACCTACTCGGAGGTGTTGCTTTGAAGATTTCTTCATTGACCAACCGGGCCGGGTTTAGAGGAAAACCCGCCTCTCCGAAAGCGTCATCCTGCAGTGTTTCATCTTATTAAATTTTTTATATCATTCTAGGTTACACTGTATAGTACAATTTTACAAATGTTGCCCACTTGGCATCCATTGCAACCTGATCGTCCTGGAAAGGCGATTCTTCCATCTAAGGCCCCTTCTCAAGGTTTCTCATTTTCCCCAAGATGAAGTTTTTTTTTTAGTTTTTCCTTTCCCTCCTGGGGGTTAAGATCAGGGGATGTTGTGAATATATGTCAATTTTGGGCATTTGAAGCCCTTTGAGACGTTTTGTGATTAAGAGCTATTTAAATAAATTTGACTTGACTTATATGTGTGACTCAGTGGCTTGAAAAATATTCAGGAGAAAAACAGATTCTAAATCCGAAGACATTTGAAGTCAAGCTGCATGCTTTAACAAAGTACGTTTTCTCGTTGATGTGCGACTGTCCGAGAGTCATGGCCAGGGAGTTTTTGAATGACAGCCAACTGAGATGACCAGATTGATGCAGGCAAGGCTTGATCTAGTGCCTTAACCAGATAGGACCTTTTATCTGTACAACGCATGTACAAAGGAAGCGTGCTTAAACCGAAGCACTGGCCTTTACTATGCTATTTATTTGTTGTGACAGTTTGGCTCTCCTTCGCTACTACCCTGCAGAAGGAGAGGTCAACCATGATGCACAGCTCTGTGTCTTTCCTGTGTGCTAAAAATAAATAAATAAATAAATAAATCTCTCTTTACATAATATTCGGCTATAAAGCAGCTGGCCGTCAACTGTGATTACATACCTAAGGCTGTGCATAATTCATGTCGCCGTTTAAAATCCATTACAAGTAATTTACTCCCTTCAAAAACATTCCATTATCGATCATCTTAACTGTCAGTGCTGCTTCATGACCTCAAAGATTTCCTGCTGGGTGATTACTGCAGCGTGGCTGGATCACAAACATAAGGCGTGAAACTCATAATGGAAAATCCACCTTGTCGTCAGCAGTCAAGACAGTTCGGTTCTCTGATTATTATTAAGTCAATATAGTGTTTTATCAAAACAGTTTAAGAAAATGTGACTGCCACTTCCAAATATCTATTCTTATTTGTTATACATGAAATTGGCATTGAAGCCATGTGTGTGTGTGTGTGTGTGTGTGTGTGTGTGTGCATATGCATATATATATATATATATATATATATATATATATATATATATATATATATCGTATTTATTTAAAAGGCTTCAATGAAAAACCTCTGAAATCAGTCAGCAATTAGAAGGCTGCTCAGTTTAAAGAGTTCTGAGTTCATTTTGAAGCTGAGAGGTAAATAACTTTATTTTTATGACGTGAACATTTACGTTCTACATTTACATTGGGAATTTTATGAAGAACGCCATAAGGAAATTACCTACGGTGAAAAGAGCAGCAAAGAATGAGAATTTAATAACATTCTAAAAATGAGCAATCTACCCCAGGTGACTTTGGTCAGATGGCGGACTACACCCTGAACTGGTTGCCAGCCAATCGCAGGGCACATACAGAGACGAACAACCATTCACTCCGACATCCGCATCCATAGAGTTACTGAATGGGAACCAAGCCCAAAGCGCCTCAAATTGGTCAAATTGCAATGCGGCATTGCCGTAATGCCCTGCGCTCAGAGCGTGGTCTGCGTTCAGGGAGTGGTGGCCCTGTCCACGAACATGAAAAGCACGGGAACACGAAGAACACTGCCATATAAGCCTGATTTAGATCTATGCTCCCCAGCATGCATTGCGTTTGTTTAATGTATTTAATAAATGATGCTGTAAGGATGTCAACCGTTGGTTGTCATGTGTGTTTGTGTTACTAGTCGTTGAATGTGTGTCATATTTAACGCATTCATGTTTGATTTATGTTGCAGTCTTTTTTATTCAATAAAAACCGTGACTTTAATAGGTTTGTAAAATTGTGATTTACAGGCCAATTTTAAGAACGACAGTGCTTTTTCAGTATTTTTGACAAGCATGTCAAAAGCATAACAAATCTGACACCAAACCTTTTCAAAATAAATTCGGTATAAGAGACTTTAAAACCAAGGTATCGTGTTACCTGTACAATCTGGCTATTTATTTTGTCGTTGTGTGACAATATTTGACTAATTTGTGATTTGCGTCCGAGAATCTTTTATACTTTCCATAATCATTTTGCAGGCGGATTAAACCCATTTGTGCGCCTAATCCATTTTAGATTGTTACACCAGCTGCACTTGTGTCTTCCCTCATTGCATTGACTACGTGTTTGTGTGTGTGTGTGTGTGTGTGTGTGTGTGTGTGTGTGTGTGTGTGTGTGTGTGTGTGTGTGTGTGTGTCTTCCTGTGTCTTCTTGCCTGGCAGTGCTAACCTCATCATGCTTCTAACCAATATACTCACTATCTCTCCTCTGGATGTGTTCGACCCATGTAATTCTGGTCTCTCGAATTTTGTCTCTTAAAAAACATCTCACCTCGGCTTTCCCTCTGATGAGCTAATTTCAAATCCCTTCCAAATTGGCCATTAATTTTGAGAACATTGAACATCTTCATTGCTGTCACATCCAGCTCTGCCTCCTGTCTCGTCAGTACTCTTCTGTCATAAACGCAACTTTCCTCCACTCATTTCCACACTCACCTTTGCTCTGGTCTGTTGAATTTAAGTATTTTTAAAGTCCGTTACCCATACAATGCATACATGCATTCTATTTTACTTTGGCTAATCTTCATTCCGCTCAAGTGTTGGCCTCTGCCTTTCTTAATGTTCCTCCACTTGCTCACAGCAACCTCGCCGACCCCCCCAAAAAACTTTTTCACACCTCTTTTCTGGAATTTCATCCTTTTCCGACAGATGTATTGTGGTGTTTCAGCACCAAATCACAATGTGACCGTATTTCATCATCTGCATTTTAATACACGATGCAATTAGAGCTTAGTGGGATTTTAATGAGATGCAGATGAGCCAGCTGACCCTCTTTGAAGGCATGTCTTCAGCAAGGATGTGTGTGAGGGAGGAATAAGGTGGGAACATTGCACAGATGTGACTCGAGAGAAAAAGATGGGTCATTTTCAGAAAGAAAATGAAAAATCATCACGTCACTGTTCGCTCACGATGAGCGCCGCTTTAGGGAAGATAGCATATCTTTGCACTCCATGAGGGCAAATTATTATTATTATTATTATTAGTAGTAGTAGTAGTAGTAGTAGTAGTAGTATTTATTGTAAAAGACTGATGTCAACATACAGCATACACATTTCCTTAGTCCTGCAAATTCAAAACAGCGAGGAAATTAACACTGGCAACAGATCACGATCAAAGCAGAAACAGATACTAATTAACAGCAGAAAACGACCTCTGACCCAAACACTCACTCACTAATTAACTTCAAACATCATCTCTTTGTATCAATATTGGAATCAGCTCTCCATAACAGGAGTTACATTGCTCTCAATTGGATAACAAGATTATACTTCTCTTAAAGGGAAGAGTTATGGTAGGGCTGTTGGATTATTCTCCATGGATTTTGCACAGGGCATTTTAATAAATTAGGAAGATCTGCAGACAGAATTTGTTCATATATGCGTAGTTTTCATAGTTGCTCTTTATCTGATTAGAGAGAATGCGCACGTGCAGAAAAAAATAGGCCATTGACATATGCTATTGCAGATAAATAAAAATGTGTACATTAACCCTTTCATGCACCCTGTACACTAATAACGTGATAATCTGTCCACTGAAAGGGTTAAATGCACATTCTAGCATTGTGCAGTAGGTACAGGCAGAACTGGGCACTGGGTAATATGAGGTAACCAACAAAAAAGGTCTGTAACAGGCATGCGGGCGGTGTGTTGTGGTAGTACAGTACAATAATTGTTTTTTTTTTTTTTTTTTGTTAAAAGGAATGAATTGTATCAAGGCAGATGTTATTTTATTCCAAAAGTCTGCTGGCGTCGACGCCAAGTGGCCCTGCACTTTTCATCACTGATCAGACAGATTGGTACTACTGCTTGGTAAATAATTATGGATGCTATAAAATATAGGTTACCATGTGGGATTATGAAGTTCTAAATAACTCGTTGCTGAAGATGAAAAAAAATGTACACTCATGCTCTCACTGTGATCTCGTTTTCAAAACGCAAAGCCCAATTCCAATGATGTTGTGAGATTGGGTATTCAATTCATACATTCATTTTCCAATCCGCTTAATCCTCACAAAGGTCGTCGGTGGTGCTGGAGCCTATCCCAGCTGTCTTCGGACAGTAGGCGGGGACACCCTGAACTGGCTGCCAGCCAATCGCAGGGCACACAGAGACGAACAAACATCCGCGCCCACACTCACACCTAGGGACAATTTTGAGCGTTAAATCAGCCTGCCATGCATGTTTTTGGAATGTGGGAGTAAACCAGAGTACCTGGAGAAAACCCACGCAGACTTGGGGGGGAACACGCAAACTCCACACAGGAAGGCCGGAGCTGGAATTGAACCTGATACCTCTGCACTGTGAGGTCGACACGCTAACCACTGAGATTGGGTAAAATGTATATGAAATCAGAATAGCGGTACTATGTTTTACAAATCATTTTCAGTCTGTGTTGAACTGAATATACTAACAAAGCCATTGTTTTTTAAATTAATTAATTTTAAAATATTTTTTTTTTTTTTTTTAAATCAAATGTGACCTGTTCCAAAAAAAGCTGGGACAGGGCAACAACTGGGACTATTTGGTCAGTATGGTACATTTTTTTTGAAAATCAAAACTCTCTTTGATCAGGTAAATGAAACCTGCTTGTAGGGCTGGACATCCGCGCCCACATATCAATACATAACACGATCGATACGGGATCAATATCAATTTTAATTGCGCTTGACATAATATTGATCTAATAAAAAAATATATATATACTGTATCAGGAAACAAACCCTGACTTGGAATTCTGCATGCTGCCGGCAGAGGCTACATTTTGACGTTTAGATTTGTGCCAAAATTGCAAGTACTTAAGAGTACATCTAGAGCAAAAAAAGTGTGTTTTCAGTGCACAAGAACCATTTCTGTGAACCTTGTCCACCGAACCATCAAAGAAGAATTGTGTACATGTGAGTTGCATTCAGGAAGAAAACTGCTTTAACCGCGTAACTTGCCCTGTGAATAAAAATAGGGCCCTCTATGTTTGATTTACATCGTCTCTTCCTTCAATGGGTTTCTCTTGCTTGTCTCTGCATAACTTTTGTGGTGCATTGGCACTTCTTTAATAAGAATTTCACGAACTGATAGATGGCCAATTTCAGGTGAATGGCCAGGATTCCAAGTAAGCAGTTGCAAAAACAGAGGTAACAGTCCTGGGGGCACATCCAGGTGAATTAAACATTTATGTATAATCCTCCCCATAAAATATGTGAGGAAGTAGCAGCCAAAATATTGTGCACTCCGTTGCTGAAAATTAAAGAAAGGGGGAATGTGTTTACAAGCTTTCATTTTTTCATTGCTGAGTGACAGAGTTGCTCAGTTCAGCGCAAACACGAAAGGTTCACAAGAGGATGAAGTACTTGCTTTAGAGAAATACAGAGCAGCACAAAAACCCTAAAAGCTAGTTCTAAGCAAAGGATCAGTTCTTTTATGTGAGACCTTTTATACTGAGAGTGACAGACGCATGTGTATGAACAATGATTTGAATATAAGGCTTGAAAATGTGGGCGAAACATGGTAGCAACAGCATTCTGTACTATTCCTGTCAGAATGCGACCATACAAATGATAAAAGGAAATAGTCCCACCTGTCATGGCAAATGTGATGCAGAGGTGAGCTGCTGCACAGATGCCTCATAGAGTATTTTAACATTGTTAACTGTAAAAATGAAGGTAATGTTATGAATGGATGAATTTTTGTTTTGAACATGTATATGACACAAGTATTCATTCATTCATCTTCCGAACCGCTTGATCCTCAGTAGGGTCGCGGGGGGTGCTAGAGCCCATCCCAGCTGACCCTGGGCAGTAGGCGGGGGACACCCTGAATCGGTTGCCAGGCAATCGCAGGGCACACAGAGACGAACAACCAACACGCTCACACTCACACCTAGGGACAATTTAGAGTGCTCAATCAGCCTGCCATGCATGTCTTTGGAATGTGGGAGGAAACCGGAGCACCCGGAGAAAACCCACGCAAGCCCGGGGAGAACATGCAAACTCCACACAGGGAGGCCAGAGCTGGAATCGAACCCTGTACCTCTGCACTGTGAAGCCGACGTGCTAACCACTGGACTACCGGGCCGCCTATGACACGTAATTGAACTTTTATAAGTATCTCATCATATTTCAGCACAATAACCAAGATAGGACCAAGGAACAATGCAATACACGCAGTGATTTTTTTTTTCAAATAACCCTATGTATGATAAAAAAAAAAATGCTGTGGGACACAGATCAATAAGTTCTAACAATTGAATACTTGACCCTGAGCGTTGATTTCAAATTAGCCTGCATTGTGATGACTATAATTTAATATATTCTGTCATAGTTAGTACTTTGTAGTTACCTGTTTAAAAAAATAGCAACTTAATCCAAGTACCACAATATTAAAATAATGTAGTATACAAAAAAACACCAGAGGAAAACAAAGTCTATCAATCGACTCCGTTACCAACTGCACCAGGTGGCATGGCTCAGTGCTCGAGTTGTCATGTCCCCTCCCAGGGATTTTTGGTTCAATCCTCCGGCCATGTCAAAGCATGCCTGAGCAAGATACTGAAGCTCCTGATGCTAGTGTTCAACTGGTTAGCACGTCAGCCTCACAGTGGCGGATGCTGGTCTGTCAAGGAGGGGAAGCTTAATTTCGGCCTACATCATAAAATGTGTCCGTTTATTTCTTCGTGAATTCTACTCTGTTTCTTTTCAAGAACATGATCTGTGACCCTATCATACCAACAAGGCGTCTTTTCCAGGGTCTTTACTGGGGTGATATAAGTCAGTCTGCAAACACAAGCAACTACAATAAAACACACCAGAAATAAAAGATTAATCTGTCGCTAGTCGTTTTCAACAAAGAGAGTGTCGCTCAGATGATTAGAGGAAGTCTCCAGTTCAACTCAGAACAAAATGAGAATTGAAAAATGCTCCCACGGATGCCTACACCAAAAGATCGATGATTGGCTCATTTTATTGTCTCTCATCATTGTACGAGGTAGGCATTAGCATGAAGGGTCTTGCCTAAGGACCCACACTGGAAGATGTTATGTGCTCATTTTTGCCCCAAGCGGGATTCGAACCCCCGTCTCCCGTATGCCAAACCAACTGAGCTATCCAGCCGCTCTGTACATATATATATATATATATGTATATATGTATATATATATGTATATATATGTATATATGTATATATATATGTATATATATATATGTACAGAGTGGCTGGATAGCTCAGTTGGTTTGGCATACTGAGACGGGGTTCAATCCGCTTAAGCTAAATAAGCATCTATACATATATATATATATATATATATATATATATATATATATGTATGTACAGAGCGGCTGGATAGCTCAGTTGGTTTGGCATACGGGAGACGGGGGTTCGAATCCCGCTTGGGGCAAAAATGAGCACATAACACCATCCAGTGTGGGTCCTTGGGCAAGATCCTTCACGCTAATGCCTACCTCATACAATGATGAGAGACAATAAAAAAATGAATGACATGCCGGCTCAGACGTCGCCCGGCCAAACAAGGTCTGCGTCAGGTGCTGGGGAACCAGAGCACCTTGATGAAAAATGGGCTACTGGAACAAAGCGGAGATGGGCGAGATGCGATAACATGGCTCTGTTGGAATGCTACTACTCAAGCAACCCTAGTCAGAGGGGTTACATGCAGAGGATGCAGGCTGAATGGTTACTTCGAAACCCACAGTCACGGTTGACCACGAAACAACTAGTAACTCAGTGTTCCAACATCTACAAACGGCAATTGCTGTCACAACTTGAGATTGATGAGGTACAATGCAGGTTCCATGGTGAAGGGCCCCAGGCTGCCAGATCAGAGGAGGAGGTCATACCAGAGATTGGGAGGCAAGCCCCAATGAATGCAGATGATGAGATTGGGAGGCCAGCCCCAATGAATGAAATGCTGAGCAAGGCAGCAACTGACCTGAAAGCTAAGATCATGGCGAGGATGAAAGCTGGGCAACCTAGAAACCGATTACAACGGCTATGTGAAGTACCACCTGAAAGTCTCATGGAAAGTGTGAATGCAGCACTGAGGCGATTCCTACCACAACGATCACCGAAACCAATGAGCTGATATACGCTTCAGCATCAGTGATCCTAGAAATCCTTGGCTATCGGAGCAACTATGAGACACGTTACCCACCATGGAAAAGACGGTTGGAGGCTAAGATCAAGGCGGCTCGGAAAGATGTGAGTCAATTGACGGAGGCCCAGAGAGGTGTGATGAAAAGGCCGATACCTGAGAGGTACACCCAGATGACCATACCTGAAGCACTCGAAACTGCCAAACAAAGGCTCCAAGCCTTGTCCAGTCGCCTAAAGAGGTACACGAAAGAGAATGAGGCCAGGCGAATAAACAGGCTGTTCGCAACACAACCTGCGAAAGTGTACGCTCAGTCGCAGGGTCCTAACAGCAGAGCTGACCCACCAAGACTGGAAACTGAAAGGTACTGGAAAGGAATATGGGAGAGGGAGGTTGCACATAACAGCAGTGCACAATGGCTGGTGACCCTGAGAGAGGAGCACAGCAACCTCCTGAGCAGAACCCAGTTACCATAACAGTGGCAGACATACAGGAAAGAGTCTCAGATATGAAAAACTGGACAGCACCAGGCCCGGACATGGTCCACACCTACTGGCTAAAGAAACTCAAAGCACTCCATGAGCGCCTAGCAACACAAATGAACCAGTTGCTGAAGGATGGGACTCACCCAGGATGGCTTACTGAAGGGCGAACGATCCTGATCATGAAGGATCCCTCAAAGGGTACAGTCCCATCCAACTATCGGCCAATAACCTGTCTCTCCACAACATGGAAGCTCATGTCAGGCATCATAGCGGCTAAGATAAGTGGACACATGGATCAATACATGAGCGAAGCACAGAAGGGCATTGGTAGAGATACCAGAGGAGCCAAACATCAGCTCCTGGTTGACAGAACAGTCGCACAAGACTGCAGGTCCCGACATACCAACCTGTGCACAGCCTGGATTGATTACAAGAAAGCCTACGACTCGATGCCACATACATGGATCACTGAATGCTTGGAGTTGTATAAGGTGAACAGGACCCTAAGAGCCTTCGTTGCGAACTCGATGAGGACGTGGAAAACCACACTTGAAGCCAATGGCAAGCCACTTACCCAAGTGTCCATCAAATGTGGCATATACCAAGGTGATGCACTCTCCCCACTGCTGTTCTGCATAGGACTGAACCCCTAAGCCAAGTAATCACCAAAACAGGCTACGGATACCGCCTCAAAAATGGAGCTACGATCAGTCACCTCCTCTACATGGATGACATAAAGCTGTATGCTAAGAGCAAAGGGACATAGACTCCTGATCCACACAACCAGGATCTACAGCAGCGACATCGGGATGTCATTCGGGCTTGAGAAATGTAGTCGGATGGTGACTAAGAGAGGAAAGGTAGTCCGCACTGAAGGGTCTCACTCCTGAAGGAACAATAGCAGACATTGAGGACAGCTACAAGTACCTCGGTATACCACCAGCGAATGGCAACCTCGAACTGGCAACAAGGAAAGCGGCTACGGCCAAATACCTCCAGCGGGTGAGGCAAGTCCTAAGAAGCCAGCTCAATGGCAAGAATAAGACCCGGGCAATAAACAGCTATGCCCTGCCAGTGATCAGATACCCTGCAGGAATAATCAGGTGGCCAAAGGAAGAGATTCAGACCACGGATGTTAAGACCAGCTCCTAACCATGCATGGAGGGTTCCATCCCAAATCCAGCACCCTGAGACTGTACGCAAGCTTGAAAGGAAGGAGGCCGGGACTAGTGAGTGTGAGAGCCACTGTCAGGATGAAACATCCAAGCTCCATGAATACATCAAGGAGAAGGCTCCAACGGATGATGTACTCAGAGAATGTCTCAGACAATGGGAACAGAGGATGAGGTGCTGGAAGAGGGACCATCATGGGAGGACAAGCCCCTACACGGGATGTACCACCGGACCATAAGTGAAGTGGCTGATCTCAAGAAGTCCTATCAGTGGCTAGAGAGGGCTGGCCTGAAGGACAGCACAGAGGCACTCATCCTGGCTGCTCAGGAGCAGGCCCTGAGCACCAGAGCCATTGAGGCCCAGATATACCACACCAGACAAGACCCAAGGTGTAGGTTGTGCAAAGAGGCACCCGAGACGATCCAACACATAACTGCAGGGTGTAAAATGCTGGCAGGAAAAGCCTACATGGAACGCCATAACCAGGTGGCTGGCATAGTCTACCGAAACATCTGTGCCGAGTATGGACTGGAAACCCCAAGGTCAAAATGGGAAACACCTCCCAAGGTGGTGGAGAATGACCGAGCGAAGATCCTGTGGGACTTCAGATCCAGACTGACAAGATGGTAATGGCGAACCAACCGGATATTGTGATCATTGATAAAGGGCAGAAGAAAGCCGTTGTAGTGGATGTAGCGGTCCCAAGTGATGGAAACATCAGAAAGAAGGAACACGAGAAACTCGAGAAATACCAAGGGCTCAGAGAGGAGCTGGAGAGAGCCTGGAAGGTAAAGGTGACAGTCGTGCCTGTGGTGGTCGGAGCACTCGGGGCAGTGACCTCCAAACTAGATGAGTGGTTGCAACAGATCCCGGGAACAACATCGGACATCGCAGTCCCGAAAAGCGCAGTACTGGGAACAGCAAGGATACTGTGCAGAACCCTTAAGCTTCCTGGCCTCTGGTAGAGGACCCGAGCTGAATGGGGACGGACACCACCCGAGGGGTGAGATGAGGATTTTTATATATATATATATATATATATATATATATATATATATATATATATATATATATATATATATATATATCAGAGGTGATTGCTCTAAAACTGCAAGGGAAGCTCAGCTTCCCCTAAAATGTCAAAAAGTAAGTGATCAAATATATCTGTGTACGTACAATTGTGTGGACGTCATTGACTAAATATGCGCTACAACACGCTCAACTTTTGTTCAGAATCAGCTTCTTATTACTGGTTACGACGCGACTGTGTGGACGCTGAGCGTCGACCGCGCGGACGCTGGGCGTCTAGAGAGTTCAGGTTAGGTTGTCCCAATGCATTGAAACGAGACGAGTCATTGGATAAATGCCAGTTTTGTCACGCCCATTGGACGCTCAGTGTAATTTTTTTGAAAAGGAACGGAGAGTAGAATTCACGTATAAATAAACTGACATATTTTATGATATCGGCCGAAATTGAGCTTCCCCTCCTTGACAGACCATCATCCGCCACTGATATACACACACACACACAGACAGACAGACAGACACACACACACACACACACACACACACACACACACACACACACCGTATTTTCCGCACTGAAAAGTCTTCCATTTTCTTAAAAGATCACCGTGCGCCTTAAACTCCGGTGCGCCTTGTGTACGGTCATTACGGTAATAAGTCGAGCCCAGGATGGCTCCTTGCTGGAAACATGCTTACAATGTTATAACATGCCGTTGGTTCAGTGAGTTCAGAGTGTCGCTGTTTTATTAAATACGTTTTTGTTGCAGCTTCGAAAAAAGGAGAGCTGTGGTGGTGGTGTTTTTTTTAAAACGCACACTTTAGTAATGGTTTTCCCAGTCTCAACAAATACAGGTACGTCTTCATCCGCCTCCGTGCCTTCTGTTTTTCCGTTCGACTTGAGAGGCGTTCATGATCGCCTCGGAAAAACGTAAATTAACGATTCCTTCAATGAAACTAGAAAAATTTAAACTAATGCATCAATACTGAAAATCAAGCGAGGAAACCCCCACTACATAATTTATTTTGTGATTTCCTCGTTTGTGAATACAGTACACAACAAAGGAATAAGTAACAAACACTTCTGTGACAATCCAGTCTTCTCTAATTTACTGACATTTGATCTTTCTGTTACAGCTACGCTCAAGGAAATGCAAAAATAAATTCTGTCAGGGGATATAGAATTTATTTTGTGATTTTCTGTTTTGATGCATTACTGTATTTTAAATTGTCATAGTTTCATTGAAGTAATCTTTAAATTACGTTATTTTGGAGGCGGTCAGGAAAGCCTCTCGAGTCTAACGGAAGAAGAGAAGGCACGGAGACGGACAAAGACGTATCTCTATCTAGTGGACGCATTGTAGATCGCGCTTTATAGTCCATTGCGTGAAATATATGAAAACAATTACAAAATAGGCCAATCATTGAAGGTGTGCCTCATAATCCAGTGCGCCTTTTGTGCGTAAAATACGGTGTATATATATATATATATATATATATATATATATATATATATATATATATATATATACACCATATATATATATATATATATATATATATATATATATATATATATATATATATATATTACATCTGGAGGGGCTATCTCAAAGCAGTGTGTTCGGGGAAACAGAATTATTGAAAGGCTGCCAGCCTTATTTTCTGATTGAGATGACAATCAACTCTGCCTATGAGAATGCATAGCTAACAAGGAAACATAATTAAAGTTTGACAAACTGGAACACTAAAATATAATAATAATGAGTAATTGTACCGGTATATGTTTCCCTAAAGAATTTTTAAATAGACACATACTATGGTGAGGGGACTGGATGAACATTCTGTCCATCACTTCCCCTTCCTGATCCAGTATGACAGGAAGTAATTGGCTTGGCGACCAGAGAGAAATAAAGAAAACACCTTGCCTCACTGCTTCTGTCACTTACCTGTATGTCGATATCGTTGATAAATAAAATAACTCTATTTGTCACAAATATAGTCTTCAGCACACCCGCAACCCGACTGACGATAACCGTTACAGATAATGGATGGATGGATGGATGGATGGATAATGTTCCGCAAAATTGGTTGTCTATCACAGAGAAGCTGTACTAAGACCACACCCAGATGATGAGTCAGTGCATGGGAAAACAACCTAATATCTATGGCAGTGGTTCTTAACCTTGTTAGAGGTACCAAACCCAATCACTTAATATCCACATTCACCGAACCCTTCATTAGTGAAAAACAAAAATATGACTTTTTAAAAATTCAAGATTTAAAAAACGCATTTATTAAAAACAGAAAAAAGGAAATAAAATTTCACGACATGAGTATAGGTTTTTTTTTATTTTACGACCTACTATCACGACAGTCACACATTGACTACAAATTGAACTAAATTTCCCATAGCAATGATTGGACAAGCAATGTCATGTTATCATCTGCAGCCAGTGATGAGCAAGCGGGCATATCATAACTAATTGACATGTCTAGTCGTATGTCTTAACCTCCATGGCAGAGGTTCTGTCAAACTCCTGAGACCGATTCACCGAACCCCTAGGGTTCGATCGAACGCAGGTTAAGAACCACTGATCTATGCATTTGTTTTTGTCATAGGGCAAATGTTTTTGTTTGAGGGCCGCATACAGAAAAATGGAAGGATGGAAAGGCCACTTTTCCATTCTTCACATTAGAACACGGTTCAGTCTGTCAAGAAAACAAATATATATTGTTTGTATTGTCTAGGTATTTTGTATCATCTTTCTGTTAAAGGTGTTAAGGAAAATACATGATGATTTTTCAAGTTTTTGACGTGGCCAACATCTCACAGAGAAGATCAAGCTCTTTACCTAATAGCAGCTGAATCCCATCTCCACATTCAGAACCAAAAAGAGAACAAACTGTAGTAAAGTGGACATTTTTCAAACAGTCTCTTGAGGATCATTAATGTGATATCTTCATAAATCAGCCATAAAGCTCAAAGTGGAAGAAACAATTTTTGCCTCTAAAATTGTGCTGACCAGCTGGCTCCAGTCTTCACACAAATCTTCAACAGATCCCTGGAGCTGTGTGAGGTCCCATCCTGCTTCAAACACTCTACCATCATCCCAGTTCCCAAGAAATCGGCAACATCGGAACTGAACGACTATAGGCCTGTCGCTCTGACGTCTGTGGTCATGAAGTCCTTTGAACGCCTTGTGCTGAACCACCTAAAGAACGTCACCGGACCCCAGCTGGACCCTCTTCAGTTTGCCTACCGGGCAAACAGGTCTGTGGAGGACGCAGTCAACATAGGTCTGCACTACATCCTTGAGCACCTCGACAGCACAGGGACCTACGCAAGGATCCTGTTTGTGGATTTCAGCTCTGCGTTCAACACCATCATCGGAACTCCTCACCCCCAAACCTCTCCACCTCGGTGTGTCCCCTACGGTCTGCCAGTGGATCCGCAGCTTCCTGACAGGAAGGACACAACAGGTGAGACTGGGAGCAACAACATCATCAACACACACCACTAGCACTGGAGCCCCACAGGGATGTGTCCTCTCTCCACTGCTCTTCTCCCTCTACACAAACGATTGCACCTCAACAAGTCCAGCTGTCAAACTCATAAAGTTCGCAGACGACAACACGGTCATCGGTCTCATCAAAGACGGCGACGAGTCTGCATACCGACAACAAGTGGAGCAGCTGGAGCTCTGGTGCAGCCGACACAACCTCGGGCTGAACACGCTCAAGACTGTAGAGATGATCGTGGACCTCAGGAAACATCCTTCTCCACAGTTGCCCCTCACACTATCGAACTGCCCTGTGTCAACCGTCAAGACCTTCAAGTTCCTGGGAATCACAGTCTCCCAGGACATGAAGTGGGAAGTCAACACCATCTCCATCCTGAAAAGGGCCCAGCAGAGGATGTACTTCCTGAGGCTGCTGAGGAAGCATGGCCTGCCACAGGAGGTGCTACGTCAGTTCTACACGGCAGTCATCGAATCAATCCTGTGTTCTTCCATCACGGTTTGGTTTGGGGCCGCCACAAAGAAGGACAAAATCCAACTTCAACGGACAATTAGGACGGCGGAAAAAATCATTGGCACCGCGCTACCCACTCTTGAGGACTTGCACACTGCAAGAATCAAGACAAGGGCACGGAAAATCCTCCTGGATCCCCCGCACCCTGCCCACCACCTTTTCCAGCTACTCCCCTCAGGCAGGCGCTACAGATCCATGCGCACCAAATCCAGCAGACACTTAAACAGCTTCTTCCCTCTAGCCATTAACTCCCTAAACAGTCACTGACATAGTCACTCTTCTTGTACAACAAATATTGTTACTGGTCACTCTAAAATGGTTCAATGATTTTCTGCACCAACTGTACAAACTGTCATAATATTGTATTCTACCACTGATCACTTTAGGTCTGCTTGAAACTGCGGTTCACTTACATTACGAAATGTCCTTCCATACCTATTTGTCATGTTCTTGTTTATGATGATACTAATGCAGCGTGTTATACCGGAGACAAATTCCTTGTGTGTGCGACATACTTGGCCAATAAAGATGATTCTGATTCTGATTCTGAGGTATTATTGCACCATTATTGCAGCATCTACACAACACCTCCCCAAAATCATGTTCAATCGCTCATTGAATTCACTTTTCAAAATAATAATGCGACTGCTGCCAGGCTGCTGAATAAACATACCGGGGTACGTGAAAACCTGTAACCATTGTAAATAGCACAGCCACCTTATGCTGTGTTTTCTATTCTATTGCTAATTTATTATATTTATTCTACAAATATACTGTATTGCTAATGCTCTATTTTATATTGCACTTTTATTGAACTGTGTACAGTTCTTTCTGAAACATTTATTTTGTGCAATGAAACACTTGGGGGGGGGGAGGTTCCCCAGTGTGGGACAAATAAAGGTTATCTTATCTTATCTTATCCTATCTTATTGATTTGAATGTGAGAGTCATGTCACCGGTGCTGACAGTGTCCAACAAATCTGCAACCATGACAAAAGAAAAGGCTTCCATAGTTAACACGCTATCGACTCCGTTGATGCAATCTTCATAAACAATTTCAAAGGTTTAAGAAGCATGAGTGATGCAATCTAAAAATGACGAGCTGACAAGGCAGTGCAATATGCAGAAAATAATTTGCACGCAAACAACCTTTGTGGCTGACGTCTTCCTTCCAGAACAAAACATTACAGCTGTCAAGTTTTAACAACCAAGGCCTACTGAAATGTATCTAATCTCACTATTTTCACACGTTATTATCCCCCACAGAAATGATCAACTTTCATTCTTGAAGCAACATACAGTAATTCTGTCAGTCAAGTTAATTGTATTTTTATTGACAGAGCCCTTAATCACAGAAGAGTCTCAAAGATCCAAGCCCACAGTTGACAAATTACTCCATAATAGGGCAAGGGAAAAAAAAATCTGGAGAAAAATAAGAAACCTTCAGAAGGGTCTGCAGATGGAGGAATCCCACTTTCAGGTTGACCAGGCTGCACTGAATGCAGAGTGTGCAACTTTCAACACATAATGTGATGCGATACAATGTTAGTGAGAACAGTATGAAAGCACATTCAATCAGATGAAGCGCTGTTGGAAGACGCCTTCCAAAAGGTGGATCCATCTCAAAACCTGGCCCAGTTAGTCAACGCAGAAATCTCCACAGCAGTACCTCTGGGGAGGTGCTCCAGCTCAGCAGACCCGTCGCCACGGGCGGGCCATAGGGGGCTGTGCCCCACCGACTTGAGTCAGGGTTTTCTAAAATTTAATAAAATAGATAATATTTTATTTTATCATAACAGATATTTTGTATTATGAAATGCTACCGTTGTGTTCTTGAGTCCTAACAGTTCATAGCATTTGTGTGCGTATGATGGAAGAGCATGTCTATGTCTCTGTCGACCAATTTTACTGCACCAACTAAAGCTGGTTATCTTTGGAGTAGGGCTCATTACCGTAGCTGTATCTGGATGTGAATAGAAAATAAAATGCCCCTGCTTGAAACTGCATTTAGAACTCATTCTTATGCTTGTCCTTGAATGCAATGTTAACGTCAGCCAATAACAAGGCTCATTTCACGCTAGCCAATGACAAACATCCAAAGGGGCAGCACCAAGCTCCAAAGGCCTAGCAAAATGGTAAAATGAGTGCAGACACATTAAAGACGTCAGGCTTCATTATTTTGAGGTTCTTTTGATGGAAGGGAAATTTCTTTATAGTAATGTTCTATGCAGTGGAACTCGTCTAAACATGGTCGTCTGATTAATACTGCCTTTGTGGAATTTGAGTAAAGTAGTAAAATACACTTGCTTATGTCCATCTCGGGCGCGAACATTTATACAGTTGCTGTCAACTGAAAATGACATCACAAATGCTCGGGCTCAGGTAACAACCAATCATGGCTCAGCTTCAGAAAACAGGTGAGCCAATTCAGACAACGTCACCTATAGCGCCATTTCTCAGGAAGTGGGTAGCAGGAGGGTGCAGGAGAGAGGAAGCAGCAGTCAAATATACCAACAGGTAGTTGAACTTTTTATTTTTTTAACTATGTTCCAGGACTGGGACGGGACGGGATTTTTTTTTTTTCCGCGGGAGTGGGATGGAACGGGAGGGGCAAAACTTTGAAATCACATCTGAAGTGGACATGGATCTGATTTGGATGCCTCCTGGACGCCTCCCTGGCGAGGTGTTCCAGGCATGTCCCACCGGCAGGAGGCTGGAGAGACTGTCCTGGGAACGTCTTGGGATACCCCGGCAGGAGCTGGAACAAGGGGCTGGAATGAGAGAAGTCTGGGCTTTCCTGCTAAAGCCGTTGCCCCTGGCGACCCAACCCCGGATAAGCGGCAGAAATGGATGGATGGATGGATGGATGGATGGATGGATGGATGGATGGATGGATGGATGAAGTGGATATGGAACTAATGCAAATTGGTTCGTAAGTACCGGTAATCAAACGTTCTCGTCTTTGTGAGTTTGGCTGCAACATTTTGTACAAACTGCAGACTTTTGATACTAGGGAAGATCAGAGAGCAACACGTAACAATATCGGGGTAAGTAATAATAAGCACTAAATTATGGACTCTGCATCATTTGCAGAAAGGATGGGATGGGTTTTAGCGATATTACCAAAGTGAAAAAAATGCAGTTATGTAATAATATTCTTAATGTGCTTTCAAACGAGAGATTTGAGTCAAATACCGGGATTTTCTGCTGAGTCACTTTGGGCAATATTACATTTATCAAGACTCACAGTGGAGTCCTTAAACTGGTGCAGATGACAAGTGGTGCCAATAATCACATCTTGATTTTAACAGTGTTAAGAAGCAATTCGAAACACATCCATTGTCTAATCCCAACAAGGCACACCTCCAGATTACAGCAATCATGTCGATTTGTTTTTTCCAACACCATATACAATTGGTTATCATCTGCATAACAGTGAAAAAATATAGATTATTTATTGATAACAGAATTTAAAATTAATAGAAATATATTTACAAATAATATCACCAAGCAAAAGCAAGTAGATGCGATACAATGGAGGACCCAATACTGATCCCTGTGGGACTCCATATGTAACATTCCAAACCTCAGAAGTAGCATTGCCATGGATTACGTGAAGCGTCCTCTTTGAGAGGTAAGAACTAAACCAAGAAAGTGTTGAGCCTGGAAAAACAACACACGTTTGAGGCGTTCTAATAGTATGTTATGATCGATAGTGTCAAAGGCAGCGCCAAGATCGAGTAATAATAGTGTTGATGAGATGTCATAGTCCATTGCTCAGTAGAGCGATAAATTCTGACTGAAGAAGATCAAATCGATAGCAGCCATGAAATCTTTTAGCTTTTGCGCTGACTTTTTCAAGAATTTTCACAAAAAGCGTGAGATTTGATACCAGCCTAAAATTACAGAGAGAGACTCTCTGGGTTGAGGTTTGGTCTGGTCGCTTAAGTAGGCGTTTAAAAACAGCTGCTAACAGTGCCAGAGGAGAGTGATAAATTAATATTCAAAAGTCCTAAAATCGTAAACAATTAACGTGTTTGCCAGGAAGCGGGTAGAGCATGCAAGTTTTCTGTTTTGCGCACTAACCATTTGTGAAAGGCTTTCAAGGAATACTTAATGAAAAAATAGGAGAGGGTTGTCAGACAATTATCAGCCTTTCTGCCCCTATTAACATCAATAATTCCAAGATTAGACTGGGTTTTAGGAACGGTGTCTTTAATTTCTTGACTAATAACTTTAATCTTCTGAGTAAAAAAAAAAAATGCATGAAATGATTGGCTAAATGAGGGGAGCTGATGGAGGTGGCATGTGGTTGCTTCTTTGAGAGGACGCGCAAAATGTAAACTCACAAAGTTTGGAGGAAATGCCTCATTTGCCTGCAGGAACATGCTGTTGTGGGTCATCATTGTTGTCTTCAACTCAACTTTCTTCACTTATGCTATTGATGTCCTGACCAGAGTCAAGAAAAGGTGGCGGTTTACAATAATGCTAAGAGTGCCCAACAGTTATTTTAAGCTGTCTTACACCTGAACCGGTTGCCAGCCAATTAGGGACAATTTAGAGTGCTCAAATTCCACACAGGGAGGCCGGAGCTGGAATTGCACGCCGCCACAGTTATTTTAATTTTAATTAATTTTCGCACTGGAGATTGGTTAATAATTTGGGAAAAAATAACAGACTAGGGTGGCCCGGTGATCGATTTAGCACGGCGGCCTCACAGTGCATAGGTGCAGTGTGTTTAATTCTGGCTCCAGCCATCTTGTGTGGAGTTTTCATGTTCTCCCGTGCCTGTGTGGGTTTTCTCCCGGGACTCCGGTTTCCTCCCACATTCCAAAAACATGCATGGTAGGCTGATTGAACACTCTCAATTCTCCTTAGGTGTGATTGTGAGGTGTGGTTGTTCGTCTATGTGTGCCCTGCGAGTGGCCATGCATGTTTTTGGAATGTGGGAGGAAACCGGAATACCCGGAGAAAAACCATGCAGGCACTGGGAGAACATGCAGACTCCCCACAGGAAGGCCGCAGCTGGAATCAAACCCGATACCTCTGCACTGTGAGGTCGACGGCTGTTATGAAAGCGCTATATAATTAAAGATGTATTGTATTGTACAATTCAAAACAAACTATATATTCCAAACATTTATAAATGGCGTCTTGCAAAGAGCAGTAAAACACGTTTTTTTTAAAATTCAAAATCCTAGTGTTGGTCTTTAACAGATTTTTTTTTCTCCCCAGCATATGGGGTAATTTGGTAGAGTTGTTTTAAAAGGACACTGTTCATGCAATGGCAAATGAGGACAATGTTGGACAACTATGAATACATTTAGAATGAAGAGGAAAAGTATTGTTAAGGTGACGGGCAGCCATCAAGGGACACCGTAATGTTAGACTGATAATTATCCCCCCCGGAATAAAGCCCTCCGTGCAAATCAAAGCAATTTGCGAATATCGGGCGAGGTGAAGAATATTACATTTAGATTCTCATCCAGGTAGCGAGATTTCACAGTCAGATAGATGAGATATCACTGCAGCGCATGATACTCAATTCGGATTTGTTTTTGGTTAAATACAATCTTTTAATGTCCTTTTATTGTGAAGAGATTGCGTTCATGATGTGACATGCATTCACACAAAGCACGACGTTGAGTGACACGCACAAAAGACGACTTAACGCGACATGAAGGGGCTCATATTTTTATCATCTTATAGCGATAGAGACGCAATGCGGGATGAATTACAAAAATTGCAATATATTCGTTTCACGCAGACGTCTACGAAAGGTGACCCCACGTCACAGAGACGTCTGGTAAAGATGACGTCACGTTTTTGCAGTGCCGAATAAATGAACTAGCTGAATTACTATTCACTTTCATACTGTATGCATTATATTTACAATATCCAGGACAAGTGGATAGTTTACACTTTGTTTCAATTTTTGCTTTAAAATCACCTGCTGAGTAACCAAACCCAGAGGTGAAATGGTTTGCATAATAAGTAATGCAATAAATCTGCCCAAGAGGAACAAAGATAATGTTGGTGTTTGTTATTTTTGACCACAATATGTCACATTGTTTTGGTCTTGTAAATAATTTCCTAAAATAATTCTGACATCATTATTACATTATTTTGCTTTATAACTGGCCATTTTATGCTGTTCATTAATGCCCGCGGAAAATCAACTTTCAAACTGCGGAATCAATTTATTTTCTCTGCAGCTTGCTGGGGGGACTTGTTAATCTTCAGGACCATTATATCAGCCATACATACATGATTTTAACTTAAGACAAATTCTGATATTCTCCATTTCTTTATCACAATCATTGGGGTGTTCACACGACAAGATTTGCTCCGGTGCTACACCGGCGCTGCACCGGTAGAGCGTTCACACCTGCAAATTTGCTCTAGTGTAGCCCCGGAAAACAGCTTACACCGGAGCAAATTTGATCCACCTCAGGGAGGTGGTTTAAAAATTTGTTCCAGAGCAAATGCTCGTTTGCAGGGCAGCACCGATGTAAAATGGTATGTGTGAACGCTACAATTTGCTCCGGAGCAAATGCTCGTTTGCGAGGGGGGAGTAGCCTTGCTACGCATGAGAAGAGTTGATTACGTACGGCGAGAATGTGTTGCTTTTGTGTTCTGTCGGACTTCCGTCATGTGTTTGTTTAATAACAAGACACAAGACATGGCTGGTAACAGTAGCAAGCACCTCTTGGGTTATACCATCTCAACTAGAACGGGGGGAGGGGGGGGATAGTCCCCAAACGTTATCTTTCCTTTTGTAGGAGACTCGACTGTCTCGGAGTTGTTTGTGTAGTTTGTTCCTTTGTTGTGTGTTCACAACCCCCCGCGCCCCATAGAATTTATTTTATGATTTCCTCTCTTGATTTTTCTGTTTGGCGCATTACATGTTTGCTTTTCCGAGTGTCATTGAAGTCATCGTTGATTTGCGTTTTCGGGGGCGGTCACTCTCGAGCAGAAGGCACGGAGACCGGCGAGAAGAAGGACGTGCCTGTACACTAGTTGCTTGAGTTGTGTATAAGTTTTCAAAAGAACCAACATGACAGCTCATTTGTTTGCTGTCGTTTTGCTCCGCTGCAGAAACTGCCGTGTGACCGCAAGTGGAGCTGCACCGACGCTGCGCCGGTGCTAACACGCTCAGCGGCTTTGTACGTGTGAACGCTCCACAAAATTTGCTCCGGTGTAAAATATATAGCAACAAAATACATAGGTGCAGCGCTGGAGCAAATGTGTGCCGTGTGAACACCCCTATTATGTCAGTTTAGCAGGTGGTGAGGTACAGCGCAATTCAGTACCTTGTCTAAGGGCACATTTAATGGGATTATACTAATTGCTGATGAAAGTAACTTCCTTGTCTTTGTTCTCATTATGAGATTCATTATCTTAATGTATTCTCAGAAGAAACAATGAAAGTGCTTTCACACTTGGGTTCAGGTTCAATGCTTCTGGTTTGTAAACCAGTTGGTTTGCATATGGATGCCTTGACACCATCAGTGTGTCATTTGAAAGAAGGTACAACAGAACCTCTTGTCATGCAAAACAGTACAAGTGTTTCAGATGGCTGACATTCACTAACGTGAAATGTGAAAAGCAAGTGATTGGGCAACTGTCATTGGTGGGAAGAGTAGTTGAAATGTATTTGTAAAAGAATAATAACAATCAAGTAAATATAAGATGTAGTTCTCCAAATAACTACTCGTAATTTAATAACTTGAGTAGGATTAAATAAGTATTCCATGACAAAAAGTGAAAGTACTGAGTAACTGGTGAGTTAAAATTTTTCCCAACCAGAGCAAATAAATAAATAAAACAAAGTATTTATGTGCATGTTCGGCAAACGTCCGCCTGTGCTGTTCTTGTCACAAGGGAATTTTGAACAATAATAATAATAATTATAACTTTGTGATAAAACCAGACAAGTTGAAAAAAAAATCAAGTTCATTACATTTGGTATAAGACAGGGGTCGGCAACACGCGGCTCTTGAGCCGCATGTGGGGCCCTAGAGCTTTTTCAAAAATGTTTGAAAATGGAAAAAGATGGGAGGCAAATAAATTTTTTTGTTTTAATATGGTTTCTGTCAGAGGACAAACATGACACAAACATTATTAACGTTTTCCGATGCTGTAAAAATGTGTTGAATAAATATTAAATCAACATTTCATCAACGAATATTTGCGTCATACCCTGCGACACACGTTTCCTTTGTCAGGGATGTCGGGATGTCAGTCAGGGGCTGTTGTAAAAAATAAATGCATTTATTAATTAATCAAAAAACAAACAAAAAACAGCTGCCTTTCATGTACACTTCACTGAGGGTACTTGATTAGAATGGGAATCTGGGCGGCCAAGAGAAGCATTTGTGCTGTCAATGTCCAGTACGTGAGCTACGATAGTTAACACGCTGCAAAAGTGCGTCCCGTGCCTCGTTCATCTTAGCGCCCGTTATGGCTGTTGCTCATTACGTCATGCATGTGTCAGTGTGTGCATATGCGCGCGTGTGCGGTAACGGGTCGATCCGGGTGGTTGGTTGTAAGAAAAGTAGATTTTCTGTCAAAAAGTTTGGGCACCCCTCCTCTACAGGATGAACTGCAGGGGAAAAAACTTTTAATCATGAATGCTCGTTGTGTATTTGTCGCCAACTTGGGAATGTTGATAGCAGGCTAATATAGCTCATATAGATACATACAGCATGTGTTGCCTTCATTATAAGGCTTTTTATTTTTCGCGGCTCCAGACATATTTGTTTTTTGTTTATTTTGGTCCAATATAGGAATAGCAATCTGGAATAAATAAAAAAAAGAAGAAGAAAAGAATAAATCAAACCAATAGAGAGACTGGATTACTATCAGTGCAGCGAAACTGCTGTATGCTGAATGTGACCTTTGATGCCAGAAACAATTACTGTCTACACATGCCGCCTTTTTTTTTTTGTAATCACTTATCATGTTCAGGGTGATCTGAAGCACAACGCAACTGACTTTGGCCCACATCCACTAAAGACAGAAAAATAATTTACAATACACTCACATTCACAGTTTTGGGCAATATATAGTATTCATTGTACGTACACACTAAAAAAATTCTGGTTCTGTGCCCCCCACCCCCAATCCAAAATGGGTTATTTTATTTACTGAACTGAAGGGTTATGAAATGTTATATACATCCTTCCATCCATTATCCGATCCACCTTATCCTCACATTGCACCGATCTGAATATAATGACCTGTTTTGTCATATGTTAGCTGTCTTTTGGAGGCTTTCAGTACTTCATTATAGTGTGTAATGATAAATGAAACATGTTGTCACACAGTTTTGTTTTCTTCTCTAAGATGAGGCTCATAGTTACTATGCCTGTTTGCAATAATCGGGCTGCTATTTTATATATTTTATTTGGCCACATGAAGAAAACATAAGCTATTTTCTGCAAACCTGGGGAAAAAAACAAGTGAATGCTTTGGCATAGTAACTGAGGCAGCACAATCAAATCATTCTGGTATCAAATACTAACTTAAATAGAAGACACTCAGCAAAATATTAGTACGGTAATGTGAAATTGAAGATTCATTTGCCAGTCATGAACCAGTTGTTATTTTTTGGACTTCTCAGTGTACTTTCAGCCCAATGTTGAACACAGAGTGCCATCAATCAAAAAATACAACAGCTTTTTCATGATGCAAATTTGAAGCTTCATTTACCCATCAATACAAAATATGTATATTCAAACCAAAACGATGAAGGAACGATAGGAACAGCCTATAAAACTATTAAATCTGAAGTCCTTTGACAAACTAAGAATCTTGCGATGAGCCCTGGTTGAATTAAAATTAACCAACCTATCCTCCCGGCTCAAATAAATGCAAATGGGAGTTCAGATGTACCCTTAATTTTAAATCGGTGACTTTGGAACACCCGGAAGGCCTTCATCCGAGGATCCGAAGCGGCAGACAGGCTCATGCAGTGAAAAAGGTTTAACTACAGTATATAGCTCAGAGCCAAGCCCATAATGCTTTCAAAGTAGTCAGTAAAATCTTAAAATCGATTCAGTAACAAACTGTAAGCCAATGGAGTGATGCTAAAATTGCAGTTATGTGTTGGTGGCTATTTTACTCCGTGATAAGCCTCGCTGCTCAATACTGATAATGTTATTATTATTATGCACTGATGCGGCAGAGTTTATGGAGCGGCATCTATTATTACTGTAGCTTCATAAGGTAACGAATCAATCTTACACTAACCGTATGCCATTGTAGTAAAAACTTGATATGTCCTAATTTCCCACACATGGATCAAACTGATCAAATGTCGAAATCCAGCTGAATGTATGTGTGCACATGTTCAGTTGTACAGTACAGTACACAATGTATTGTACCTGCATCTGGCAGTCGATGATGTTTCATGTTTCTATTCATGCAGGAACAAAGTCGGAATCCATCTAATGAGACCATTACTGGGAGCAGCATATGGTATGTTGTGCATGGCTCTCTTGACTCCACTAATGGAACTGATCAGAGCTGAGAGAGAGAGAGAGAGAGAGAGAGAGAGAGAGAGAGAGAGAGAGAGAGAAAGAGGATGGGTCAGCTTGCGTGTGGTGGAGGATGTGCACGAACATGTTTTTTGCTTGGAAACACAATGCTGCTGTGTGATTCCGCTATCTCTCTGGGAGTTCAAATAAAGGCTACACGCTTCGTGAATATAATGCTTTTATTAAACACACACACGCACACACACGCGCACTTCAGATAATGGTCAAGCTGTCAAAAAGAATCAATGTCTAAATTATTTTCGACCATTTCACGTAACAAAACATTCTCACGTGAATATTTTTCACTGCAGGTGCATACAGTAGCATTATACTTCCTCTTTATTTGGTCTCTTTTCTAATGTTTTTTTTTAATAGTCCGTCCAGGTACTACCGCCTTGCCCTGCCTGCTTCACCTGTATGCTGCAAATGTAAATACTGGACATTGACAGCGCAAAAGCATGCCAGGCTCAGAAACTTTGCTTTACAAAGTAAATAAACAAAACCCAATAATATAGTTATAATAGTTTTAATCTATTATGCTGTCTAATGGCCATTCGGTAATTTGAATTGCTTGCGGCTCATACTGTATCCACCAGTGATCTGTCTCTAATTTTGCAACACCTTTTTTAATATGCATTTTCATCCGAAAGTCCTGTTTCCCTTCAAATTAGCTGCTTGGATTATCAACTTTTTACAAGAAGTAATGATGGGTGATTTTTTTGCTGACAATATAACATATATATATAATACAAATTAATGACTGTCACAATGTAGAAAGGAAAGAGATGCCTTGTTTCTGACAGTTTCTTTATAGCAGCGTTATTGAACTCTTTTTTCTCTCTCTCTCCCGTTTTCTTTTTTTTTTAAGTTGTCAATTTATATAAATAAATTCTTTATCTCTACTTCCAGCAACGGTTGTGGTCAGTGTCCACCAACTTCGCTCCTTCATAACATTTTGACGAATGGTTTCATTGCAAAGATGACTAATCTAATGGAACCAAATTTGTCACTGCCATGTTGACGCATTAGTTTGTGAGTAGCTGAAATGTGGTCTGACATCTAACATCCTGTCTGCAGACTTTCATTCACATTAATATAATCCGACTGACAATAACATGGTGTAAAATGTATTATTTAGCAGACATGGAAAATATCATTTTAAGTTATGAGTAGCATACCAGAAAAGCAATAGGGTGAGGTATAACTATTAATAATAATAATAATAATAATAATAATACATTTATTTTGAGAGCGCTTTTCATCATACTCAGACACTTTTCAACATAGGATAAAAATGTATACCTAAAGCCAAGCATACAGGATTTACAAAAAACACATTTAGATGAACAAAGCAAAGCAAAAATTGATGAAAGAGATTACAAGTTGTTAAAAGCATTGCGGAACAGGTGAGTTTTAAGAGATGATTTGAAGGATTG
This sequence comes from Hippocampus mohnikei, assembly GCA_026261675.1. Classification (NCBI taxonomy): domain Eukaryota; kingdom Metazoa; phylum Chordata; class Actinopteri; order Syngnathiformes; family Syngnathidae; genus Hippocampus; species Hippocampus mohnikei. Next base: position 8,166,359 of record JAKGUB010000326.1, read on the forward strand.
GAGCCCAGTGCAGTTGCGGATGTGTTGTGGTAGAGCGTTCCAGAGGGTGGGGGCAGCGACAGAGAAGGCTTGGTCTCCCCAGGTTTTGAGCTTGGTCACGGGGATGGTGAGGAGGTTTGTTTTTGAGGAGCGGAGGGTGCGGGAAGGAGTGTATTGGTGAAGAAGGTCAGAGAGGTAGGAGGGGGCCTGATTGTGAAGGGCTTTCTATGTGAGTAGGAGGAGTTTAAACTGAATACACTGGGGAACGGGGAGCCAGTGGAGGTCGGGGATGATGTGATCATGAGTGTGGGTGTGGGTGAGGGTGAGGGTGAGTAGACGGGCGGCGGCATTCTGGATGTACTGTAGTTTATTGAGGAGTTTGGAGGTTGTACCGTAGAGGAAGCTAATTGCAGTAGTCAAGGGGGGTGGTGATTAGGCGCGGATGAAAGTTTGAGCGGTGTTGAAAAAAAGTGAAGGGCAGAGACGACAAATGTTTTTCAGGTGGAAGAAAGCAGTTTTGGTGATTTGGGTGATGTGTTGGTTGAATGAGAGGTTATTATCAAAAATGACACCAAGGTTGCGACAAAGAGGAGGGGAACAGAGTGCAGTTGTCGATAGTGAGGTTAAATTTGAAGGCTGTTTGGGTGAGGGACAGAGGACCGATTAATAGTTGAGATTTAGTGCAGTTAAGAATGAGAAAGTTTGTTTGCATCTAGGATTTGATATCTGAAAGACAGTTAGACAGGGTGGAGTGGGTTGTTGGAGTAAATGTACAATTGGACGTCATCAGCGTAGCAGTGGAACTGGAGACCATGATGACGAATGATTTGGCCAAGGGGTAGCAGGTAGAGGATGAAGAGAAGAGGACCAAGCACAGAACCCTGGGGGACACCTTGGGACAGTGGGGCAGTGTAGGAAGAGCAGTTGTTGACGTGTATGAATTGTTTCCTGTCTGTGAGATTGAATAGTTGAGCCACACACATAAATTATTAATATACAGGATGAATAATTTTGACCCCAAAATTGACCCCTGGGGGACACCATGTAAAATGGCCGAGCATTGAATTATAGTCAGCCAGCTTCCCAAATTGCTTGCTTTTTGTTAGATACCAGTAACTCTTAATCGAATTCAAGGACACCCCCCGTTATCTCAGACAGTTCCAATTTGCTGACCAATCTGTCATGATTTATAGTATTGAATGCCGTTTGTAGACAATAATATATCTATATAATAAATAATAAACAATAAACAGCCCTCATGACATTTTCTTATTGTCTATGGAGTCCATAATGCTTTAGATAAGAAAAATAAAACTATGAGGGAAAAAAAGGAGGCAGGAAAAAAGAAAAACTAAAGTTTGGTAGGGTACTTGTGGCTCCGACCCAATGCACTTTAGGAGCTCTGTTTTCTTGGCCTTCATACGAAAAACGGGGGGCCAGCCTGACACAGCTGCTGGTGTTTTCCGGGGCATCTGGATTGTCACAGAGCATTTGCTATGCACTTGGTGGTGTGGACCAACAACCTAAAAACCCAGAAAATTGGAAGTCTTGCGGGAGTTTTGCAGGTTGGTTGAGACTTAAAGCTGTGGGAGCACAAATAAAAATTGCCAGCAAGCTGGAGCTCACCAGAAGGATTTATTTTTTATTTTTATTTTAAGCCACACGCTTTCAGCAGGGCATGTCTGGTCAGGGTAGCAGGAGAGCGAGCAGACGAGCTTCAGAGAGTTTTCAGAAGTAAGGCTTCAGAAGAGACACTACTTTGTTCATTTTAGCAGGAAAGTTAGGCTTGACTCCATGTCAGCGATTCCTTTTAAACATTTGTGCTTTTCACAATTTATAACTTGCATCATGTTCATGCTAGGGATGCACAATATTTATCTGCCCGATAATTATCGCCCCAATACTGAACAAAATTACCACTTTTTTGGTCCGATACTGTAATATTAGGTTGATATTAAGACAGATATTGAAAGCCGCATTAAAACACACTAACATACAACCAGCTGAAGTCTTCTCAACTCTCAAAACAATATTTATTATAAAAACTGAAATTTTCACAAATGCACGATCCCATTCAATTGAATCAATGCCATGGCTGAGACTCCCTTGGTGGTCACGCAGCCTGACAACCGTGGCACCATCTCGGGGGCAACCTGCTTCTGGTGGCGCCGGAGAATGATGACAACCGATGCCTTTTCCTTTTTTACTGTACTATTACCTTTGATGCTAGATATTATAATTGTGTGGATATAATCAACATTGAATTACAGTACAAGTTAAGGAGTTACAGCGACTTTTCACTGCATTTTTGAAAATGCGGACGGGATCACGTGCGACAAGAGGGAACGGGCATCGTAAGTAGCGAAGGTAACGTAAACAAGAGTAGACCGGTCAAGCTTCAGCGCACTTTCACCATCCCAGACAAGATAGCTGACCAGCAGGATCTTTGTTGTATTGTTGTTGGGTGTAGTAGGCAGCAGAGTGAACGGAAAGAAAAGTGGGGAAGCCAGGTGCAGCTATGGTGAGAGATATATGTATATTTGTTTTGCTTTGGCCCGTTATAATGTCTTCACATAGTCACATGTCTGTCACTAGGTCACCTTATCGTTGAATGAGAAAAGAATTATATATTTATATTAGAGCTGTCAGTTTAGCGCGTTTTTATCGACATTAATTTAAATGAATTTTATCGGGATCAAAATTGTTCTCGCAAGATTAACGCGGCAGACGTCACAGCGAATGTTACGTTGCTCTATAAATAAACCAGAAACAAAACATCAAGCGCTCTGCACAGGTCCACCACGTTTGTTTTGCCAGCCACGGCAGCGCGAGACACCGAAAACGGATAATTAAATAGTTTATGAATGGAAAGTTTACTTTTAAAAAGTTGCCAGATTGTTCCAATGACAAGACCAAAGTTACCTGTATGTTTTGCAGTCGTGAACTGAGCTATCATCATAGCATGTCGAGTCGGAAATACCACTTAATGGCCAAGCGCACAGCTGATGTGAGTACTCCGCCCCCTCGTCTCAGACCGACAGCTATGGATCATTTCAAAGCAAACAGCGTGGGCTAAAATGTTGCTAGAACAGGGGTGTCTTTATTTAGCTCATTTTTGCATAGTTGTCATGTTTGTCCGTCTGCAATCTGACGTTTAAACGAAGTAAATTGTGTTACAGCTGGGGTAAATCATGCCGGCGCTCCACTTCCGGGATTGACTATTGAGATTTGTAGTTCTTTTGTTCGATTCGACTTGATATGTTTGTGTTGTATGGTTTCTTACGTTTAAAACAATGAATAATGATGACGATAATGATACATAGTGAAATCAGGGTTGATTACATTATTTGTTAAACGTATTGTTAAATAAAGGTATTAATTAATGTCAATTCTATACATATTTACATTGTGATGCAGAAAGATAGATATATTAATTTTTTACAGCATTTATGTGTAGTTTAGGTGATTACCTGCTTCTGATACTTCTGTTACAACTACTAGTACTACTTCTGCTGCAAAGTGCTCAAATAAATGATCAAAAAGTACAGCACGAGAGATCCTTCCGTGCTGACCGACAATCCCTATTCAGGGGGCCGTGAAAAATTATAGGCTGAGTACTAGTTTACCTTAGATGTGCACTTTATATTGCACTGTTTTGATTCCATAAAAATAACTGTTCAAGCAGCTGTTGTGTGACAAAATATTTTTTTCACTGTTGTTGATGGACAGTAATATTGTGTGAGAGATGATGTGTGAATAACTGCTCCAAGTGAAAAATGTTCATGTAAAATTGAAAATCAAAATTATTTCAGTAAATATTTGCATTTTGCACATAGAAAACTGATTCATGATTCCATGTTGATGAGAGCATTAAAATGGGGGAAAATAGGACAAAAAATATAAAAGGAAATTCAGAAACGATAAAAAATGCGTGAGTAATCATGATTAATTTTTAATTAATTTGAGTTAATTATGACAGTTGAGTTTTTAATTAGATTAAATATTTTAATCGTTTGACAGCTCTATATATATATATATATATATATATATATATATATATATATATATATATATATATATATATATATATATATATGAAGGGAAAAATTAATTTGAATTTATTTACAAGACTCAATATGGGGTTTCAAAATGAGAGCATTATTAAGGAATATATTGATCCAGATGATCCAGTTTTCAGTTTTTAACTAGTATAAAAGGCTAAAGTAGTGGTTCTGTAAACCTCTCCGCCCCAAGTGTCACCCCCCAAAAATATTTGGCACTTGACATACCACCACAATGACGACATTACAATGTAACAGCCTAGTAGGCTTAAATGTTACTAAATAACAAAAGCAAAGATTCAGTGTTATGGTGTTACTTTGACCCCAACAACTGCCACACGCAACCCCAAATCCCTACTGCAGAAAATGCATCATCTTTCATTTTAAAATATAATGTTGCGCACCACACAGAAATTATATTACTGTGCGAATAGGAGCTATGGAACCCCTAAGGAATTTCAGCTGCCCTTGGTGTAACTCTCATTACTGGGATAACAGCCATAATACTGGAGAATAGGAAAGCAGCAGCTCAAGACAACAAATATTTGAGATATTCAGTAATTGAGGGCAGACATACTGACGGGATATATTACTGCTCCTTACTTGGTTGTGTTTATGTAAAATGCTGCATGTTCATTCATTGCACCCTTTATTTTCACCCACTATTTGCAAAGGATTGAAGAAACTATCTCCGGATTAGGACATATGAGTTAGCTCATTAACATGAGCACTGGCGTCATTAGGCCTATTTTAGGAGCCTCCCTAAAAATGTCTTTAGCACCCCTAAATAATTTCATTGCACTATTTTTTAAAAAGTATTATTTATTTTTCCTTTACTTTTGCTAATATATTGTATCAAATTCAATGCAATGTGGCCATTTTCAATTATATTTCGATAACCTGCCATTATTGTAATGTTAAATCTACCAGGTTTCCTTAATGCAACAGGTGTTGCGTCAGCATTTGATGTGGCGACTGTCACCATCGCCACATGAAATGCTAACGCAACAACTGACAGTTCATTGCCAAAAGTCAGGTTGAGTCGACAGGATGGATATTCGACAGTTTTTTAGAAAGGTAAATTAAATATTCAATTCATCCATGCTGGTAAAACTAGTGACTAATGACTATAGTCCGCTAAAATATCTCACTTGAGCATATCAGTCACAACAGAGTGATTGACCGATTTGCAACTCTTAAAAACAGAAGGCTTTCTTTGATGCTTCCACCCACCAAGTGAATGGACAGTCTTGGAGATGGGCAGAGATGCAAAGTAACTACTGTAAGTGTAAAAGTACTCTAATTGAGTATTTTGTTTTTGAGTATTTTGTTTGAGTTGAATGACTACTTCTCTTACTACTTTTACTAGTCATTTGCTCAACAAGTATTTTACTTTTACTTGGGTACAATCATTTAATACTTTTTGTATTATTTTATTAGTATAAGAATTTTTATCTGTGAAGAATGGCACATTGTTATATATTTTTTTAATTATTTTTGTTGGTTATAAATGTGTGAATCTTCCGTTTGTTGTTGGACAGTATTAAAGCATTCAATTTTCCTGACAGTGGAAAGGCAATTTATTTATTCTAGATAGCTGTAAGTTAATTATTTTATTGCCCACTACATTCAACTGTACTGTGTTGACACAATAATGATACTTTATTTATAGAACACGAACATCACGGCAGACATCTCAAAATACATAGTCTTCTGGGGGCTAAGCATATATTAATACATTTTGGTAGAGATGAATATAGGTCTACTGTCATATAGGTTATGTTATCGGGATCCTTCTAATTCCCTTGAACAACCAAGATTGAACTTTTGAATTCTTTATAATTTCTATTATCTAGTCCAGTTAAAATCCAGGGGAGGAAGCCCCATCATAGTAAAGAGGATACTAATGTGATGTGTGTAGTTCTTCATAGCCTCTTCATTTTGCTCTCAAAGTGCACGGAATTGATGGATTTTTAATAGAATGTAGAAAAAATTATCCCGGGGGAGCATGCCCCTGGACCCCCCTAAAGGAGTTGTGTTCCCCTTGGGGCTAAGCCCCCCTTGTTCTTGAAACCTAGTGACGCCCCTGAACACGAGCAAAAATGTTGCTAATGATTTTCTCTAAATGTTGGAGGAAACAATTGCAGTCTTAAATATCTTGAAAAAGAATAATTTTCTTCGTGATGATGCCTCTAACCACTTTTTCCTGCCCCTCTTTATATGTCTTGCTTACATTCTTCTCTTCCCGCACATGCAGCAACAAACAGCCCTTTGACAATACTGTACAAAAGAGGATGGCATTCAATAAAAAGGTCGCTGAGCTGGGGTGCGAGCAACATCAATATATTTGTGTGGGTATTTCATGTTCCCTTGAAACCTCTATAGCTAAAACTCTATTTCAGATAAGGAGGACACACGTGACATCCTTAATGAATGCTAAGCTTAATAGTCTCTGGCCAAATCTCATTGTTTTATTTGCAACCTCCTCTGTCCTCTATCGCTGCTCCTCTATTTACATGTTAGAGCCTCCTGTCAGATATTTTGATCGAGGAGACGTGGTGAACTGAGACGATAGTTCTTCGATGACGTCATGACCCGGAGATGGCAATTAAAGATGTTGTCATGTCATTAAAGCGTGTCACACCTCAGTGCCCTCTGTGTTTGAATTACATAGCACTAAACATGCACCTAATGCTTTGTTTTTTATGTGGAATTAAATCAAAGTCAGATAAAATCAACACTATTACTCTTCACAAGTCTGATATGTTTCTCATGTATTACAAATACAGTGCCCAACCATCAAAATGTTCATTTACATAACACATAGCACGTATCTAACGCTGTTGTGCTACAGAGTTGATGTTGGATTCACCTGGCGCTTCAAGAGGGGCGGGGCTGGCACTGACAGGTGACCGTTCGCGCGAAGTATAAAAGCAGCATCGTGTTTTGTTTCGTTAGTGAAAACACTCGCTTCGTTGTCGGAATGGCCCAATGGTAAGCTACGCGTGTGCTTTTCGTAACCAAAATGGCCCAAAGTGGCCCGCGACAAAAATGAGTTTGACACCCCTGACCTAGACACTACGCAAATAAACACGAACTAGACAAATATTACTGTATCATAACTAGAATATGAAACCTTGTAATCGCCACTTTTGTTGTTTTTAGGGCCCCCTCTCAATGATGCTCTTGTACCATGCTTGGGATTTGTTGGTTATATATGGCAATAAAGATTCTAATTTTAATGGCCAAATATTGCTGCTGGAACAATTACATTTCTCTCATGGGATGAACAGATAATCTGCCTGTTTGTCTGAGGAGAACCGTTAAAACTATCTTCAGTAGTATCTTCACTTGCAGGTCACTTTCTGTTGAATATAGAGCACTTGCTGTTGACATTGGATCACCTCTGGGTCACTACTTGGAGAAGGATCAAAGAACCCCATGTGTCTCTGGAGTCACTATATGCCAACCTCTTTAAAATATTGTACCGACTTTTTTTTTCATCATCAATCATGGTTATTTTTACTATGATTTTTTTATCATGTATATTATCTATCAGGCTCAATTGTCTATTTTTTCTCTCGTTTCAGTAGATTTTGTTGTTTTGAAGTTACAAGGCAAAATGTGACTCATCCTAGGGGGAAAGACACACTGACACAAATTGCAGTAGTTGACACTTAAAGAAGTTCAATTGAATTAATTTCAATCGCATATTTGGCAATAGACTTCCTCTAATCTTATGAAATTATATTTATACTTACATTTTATTTATTATTTTTATATATTTTATCAATTAGTACTGTGTGTGGGTGGCCCGGTGGGCGACTGGTTAGCGCGTTGACTTCACAGTGTAGAGCTCGTGGGTTCGATTCCAGCTCCGGCCTTCCTGTGTGGAGTTTGCATGTTCTCACAGTGCCTGCGTGGGTTTTATCCGGGTACTCCGGTTTCCTGCCACATTCCAAAAACATGCATGGCAGTCTGATTGAACACTCTAAATCACAGGTGTCAAAGTCAAGGCCCGGGGGCGCGCCACATCATTTTATGCGGCCCGCGGAAGCAAATCATGCATGTCAAGTTCCATGATGCTTGCTAAAGTCTGAGCCAAAATTTCAAATTGTCATATGTAATCCACAATGACCATCAATATTCTTAACTTCTGATTTTAAAACTGGTTATCCATCAATTTGTGTGTTGTGTACGTAATATTTGGTGGGATTAAACATTTATATGGTTTCCCAAAAATCATAACGTCCCTCCAAGGGAAACCGTAACTACAATGTGGCCCGCGACAAAAATGAGCTTGACACCCCTGCTCTAAATTGTCCCGAGGTGTGAGTGTGAGCGCGGATGGTTGTTCGACTCTGTGTGCCCTGCGATTGGTTGTCAACCGGTTGAGGGTGTCCCCCGCCTACTGCCCGAAGACAGCTGGGATAGGCTCCAGCATGCCCCGTGACCCATGTGAGGATAAAGTGGATCAGAAAATGGATGGATGGATGGTCGTACTTAGTGGACATTTGGTTAAGTGTCCCACCAGAATCAGATGGATCCTGATTTGTATCAAGATATCGAACTTGTAAAGATCGTAATGCTGAATTTTCATTGATAGTGGCAGGAATGTATTGTTTTAACAATATTTCTACAGTTATTAAATATGTTCTCCCTCTCCTGAAGTTAAAGTCAAATACATTAGTCATTCAGGATTCGAATCATTTCAATAAATCCCTCCAGCAATGTGGATGTTAATGACTATATTCAAATGTACACTAGTTGCCAAGGTTTTAGTATCAGTTACTGCCAAAACATGTTGCATTATCGCTCCTCTCGAGAAAATACCTCTCATGAAAGTTGCATTAGTTTCTTGATAGCCCTTCATGGCTGTAGGCTAAAATGTAGCAATAACCCCTCACTCCAAATGGTGGATCTAATTTGGGGTTTATACTACCGCTGTAGTGTTACGTTGCTGTCAAAATAAACACTGGAAAAAACTAAGTCAGTAAGAGAATTGTTTTTTTTTCAAATGTAGACTTCAAAAACGGTTTCATATTGGGACATCAGAGATGAAATGAGGGGGTTGCTCCTTGTGTGAGGTTCAAAGCCTGTTTCTTTGATTAGAGACTTGCCAGTGTTGTGCTGCTCCCTTTTCACTCAGAAATGTATCCTTAATTTGGAGGTGACAGGTGAATTTGCTATAAATGTCATTTCTACCGTGCTGTTATTACCAATTTGATTTTGTAGCTTTAGCTTGACTCGGTAATTTCAGTGGGTGTATGCACATGTAATACCCACAGTGCAAGCTGTATGTTCAAATTGTGAGGTTGAAGTGGTGGACAAAGGAGAACTACTGGACAGTAATGCTGGTAATGCATTAGAAATGAATGTGTGACCCTAAAATATCCGTTTATTTACAGTCATGACAGAACAGTAGCATCTCACTTTAGTTACAGTATATGACTGCAGTTATTTTGCAAAGTCACATTTCATGGCTGTATTGTAGTCAACAATGATAACAATCAACTCACAGAATGCGAACTGCCACTTACAATTCATTTTCAAGTGGTCGTGCTGAAACCTACCACAGCAGTGAGTGACTTTCAACAGCACTTGAAGAGGAATCACATATTTTTTCAATCAGTTTCCCCTCATGTGTGTACGTGAAGCAAAACTGAAAATGAACAAATAAGAAAATACAGATGGTGACACCATTTCCTAGATAAAGACAAAGAGTAAACAACTGCACATTCTCGAACACATAAGAATGGGGAACTGCGGTGTTTTCAGGTTGAAAAGAAGCCCTCAGAGTTTTCACAATTTGCACTCCCATCTGCGGGGAGTGCTGTTTCAACTACATGAAAAGCAACAATGGAGGAAGATGTGAGATTTGCGTTAACTTTTCAAGCTGGAAATACAGTCACGATTTTGAGTTTGTGTCAGACAACACAAATTTGAAGGTACATCGGCCATTTTCTACTGTTGACAGTCAACAGACAAATTAATAATAAAATACCTGATTATTAATAATAAAATACCTGAATATATATATATATATATATTTAAAAAAAACAATCCTCGTCTCACCCTTCGGGTGGTGTCCGTCCCCCTTCAGCTCGGGTCCTCTACCAGAGGCCAGGAAAATATATATATATATATATATATTGGCATATATATATATATATATATATATATATATATATATATATATATATATATATATATATATATATATATATATATATATATATATTATAAAAGACATTAAATAAACAAACAAACACACGGCCCGGTGGTCATCTGGTCGGCCTCACAGTGCAGAGGTGCAAGGTTCGATTCCGGCTCCGGCCTTCCTGTGTGTAGTTTGAATGTTCTCCCCGTGCCTGCGTGGGTTTCGTCCGGGTACTCCGATTTCCTCCCACATTTCAAAAACATGCATGACAGGTTAATAAAACACTCTAAATTGTCCCTAGGTGTGAGTGTGAGCGCGGATGGTTGTTCGTCTGTGTATGCCCTGCGATTGGCTGGCAACCGGTTCAGGGTATGCCTCGCCGACTGCCCAAGGGCAGCTGGGATAGTCTCCAGCACTCCATGCAATCCTTGTGAGGATAAAGCGGATCAGAAAATGGATGGTTAGATGGACAAACAAACATAAAACAAATAGATCACAGCACATTCACGAGAAGAGAAAACCCCATGAGGCTGTGACTGTATGAGGTCTCCAAATTTAATGATTACATTTGTAAACAATGTACATTATAAACATTCAGTTTGCCATGACAATGTCAGGGCAAAGCACACAAGCATATTAGGTGAAAGACTTTTTAGAAGTATTTTTTATAAATTGAAAAAAAAACCATGTCGCCTTTTTTACGTTCAGTGAAATCCACGAAAATGCAAAATAAATAAATAAATAAATAAAAATGTTGAGTCAAAAATGGTTTCATGTTTATAAAAAAATTAAGTACACTTTTTTTATGAACAGTCACTGTTGAAAATGTTCTTCCAGTTAAGTACTGGTTGTGTTGGATGGAAGGAGTCAAGTAACTTGTAATGTAACTTGGTTACTTAAATGGAAGTGATGCCATGCGGCCAAAAATGGCAAAAACGGGAGTTACTTTTCAAGTAAAGTAATCAGCAAAGTGGCTATGTAACTTTTTCAAGGTGACTGTGGCACCCCTGCTACTGTACTTGCGATGCCCACTATGCAAACCTGATTGAGAAAATGATAAACAGTTTCGCCTTATTTACAATATGGTTGATATGCATGGCATATATTTTCAGATCCGATCTACATCAAAGATTTTACTCTCTCAGTCAATGTTTAATCTTTTGAATATCAACTGCACGTGTGACTGCTGCGTGTTATTTACGACCAGCCAGCATGTCAGTTTCATGTTTCAGCCATTATAGCAGCACCAATGACAGAGTTGCACCTTGATCTTCCATACAGCTCTTTCATCGCTACATTGTCGCTCAAGATGTGAATATTGGCATCTGATTTCTTCAGGGAAAAGAAAAAGTTGTTCATGAGTTTGCTGATCTAGATTAAAAACATAGGTTGGGAGAATGCTTCTGTCAAGATGTAATGCTCCTCTATCCTTTGCAAGTTTTATAGGTTACGATTGTATTCATCTATCAAATGCATGGATGTCATTGTTTTTTGAGCATCAAATCTTATCATTTGGAGAAGCAAAATATGGTATTGTTGCCTAAATTTCTGATCACCATGGGTTACACTGCATTATCGGTACTAAATTGTGTGCTACACTGCTATCCAAGCCACCTGAGAATGAAAAAGGCACTCATATAGTTAGTTGTTGCTACTTAGTTGTAGGCAGCCATTCAAGCACATGATCATCTGTGAGGGCACCCTTTTATGTTGCATCTCATTTTAGAGTGGCGATGCGCAATCCTGGCCCTCTTTCTGAAGAGGAGACGTGATTGGTACTTATACAGTGCACGTGGCACCCTGCTCCACATCAAAGCCTGGATCGCCTTGAGAAGCCATTGAGAGTACAAAATCCCTGCCAAATATGCAAGTGGCAACGGCGTTTTCGATCATGTGCTCAAAGTAATACAAAAAAGAAACACCATAATGAATTACATGCATTTTATCTGTCAAAGGTTAATGCAAATTGGGTTTGATTACAATCACATTATGTAATTTTTCTACTACAGAATTGATTATTGCATACAGTACGTTATGTACTTTTTTTATCATTCAGAGTGCATCACAGAACTCATCATCACATCACATTTTATGACGCTTTAGCAATAGCGTTAATGGGTATTTATTTGTAATGTTTTTACATTCAGAAAACCTAAATAAATTACAGCATTGTATCAATTATAATGATATTTATTTTTGGATGCACAGAGAGTGAAGAGGAGGAAGAATATAGGAGCCTGGAGTAGGTTTGAAAGTAGGGGTGTTCAAACTATAGCCCAGGGCCCTATGCAGCCCACTGTCCAATTGAGAATGAAAATAACACTTGACAGGGGCCGCAATGCTTTAAAAAAAAAAACAACAGTTACAAGTTAGATGCTATTGTATTGAGCTTTGATACAAAAAAATGTAAAGAAGCTATTTACAATTAAAATGGGAACAACATTTCTCTTCATAACGGTCCATCCATCTGCTGCCTTCTAAAATTGGTCAGATATGTCCATCCATCCATCCATTTTCTAAACCGCTATATCCTCACAAGGGTCGCGGGGCATGCTGGAGCCTATCCCAGCTGTCTTCGGGCATTAGGCGGGGGACACCCTGAATCGGTTGCCAGCCAATTGCAGGGCACACAGAGACGAACAACCATTCACGCTCACACTCACACCGCGGGACAATTTGGAGTGTTCCATCAGCCTGCCACGCATGTTTTTGGAATGTGGGAGGAAACCGTAGCACCTGGAGAAAACCCACACAGGCACGTAGGAGAACATGCAAACTCCACACAGGAAGGCCGGAGCTGGAATTGAACCCTGTACAGATATAAGCAGCACATCGACTGTTTCACCAGAGAAGGCAACATCCTAGACCACTGCTATACAACAATCAAAAATGCATACCGATCGATCGCCCGTGCAGCATTGGGTCTTTCTGACCACAATTTAATCCACTTAATACCTACCTACAGACAGAAACTCAAATGCGCTAAACCGGTTGTTAAGACTGTGAAAAATGGACAGATGAAGCAAAGCTAGCTCTACAAGAATGCTTAGACTGCACTGATTGGGGCGTCTTTGAAACTTCAACGGGCACACTGGATGAATACACAGACACTGTAACATCATACATCAGTTTCTGTGAGGACATGTGTGTACCAACGAAGTCCTTCCGTTCCTTCAACAATAACAAGCCATGGTTTACTCCCAAACTCAGGCAACTCAGGAAAGAGAAAGAGGCCGCATTTGAAGTGGAGATCGGGCACTGTACAAACACGCCCAAAACCAATTGACAAAGGAAATTAACATCGCAAAGAGAAGCTATGCAGAGAGGCTGAAAAACCAGTTCTCTGCTAACGACTCTGCATCTGTGTGGAATGGCCTGAAAGCAATCACAAACTATAGAACGCCATCCCCCAAACAGTGAACAATAAGGGTCTTGCTGATGAACTAAACACGTTTTCTGCAGATTTGAAAAGGACACCCCATTTCCCACACTCACCCACCTCTACCAGATACTACTCGATCTACCCCCACCCTCTTTTCTCCACTACAGATCCACGAACAGGACGTGAGACGGCTCTTCAAGCAGCAGAAGATCAAGAAAGCTGCGGGGCCCGACAAAGTGTCCCCTCCTGCCTGAAAGTCTGCGCTGACCAGCTGGCTCCGGTCTTCACACAAATCTTCAACAGATCCTGGAGCTGTGTGAGGTCCCATCCTGCTTCAAACAGTCTACCATCATCCCAGTTCCCAAGAAATCGGCAACATCGGAACTGAACGACTACAGGCCTGTCGCTCTGACGTCTGTGGTCATGAAGTCCTTTGAACGCCTTGTGCTGAACCACCTAAAGAACGTCACCGACCCCTGCTGGACCCTCTTCAGTTTCCCTACCGGGCAAACAGGTCTGTGGAGGACGAGTCAACATAGGTCTGCACTACATCCTCGAGCACCTCGACAGCACAGGGACCTACGCAAGGATCCTGTTTGTGGATTTCAGCTCTGCGTTCAACACCATCATACCGGAACTCCTCACCCCAAACTCCTCCACCTCGGTGTGTCCCCTACGATCTGCCAGTGGATCCTCAGCTTCCTGACGGACGGACACAACAGGTGAGACTGGAGCGACAACATCATCAACACGCACCACTAGCACTGGAGCCCCACAGGATGTGTCCTCTCTCCACTGCTCTTCTCCCTCTACACAAACGACTGCACCTCAACAAGTCCAGCTGTCAAACTCATAAAGTTCGCAGACGACACCACGGTCATCGGTCTCATCAAAGACGGCGACGAGTCTGCGTGCCGACAACAAGTGGAGCACCTCTGCACTGTGAGGTTGACGCGCTAACCACTCGACCTCGACCATCGGGCCACCCTGGTTAGATATATATTGATGATGTATTTGATGCAAATATAAGTGGCTATGGCAATTTAATGCACAATTGTCTCGGATACAATTCCTCTGGGTGGCCTTCTTTTGTAAGTTGACTCAGGACAAAATTGGACACAAGGTAAAAAGTGCTATGGTCCAATATACATCTTGCCAACAACCTCCTCTTCCTCCAACTCTTCAAACACCTGGATCACCTCACATAAGTTAAAATTAATAAACCTAGGGCAACTTTGCCCAAAATGCCTATGGAAAGGTGCACCCAAAGTAAATTTGTAGCAGTTCTTGGAGTATCAGCATAGTTTTGGTCTCTTTTTGTAATATTCAAAATATTTCTCCGATACAGTAAGAATCTGTGTATGTGCTCCTGTCACTGAACTATGGATGTTCGAAAACAGAAAAAAAAGCTGAATCTTATGTTCGTCTAATTTCTTTTCACAAAATCTGCCTTGAAAATGGATTTAGAATTTTGATTAGGACTTGAAAACACTACAGGATCAAAGCTTGAGGTCTCCCCAAATTCCGGTTCAAATTTGACAATTGTAACATGTAGGGTACCATTCAAATCTCCAGAAACTCAACTTTTAAAAGATATATAACATGTTCACACATGTACTCAGCTGACGACGTGCATCAGCGATTTGTTTTGACAGATGACGGAGGGCCCTCCTAACTTTAAGGGTTTAAAACATTGCTTTCTGAATCGATTTCTGGGTTGCTTTGTATACTTTCCATACACATCACATTTCCAGGTTTGACGCTCGTCAGGATCTCACTTTGGGAAAATGATTACTTTTTTAAATTCACAAAATAGGGAAAAATCATCATGCTTTATTGAATTAATTTTGTGTTAATTACTCTACTACAAATAATTACTCCATAAAATATTTCGATTTTCTGAAATTACTTGACAGTTGGCCTTTTACTATTTCATGTTGTTGTGCATGACACATGTGACAGGAAGCCTATTCTTAGTATTCTTAGTATAGAAGAGACACACACATGACAGATAAAAATTCTAATTCATATTTAAATAAATAAATAAATAAAACTTGGGGAAAAGTGTAAGTGTACAAGCATAGACAACGTATTTAAAACTCCAAAAGAAAGGGCAGACAGAAGAAAGAAAACCCAAGACAAAAAAACAACAACGACACCTAAGATATTAGAAATGACTCGGAGCGTCAAAAAGCATGAGCATCCAAGTTGACATATAGAAATGGCTATTTCGTGTACTCCCTTTGCTCACTCTGCAGTAGATTGTGGCCACTGACCGCCAAGTTGAATCCGAGCCTCCCATCCATCAGCCCATGGAGACATACTAACATGACAAGCTATTCTTAGCTCATCCATCACATGAGCCACCCCACACAGTAGATAATATAGTCATACCGCCATCTAATAAAACGGCACGTGTCAGAGGGTGATTTGTAATAAGGAGATTAAAAGAGTATTGAGTGGTAATTTTATGCAAATTTGACAAAGATTTCCCAGCTCATAAAAAGCACAATCATCAGTCAATCAAGACGGCCCGGTCGTTCACTGGTTAGCACGTCGATTTCACAGTGCAGAGGTACCGGGTTCAATTCCAGCTCCGGCCTCCCTGTGTGTAGTTTGCATGTTCTCCCCGGGCCTGCGTGGGTTTTCTCCGGGTACTCCGGTTTCCTCCCACATTCCAAAAACATGCATGGCAGGCTGATTGAACACTCTAAATTGTCCCTAGGTGTGAATGTGAGCGTGGATGGTTGTTCGTCTCTGTGTGCCCTGCGATTGGCAACCGATTCAGGGTGTCCCCCGCCTAATGCCCGAAGACAGCTGGGATAGGCTCTAGCGCCCCCCACGACCCTAGTGAGGATCAAGCAGTTCGAAAGATGAATGAATGAATCAGTCAATCACAGGGTGGTTGCGAGGGTAGTGACCAAGGGGCAAGCCTGCGCTAGCTGCATCAGTCCGCTTTGGACAGGTACACATATCAAGACCATCGGGCTGTCTTTATCTTGCTTTTGCCCCGTTCCAACCAAGGATGTCAAACGCCTAACAATCTGATTGTCAACCATCAGCGCATACTCGGAAGCGGCTGCTTGTTTTTGTTCATGTGAGATCATTTGTGATCACATGAGATAAGATAAGAAATCTTTTATTAGTCTCGCAATGGAGAAATTCCCAATTCAGATCCCAAAGATCTCTCTTTCAGTGGTTTTACGGAATTTTTAGCTTGTCAGAGCAGACCACACACAATCTGACCAAAACAAACAGTTAAATGCCTGATTTTTGTTTTGTTTATGTGTGGGGTCTGTCACAGATTTTTAAAAAATCTTTTAAGATTTGAAGAAATCTTTTTATGTGTTTGGGGAACCACTCAAAAACTATGAGGCCATTTTAGCTTATCAGATGCATTTGGAGAAAAGCAAACCCTACAGGATTCAAAACAAAAGTGCCCATTAAAATATAAATGGACGATGCATGAGAAAAGGGGCGCATTCTGTGTTTCGCACCCTTATGGTGTGTCCCCTTCGTGTGGTTCAAAAGTAAGGCTTTTTCAAATCTACCATTTCTTTTTTTTAATTATGATTATCTGTGACAGACGACAGTCACAAAGAGCAGGCATTGAACAGTTTTGGTTTATTGTGTGTGTGGTCTGCTCTGATAATCTCAACACACTTTGAGAATCTGTCCCACTGTCGACCTTGAAACGAAGTCCTCTGAGGCAGGGAACTTTTTTGATCAGACGTGATCGCTCCAAATAAGAATAGCGCTTAAGAACAGACACTTAGGCTCCAATGTTACCCCAGTGTTTCCAATGTGGAACAAAGGCGAGAGTGTTGTCAGAAAAAAAAAGATTTGCATTGCACAATACTAACTGCCCTCTGGAGAATCCATTAGGAAAAAACCAAGACATTGGGTACGTGATATTTATTGTATTTGCTACTGCTTCCATGTTCATCAGTCAGCACACCACTTTGATTGGCTCCATCCCGTTCACGTTACAGTCCACAGAGTCAATTGACTTCAGAGTCGTTGGCTTTCCCTACTCGCATGACGATTTTTGGTCGTAAACCGAGCCGGACAGGCCGTTAAGTGTCGTGGGTAAATGCCTGGTGGGCTGGCAATTTCAAGGGCTCGTGTGATGCAATTCATTTTTAATATATTTTTTTGTAATTCTTTAATTTTACAATCATTTTCCTATGCTTTTTTTTTCCCTCAAGAGCCTTGCCCACAAATTGGTGGGAGCAGGCCATGAAGCATTTTACAAAATAAACAGTAAATTGAACCAACCAATATGGTACACAGTCATCAGGAGTGGCACCCCACCAACTCAAACAGAATATGCCTTTGGAGAAAAAAAATATTTGATTTTTGAAGTCTATGTAAATCAAACCGCCTTCACAGCCTAATAAGGAATCATATATGTCGATGAGTGATCATTTTTCATACCACAGTCATGGTTTCATGAAATTAAATGCATACAAATCCAGAATCTTGCGAGACACAATCATAATACAATCACAAACCAACCTGAAGTAAAAAGCAGTCTTTGGAATTGTGAAGGATTAAGAGAACTTGGTGTCATCGTGCTTTTTTGATATGATTTGAATGAATGGGCCACCAATCACAGTATACAAAATGGTTTCGGTGACAATGACTGTGATTGGCTCTTGACTAACAATTGCAAATCAGTGCATGAGATAGAAGCGAAGGCTTAGCATTCTAGAGTAAATTAAGCTCATTAAAACCTTGGCTTTTATTGCCTTTATATTATGAATATGAATGTTCTGGATATTTGTGAATTTTAAGAACCCAACTCCGATGATGGTGAGACATTGTGTGAAACATTAATAAAAAGAGAATATAATGATTGGCAAATAATGTTAAACCTATATTTAATGGAATACACTACAAAGACAAGATATTTAACGTTCAAACTGACAGTTTATTGTTTTTAGCAAATAATCATCTATATTTCATCACTTCATTTAGACAGGACATTTTCATACTATTAATGATATGATTTGCTATTCATTTCACTTCTTGAGGAGGACAAGAACAGGGAGAGACTGCCTTTCTCGAAAAGATGTACACATTTTTTTACTCATTATTGGGGGATGGTTTACTCCAGAAACATGCATGCTGTGAATGTGTACATTAAGGAGCTGAAAATAACAAGTAAGCAAACCCAACGGGGCTGAAGTCAAGACTTTGACTGGGTCTTCTGAAGCCATCCTATTGTTGTTTGCTTCTATTATTTGGATTGTTGTCATATTGCAACAGCCGTCCTCTTTTGAGATTCAACCTTTGGACACATGGTTTCGAGTTCCTATGCAAACCATCTTGTTAAATGTCCATCCATCCATTTTCAACACCACATCCTGAACAGGGTCACCAGGAGTTGCTGTCGGGCTACAGTGTAGCCTATCCCAGCTGACTTTGGGCGGAAGGCAGATTACACCCTGAACTGGTCGCCAGTCAGTCGCAGGGCATATATAGAGACAAATGACCATTCACACCCACAGTGGGAACCGATCCCACGCTGCCCGCACACAAGTTCGACGTGTGTACCACTACATCATCAGCGACCATTCTTGGTAAATGTGTGAATTAATTTTTGTATTGATGATAGAAAGCTATCCAGGCTCGAAGGAGGCAAAGCATGTCCATACCATGATGATCCTTCCACCATGCTTCACAGTTGGGATAGGACTTATGCTGTGTGTGTCGCCCAAACATTTCAAATGTGTTTTTTCCCACAGAATATTTTGCCAGGAGACCCGTGAAACGTGAAGCAATATATCCTCCTTGGTGTTCTACTATGAACCCAATTATTGTTTTATGTTTCACGGACAGTGAATTTCTAAACAGAGATGTTGGCATGTGCCAGTCATGTCTGTAAATCTTCAGGTGCTGTTTAAGGTGGGGGGTTTTCACTTCATTGAGCATTCTGCACCATTGCTTGGAAGAGAAGCTGCAATGCTGAACTTTCTCGCGCTACAGATAATCCGCCTGCAGCTGCACACCTGTTGGTCATTGTGTCATTAGTTTGTTTGTTTAAATGGACTCCCGGCACGACCACTCGGTGTTGGGTCATTGTTGCTGTGTGCACTACTTTGATTTCTTGTGATTTTGCTGGACTTTATTTGAGTGAGTTTTTGAGTTAGTTCCTCCTGTGTATTCCTGTTTGTATTTTTGTTAAATAAGTTTTGGTCAGCCACCCTGCTCCTCCCTGCCTCTGGGGTCCTCCAACTACCACCTCGCAAAACGCTTTTCGAGATTGTCATGTAAACCTTCCCATTTGCATACAAGTTTACATCCAAAGACCTCCCGATGGAGATGCTGTGGAATGGCCACAAGAGAGTTCTTCAGACCAGACATCCCAGGAGGTTTTGCTGAATTGCAGAGAGGAATGGTCCAAAATTAATCATGATGATTTTGCAAGTCGGTTTTGCGACTATGTTATTATAGCCAAAGGAAGGTTATTAAATTTTTTCAGTGATTAGTTATTAAATGTCATGTGAATGTTTATATTAATTTCAATAAAAATAGGAAAAAATAATTCTTTGTGGTATTAGTTTAAGCAGACTTCAGACCATGTTAAATGACTGATTTCTATCGAAGATAGTCCAAAGGATACATTTTCAGCCAACTGTACATTTTGGGCTTCCATTTTCAGTGACTAAACACTGATTTCACTCATTTTAATGAAATGATTTTTGCACGTTATCTGTTAACACTGCTGACCATTTCAGTCATTTTATTCTCTGTATGAAAAACAGCCAAACACACACAGCTCTCAGCCCCTGAATGAAAAGAGATCCAACATCTTACCACTGCTTTCGATCTTTAAGAATCCAATTATGAGCTTCGACATGTGTTTGATGATGACGTACAGTTTTCCAGTACATTCCAAATTGTGAGATGAACATTGATGAAACAAGTTTTTGTGATATGGTTTAAGTTTGAGAACATGTGGAGAAGAAAAACTATTTCCTATTGTTGCAGTATTTTTCTGTTGCTGTCAAATAAAGTATTGTAAAGATGGAGATGATAAAGATAAACTCTTATTGGCAATATCACATCAACAGTTCTTTTTAGCTTTTGGTCATGTTGGTAATTTAACGGTGGTCATTGATATTGTATGTGTGTATATTTGTCCCACTCCCCCCCGCTCTCCCCTTCCATTTCCCTTGAAAAAAATTATTCACATTCACATCTCAGGAAATGGGAACAATTCCATAACAGCATGACGTCAGGCTGCATTCAAGAAAATCAAAACATCTGTCTTTACACCACCAAATCTAATGAGCTGGGTTTCATAAGGGGCTCTAATTGTTATTTGCTCATTAAACCTTCCAATCACGGATGCATCTTTTTGATATGATAAATGAAACTAAGATAATGTTCATGCATAAAGGCATACCCAATCCCAACTGGCTAATCTCTTGGTGGTATTGTAAAAGATCCCAGCTGGTGTGGCTCAAGAAACGTCTCGAACTGTGTCCAAAGAGTGCCCTCCTGTGGTTGTACTCAGAAGAAACTTTGCCTGCGTGTGACAAATGATTTACTTTAGCCTTTCAACAAAAGGGAGAAAATAGTGTTATTTCAATTGAATGTATTACGTCTTGTGTTAAAATGGGACTCTGGAGACTATTAATCCAAAGTGAGTGTGATAAAATGGAGACAGATGCAACAAAGGACAGATGTAGCAGGATATTATGGTGCAATAAGAAAGACATCCAGGCATTGTAGAGGACAGTCCAAATCCAACAAATCATGAATCATTTCATAAATACGGAGCTATTTTATGACCATACATGATTTACAGCTGCAATAACAGATATGGGACAAGAAAAAGCATCAGAATTATCTCGCATGTACTCTTGATACTTTGCATGCAGTGTTGCCATCAGCCAAAGGCAGCCTTTTGATCGAAGTGTGTTGGAATTTTTTCCGAAGAAGAATAACAATAGATGGCTCTTCACTTTTCTGGAAAGGTCAAATATCATTCATTTCCTGTCTAGCTGGGGGCTGAAGAAGCGGCAGCACCTAAATCTGCAATGGGCTCACTGAAGTTGTTTTTTTTCCCCCTTTCTCAGCTACACACACTTGTGAGATGACAGAAAAGTACATTTCTTTCATCTACAATGTGAACCAAGTGTCAGATCTGTTATTCCTACTCATCTGACTTTCCCTGGCACAAGTATGTGCACACATTGTAGGCATACGGTACTGCATAGAAAACAGTACAGTACATGGATGCACTTGCACACGGGGAATATCACATGCCAGGGTGGGCCTAAGGTGTTCTTTTTCTCCAGCTGTTCGGTGATGGAGAGTTTACCTTTAGGTCATTCCATCACAACAGCCCATTGTTGATCCAACCCACTTCCACTGACTCTGTCACTTGTCCAGTAACTTGTTCACCCTCTCACCCTCACCCAACTGCCAGAAGCTTGAGCGATCCGGCACAACAATTTCGCCTTCATACAACACATTAAAGTTACAAGAAAAGATGTCAATGGTCTTATGCATCAACTTTTGGATATATGTTCAATGATACTCTGGGTGGAACTCACTTCCACCCGACATCCGTAATATTGACTATCTTTCTACATTTAAATCCTGTCTTAAAACCCACCTACCGTATTGGCCCGAATATAAGACGGCCCTGATTATAAGACGACCCCCTCTTTTTCAAGACTCATGTTTGAAAAAACACTTTTTGAAGACCAAATAAATTTTTATACAGAAAATAATTACAGTACATCTGAAACAAATTATTATAACAATATATTTGAGAGAAAAAGCATATTATGTTGCCTCATTCAAATCTTAATATCTGAACATTTAAATATATAAACTAAAGTGCAATCACATTCGTAAATGATTGGCTTCTGGTTTTTGAAATGTAAATTACATCATAACTTCTCCTCAGCTGCCGGTTAACCTGGCCAATCTTCGAACCACTTTTCTCCAGATTGCCACTACGTTTCTCCATTTTCGGTTATCTCTTCTATTATTTTCTTCTCTTTTCTTTCTTACCGCTATTTTTTGTTTTTCTTCTTCGTGCTACTGTCATGATTCGGTTTGGGACCAACAGGTGGCACTGCAGGGCTCTCCCTGCAGCTGCCCACCTGTTGGTCGTTATGCAATTAGTAGCATAAAAGGACTCCCTCCCGACCACTCAATGTCGGGTCATTGTTTGCTCATTGCTACTGTCATGTTTGTGGCTGTTGCTGTTGCTACTGTCATGTTTGTTTGTTTGTTTCATGCTTTGCTGCTATCAGGTTTGTTTCAGTCATGTCTCGGTTACTGTTATGTTTTATCTTCAGGTATGATTTTTGTTTGATACTTTGGACTTTGTTTGTTTTGGATTTAGTTTTCACTATGTTTTAATACAATTCGTCAAGTACACCCTGCACCTCTCTCCTGCCTGCTTTTTGGGATCCACCACCACCTCGCACTCGTGACAGCTACCGCTATTTTTAGTTGTATTCTTCATGACGGGTTCGCTTTGGCCTGGGGAGTCAAGTTCAGCATTCGTTTCAATGATATCTGGCGCCATCTAGCGTCGTGAAAGGATATAATGTCTCATCCCGATCGCTACCAGTTTCAAAACATTTATATAAGTGGCAGAAAACGAGGAGAGCCGCACAAACTTGGGCTTCAAGAGCAAATTATTATGTTTCCTGACATGCAGACAACAATTGTGTGCTAACAAAAACGTCCATCAAAAAATAACAAACGCCATCATACTGCATTGTGTTGGGAATCCGTCATTTGCATAATTCTTGTTGGACTATGCCAAATTGACACGGTTCTGTGAAGCAAAATAGTTCTGTGAAATAGGGAGAGTGAGTGACATTTTTAATTGTTTGTTTTTGTTTTGGTCCTTTAAAGCAGGGGTCCCCAACCTTTTTTGCCCCACGGACTGGTTTATGTCATACAATATTTTCAGGGACCGGCATTTAAGGTGTGGCGGAAATAATACAACAAAATAATATGGTATGAGCTGCATGAAAACTGTGGTGTTTATGAAATATAATAATAAACACAAGGAACGTCTAATCTGGCCGCAACACTGATTGCTATGGTAATGTTTAATGCCTTCAAAATACGATACAACGCAAATTCAAAGTGCATGAAAATGACGACTCACCACAGCCCCGAGCTTGATTTTCTGCAACCAAACGGTCCCATCTCGGGATAATAGGAGACAATGACACCTCAAGTGTGTGGTTTATGTCCAGTCTACTTCGTAATTTTGTTTTAGTCGCCGTTGCTGCAGAAAATCGCCTCACAGGATGTCGGAAATAGCAACAGTGCTATTGTGGCGATCTCAGAGTATTCAGCCATAACTTTAATCCAGTTGTCTCAAACGTACTTTTTTTAAGGCCACCGTCATTTATGATCTCCAGCAGTTTTTTTTACTAATTTTGCGAGCTCCGGCGTTTTGTTTTTAGCGTAATCAGTCACGTGACTGAGAAGCTTGGCGTGACACAGACGGAAGTAACGGAGAATCCGGTAATTTTTCAAAATAACATATCTTTCGTATTCCGAAATAAATAAAACGAAATTAAGGCAAATTATTTCTGTGCGGCCCAGTTCCAAATGCCCTGCGGACCGGTACCGGTCTGCGGACTGGCGGTTGGGGAGCCCTGCTTTAAAGTATGTCTTCACATGTTTAAACAGTGAAACAGTTATAATGAAGTTTACAATGAAAATGTGTTCGGAAAGGTGTAAGCAAAATTGTCAAATTGAAAATGAATGACGTGAAATCGGGACTTTGAAATGTGAATGTTATAGCGGTCAAATTGTTATAAATGGGGTACGTTGAAACGAGGTTCGATTGTGTGTGTGTGGGTTTATGTATATATCAGTGGCGGATGCTGGTCTGTCAAGGAGGGGAAGCTCAATTTCGGCCTACATCATAAAATGTGTCAGTTTATTCATACGTGAATTCTACTCTCCGTTCCTTTTAAAAAAAAAAATGAAAAGGATGCCTTCACCATAAGATCGGTGATTGGCTCATTTCACCGTCAATCAAAAAGAGATTCAGCCTCAGACAGATCATCCAATCATCATGCAGAAAAGCTGAACTTCCAGGCCAGCCTATAAGCGCCCACTGTCCATCGATTCCCAGAGACGCTGAGCGTCCAATGGGGGCAAACCAGCATTTATCCAATGACTCGTCTCGTTTCAATGCATTGGGACAACCTACACTGAACTCTCTCGACGCTCAGCGTCCGCGCGGTCGACGCTTAGCGTCCACACAGTTTAAAGCACAGTGAAGCTGCGGGAATGAATGAGAAGAGAGATTCGGAACAAAGGTTGAACACGTTGTAGCGCATATTTAGTCAATGACATGTCCACACAATTGTACGTACACACATATATTTGATCACTTACTTTTGACATTTTAGGGGAAGCTGAGCTTCCCTTGCAGTCTTAGAGCAATCACCTCTGGTATACACACACACACACACACACACACACACATATATATATATAAATGATTTGTATATATATATATATATATATATATATATATGGAAACATATATATATATATATATATATATATATATATATATATATATATATATATATATATATATATATATATATATATACTGAACCCCTAAGCCAAGTAATAACCAAGACAGGCTACGGATACCGCCTCAAAAATGGAGCTACGATCAGTCACCTCCTCTACATGGATGACATAAAGCTGTATGCTAAGAGCTTAAAGGGACATAGACTCCCTGATCCACACAACCAGGATCTACAGCAGCGACATCGGGATGTCATTCGGGCTTGAGAAATGTAGCCGGATGGTGACTAAGAGAGGCAAGGTAGTCCGCACTGAAGGGGTCTCACTCCCTGAAGGAACAATAGCAGACATTGAGGACAGCTATAAGTACCTCGGTATACCACAAGCCAATGGCAACCTCGAACTGGCAACAAGGAAAGCGGCTACGGCCAAATACCTCCAGCGGGTGAGGCAAGTCCTAAGAAGCCAGCTCAATGGCAAGAATAAGACCCGGGCAATAAACAGCTATGCCCTGCCAGTGATCAGATACCCTGCAGGAATAATCAGGTGGCCAAAGGAAGAGATTCAGACCACGGATGTTAAGACCCGGAAGCTCCTAACAATGCATGGAGGGTTCCATCCCAAATCCAGCACCCTGAGACTGTACGCAAGCCGAAAGGAAGGAGGCCGGGGACTAGTGAGTGTGAGAGCCACTGTCCAGGATGAAACATCCAAGCTCCATGAATACATCAAGGAGAAGGCTCCAACGGATGATGTACTCAGAGAATGTCTCAGACAATGGGGAACAGAGGATGAGGTGCTGGAAGAGGGACCATCATGGGAGGACAAGTCCCTACACGGGATGTACCACCGGACCATAAGTGAAGTGGCTGATCTCAAGAAGTCCTATCAGTGGCTAGAGAGGGCTGGCCTGAAGGACAGCACAGAGGCACTCATCCTGGCTGCTCAGGAGCAGGCCCTGAGCACCAGAGCCATTGAGGCCCAGATATACCACACCAGACAAGACCCAAGGTGTAGGTTGTGCAAAGAGGCACCGAGACGATCCAACACATAACTGCAGGGTGTAAGATGCTGGCAGGAAAGCCTACATGGAACGCCATAACCAGGTGGCTGGCATACTCTACCGAAACATCTGTGCCGAGTATGGACTGGAAACCCCAAGGTCAAAATGGGAAACACCTCCCAAGGTGGTGGAGAATGACCGAGCGAAGATCCTGTGGGACTTCCAGATCCAGACTGACAAGATGGTAATGGCGAACCAACCGGATATCGTGATCATTGATAAAGGGCAGAAGAAAGCCGTTGTAGTGGATGAAGCGGTCCCAAGTGATGGAAACATCAGAAAGAAGGAACACGAGAAACTCGAGAAATACCAAGGGCTCAGAGAGGAGCTGGAGAGAGCCTGAAGGTAAAGGTGACAGTCGTGCCTGTGG
Organism: Hippocampus mohnikei; assembly: GCA_026261675.1. Classification (NCBI taxonomy): domain Eukaryota; kingdom Metazoa; phylum Chordata; class Actinopteri; order Syngnathiformes; family Syngnathidae; genus Hippocampus; species Hippocampus mohnikei. The sequence goes on from JAKGUB010000326.1 coordinate 8,192,921, forward strand.
TGGTCGGAGCACTCGGGGCAGTGACCTCCAAATTAGATGAGTGGTTGCAACAGATCCCGGAACAACATCAGACATCTCAGTCCAGAAATGTGCAGTGCTGGGAACAGCAAGGATACTGCGCAGAACCCTCAAGCTTCCTGGCCTCTGGTAGAGGACCCGAGCTGAATGGGGGACGGATACCACCCGAGGGGTGAGATGAGGATTTTTTTTTAATATATATATATAGTCATTTATATATATATATGTGTGTGTATATATATATATATAAATGATATTATATATATATATATATATATATATATATATATATATATATATATATATATATATATATATATATATATATATATATATATATATATATATATATATATATATATATATATATATATATATATATATATATATATATAGAGAGAGAGAGAGAGAGAGACTTCAACAACCTGCTGTATGTATTTCTATATATGTCCAGTACATACAAAATGTATACACATGACAATGATAATTATTGAAGATGAATATGCAACAATTGTCCTTGATTGAAAAGCTTCAGGTGAAGTTCAGGAACTGATCCCTACACAGTATTATTTAAGTTTTTACCTGAGTGTGAGAAGTCTGTTCTCTTTTCTGCATTGTGCCCATGTTTTTGTTCAAACAACAAACGGGTTAAGTGTCTGTTATCTAATTTCAGAGTGTTTGTTTCTGAGGATACAACCTCATTGGGGCATAGGCAAGAGTGTTGAACAACAAATCATTCATGCAATCATCTTGTATTTTCTCTACGAGCATCTTGTCAGAGGCAGCAATGTATCTGGAATATCAATAGTGAAACAAATAACATTCATTACAATACATAATTACATATTTGTTTGCTACGGGCAGTCCCAGTAGATTACTGAGCTGGGATACTATTAGAGAGAATTTAGATAGGCAATGTGCTGCCTTACTGCTGATGCTGTTACTCTACAGCAGAGGAGGGCAACTCCGGTCCTCGAGGGCCGGTATCCCAGATGTTTTATATGTCTCTCTGCTCCAACACACCTGATTCAAATGATCAGGATCATTATCCAGCTTCTGCAGAGCTTGCTTCTGAGCTGATCATTTGAATCTGATGTGTTGGAGCAGAAAGACATATAAAACATCCAGGAAACCGGCCCTCCAGGACTAGAATTGCCTACCACTGTTCTACAGACAAGTCTGGCGGTGATGAAGAACAACAGCCTGTTCAAGTGTGAATGTATTTCATGGAAAACACACACACACACACACACACGCACACACATACATACAAGTAGCTATTCTATAGTAATGAATCATATTTGCGTCGTCCAATCATATAACAGAATTTCCTAACGTGGGAAACGACTATGGTGCATGTCCTTTATGCAAGTATGTTAACAAAATACATGTGTAACAATACAAGCAATAAAATGCAAAAAGGGGGGCATTCGTAACTCATTGCATCCCCATGAAATAATCGCTGCTGAAAGAAAATAGTCACCAAAATGACATTATACAAATGATCATGGTGCAACACTGTGCATGCGTGGTTTGCACATTTGCAACACTGTCAAGATGTCCTGGGCTTTAATTTTGGGTTTAGCCCTTGTGAGTGGAATTTGTACATTCATTTTCCCAACAGATTTAAAAAACATGCATGTTTAATAAATTGCTTTAGTTTAAGACTAAATTGCCCCCGGTGTGAGTACAAAGGTTGTTTTTATTTTATTGTTGTGCTGTAATTGACTGCCGACCAGTTAAGGGTGTTCACTACCTCTTGTGGAACTTGTGGTGTCCTAAGAGTCAGGGCCCGACGGGGCAGCAAAATGTCATCGGCCGGGCTACACTCCAAATGCATGTAAACCACAAATATGTATTATCTGCCCCCCACCCGTAGTAAAACAAATATTTAACGGGTCATAACCATGTACTCGGTCCAGGCATCCACTGCTTCACACGCTACTAGTTCAGATAGTCTCCAACTCAACTGGGATCTAAATGAGGATGGAAAATGGAGGGTAAACAATATTCATAATGCCAGTTAAAATTAAAGCTTCTGCTCTAATTCCACTGTTCTGCCCATTTGAATGTATAGTTTGCTCTTTCCTCCTTCTGTAGCTACGCTGAAAACACGTTGTGTGCACGCAGCTATTTTCAAATTGCAGGAGAACGGTGCAGAAGAAGTGAGTCAGACGAAAAGAGAAAAGGGCCAGAATTCTGCCAGGTTTCCCTGACGACCACCCTGCACAGTGCAACAGTTCCCATGGTAATAGATCCCGAATATCTCGAGTGACCTCTTTACAGATCAAATCTGATCACGTCTGCAGCACCCACATCATCAGAGCACATTTATTCTCTGCGCTGACTTCCCTTACACTGCTGAATAATCTGTCCATGAAAACAATCCATATATAGTACTTGCTACAGTTCTTTTCTCATGCCCTAATTAAACAGCTCCCATATTTGTTATTTACATATGTGTTGTTTTATACATATATGTATACACAATCCCCTTTTTGTAAAATGCTGCCCCAGTTGTGTGAAAAATGCTCATGAAATGATTATGCTAGCAAACAATGGAAATAGCTATTTAGCTTCAACCTCACATCTAATTATCTCTGACTTCAAAGGACCAAACATAATTCAAAGCATAACTGGGCATCTAATGTTTAAAAACAGAGACATATCCACTAATGCTTACTCAGGGGAGTTGGCACAGTACAATGCAACTCATCTGCATCGTGAAGATCTAAGAGTTATGTATCACTGTGCAAGTGGACAAATAATATTCAGACAATTTCAGGCAAATGAGAAAATATATGTTATTGTATCAGAATTGACTTTTCAATCCTGCTATTTTGTCAACGGGTGAGAATGTACACCTGTGTTCCACAACATACTAGACCAGTGGTCCCCAAACTACGGCCCGCGGGCCGCATCTGGACCACCTCCACATTTGGGCTGGCCCCCCTGAACAATACCAGAGTATTTTATTTTTCATCATTTGACCATGAAGTTGGGCTTTTAAAATAAAATGTTCCTTAGTTCTGAACTATTTTCATTATAAATTATTAGTAACTATTTCATAAACACATATAACGTGACATTTGTTCCATCCGTCTGCGGTCTGAGCACTTATCTGGCAACCCCAGAAAAAAAAAAAATCCTACACCCGCCCCTCTCAGAGAGGACCGAATAATGGTGAAAAAAGAAAATTTGATTCCAAATGCAGGGTATTTAACCCAAAGTGGACAAACGATTATTTTTTTGTTCAATGCAAAGAAGCTGTCTGTCTCATCTGTCAAGGGGAGGTGGCGGTCGGAATTCAAAGAATACAATCTGCGGAGACACTATTAATCCCATCACAAAGACAAGTACGATCGCTTGCAAGACCAAATGCGAGCAGACAAACTGTCAAAGCTAAAAAGTGGAATGTTAGCTCAGCAAAATACATTTGTATGCCAAGCTAGCTTTCGGGTTGCTCAACTGATAGCAAGCAGTGGTAAACCTTTTACTGATGGAGAGTTTGTCAAGAAATGCGTGAATGCTGTTGCGGAGGGAGTGTGTCCCGAGAAGAAAGACATCTTGAACACTGCAAATCTATCAGCAAGTACAATCACCAGATATCTCTCTCTCTCTCTCTCTCTCTCTCTCTCTCTCTCTCTCTCTCTCTCTCTCTCTCTCTCTCTCTATATATATATATATATATATATATATATATATATACATATATGTACTGTATATAGGCTGCCTTGTTTAACAAATGTAGCACTTTAAGAGCCACACTAGATCAAAACACGCGGGAACATACATAGAGTGTGTGACAATCAGACCAGGAAGTGAAGTGAGGGTGACATGCACGTGAAGGAGAGTAGTCGCTGAACTGTGCCTACTGCTTGTCCCAACTTGATACACCCATGATCGTCGTTGTAACCCTGGCGATATTCAGGTAATTGGTAACTAATTTACCATGACGCATGTTAGGTGCTAATTTTGGACAGATGATTAATTATTTGAATGGTATTTGTAGAGCACAATATCGTGGTTTGGAGTTTGAAATCTACCACTAGTGAGTCGTGTGAACAGCCGTACAGCGTAAGTGTTCTCAATGTTACAATGTGTAAATATGTTTTTTGGACTGTGAAACTATATGAACTGTGTTATCTGTTCTTTAGAGGGGAGATTATTTGTGTTTTTCCACGTGCTTCGTATGCACCCCACACACTGTTGTCTATTATGGTGTAATTGTCTTTAATCTGTTAGATACTCTTCTTTGATCTCTCAGATCCCTTTTCGAACTCTTTTAAAATTCAGATTAACAACTCAGTCTTTTCTCTTAATGCTGTACAATTTTTCATTGTCCAGTCGGGAATAAAGCCCACATAAAAATTATTTTGTGTTCAGTCCAGTCTTTACAAAGGCCCGGCTACATATATATAAATATTTTCCGGAATTTTCAGGAAAGTTCACTTTCATCTCTGCAAAAAGAAATCAAACCTGGTATCTTCATCAATATAAAAACTAAATTAATAAATAACATTATACTCACCAGGGTGGCTCCATGGTCCAGTGGTTAGCGCGTCGACCTCACAGTGTAGAGGTACCGGGTTTGATTCCAGCTCCGGCCTTCCTATGTTTTCTCTGTGCCTGTGTGGGTTTTTTCCGGGTACTACAGTTTCCTCCAACATTCCAAAAACATGCATGGCAGGTTGATTGTACACTCTAAATAGTCCTTAGGTGTGAGTGTGAGTGCGGATGGTTGTTTGTCTCTATGTGCCCTGCGATTGGCTGGCAACCGGTTCAGGGTTTCCCCCGCCTACTGCCCAAAGACAACTGGGATAGGCTCCAGCACACCCCGCGACTCTTGTGAGGATAAAGCTGATCAGAAAATGGATGGATGGATGTACTCACCAGAGATGCTAATGTAGAAGCTCCTACCTGTCTAACTTGTCCACTCATACATAACTACTCTAAAATTACCTCTCTATCCCCCCCCATGTCCTCCTCCCACCACTTGCGGTCGACTTGGGACCAGTTCGTTGGATCGCGGTCGATCGCGATTGACGTATTGCGCACCCCTGCCTTAAAATCAGAGGTAATTCGCTGACTAGCTTAGCGCCGTTGTTTGAATTGCAGCTCCACCGCCAAGGCGTTTGACACTTGTCATGCGAAAGCCCGGGAGCCGCATTGAACCAGCCAAAGAGCCGCATGCGACTCGCAAGCCGTGGGATGGCCATCCCTGCATTAAATCATTCTGTTCATCTGTGTTAAGATCCCACATAGGAAGAGAATCAGATCAGCCTTGGGCAATATCTTTGTTGGCAGCTCCTGTGTCTAATCAAAGAGATTGTTACTTAAAAAGGAGGACATTTTTCTTTCTGCCAGCTCCATGGGATAACACTTTCAATAACTCTTCATTTGATCTGAATGCAGTGGAACCGAGGGAGAAGACTTCTGGTGTTTTAATGTGATACATGAGAGAAAAATGGATTAAAACCCGTATGACTGAATAAAGTGAGCTCTATTAATGTGTCTGAGTGCCTTGCTTGACACATGCTGTCAAGACAGATACAACAGTGATTCAAAAATCTTAAGTCATTGGCTCTCCCCATGCAGCAGATGCCTCATGTAAATCAAGCAAATTGACAAATAAACATCCCATCATGATTATAATAGTTGCAGTATAACAGTTGCAGTGTCCTGGTCTGGGAGAAATTAAAACCACATTTGAGAGAGGAGGAAAACAATGCTTTTCGTTTGTCTGTCATACTGCCAGTTCTAGACTGACAAAGAGAACTGGATAGCAGGGTCTGCAGATTCGAGCTCTTCCAATTTTGTTTTGCATTGATAATCATAAATTGTGGAACGGATGTAAATACTGTCTAAAGGCTGATTAAAAATACAGTGTATGTGATCCAACAATCCATTCTTCTTATTTTTGGTGGGTTGTAGGGGCAGCAACTAAAGCATGGAAGGCCAGAATACGCAGCGACTTTGTCCAACTCTTCACGAGGTGATCCCAGACACTCCAGGAGACATCTGCCCCTTTTCCATCAAACGGGTTCTTCCCCAAAACAGCCTTGTAGTGTCACTTTCCCAATACACTTCTTCGAGGATGTACGGTTACAATGGCACAGTTTCTCAGAACCTCTTCCAACCACGTTCAGGAATGCAGGATGAGGTGGGAGTTTCTTAAAGCGATGCGGCAAGGAACTCGACTTCACATGCCTATTTCCTGATTTTTAAACAAGCAAGAGAAACCATTCATTCATTCATCTTCCGAACCGCTTGATCCTCACTAGGGTCGCGAAGAGTGCTGGAGCCTATCCCAGCTGTCTCCAGGCAGTATGCGGGGGACACCCTGAATCGGTTGCCAGCCAATTGCATGGCACACAGAAACGAACAACCATCCACGCCCACACTCACACCTAGGGACAATCTAGAGTGTCCAATCAGCCTGCCATGCATGTCTTTGGAATGTGGGAGGTAACCGGAGCACCCGGAGAAAACCCACGCAAGCCCGGGGAGAACATGCAAACTCCACACAGGGAGGCCGGAGCTGGAATTGAACCCGGTACCTCTGCACTGTGAATCCAACGTGCTAACCACTGGACTACCGGGCCGCCTCAAGAGAAACCAGTAAGTCATAAAAACAGAATACACAGTACACATTTATTCAGTTTAACAGCAATACACAACCATATTTACAATTTCATCTGTATCTGTAGATGATATAAGTGAAATTTGTAGAATGTTTTTTTCACAAACTGCATGTCATTGAAAATATTGACCATAAGCTTCACTTATGTACCTATCACATTGTAAATATATGGTTAAGCATTAAGGCTCAAAATAAGCATCTCAGTTCACTCGTCAAAATTTGCGGGTTGAGGCAAGCGCAATGCTATTTCCGCCGTACCAAGTAGCTCACAATGAGCTTTGGGTTGGCTACCTAGTGTGGCTAAACACGTTGCGGACTTGCTATTAAGTCGTCATTATCGTCTCCAAGGATGAAAATAAGAAACACAAAAATCGTTCTCATGATGGGACTACAAAGAAAGATAGAGAAGTCATGCTCATTGATAAGTTCACCTAAAACTGACAAATAATAATTTATGACTGTAATTCCGTGCTTGGGTGATTCTGTATAATTTTCACAGTCTAGCTGGAAGTTGGTTACAGCAGTGCATATATGACTTTGAACAGCAAAACAGCAGGCAAATTAATAATCATCTGGATGCTGGAGATAAAATCAGTCAGAAATTCATTCATCTTCCGAACCGCTTGATCCTCACAGGTATTGTTGTAAAACAATAACATGACATCACCACAACCAAGCAACTGCGATTCATATTTGGAGTCACAGCAAAGCCAGTAGCCGAGACATGGCCACTCATGAAATCTGTGGCAGAGCCCCATACATTGGGAGTGTGCAGTGGAGGCTTGCACAGTTCACTTGATCTCGCCTAATCCCACCCCAAATATGTGGTGCCACCTGTAATCACAAAGCAACAGAAACCAAGGTAAGTTAACAAGTTAACAAACAATCACGGTGCACCTGTTTTAAAAGCTGAGTCAAGATTGGAGCCCTGAACAACTGACGTCATTTTCATTTGACAGCAAGTGGCAAAAATGGCCGCCTCCTGAGATTGACAAAAAGGAGTAGGTTTTACTGCTTAACTCATATGCCACAAAGATGATATATATCACAATGCCATTCATCGTGGAGCTGCATAGAACATATTTTTGTGAAGAACATTTTGGGGGTTTACTTCCCCTTCAATCATGTAAGGGATTGAGTTCCCTCGTGTATGAAATTTGTTACATAAAAAAAAAGCTGGTAAACGACAGCCCTGTAAGTCATTCAACAATGGCAGAGCTCAATATGGAAAGTGTACAAAGCCAGTCAGAAATCGATTCAGAAAGCAAGTTTTCAAACTTATCCGAGGGGAATCCAGGTGTTTGAAGAGTTGGGGGAGATTGCCGAACAAAAGCTTTTTTATTTTTAAGCACGTTGCTGTGGGATTTACTATGAACATGAGTGGGTTACGTTTTAAAAACTTAACAAAAGTATGCTTAAAAATAGTATTACTCAAAAGATGATTGGGCAAGTTTACTTCACACTTGACCTTTAAGTCAAGGCAATGTTTTCAATAATATTTCAATTATTACACATGTATGGTTAGTGAAAATTACAATATTTCTTTTTCACTGATAGTGATGACAAAATGAAGAATGCACTGTACTTTAACAGCATTATATCAATGCCGATCCGCTTACATGACTTTCAGCTGACCCCCAAATTCACCCCCGAACCCAAATCCCAGCAATTATTGCTCCCTAAAAGCATTTTTTTCAGCTATATACCAGGCATGAAAATACTATTTTAAGTTCCCGCAGAGACAATAAGGCATTTCTTTGAAACACCAAGCCCACGGCTGAACGGGTCAAAGGATAAACGCATGGTGAAAGACATAATTAGGAGCTTTCCACTTTTCCTCCTCTAACTCTTCTGAAAAGTAATGCATTACACCAAGGACCTTATGCAATCAAAATAACTTTCACCTTTGCTAATACCTGAATATGTAATTATCTAGGAGACGTGCTGAGTGCATGCCTGAGAATAGGCAGAAGGGGATTTCAACTCATGAAAAGAAGAGACCATAATTATTCCAAAGCTTGCTGTGCAAATACCCCCTACTTGTGATGATCTTTCTTTGTTTCTCCTTTCGTCTGTTTTCCCCTCCCCACACCCCTGCTTGGCCAAGTTCAACGTGGGAGGCAGGTGGTGATTTCACCTGGATTTTTACATCGGCAGAATAGGGAAAAAGTATTTAATTTAGTTTCATGAACTTTAATGGCATTGGCCAGGGAGCAAACTATTGCATTTTTCAATTTAGCAAAATTCGCCCAACCAGTCTACATGTGTTTTGTGGACTTGGAGAAGGCGTTTGACCGTGTCCCTCGGGGAGTTCTGTGGGGGGGTGCTTCGTGGGTATGGGGTACCGAGCCCCCTGATACGGGCTGTTCGGTCACTATACCACCGATGCCAGAGTTTGGTTCGCATTGCCGGCAGTAAGTCGGAATCGTTTCCGGTGAGGGTGGGACTACGCCAAGGCTGCCCTTTGTCGCCGATTCTGTTCATAACTTTTATGGACAGAATTTCTAGGCGCAGCCGAAGCCTTTGAGGGGGTCCATTTTGTTGGCCTCAGTATTGCATCTCTGCTTTTTGCAGATGATGTGGTACTGTTGGCTCCTTCAAGCAGGGCTCTCCAGCTCTCACTGGAGCGTTTCGCAGCCGAGTGTGAAGCGGTTGGGATGAGGATCAGCACCTCCAAATCTGAAACCATGGTCCTCAGTCGGAAAAGGGTGGAGTGCCCTCTTCAGGTCGGGGAGGAGATCTTGCCCCAAGTGGAGGAGTTTAAGTATCTTGGGGTCTTGTTCACGAGTGAGGGCAGAAGGGAGCGAGAGATCGACAGGCGGATCGGTGCAGCGTCTGCTGTGATGCGGACGTTGTATCGGTCTGTCGTGGTAAAGAAGGAGCTGAGCCAAAGGGCGAAGCTCTCAATTTACCGGTCGATCTACGTCCCGACCCTCATCTATGGTCACGAGCTATGGGTCGTGACCGAAAGAACGAGATCCCGGATACAAGCGGCCAAAATGAGTTTTCTCCGCAGGGTGTCTGGGCTCTCCCTTAGAGATAAGGTGAGAAGCTCGTCATGCGGGAGGGGCTCAGAGTTGAGCCGCTTCTCCTCCACATCGAGAGGAGCCAGATGAGGTGGCTTGGGCATCTGATCCGGATGCCTCCTGAGCGCCTCCCTAGTGAGGTGTTCCGGGCATGTCCCACCGGGCGGAGACGCCGAGGACGCAGCTGGCCTGGGAACGCCTCGGGATCCCCCGGGGAGAGCTGGAAGAAGTGGCCAGGGAGAGGGAAGTCTGGGTTTCCCTGCTAAAGCTGCTGCCCCCGCGACCTGGCCCCGGATAAGCGGTAGAAGATGGATGGATGGATGGATGGATGGAATTTTGCAAAATCTTTGCCATCCTCACTTCTGTTTCTAAATTTGCGAGAGGTTCCACTCTGACTCACATTGCAAATGACCATGTGATTGGGCTTTTGGGACTGCATTGAATAGATTTTGTTTCCACACACGTGGCAAGCTGCACTTGTTGGACAATACCAACCCCAGGAAACCTCGACTCCTAACCTACCTTCCATCCAGCATCTGCTGTCAAATTCCCTTTCACTTCAACAAAAATTATATCAGAAAAATTACCAGACCCTATTAAGGATGTCGTGCTGCCCTTGTGGATTTGCTTACATGGACACAGTTTACACTTTAACTTGGAATTTTATCATTTAGTTGCTGTCTGTCCTTTATATTTTTCTAACTGCATGCCACTTTTTCAAGCCATTTTGTCTCATTTAATTAATGGACACTTTTCAGTGGGGTTTCTGGGATGAGAGGATGAAGAGAGCTTACTCAGGTTAGAAAAGACAGAACCATCCTGGAAGTTGAACTTGACCAGATCTGCAGCCATATGATAGCTGCTTTGTTTGTGGAAAGTGGCAGCGATGGAACTTTTGAAAATTTGATGGAGGAGGTTTATGTAATTTAACAAATTATTCATGTTTGTGGGCTGTTATCAATTTAATTTTATTGATGTAACTAAGAAAGATAAGATAAAAGATTTTGTAATAACGTTACATATAAAAATTGTATTTATATATGGTTTTAAAGGTTCTGGAATGAATAATCAAGCGGCTTAAAAAAGTATATCTGCATACAGTAGGTGGTTTATGCCTATGAGAGACATTTCGCGTCTTTTGACTTCAGTTCATCATGCAAAGGTCTCTTTGGCATGGAAGTTCCTTGGGGTCATCGAAATAAATATATCCTAAGACACAAGTGAGATCATATTTTATATCTAAAATATGCACATATATAAAATTCTCCACCGACTGTACTTCAGAGGCCCAATGCGATAGTGATATTGAAACATTTGGTGTCAAAGTGTACACATTTAGGCTAAAAAAAAAATCTACTAACATTGGTTTCTATTTTTAAAAAATGCAATAACATTCCCCTTTCCATGACAATTGGTGTAAAATATGCAATTGTTTATTTTAAAAATGCATGCCAAAAACAGAGAAGTCTATTTACAACGATATATCCATCCATCTTCTTCTGCTTATCTGGAGTGTGGTCGCAAGTGCAGACGTCCCTTTCCCCAGCCAATTCTTCCAGCTTTTCTCTTGGCTTCACAAGTCATTCCCAGGCAAACTGGGAGACATACAGTGTAGTCTCTCCAGTGTTCCATCTCACTGGAAGTCTCCCCAAGAGGCATCCTAACCAGATGGCTGTGCCACCCCATCTGGCTTGTCACGATGTTGAAGAGCGGCTATACTCTGAGCCCCTCCTCTCCTGGATGCGCAAGCTTCTCACCCTGCGAAGGAAACTAATTTAAGACGCTTGTATCGGCGATGGGCGGCCCGGTAGTCCACTAGTTAGTGCGTCGGCCTCACGGTGCAGAGGTGCAGCGTTGGATTCCGGCTCCGGCCTTCCTGTGTGGAGTTTTGCATGTTCATCCCGTGCCTGCGTGGGTTTTTTTTTTCCAATGTTCATTCATTTTAAAAACAAACTATCCATTTCAAATTTTGGCAAACAAATATGTTCCATCATATCAAAGTACATTTTTAAATATAATCATAGGTCGAGTAATCGCTAAATATATGACATGGGTTGCGCCTCACTTCACAGGACGCTGAGATGTTTCGCAGCCCTATTTCTTTCTGTGGATACTGTATACCCGAAGGCGATAAATCATCCAATCAAACAATGCTGGATCAAATAACGACAGCGTGTGTCACATATGCAAGAAACTTACTTTGTCATTGAAGGAAATACTAGAAGTCGTTTGTGATCGCATTTTGCTTGCACATCTGATGAAGAAATTGATGATTAGCTTGCAAAGGGTGGACTCTCGGAGGCACTGTAGTGTGCGTGCTTCAAAATGAACTCGCTACTTTCATTGCATTTTATAAACTCACCACAAGATGGCATTAAAAATTAAAAAAAAATACACACCGTCTCTAGTGAATTTGTATAATAAAACTCATTATTTACTCGTAAATTGTAACAAACATAACTAGTTAACTGCAAAATAGTCATAATCAAGTAAACTAGTCCTTAGATAGCCAGTGATAACGAAGCTCACGAATGAACTAGCTGGTTATTAGTTACATAATGTTAAAAAAAAATATATATATATAGACACTTCCAAGTGTTTACCTGTCATCTCTGACAACCGCACCAGCTACGTCTTACTTAGCCCCTGCATCGAATGGAATGTGTTGTTGTGGGAACTGATTAAAAAAAAGCCGCACGTTACTGGTCGAAATCTCATGCTACCTTGGATGACTAATATAGTGCTGCACTACTTAAAATGTTTTTAGAAAATGTTAAAACTGTTCAAGAAAAAGATAAGTAAAATCACCAGATGATAGGATTCTCTATGTCAAATGTACATAACTGTAGTTCCACAGCGTCCAATTTTGCATTGAAGACATGGTGAGTTAATTTGATTATTTACAGTCGAACCTCTTTTCAACGTACCCCGTTTACAATGCTGCCACTCCACCTTAAATAGCGCAGTGAGAAACCGTGATATCAGAAAGCTTAATAGTTTGAATGTGTACATGAGTTGGGTGAACGTGTCAAGGACAGGCCCAAGGAGAGAAACTTAAATAGGGGGACTGGAAAGCCTTTTCAACACCGTTGCATTTACACCGGACATGAAATGTGTCATTGCTGTATTATGTTACAGTGCTAAAAACAAACAAATAAAAAACAAATAAACAACAACAACAAAAAATCCTTTCAGTTTTTTTTTTCAATTCTAGTTTCCGCGGCAAACCACATTTTGATTTTGTTGATCAATGTAATGCTTTTAATTGAGACATGGTAGTGAAGCAAAGCAAAACATTTTGGATAACTAAAGGTTGCATAAAACGAAAATAAAAAGCGATAATAGAGTTTATTTTAGCTTACTTTAGCATAGTTGATTTTACTCATCTCATTTCGCTTCTGTCTTTTGCATTGAAAACATTATTGATACCTGAGAAGTGTGAAATATGTATTTCAATCTGTATTGTTACAAACTCCTATCTTCCAAGGGGAGAGTGTGGGGGGGTGATCGGACCCTCTCCTGCTTTACTGGTCCTCTGCCTATTTCCCCCCACAGAATACTTGAGACCAGGTGTGGCATGATTTGGCTGAAAGGTGTCCACCACATTCAAAAAGGGCAAGTTCTGGATCAGTCTTCCTCTTCCTTTTTGGACCAGCAGCTGCAGACACCATTTTTTCCTGCCATGGTTTTCTTCTTGCTTTTTTTCAGCACACAGCACATACAACAAAACACATAGCATAAATTACATGTACATTGATACAATATTTTTGGCCTCGGTTACCAGTGGTAAAATAAAAGCATTTTGAATTGGTCCATCTGCGTGATCTCCCATTGTTGTTGTGCTAGCTTTTGAACCAGGCTGGTCATAACAGTATTTATAGATGCTTTTTGGGGGAGGGGTGGGACTGTGTACGGCGGTGGTCAAAGTGCAGAGCAGTGACGTCAAACACTACACCTGCTGGATGACACCTCCATTCGGATGAGGTCGCTACAGCAACCAGTCAGATGGCTCTGGCTCTAAACAGGGCCAGATCCCATTTGAGACTCGTGAAAAAAAAAAAAACTATGTGAACATTTAACCCTAAAAATCCGATTTGAAGAGGAATCTGATTGGAAACAAATATGCCTGCAGTCTGAACACAGCCAAAACATAGTGTAGTCTTCTTGACTCATGCCTTGTGGTACAAATCAAACAAAGCTGTTTGAAAGTCCTGATACATTCATTTAAAGTGCAATGAATCGTGAGCTGCAAAGCACTTTGTGTTATGTAACACAACTGTATGTACAATTTCCTGAGGGATGAGTCTCAGTCTATTGCGGGGTGGGGGAGGGGGGGCTGCCGGCAAACAAAGAGAGCTCTTAAAAGGTTAAGGCCAAGAAATCAGTTCTAAAACAGGAAGCAAAAGCTACTGTAAAAAGGAAGGACGTTCAAGTGACTAATGGTGTACATATTGAGCATGGCAACAGCAGGAAGCACAATTCACTTCAGGCCTTTTCTCCATAATGCATCATAAGGCTAAATGACATGCAGTAAACATACGTTGATGGGTTTTTCGCCCCAAAAATTGTATGGGTGCTGTTGTATCTTACTGCGCTGATGTTTTCCTCAAGGGTAAGGGTAGGTTGGTTATTTCAAGAGAGAAGCTCTTAGGTCTAACAAATGCAGTACATTGCACAAGAATGCTCATGTACTGTAAATAAAAAGCCATATTTTCCCAGTCCTGGCTGTATTGTGTACTGTCCTTTTTGGAACAGGCCCGCATGCTAGTCATGTGGTTCTTGGGGACCAAAGACACTATAGAAAACAAATAACAATGACTACACATTTGGAAACTGACAGTCAAACAAACAAGGAGACAGATGCGAACTTGCAAAAGAATAGAATTGACAGAGAGAGAGAGAGAGAGAGAGAGAGAGAGAGAGAGAGAGAGAAAACTGAACTACTTGGGTGGAATAAACAAGACTCGTGAATATGCAAATGTCGCTTGGAAAAGGCCCAAGATCATGCACGGGCAAAGACAATTTTTCAGCGACTACAGAAGATCCCTCTGCATAGTGAATTCGACGCGCTAACCACATGACCACGGGGCCTCCTTGGCTTAAACAAAAATAAGAGAATGTATATGTAATTGAAGAAAATGGAATATATTTATGATATACTTAATTTTTGTTTTCATTGATGCATTTGGCAGTTTAATTATTTGGCTTTTATGCATTACTATTATTGTGTTGGCAGCTGGGTTATTTGGTCACGACATAGAGGAACAGTTGAATGGAGGATGAGGATGACATTTGTCCCCCTCCTCTCACACTTGTGAAAGGACGCCCCTGATAATAGTAGAACAGAACTGTACAGAAGTCGACCCTTGTGTCAATAAAATTAATGAAGAAAAAAAAGATACAATAGATGACGCGCAATTTCAAGTAAAGGGACGCTTAGGACAAAAGCATTGGCCACAGAACGAACCTCCTGCCTTGACGACGGCACACTGCGCGCGCTTTGCCAAACGTCACGGTCGCGGCAGTGACAGCGTTAAAAACTGGAGTCTCCACCTTTTATGTAAATACGCGTGGCAGATGCGGCTCAAGGCGGGGAGAGGTCTCGTTGAATGAGGCGGTAGGTGGCGGGGGGTTGTCGTCATGGTCGTGTAGGGACGCTCACAAGAACAGGAAGAAGGAGGTGTGGGTCGCGCTCTCCTGTATTTGCATTCTGTTCGATCCCTTTGGATGGAATCATGTCACGAGCGCCCCGGCCTTGCGACGACAGCATCAGCGTAAATACACGGCGGCGATAAGCGGCTCGGAGGCATACAGAGATGGGTGGTCAGATCACGCGAAATGCTTTGTACGGTAAGGAATCAACTGTTTCATGCGGGCTTCGTGATAAACGCGTTACCATATGAAGCGGTATTACAAAGGGTGTTGTCAGGTAGCGCGCCGATACTGTGACGGTAACGCTCGAGATGGGTGTCTCCTGCAACTGAAGATTCACATCTTCTATTAATGGTGACATTGAAGGTGATTTAAACTGTAAAAGTGTTTGTCGAGTGGGGCCCGAGGCAAGTTGTGGTGTTTCCCCTTGCCTTGTAATGAGTGGTGGTTTCCCCTCATTAATAAACAAAGGTCGACTGTGCTTTGAGACAAACGTCAATAATTTGTTATACACTATTCAGGGCTAACAGTGAGGTGGGAACATCCGTCTTTACCATATGACTATGAACTGAGTCTATTGCAAAACACTTGGTGGGCGTAATAGCAGAAGTCGTAATTTATGTATTTTTTTTTGATAATGTATCATATATAATCTTATATGAGGCCCAGCATCGTTTTTAGGGACCACTTTCCCCAAAGTACACTTCACTTTCATTGTAGAAGTCATCAACGTCATTGGCCCCTTATCGACCAATATGTTTTGGAAAGCAAGAACATTTCTGTTTCGTATTGCAATAAACTGATAGGTTGCTACTTCTTTCTATTCCTTTTTCAAACATGTATGTGTCAGCGCTTAATTTGCAGGTGTCAAAACTCGAGTCCCGTGGGCCAGATCTGACCCACCGCATCCTTTTATGTGGCTCGCAAAAGCAAATAATGTTTGGCAACTTTGATGATGGATGGATGGATGGATGGTGTGTAGAAGAAAATAAAAGTTGGGACTTTGCAATAATTTTTTGTTGCGCTTTTTACAGGAGCTGAATAGTTGAACAAACTATTATGCTTGACTTGATTTCATAAACCATCATTTGGTTGTGGAGACTGTATGTAATAATATAATGAGATGATTCTGCATTTATTTCGTTTCACAGTACTTGGGAAAAGCAGTAATTACAATATGGCTTTCCAAAATGATTTTGACACCCCTAGCTTAATTCATTACCTAAAGACTGGGTTGACTGCTCAACTTTCTCATGGTGCTTTCATTGTGTTTCAGTTGTATGTTTGTTGTGTATTTTGACCTTCACAAGTGTATTTATTTAGATTAAAATTATTTTAAAAAAATAACCTCCCATCCATCACCTCCCCCTTTTTACTTGACCATAAACCTATCAATAGAAACAATATTAATCCACCAAGGCAACACACGATGGTAATCATGCTTCAAATTCTGAAACAATCATTGGAACAATCAACGGCTCCATTTTAGTGAGCCTTGATAAAGCCTCTTGCAGCTTTTATACATTTACACCACCTGATCATTCTAATTAAAGCCCCAGCATGAATCCAATTAGTTAAAGAAGGACAGACTAAGACAGAGGGAGATTTAGCTCCTGCCTCCTTCTCACTGGGTTGCATCAAGGTCAAGCATCTGAGTGAAACCTTACGTCAGCATAGTATGTCAGTCCTGAGTTACTTGATTATGGTGTAAACAATTTTTCAGTTTGTTTCAGAGCAGAATGTAACTTCAGTCCTTTGTTCAAAAATGAGTGAACGTTAGTTTCTTCTTAATTGCTTTCGTGGGACTTGTAATCAGCTGCAGCACAGACGTCCCAAAATTGAAAATTGTCTTATTTAAATATATTCAGAGTTACGTATGAGTGAACACACATTTCAATGTTCCTTTACATTTCAAAACTAGTTTGTGTGTGTGTGTGTGTGTGTGTGTGTGTGTGTGTGTGTGTGTGTGTGTGTGTGTGTGTGTGTGTGTGTGTGTGTGTGTGTGTGTGTGTAAAAACGAAACACAATTGAAATTGAAATCGAAAAAGAAACACAATTGAATGCAGGTACATTTGATGTGTTTTTCAAACCAAATCAGCTTGACTGATTCCAAAATGTAAAAAAATAACAACATTGATGTCAGAGCAAGCTTGTTCTCTTTCTGTACACTAACTTCCTCATGAGCGGAATAAGCTTGTTCTGTTTATATATAAAAACATGAATGTAAACGAACCCTTTTGATAAAGAGCTTTACATCTGAACAATACGCAACATTATCTTTTTCGTGGAACAAAAAAAATATATAGACAAGTATTAAACTTGTATATTTCCATTGTAAATTCACCTTCTGCTGTGACTATTCAGTTTAAAGAACTGCATGTTACAATAAACAATTTTGCCAAAGTCTTGCATATTCTTTTTCAAAAATATCAGTTAGTCTACATGGTGTGGCAGCAAGACATTTCTCTGTGTTCTCCGCCAAAAGTAAATCTTTGAGCGCGAGGAATATTATAATTGAGTAAATAAGGCACACGTTTTTTGCTCTGCGCCACTTTTGGTTCATTCAGGTTTCTAGCCGTTTGTGATGCCATGGCCGGGACGGCGTTGACAAATAGTCGTGTTCCCATTACATTTCACTCTGCATTTGCGAAGACCATTTTGTCAAGACGATATCCTTTCTTGGAAAATCCAGTGTTTCCACAGAATCAAACACACTGCTTCGTCTTCCTTCTCGCGGCCATGACTTGTGTTGATCTATGATTAGCGATATTGCGTATGACGTCAATCTCTTGACGCTGACCAGAGATGACATAAATGAGCAAAGAAACAAATACAGTGATCCCTCGCAACTTCGCGGTTCGTTTATCGCGGGTTCAGTGCATCGATGATTTTTTTTCAAACATATTAAAAAAGTTTATTTATTTATTAATTTATTTATTTATTACATATACATGGAGTACAGTACTGTATATGTTGCTCCATGTGACTCGCTGTTGTCTTGCAGCTTCTCACGGACCGTTTGCGGATTTTTTTTTTTTTTACCTGTTTATGTTAATTGGACGCTACTTCGCGGATTTTCGTTTATCGCGGGTGGTTTTGGTCGAGGGATTACTGTACAGTCGTACCTCGGTTTTCGACCATAATCCATTCCAGAAGACTGTTCGAAAAGCGATTTGTTCAAAATCCGAAACTATTTTATTAGCCCATGATTAGGGGCGATCACACAATGCAGAAATAACATAAAAACAGTTAATTTTGCGTAAATCACAACAAACACATCTGCTCACAATGAACGCAAGACAAGGAAGCATCACTTCCTCGTTCGTGTAAGGAAGCCGAGAGAAGTCAAGTCGCATATTCGGGTTTGCTCAGTTTGGTCGAAAACCGGTTTTCTGTCATAATCCGAGGCATAAAAATCTCGGATTTTCTGGTCAAAAACCGATTTGGCCGAGAACAGAGGTGTTTGAAAACCGAGGTTTGACTGTACAAGTTTATTAGAAATAACATTCAAACCTGAATAAAACATCAGAGGAAAGGTCATTGGGAATTTTGAGTATAGCTTGATTTTGTTCATGATATCCATCAATCACTCAATCAATCAATCAACAGGAACATAAAAATGAGGTTGTGTCACAATCAGTAACATAAAAATGGGGTTGTGTCGATGTGTGGCTAGCTCCGATGCGCACCAGTTCAGTGTCGATCGACGTAGCTGGATTACGGGGCAGGCACATCGATACGTTGCTGAAATGGACACATTGTTACACACTTAATGTGTGTATGTATGTATGTATGTATGTATGTATGTATATATATATATGTATATATATGTGTGTGTATATATATATATATATATATATATATATATATATATATATATATATATATATATATGTGTGTGTGTGTGTGTGTGTTTGTGCGTGTGTGTATTTGAAATAATGAAATTATTTTAATAATAGTGATTCAATTTTACACTGTATGATATTGCAAAACCATGCGATATGGAAGTAGAATACAGCAATACCAACATTTATTGCGATATTTAACATGTACCTGAAGAAATACTATTTTTTTATGATGCAGTAAAAGAAAAAAAATCACAAGACAAAATCAGCATTTACTGAATGAGGCTCATTGAGAGCACGCAGAGGACTGTCTTCCTACCGACAGACAACATGTCGAAGAGCTGATATTTTTAAAAAGAATATGAAAGCGAAATTATTTGCATCAAATCTGTCAAGTCAAGTCAACTGTATTTATAGAGCACTTTCAAACAGCCATCGCCGCATACAAAGTGCTGTACATGGAGCAATTTAACATATACAATAAACAGTAAAACAAATCGGTAATAAAGACGGTAGAAAGCACCAAACAGTAAAACCAAATCTGAAAGGGGTTCTTTCCGCGAGGCTTTGTGTGATTGTTCATGGGGGAAATCCAGCAAAGTTGCGCCACTTGAAGAAGAGGTGGTTCTTTGTCTCCTAAAGAAGAAAAAAAAGTTTGAACATTGGAATCAATCAGGTGGCAGGTGGTTTTGCTCAAACTTTGCCTGATGCCAAATGCTATCTTGCTTGGTTCATACAGTGTGTGTGTGTGTGTGTGTGTGTGTGTGTGTGTGTACTTGATACATTCTTGATGCGATGCTGCTTTCTTTGTGTTGAAATTTTTAAACGGGAGTGAATGGGCGAATCAGCGAATTTGCAATTGCTCACCCTTACTCATGTCGCGCCATCTGCACTGCCTGGGACAGATCAGCACCCTGCGGACACTGTGTTGACTGTATATGTAATTGTGCCGTGAGAAAAACTCAACTTGGTCTGGGCACAGCATTAGAGACAATCAACCAGATATTTCTTCACGAATGACTTTGATTTGGAGATTCCGTGACTGATTTTATTATTATTTTCGTCCCATCTGCTATTTGTGAAGATTCAAATTGCAACATTTACTGATCTGCCTTGAGGCGAGCTGGTCTCTTGCTTATCTCTAGTGTTAACAGGTTGTGTTTTCAATTAGATGTGTGAAGTGTATCAATATGCAACATACAGTATACAGCCAAATGTTGATGTGTATAGGACCGTTTTTTTTATTAGCAAAAGTTGCACCACTGCAGGTGGTGTATCTGGTTTAAGGTAGCAGAACACAAACTTTGATGGGTGGGTTACATAATTGTGTCTGCCAGTGTGTGTGGGAGCTGTGCTTCTCTCCTGCCGTTTTGCCTGAATGTGGGCCAGCGTCTGAGGCTTCTGAGAGTGTCTATATTCTTTTGAAAATCAACTACATTCAGGATGTACAGTAAACACCCAATAAGCAGCAGAATAATCACAACGATTTTGATATTGAAATGATGACTAATAAACACAATTATTCATTGACTTCAAAACTCACTTAAAATAACAAACACAAAATAAATGAGTACAGAGTATCATACTACTATGTTAAAATATGGAATATAATAGCAATAAAAAATAAAAATGAATATGCCTATCTCTTGTTCCTGCTGTGTGCACCTTGTCCTCGTAGGAGCAGTCTGATATAATACATGCGTGAAGATAACGTTGACATCAAGAGGAAACAAAGCATAATAGAAGAAAATGGTTTATCATTGTCATTTTTCATAAATTAGGAAGACTGAACGCCTGTGACTTTTGTTATGTTACCTATCATTATTTGTTACTCCACCATTTGTGAATGCCAATAGGATTTCACATTCACTGTTAGCATTAGCACTGACAATGGTTTGTTTGTCCATTTTCTGAACCGCTTTATCCTCACAAGGGTTGCAAGGCATGCTGGGACCTGTCCCAGCTGTCTTCGGCCAGTAGGCGGGGGACAACCTGAACCGGTTCCCAGCCAATCTCAGGGCACACAGAGACGAACAACCATCCGCGCTAACACTCTATCGCCTCAGGAGTGTTCAAACAGCCTACCATGCATGTTTTTGGAATGTGGGAGGAAACTGTAGCACCCGGAGAAAACCCACACAGGCACGGGGAGAACATGCAAACTCCACACAGGGAGGCTGGAGCCGAGATCGAACCCACGACCGCTGCACTGTGAGGTCGACGCGCTAACCACTCGATCAACGGGCCGCCCATGTTTGTGTGTTGCTATTAAATATAAAATGTATGTAGTTATTTTTGTTGTTGGTTTAGTTTTACAGTAAACTCCCAATTGCGTGTCTTTACACAGCTTAAAGCACGCTCGGGAAAGATAGAGTAAGATATATTGCATGCTTGCTTCAAGCAACACTGGTGCATTCATGAGGGTTTCACAACATAGTAACTTACATACAAACCCGGTGACGTTCATCACATGATTCGTTTCCCCTCTATTATGTTTTTTATGATTATGAATATCCAAAATCAAAATCATGATGACATTTTGATCAATAACCTTAGTAAAAGACAAAGTCATGTGTTAGCGCTCAAATGTATTTTCGTCATCCATTACGTTGCTTGTAAATATGAGTAAGAGCAAGAAGTGCAAAACTTAAAGCAGAATGCAACAGTTGCTAGGGTGTGACAGAAACATATGTCTGAAGGTCAGATGGCACCGCGGAGATCACTGTCATACAAATGTGACTTTTGGCTTTCGGCATTTCGTTGGGCAGCATGTCAACTTTGTCAGTGTGGAAAAGTAGGATCCCTCACAAGACAGATACACAGTATGCACCAATGCACAGTTCAAAATAGCACAGACACTTGTTTTCTCTTCATGGCAGCACACACATAATTTACCTTCAGTCACCACATTACTAGCACTCAGTCAATACACACAACAAACAGTATCATGACAACTCTCTGCTGCAAAAGAAGCATTGTGTTACATTGTGTAGTTCAGAATGTATTAATTATTTATTATTCTTGTATAATCCAAGTAATGATGCGATTACTGGAACAGCAGTAGAGCTATACCACTACTGAAGTACCAGCGATTGAGCCTGTTGGCCACCGAAGAGTGAAGTCAATTTTCACAGATTTGGAATGACACATAGGACGAAAATAGTGTTCTCTCTTGGTGAAGCAGCTGAGTCGAAAGGCGACACTGTTAATTTACTAGTTGATCTACTTTCCGACCCTCACCTATGGTCGTGAGTTGTGGGTTGAGACCGAAAGAACAAGATCCCGGATATAAGGAGCCAAAATGAGTTTCCTCCGTAGGGTGTCCAGGCTCTCCCTTAGAGATAGGATTAGAAGCTTGGTCATCTGGGAGGGACTCGAGGGTCGAGCCGCATCTCCTCCCATGTTGAGAGGGGCCAGATGAGGTGGCTCGGGCATCTGATGAGGATGCCTCCTGGACGCCTCATTGGTGAGATGTTCTGGGCATGTCCCACTGGCAGGAGGCCCCGAGGATGACTCATGGCACGCTGGAGCCACTATGTCTCCTGGTTGGACTGGGAATGTCTTAGGATGCCTCCGGAAGACTTGGAAGGTATGGCAAGTCTGGACTTCCCTGCTGAAGCTTCTGCCCCCATGACCCGGCCTCGAATGAGCGGTAGATAATGTATAAATGGCTGAATACTTGAAAAAATATATGTATGGAACAGGTTTTAGTGAAAAACTGAAACTGGGAATGTCTTGGGATCTCTCCGAGCTCTTGGAAGAAGTGGCTAGGTATTGGAAGTCTGGACTGCTGAAGCTGCTGCCTCAACGACCCGACCTTGGATAAGCAGTACAGTTAAACCTCGGTTTTCGAACGGCTCGGTTCTCGTACAATTCGGTTTTCGAACAAAAATATTGAGTTTTTTTATGCCTCGGATGACGAACAAATTTCGGTTCTCGAACTAACTGAGCGCACTTGAATGCGTCACTTCACTCCTCTCGGCTTCGCTTCCTGTGTAGCGTCCATTGTGAGCAGATGCTTTTGTATTGTTCAATAAAGATTTTTTTTAAAAAGCAGATGTGTTTGGTGAAACGCTTCCTCGTGTAGCGTCCATTGTGAGCAGACGAGTTTGTATTGTTCAATAAAAAAAAAAGCAGACGTGTTTGGTGAGACGCTTCTGTTAGGGGGAGTGAAACCCCCCTCTTTTCAGAATGGTTTGCCCCAGCAGCACGGGGCAAGTGCGTGCATTTGTTTACGGCCTACAGTTTTCAATACAGCGGCGCATAATGAACACTCTGGTGTCCTGTAGCGTCCATTGTGAGCAGACGAGTTTGTATTATTCAATAAAATTTTTTTAAAAGCATACGTGTTTGGTGAGACGCTTCTGCTAGGGGGAGTGAAACCCTCCTCTTTTCAGAATGGTTTGCCCCAGCAGCACTGGAGAAGTGTGTGCATTTGTTCTAAGGCCGGCAGTTTTCAATACAGCGGCACATAATGAACACTATGGTGTCCGGTGTCTCATTATTATGCAATAATCATACAGAAACAGCTTCCTCATGTAGCGTCCATTGTGAGCAGACGAGTTTGTATTGTTCAATAAAGATTAAAAAAAAAGCAGACGTGTTTGGTGAGAACTACGAAATATCGGACTGTTATTTTTGCATCGTGTATCAGCCCTTAATCATGGCACCAAAGAAAGCAAGTGGAAATGGTAAACCTGGCGAAGAAAAGAGGAAAATAGTGCACAAAACTATAGAATTTAAGAAAGATTTGATCGCGAAACATGAGTCAGGTGTGCGTGTGTCTGTGTTGGCGAAGGAGTTCGGGATGCTGTACTGCCTGATGACAGCTGGGATAGGCGTACAGTATTTTACATATTACCTGCTCTCCTATTACATTTGTACAGTTTATGGTGTGAAATTGTAAAAAAAAAAAAAGTGGTTTAAAAAAAGTTGTTTTCTTGACTTGGAACGGATTAAAAATTTTTACATTGATTCTAATGGGAAACATGGTTTTGGTTTTCGAACAATTCGGTTTTCGAACAGTCTTCTGGAACGGATTAAGTACGAAAACCAAGGTTTGACTGTATATAATGGATACATGGCTGGATACTTTTCATCAAACAATATGTATGTTATAGTTTTCAATAAAAACGGAACAAAAAAATATATTGATGATAGCATATATATATATATATATACACATAAAGTATCTGTACAGATTTACAGTATATATGCATGTGATTGTGAGCGCAAATTCTTGTTTGTCTGTGTGTCGTGTGATTGGCTGGCCACCAGTTGAGGTTGTGCCCTGCCTACTGCCTATTCCTACAGCTAGGATAGGCTCGAGCAACCCCCGCGAACCCTGTGAGTTTGCATGTTCTCCCTGTGCCTGTGTAGGTTTTCTCCCACATTCCAAAAACATGCATGGCAGCCTGATTGAACTCTCAAAATTGTCCCGAGGTGTGAGTGTAAGCGTGGATGGTTGTTCCTCTGTGTGTGCCCAGCAATTGGCTGGCAACCAGTTTGGGGTGTCCCTACTGCCCAAAGGCAGCTGGGATAGGCTCCAGTACACCCCGCAACCCTTGTGAGGATAAAGCAGATCAGAAAATGGATGAATGAATGAATGAAGGCGGCGAGAGAGTTGGGTACCCCCCGGCTGGGTGTCTCGTTACCTCTGCGTCCCGCGTCCTAGACGGCCCGTGGTGTTCGTCAAATAGTTCGCTGAATCTTTTCGATTGGATGCTATTTTCTTAAGATTATGGTGCGAGCATGCGACTGCGACACACAAAATGCGGTTTAAACTGTTGTCGGAGATCGTGGCCGCCGCCACGATTCAATGTTGTTGACAGACGACAGGGCAAACCACGCGCACGCTCAACGTGAATATCGCGAGAGTTTGCACCGATGTGAACGCCCTAAATTCATCTTTCCTTTTATTATTTATAATTTTGTCTGTGGTTTTATTGTTCTTGTTTTGATTGTAAAGCGTCCTTGAGTGTTTTGAAAGGCGCTTATAAATGAAATGTATTATTATTATTATTTGTGGCATGTTATAACCATAGCCACAGGGTCAGTTTACGACGACGTGACGTCACGGCCGTAAAAGTGTTCATATGAAAAGGTGACTACCTGTACTGACAATAAACGGCAGTGAGCACAGAGTCAGACTCCCCGCGTTTTATTAAACACAACAATGGCAACGAAGATGGAGCTTCCACTCTCGCCTCTTCCTCCGTTCCTCGCCCTGCCTGGCGAGCCGCCTGTCCCGTGGCCCCGCTGGTTGGAATCCTTCGAGACTTTTATTGAAGCCGTTGGGCTCGCCGACGAATATCGCGTGAGTTTGCACCGATGTAAATGCTCTAAATTCATCTTTCCTTTTATTACTTATAATTTTGTCTGTGGTTTTAATAATAATAATAATAATAATACTCTTTATTTATAAGCGCCTTTCAAGACACCCAAGGACACTTTACAATAACAAAAAACACAAAATAATACAAAACAATACGGGTTGAGCAGCGGCAGCCAAACGCGCCAGCGGTCGCTCAACCCGGAGGAGTCTCTCTCTCTCTCTCTCACCTCCAGGACATCTCCACGGGTTTTATTGTTCTCGTTTTGATTGTAAAGCGTCCTTGAGTGTTTTGAAAGGCGTTTATGAAATGAAATGTATTATTATTATTATCATTATTACACAAAAATGTAAAAGGTTTGAAAAAAAATGTCGACCGTAAAGTTTTTGTTCGAGGTAGAAATTCTCGGTCGGTCAGGTTACCGGAAACACACTACTTTTTTTTCTACGCCTTACCATAGTTACGCAAAATCATTTTTTGGGGGTTGTGGGGGGTGGGGGGATATTGTGATGTTATGGTGTTAATTAAAAGGTGGATTATATAAATACCCACTGAAGACACTGGTCCAAAACTCACCGCCCTTCACTGGTAGATATACCTACAAGCAATGCGGTTTGGACCAGTCTAGGGCTAACAAAGCAGGTCATGAAAGAAATGGAGATGATGTGGCTTTCATCAACTGTATATTCAAAAATGGCAGTGGTAATTCCTTATTTCGTTATATCTGAAATGTGATGTACAAATCAATTTTGACTCGCTAAAAATAAAAATAGCAACGTTAAAACAAAGAGGGTTTTTTTTCATATGAAGAGGTTGAAATAGGATCCTGTTTGTGTCCTGTATCAACAAAAGCATGTTTTGACTGGATTTGCTGTCGAAAGCGGCGCAAGACAACGGCACAGATACAAGGGGTTGCTAAGGAACATGAATTCACACATAGCAGCTGTGCCTCTTTAGAACTCGGTAATGCATTCAGCTCAATTTGCCCTGCACCATGTGCCCCAAATTCAATTGCTCTCCTGTGACTGTGCCAAGACAAAAGGCCATATCAATGCTTTTAGTGGATACCCGTGCAGGATGAAATAGTGCAAGGGTCTTTCCTGAATAAATACAAGTGGCAGGAGAAAATCTGAATCAAAGAAGGCATAAGAGTGCCACGCAATCTGACGGTCATCAGTCTGTCTCTGATATCTGTCACTGCCATTTCAACGGTTTTTCAATCAACACAAATCTATTAAGGATCTGTTGAAGCTCAATGATGATCTTTGCCTATGAAGCACCAACAGTAACTTTGTTCATTATGTTTACCCTTTCATTTTAACAGTCAATTTCCAAGCGTTTTGAGATTTACTGACACAGATGCCCCAGTTTTCTCATTTTCATATTCTGTTCCAGAACAATTAGCAACAGAGGCAGAAATAAATATTTAGTGTTCTTTTTCTTCATCAGTGTCTTTTTTTTCTATCGCCATAACAAATTGCACACATTCGTTTTGAGCTTTGTGGCTTTTATTTTGATAAATGCCCAATGTGACACACAGCAGTGTCCATAGAAATCATGCAAGTCAAAAATACTGCACTAATTTCTCCAATTTTTCTTTATGGAACACAATAAGAGTGCCAACGCGGTGAGTGGGATGGATCACATTCCAGAGAGACTTTCAAACAAAGCCTTGTCTTAAAATAGTCATTACAGTTACAACGTAGCATGACTGTCAAACTAAACACCCTGCACTTATTTATATTTATACTATTTTTATCGTGCATTTACTGTGTTGCTCACTTTCAGATATGCTATGATGTGTCCATAAGAAAAGTGGCATATAATTAGAGGTGTCAAATTAACATGTTAATTGCGATTAATTAATTACAGCACATTTGTTGCTTTATTTTTTTGGATCGCGTTAATCTAAATTTTAACCTCTGCCTTTATTGTTTCTGTAGGTGGGTTGGCTTTTTCTAATAGCCCTTTTTATGTGTTGGCTTCCTGTGTTCAAGTTATTGAGCACTTTGTTTGTCATGATAAACAGTGTTATTTCTGAAGTGCTAAGTTACAGCACTGTGATCTAAGGGTCTGTTTTATTTATTGTTTATTATCTGAAGCAAGTTGTGTTGGATACTTGTATTGCTCAGAAAATTGTTCTTACTGTTTTTGATATGTTAAACTAAGCACTTTTTAAGGACCTGATTTTCTATTTTTTATTTGTTTGTAATTTTTGGGAGATTTACAAAAACAAAACAGTGATATTCCCCCTCTTGGTCGAAACTAAAGGTTTGCATCTAGGACTTTGACTAGTCTCAAATAAAGCAGAAAGTAAATGACTCGGACTGCATCTGTCCAAGTCTGTTGAAAAACAATAGAATACTTTATAATGCCACTTTTTCTTGTATCTTTTGATCTGCTTCAATAATGTAATACATTTAAAATGAAAATGGGTATTTTTCTCAGTAATTTTTAGATTAGATTAAAATGTAGATTAATTAGATTAATTAATTAAAGACCCTAATTAATCACACAATTTTTTTTTATCGATATTTTTTTTTGTCATGTATATTGATTTGAGTGACCTGTCTTTTCCTCCAGACTCCCTCGGTGGCCCTTTCCCATCCACATCCCACCGCTGTCATCACAAACACAAGAGATGTCTGCCTATCCAGTGTGGAAGTGTTTGTGGTGCCCTTCCAGCCAGCCCACTTCTCTTTCACCCTAATGCGAAGGGTTCCCAAATTGTCATGGACCTTGCCCAGAAGATAGTAAAGAGGCAGGGGAGTTTCTGCAATGCCATCACTTTCAGCAACAGGCCCATAGCCCTGTACGAGCAAGTCCGACTCAAGGTAATCCATTTAATTTTTGGCTGGATGATAAATCTGTTCAAATGAAGTGCAACAAGGAAAAACAGAAGACAGTAATTTTCAAATCATGTTCAACCGCTATGTAACTGAATTCACTACAAAGACAAGATATTAACAGAAGACAGTAATTTTCAAATCATGTTCAACCGCTATGTAACTGAATTCACTACAAAGACAAGATATTAAATATTCAAACTGATAAACTTAACTGTTTTAAGCAAATAATCCCAAACAGAATTTTGTGGCTGCAACATGTTCCAAAAAAGCAGGGACACGATCATGTTTACCACTGAGTTACCTTTTATTTTAACAGCATTGAATTAACATTTGTGAACTTCCTCAGTTACACAAATCTTTGAAGCTTTGACGCGTTCCCATTCTTGCTTGATGTACAGCTTCAGACACACATTTTCAATGGGAGACAGGTCTGGACAGCAGGCAGACCATTCTTGTACCTGCACTCTTCAATTTCGAAGCCACGCTGTTGTAATACATGTAGAATGTCGGTTGACAGTGTCTTGCTGAAATTAAGGCGTCCTTGAAAAAGACGTTGCTTGCATGGCAGCATGTTTCTCCAAAACCTGTATGTACTTTTCAGCATGAATGCTGCATTCCCAGATGACACAGATGACCCATGCGATTGGTACTCACACAGCGCCATTCCATCGCAGATGCTATGATCTAGTGCTGAACTGTTTATATGAACAGTGGTTTTCTGAAGTGTTCCTGAGCCCATGCGACATCCTTTACTCAGCAATGTCAGTTATTGATGAAGTGTCGCCTGAGGGATCGAAGGTCATGGGCATTCAATATTGTTTGCCGTTCTTGCCTATTACATGCAGTGATTTCTTCAGATTCTCTGAACCTTTTGATGATATTACGGACCGTAGATAATGAATTCCCTAAATTCCTTGTAGTTGTCAATTGAAGAATGTTGTTCGACTATTTTCTCATTCAGTTCATCACAGAGTTGAGTCGCGGCCCATCTTTGCTTGTGAATGGCTGAGCAATTCAGTGAAGCTTCTTTTATACCCAATAAAGGCACCCACCTGTTCCCATTTAGCCTGTTCACCCATGGGATGTTCCAAACAGGTGTTTGATGAGCATTCCTCAACTTTCGGAGTCTTTTTTTTTTTTTATCAGGCGTAGAAAAAAAGGTAGTGTGTTTCCGGTAACATGAAATTTCAACATAGGGTCGGTAGGTCGGACAAAGTTTTTTTTTTATCCCCCCCATCAAAAATGTAAACAAAATAACCATAAAACAAGGAGACATTGAGACCCCCGTTACCCTGAAATGAGAAGGGAGTCGCGTCGTAACCAGGAAGAAGAAGCTGATTCGGAGCAAAAGTTGAGCACGTTGTAGCGCATTAGCGCATATTTAGTCAATGACATGTACACACAATGAAATTTACATTCATATATTTCATCACTTATTCTTTGACATTTTAGGGGAAGCCGAGCTTCCCTTGCAGTCCGAGAGCAATTGCCACTGATTGAAACCCCCGCTCGCCGCCCAAGGCGGCGAAAGAGTTGGGTTCCCCGCCGGCTGGGTGTTACAGCTACCTCTGCATCCCGTGTCCTAGACGGCCCGTGGTGTTCGTCAAATAGTTCGCTGAATCTTTTCGATACAGTACATCAATGGATCAGAGATGAAAGTGGACTTTTCTGAAAATCCACGCACGCACACACACACCTGGCCGATCACGCATGAATTAGTTTACACAAAACACTATTCAAATACTCAACATTCAATGATTAATCTTCCTTTTGTCTGCAGACCTGCACCCTTTGCGGCTTCCGTTCTCGACGAAATTTCGAAATCTCCAAGATATGGCGAGGCCATGAGAATGCGAGGCGAGCTGATTACTGTTGTGGCGACGCCACTCAAGCTAAGCGAGCCTCGGCAATTGATAGTCCGCTCCGCTGCTAGTGCTCTCTCTCTGCTGTGCGTGCTTCAGCGCGAACATGTACGCAAGCGCGTCTTTTGATTTCAACCAATCAGCGCCGACGCAACGACGTCACACACCCGCCGTCACACACTGGCGTCACACACAACAACAGCTAAACTAAGCTAAGCTAGCCGAGACGACACTCTAAGTCGGACGGACACATTTTTCTGCCAATCTGTGTGTTTCCCTTTTTGTCCAAATATACTTTTTACGACAATGGTCTAATCCACGGCGTCTTTTATTCGTTCCCATGGGGTTTAGCAAGTGTGTTTATAAAGAGACGAACATCTCTTTACTGTTACTAGTGTTAGTGTCTCAACATGACTACGCTCGTGAAAGCAAAACAACGATCCCAAACGCGTCTTCGTTCAATGTTGTCAACTAATATCCGGATTAATTTTAGGCAAATTTCCTCAATTCTCCGGAGAGATTTTCATAAAAATTTGAAAAACGGTTTAAACTGTTGTCGGAGATCGTGGCCGCCGCCACGATTCAATGTTGTGGACAGACGACAGGGCAAACGGCACGCACGCTCAACGTGAATATCGCGAGAGCATCCCTCCCTTGTGGTTTCTTTCTGACTTCCGGGTTGAGTGAACGCTGGCGCATTTGGCTGCCGCTGCTCAACCCGTATTGTTTTGTGTTTTTTGTTATTGTAAAGTGTCCTTGGGTGTATTGAAAGGCGCTTATAAATAAAATGTATTATTATTATTATTACACAAAAATGTAGAAGGTTGTTTGAAAAAAATGCTGACCGTAAAGTTTTTCTTCGAGGTAGAAATTCTCGGTCGGTCGGGTTACTGGAAACACACTACCTTTTTTTCTACGCCTCACCTGTCCCAGCTTTTTTGGAACCATTTGCAGCCACAAAATTCTAAGTATCAATAACGTTTATTTGAACATGGAATATCTTGTCTTTGTACTAATGTATTGTATTAATTTAAATATAGGTTGAACATAATTTGCAAATCAAAAAATTAAAATGTGGAAATATGTATAGAACCATGGGGGTCAACTCTATTTCCAAAATGGAATTAGCACATTCAGAATTATGTTCATGTTGCGGATCACAACATTTCACATAATGGTAAAGACAATTTTGGCAGAACAAAAATTCAACAGACTTTCATTTATGTATATCCGTGTCTATGTATGTGTGTGTTTATTCCTTTTTTTTTTGATGGCTCCCAATTCCAACATCAGCTTATGATGGTGTCTCAAATCAGTTTTCTTCAGTCATCTCAAACTGCTAAAGTTCAATTTGTCTTGTATTATCTTCGTACTGACTGAATCTCTTGGTTAACATTTTGGTCCACTCACAAATCACTGACTTCAAAAAACGCTTTTTTCCCCCCTCCCTGTCAGATTACTAAAAAGCAGTGTTGTTGGAGTGGAGCTCTGCGTCTGGGGTTCACCTCCAAAGATCCCTGCAGGATCAACCCAGACAACTTGCCAAAGTACGCCTGCCCAGACTTGGTGTCCCAAAGCGGCTTCTGGGCGAAGGCTCTACCTGAAGAGTTTGCTAATGAGGGGAATGTTATCGCCTTTTGGGTTGACAAGAAGGGCCGTGTGTTCTACCGCATAAACGAGTCCAGCCCCTTGCTGTTTTTCAGCGGCGTCCGAACCACCGAACCCATCTGGGCTCTAATTGATGTTTATGGTCTGACCCGTGGAGTGCAGCTGCTAGGTAAGCTGGTTGACCTGGGTTAGCAACTAACTAAAATCTAGCTGCCAAGAGGCTACATTTTTACTTGTTTTTAAACATTCAAAAGTGTGCACTATGTTTTCCTCATCCTTTTTAGACATGTCTAAAAAAAACATTTCATATTTTCACTTACAAATCCAATTCCAATGAAGTTGGGATGGTGTGTTGAACATAAATAACAACAGAATACAGCGGTACCTCTATTTACCAACATCAGAATCAGAATCAGAATCAGAATCAGAATCATCTTTATTGGCCAAGTATGTAGAACACACAAGGAATTTGTCTCCGGTATACACGCTGCATTAGTATCATCATAAACAAGAACATGACAAATTGGTATGGAAGGAAATTTCATAATGTAAGTGAACCATAGTTTCAAGCAGAGCTAAAGTGATCAGTGGTAGAATACAATACTATTACAGTTTGTACATATCTTCATACGGAATTTTTAAGGTACGAAACGCCTCAACAGGACAATATTGCCTCTTGTTACGAAAGAAAATTCAAGATACGAAAGGTAAAATGCGGTAGGAGCTGCTACTCGCAGCTCCAGGTTTTCTGAACGCAACATACTTATAGCTGCTCTACCATTGGTTATTCCCGAGCATCATCCTGGCATCCCATTGGCTAAGAGGGACCTCTATCGTATGTGTCTATGTGTGTGGATAGATATGTGTCTATGCAGTGTCCTCGTCATTTGTCCCTCGGGCCATGGAGGTGTTTTCCGATGGTTTTACGTAAATGTGAATCACCCAGAAAAAGTGTTCACCGGTCGGACGATCGCTCACTACGCTGATGTTTGCCTTGGACATTTTCGAAGGATTGTTAAAAGCCGACAAAAGCAACCGTCCTTGGATCACTTCTTTACAAAACACCGGACAAAAAACACTTCTATCAGAGAACATGAACAAAAGAGGGCAAAAAAAAAATGAGGACGCAGTTCAAAGTTAAATGACCATTTTTATTCTTTTTTTTTTACATTATATAAAACACTCATTTATTGTGCAATAATCTAATTTAGCATGTACTGCATTTTTATGCTTTATAAAACATGTATGTCTGAATTTTGGGGGGCTTGGAACGGATTAGGGCATTTAGATGGAAAACATGTCTCTACTTACAAGATTTTCTAGTTAAGAAATTTCTTCCAGAACATATTAATTTCGTAAGTAGAGGTATCACTGTACAATGATTTACAAGTCATGTTCAACTTATATTTTATTATATACATGACACACTGATAAACTGATAAACTTTATATTTAGTAAATAATCATACATTTAGGAATTTATGGCAATAACACGTTCTAGAAATGTTGGGACAGGTGGCAAAATTGAGGAATGCTCATCAAACACCTGTTTGGAATATCCCATAGGTCAACGGACAAACTGGGAACAGGTGGGTGCCATAATTGAGTTTAAAATAAGCAAACCCAAATTGTCATTCACACGTAAAGTTGGGGAGAGGTTCACCTCTTTGTGAACAACTGCGTGACAAAGTTTAAGGAGGATGATCCTCAACGTGCAATTGTGAGGAATTTAGTAAACTCATCTCAAAGCCACTACAAGGTTCAGTTTTTTTAAAAAGCCAATTTTACACCATTACAAGAAGCTATTGGCACTGATTTCACCACAAAAACAGAAAAATCTATATTCATCATGGAATATGTCACAAATTTCACCAATGTGATACTACCAGAGGTGTGAAATCCAAGTCCGGAAAGTTAAAAACCCTGCCAAAGTTTGGCTGTACCCTTCTGTGCTTCTCCTCAAGAGCTCGTTTTCTTGGTTGAAGCCAAAATTTGGCAGCGTCTTTACTTTCTGTACCTGGATTCAACACCTCTGGATACTATGTATACCTACTTTTGCACTCCTCAGAATAATAACACAGAGCAATGAACATTTTCATATAATACCATGAATCATATCGTAATATGATTGCATAGCACCGGCGGGCTTATGCCTCTAATGCATGATGCTGGAATAGTGTAAGATGGTGGTAATGCTTCTTAGACAAATATATCAATTTTATTGCTCGGTAAAAACAACAAAGAAGTAGAAGGTGCAAAATAACGTTCATATAGCCTAAATAAAAAAGCAATTTGAGTAATTTCCCCCAGACTTCAGAGAAACGGTTCAGGGTGGAACTTGTTGATACTTGTTTCTTCAATGATTCTGCCCCAGGACCAGTTTTGTACTGTGGTTCCATACCCATCCCTCCAAGTGCACAGTTTTGAAAAGCAGAAGTCGGCAATGATTGCACAACGTTGGTTCCATATTCAGCAAAATGTAGGTTCTGTGAAAGGAGAGTTTCAGTCAGAGAAGAAATCAGTTTATTTACCGGTACACATTTCATAAAAATCTGTGGAAGGCGAGGAACATTTGCCAAAAATAAGTGTCAGAATGCTGTTTGTGTTTGGAATGGCCACTTGAATCTGAGTAAAATGCACCAAGAATTTTTAAAATAGGATGATTGGTTCAGGAAAAAAAAAAATTAAAAATTAAGGGGGAGGGGTTGCTTTTTTGGAGAGTTATCTTCTTTGTGCACCTATAGTCCAAAGAAAAACACCTTCAAATTCAAATCTTTTTTTTTTGTCATGTCTACTCGACCCGTTAGTTTGGTCTGCTACTCGGGCAAGCTTCACTTCAATATACAGTCAAACCTCGGTTTTCGAACGTCTCGGTTCTCGGCCAATTCGGTTTTCGACCAAAAATTTTGAATTTTTTATGCCTCGGATGACAAACAAATTTCGGTTCTCGAACAAACTGAGCGCACTTGAATGCACCATTTGACTTCTCTCGCCTTCCTTACACGCGTAAGTGACACTTCCTCGGGTAGACGAGGAAGTGACGCTTCCGTGTGTTGCTTTCCATTGTGAGCAGACGTGTTCAGTAAACATTTTTATTTTAAAAAGAGCGTGGTTTCGGTTTTCGAACATCCTTCTGGAACGGATTATGGACGAAAATCGAGGTTTAACTGTGGAGATTGTGCCACACAAGCGATGGGATAGGAACTTCTCTTGTCAAAATAGCTTCAGATTTGCATTTCCATCGTGTCTGATCAAGAAAATATGCTCACAACTCACAGCTGGTCACCTTAATATCCCGATTCTCATAGTCATAACTTTTAATGCCCAGGCGGTTGAAGTTGACATAAGTTGAGATGTCTAATTTTTATGACATGGAACGTGTTGACATGTCATAAAAAGTGTCCCAGTCATGTGGTTTCCATGCAATGGGAAGCAGAAGATTTGGCTGGCTCTTTGGTGTGCTTTAAACTAAACAAGTCTGTGTCAATCCTCATTGAACAAAACGCAATCAACTCTCTGATACAGTACACCCCAGAGCTTTTGAGATTGCTCATTGCCCAAAGTGACAGTTTGGAAGGTAGTTATACCTTGTCGCTGGCCATCCTCCTAACCCGCTGCATTAGCAGGAAGTGGTTTTAGCTGCAAGAAGGTGGATATCAACGAGTCAGTCAGACAAATGCGGTGAAAGATGAGCTGAACACTACTAATGAAACTGAAAGAACAATAGAGCATAACCTTTCCCTACCCTAATTCCTTGAATGTCTTTTGCCAAGGCCACACACAGACGAACAATGTTTTATCTGAATGTCTGACCAATATTTATATTCATCTTCCGAACCGCTTTATCATCACTAGGGTCGCGGGGGGTACTGGAGCCCATCCCAGCTGTCTTCGGGCAGTAAACGGGGGACACCCTGAACCGGTTTCCAGCCAATCGCAGGGCACACAGAAACGAACAACCATCCACGCTCACACTCAAGCATAGGGACAATTTAGAGTGTTCAATCAGCCTGCCATGCATGTTTTTGGAAGTGGGAGGAAACCGGAGTACCCGGCGAACACCCACGCAGACCCGGGAGAACATGCAAACTCCACACAGGGAGGCCGGAGCTGGAATTGAACCTCTGCACTGTGAGGTCGACGTGCTAACCACTGGACTACCGGGCCGCCCTAATATACTGTGTGTGTGTGTGTGTGTGTGTGTGTGTGTGTGTGTATATATAAATGGTGCTTGAACTTGAAATAACATCTTGTCTTGGAATTTTGGTCATTGAGTGTTTGAACTATGCTCTGGCAGAAATCCAATGGCTCGAGTAGCAAACAATTATCTGGCAAGTCTTTATTGAGTTCTTCAGCTCGTGAGAGAAATCTGGGAGAAAAATTCAGTCAATGCCAGTCAATGATTGATATTTTAAACACTTGACTGACTTTGATGTTTCGCTTGGCTAAAGTATGACCGTTCTGGATCGGGTTACTCAAAAGTAAATTTGATGTGTTTTGACATGTCAATCACTTCAGTACACATTTTGTATATTTGGCTTCATACTCAAGAAAGTTCATTTCCTCTTCAAATTGACATCCTCAGTAAACAGTTGCTAATGCCTTAGACCACAGGTGTCAAACTCAAGGCCCGATCTGGCCCGCCACATCATTTTAATTGGCTGGCGAAAGCAGCTCAAACATGTCAACTTCCATGATCCTTTCTAAAATGTCTGCCAAAATTTTTAATTCTCATATGTAATAAGAGATATTTTCTAAGCATGTTCTTGTTACCAAACCCCTCATGATAGCCTCATGATAGCCACTTAACTAGCCCGGACACCCTGCAGAGAAAACTTATTTCAGCCGCTTGTATCTCGTTCTTTCGGTCATGACCCACAGCTCATGACCATAGGTGAGGGTAGGAATGTATTTCGACTGGTAAATCGAGAACTTCGCCTTTGGACTCATGTCCTTCTTTACCATGACAGACCGATTCAAAGTTTGCATCACAGCGGACGCTGCTCCATTCTGCGCTCATTCGTGAACAAGACCCCAAGAAACTTAAACTCCTCCACTTGCAACACGATCTCATCCCCGACCTGCATAGGGCACTCAACCCTTTTCCGACTGAGGACCATTGTTTCAGATTTGGAGGTGCTGATTTTCATCCCAACCGCTTCCACTGGGCTGTGAACTGCTCCAGCAAGAAGCCAACAGCACCACATCATCTGCAAAAAGCAGAGATGCAATACTGAGGCCACCAAACCGGACCTCTAACTAAAAGCTTTGGCTGCGCTGAGAAATTCTGTCCATAAAGGTTATGAACAGAATCGTGACAAAGGGCAGCCTTGGCGGAGTCCAAAACTCACTGAAAACGAATTAGATTTACTGCTAGCATTGTGAACCAAACTCTTGACATCTGTGGTATAGGGACTGAACAGTCGATATTAGGGGGTTCAGTATCCCATACTCCGAAAGCACCCCTCACAGAACTCCCCGAGGGACACAGTTGAACACCTTCTCAAAGTCCACAAAGGACATGTAGGCTGGTTGGGCAAACTTCCATGCATTCTTGAGGGTAGAGCAGGTCCACTGTTCCACAGCGGGACGAAAGCCACACTGCTCCTCCTGAATCTGAGAATCGACTTCCAGTATTCAGAATCAGAATCATTTTATTGGCCAAGTGTGTAGAACATACACGGTAGTATAGGTTACACTACTAGTGTTGCAATAACAAGGAACTATGATGAACAAAGACATGACATATAAGTATCGAAAGACTTTCCATAATGTAAGCACCCCTGAATAGACCTTAACAGGGAGGCTAAGGAGTGTGATCCCTCTGTAGTTGGAACACACCCTCTGATCCCCCTTTTTAAAATGACATACTACCACCCCAATCCAGAGGCACTCTCCCCGTTGTCCACACACTGTTGCAGAGGTATGTCAACCAGGACAGCCACACAATATCCAGAGCCGTGAGGAACTCCAGGCGGATCTCATCCACCCCCTGGCGGCTTTGCCACTAAGGACCTTTTTAACCACCTTGGTGACTTCAACCTCAGCGATAGGAGACCCCACTCCGAGTCCCCAGACTCTATTTACTCTAAGGAAGGCATGTTGGTGGAGTTAAGGAGGTGTTGAAGTATTCTGCCACCGACTCACAAAATGTCCCGAGTTGAGGTCAGCAGCGCACCATCCCCACCGTACGCAGTGTTAAAGGTGCACTGCTTTCCACTCCTGGGACATCAGAATTTCCTTGAAGCCGTCTGGAAGTCGGCTTCCATGGCCTCACCGAACTCTTCCCACGCCCGAGTTTTTGCCTCGGCAACCGCCGAAGCTGTGTTCTGCCAGTAGCCATCAGCTGCCTCTGGAAACCACAGGCCATAAAAGCCTAATATGTGTCCAGCAGTCAGTTTGCGCGTTGCTGCCATGATAGACAGCGACCACCTTCTGGCCACAACTTGGATCGGCCGGCTCAACAAGAGGCGCAGAACATGGTCTACTCAGACTCAATGTCCCCCATTTCCCTCGGGACGTGGGAGTTGAAACTCCTTCTGACTGGGGATTCTGCCAGACGATCCCAACAGACCCTCACAATACATTTGGGTCTGCCAGGTCGGACTGGCATCTTCCCCCACCATCAGAGCCAACTCACCACCAGGTGGTGATCACTTGACAGCTCCGCCCCTCTCTTCGCTCGCGTGTCCAAACCGTGCGGCCGCAAATCCGATTATACAACCACAAAGTCAGTCATCGAACTGTGGCCAAGGGTGTCCTGGTGCCAAGTCCACACAAGGACATGCTTATGTTTGAACATGGTGTTTGTTATGCACAATCTAAGACAAGCACAATCTGAGACGAGCACAAAAGTCCAATGACAAAACACCACCTAGTTCTGATCGGGGGGCCCATCTTCCCAATCACTCCTTTCCAGGTCTCACTGTCATTGTCCACGTGAGCATTGAAGTCCCCCAGCAAAACAAGGGATTGCCCAGTGGGAGCACTCTACAGCACACCCTGCAAGGACTCCAAAAAGGGTGGGTACTCTGGGCTGCTGTTTGGTGCATGGTCACAAACAACAGTCAGAACCATGGGAAAACTGAATCCAATATTTTTGTTCTTCATAAGGGGCCTATGAGTGGTGCGTTGTCTGGTCCCTAACCTAGGATCTGTTTGCCATGGCCGACCCTGCCTGGGGCATAAAGCCCCAGACGATTTAACTCCTACAGGATCATTGGGACACACAAACCCCTCCATCACGGTCAGGTGAAAGCTCATGGAGGGCCCCATGAGAATAACAGGAAACCTCTATCTTAGGTATATCTGCTGTTCAGAAATACGAACATATTTCCTTTAGTAAAGGTTGGTCAGGAGTAACCCACCAACAACCATAGCTTCATAGGAAAGGAAAGGGAAGTTCGTGGGCAAAACCCTGAATCTGGAGAGTCCCAACATTTTTTTTCATTGTCTCTCAATTCTTGTACTTATTCTAAGCATTTAAGGGTGTTTTTTCAAACTGATAGTGCATAGACTGAGACCCAGCCTAACTTAAATGTGTCGTTACATGCTTCAATTAAAAATAACAGTTAACCATGCCCAAAGGAGGAAAAGATTGACCTCATTTGGCGTCAAGACCACAAAAAAAATTCAGACTTGTGAAAATTTTCTAGAACGATCCATATAGAAGCAAAGCAAAACTCCAACACATGGCACAGGTCCAGGTACAAGTATAATCTCCATCCAACAAACCCACAACATGTTTGTTTCCCTATAAAAACAATTTGATGCGGCACATCTAAACGACACACTTCCTGTATTGGTCACATGATTTTTTGGTTAAAGCAATGCGCGCACCAATAAGAGATGTCACACTTGTGCACTCTGCACAGTGCTGATGCACCAGTGTTGTTCGTCTCATCACTAGTACAAATAGGTAGAGATGACATGCCCATTTGCGCTGTGTACCTAAGGTGAGATTAAAAAGGTAGCAAGGGCAAAGTGTAAGTGCAGTTTGTGGACGGCATGAAAACCAAAATAACAGAGCGGCCTAAACATAGGGCTGTTTATGGTTGCACGCATGCAGTACAATCACAAGAGGGGAACTGGGAATAACCTTGCATGGGTAAGAATAGTTTTGAGCTCTGTTCTGTATTAATAGAACATCCTTAGACTCTATAGACCTCATGAAAATCAGTTGAGGAATTAGCAATTTATAATTTATTTTCAATGTACGTATATTCCCTTTGACGGAAAGGTTGTCCCGACCTACGTTTCTGAGCCAGGCTGCGACAACATGCTGGCATATGTAGGCAGTGCAAGTTTATTTGGAATGCACAATTCAACAAGGTGACGGAAAGCACTTTACATGCATTGATAAAATTGATAAAACCTCTGCTGTCTGCAGCTAGGTCAGCATCGCAAGTGAGAATATGTTCTCATATACCTTATGTGGATAAATAAAAGGTGAAACTTTTTTTTTTCAAAATCCCACCCTAAAAAAACCCACTTGCAGTATTTCATTTCGCTATCCGATGATAATTGCTAAGAGACTAGATAAGAAATCTTAAAATGAATTGTATCAATCATGGAACTGCGATAGCTACATATATATGAATTCCCTCGCCTCGTCCACAGTGGTACTCACAGACTGTGACCATCCAGTTCCAAAGCCAAAGTCTCTACGCTTGAGCGATGCAGACTTCAGGCAGTAATTGACTGGAAAAGATATGCCAATGTCTGCACTGAATTATATTACTGAGCCCCTGAAAAAAACTACTCTGCTGTAAATCCTGAATAATGGTGCAAGAAAGATGTAAAACTCATAACTCATGTGCAAGTATTAAAACATCACAAACCACTTGAAAATGTATGCACGTGTGTGTGGGTGGGTGGGTGTCTGTGTGTATGTGTGTGAGTTTTGTTCTTTTGTGGCTTCACCAGCTGCTGCCCATCAATGATGGTGCACCTGCGTTTTTAGGGTACAATCCCTTTGTCCTATTGGCCCGTGGCCCATTTTTAATCGTCCAATCTCACAGTTCCTATTGGTATTCATGCCACATTTGTGCAACTTGTCAGTACCAGGACAGTGTGTGTTCAGTTATACATGAACCAAGGGAGGATGGATTCAGAGTGCAAAAGGTACAACAAGTAAACACTTTGATTTAAACAAGAATTAAAACTCATTTGGCTTGTGATTCCCGCCCGCCCGCCCCCGGCAGAGCCATTTTGATTGGAAGAATAAACCACCTGGCAGGCTAATCCACTGTAAGCATGACACACAAGACATGGGGCCAGGGTTGATGGAGGAGAAATGCAGCATGTCTATTTTGGCCCAAACAGACTTTGGCTCACACAGTAAATGTTTTTGATTAGGGAATGGCAAGCTCAAGCTGTACATGGGGATGTGGGGAGAGGGATTTTGGCTTAGTAGATCTTTTCGCCAGGACAGATGAAACATGTCAGGAGTGTGAGCCAGTGTTGGAAGTGTGGGTGGGAGAGGGGATTTACTATGCCACGCACGCACACACGCATAGATGCGCACATGCGCAACGGGGTTATCTTTGTCCAGAGTCTCGGGACGGTATTGTCTGATGTCAGCAAATGTGAAGACAGAGGTGAAGAAAAAATTAAATGGGAGATATTAGATTTACGATAGGTAAGGTTATACAACAACAGAGAGCAAATACAAAGGAAATGGCCCAGATATCTTCAGCTAAGAAAGACGATGGGCAATATATATAGATCAAAATGGAAGTTTTTGGCTCTCAGTAGTAATTCATGGGAAGATAACATCAAATATAAGTTAAAAGACAGCAACATTTTGCCCCATTTCCCAGGCCAGGCAATTAGGTCATACATGTGTGAGGTGAAATAAAATGACAGTGGAGGAGGGTTAGTCAAAGAAAAGGGATAAAGTCAGAGGGGAATTTGCTTAGATGTTTGCGATGTTCTTTATTCTTGGCAAAGGCTAAGTCCACATTCCCTCATCAGGCCAGAAGGCTTTGAACCGTCGGCTTTTGCGTGTCATTCTTCTGACACATGGCCATATCAAAGATCAAGGCAACATGCGCTGTCCCCTTTGTCGTCAGCAGAATTAAGCATGGTCATTCTTCTTAGTGATAATAACCTCCATCACAAGGTACTTAAATTTAAGCCCTTTGTTTTATTTTTGTATGCAGTCACGATAAGCAAACAAACCAGGGCCACAATTAGGGTTGTAACAAAACCACTTTTTTTAACTCACTTAATCAAATATTTCTATGCTTTTTCTTGTAAAATAACTTTTTATTTTAGTGTCTTTGAAGTTTCGGCTCTGCTCCACAGAACCGTCTTATGTCCATAATAACACTTCATTAATGTATTGATGCATACCACATTCATCTGTTCCCTGAGAACGAATATTTTCGAAGGCAGGGGAACTGATGTCCAAGAGTAGAAATCTCCTTGGAGCAAAGACACTTAAAAATGTTTTGTTCCTCAATAAAAATGTATGAATAAATCAATATTTGC
This sequence comes from Hippocampus mohnikei, assembly GCA_026261675.1. NCBI lineage: Eukaryota > Metazoa > Chordata > Actinopteri > Syngnathiformes > Syngnathidae > Hippocampus > Hippocampus mohnikei. The sequence continues at coordinate 8,235,249 of JAKGUB010000326.1, forward strand.
ATTTTTTTCCAACTTTGGTACACATAATCCCATACATAAATTAAAAGTTTTAACTATGAAAGATATTACAGACAAATTTGCTATATTTTGCAGCAAATTTTGAACGCTTCTCAGAAACTTAACTCAGTTAACAAACGGAGCAAATGAAATTATTCAAAGATGAAATTCTATTTTTAGTTAAATAATAAAACTAGCAATTGAATAAAGTTGAAATATTATTTCACAGGCTATTTTTGCGTTGCCAGCATGCATTTTTCATTTTGTTTACCTGCAAAGATTTTAGATGTACAGCAGAGGTCCCTGTTTACTGACCAACACAAGTATCGACGCTTTTTATGGACCGTTTTTTTGTGTTAAAAACAAACAAACATACAAAAACCCTTCAAATTAGTAAACCAGTATAACTTCATTATTTCTCAACCTATTTCTACAAGAATTCAATTTTAAATGCGTTCCTGATGAAGATTCTCATTTAAAGGCCCTAATTAGCCTGCAAAACCCACACAGGCGTGGCAAGAATATGCGGACGCCACACAGGAAAGCCGGAGCCCAGATACCAGCCGCAATGTGAATCTGCTCACCAGTTGGCCTCTGTTCCACCTTTATCGGACTAAATTCAGTATTTTCTACTTTAGTAAACAACCATGTTGTACATTTAGAATGTGGGTTTTGCCTGTCTTATGAAAGTGTCTGAATCATTTCAACAGTTTTCAGCCCTTTGAGTTCCATTTTTATGGATGAAAAGTATTATGTAAATAGAATATAATAATTTTTGACATTGACCTGTTGACAAATGTCATGTAAAACCTCGAGAATTATACAGGTTCTTTTATTCTCACAATATAGGCTTTTCCCCTTAGTGTATTCCCAATGAATTTAAAAAAAAGCACATTATTTAGCATAGTTTTGAAAATTATTGGGCTTAATTCCTTTAAAACAACAATGTCCCGTTCGGCTGCGGCATTATTTGTGTGTGCTCTCCTGACAGCTGTTTACAGGCCAGTGGCCTGACCCACAATCCTGGTCATTGAAGCCAAGAGCTTTATCTGGAGTCAGACTCTTACGTCCGGATCTGATAGAGGCACCCAGACTCGACCAGTACTGAGAGGCTCTTCAGAGACAGACAGGCCTCTTGCCCTTTTTTCTTGCCTCAGTTGCTCTCAAAAAAGGATCCCTGATTCTATCTACTTTCTGCAGAGGGGGTAGGGGGAGGTCAAGAAGTCTTGGCTAGTTTCCTTACTCTGTATACCAGGCTAATTTTAACCACCACTGAGCGTGACACTGAAGAGAGCGCAAGCAGAGTTGTTATTTTGGGCAATCATGTCATGTTCTTAGATGAGCCACTTTATCTCTGCTGGAGTAGTGCCAGTGTGTGCCCCTGTGTTCTTGGCCAGAAAATTGATGCATGTGTTGTGTGGTTTGAAAAAAAAAAATCAGTTAACCTCTCACCCCAGCACATGGACGATGTTTGTGTTTGCACTGATGCATTACATGGCAATGTGCTGTGTGCAGTGTGCACTCTCTGCAATAGGAACTATAGGAGCCTGAATCGCGTTTTTGAAGCTTCCCATACAACTTTTTTTGAATCCTGAAAAAGATAGTGGTAGTCAATGAAGACGTGCCTGGCTAAACAAATAGAATGTGGGTGATAATCATGAGCAATGTGTGGGTATATTGAAAGGCGAGGCTCACTCTAATTCAATTGAATTGGCCGGCGTGGCGCAGGGTGCTTGTACATTTTTAAAAGCTTCACCATTTAATCCACTGGTAATGATGAAATTATAAATATGGTCATGTATTGTTCTAAAACACAAAGTGGATTTCTTGCATAGGTGTGTGCTCTCTAGCAGCAGCTTTGTGTGTCTCTCCCTCCCTCCGCAAGATTATTGTCATTGGCTCAGTTTAGCTGGCGATCAACATCAAATTTGAAATAAGGAATGTGGTTGGTTGGACTGAGCTTTACTCTCACGTTGCGGTGGACCCCAAAAAGCAGGCAGGAGGGAGGAGCAGGTTGTACTTGAAGTGTATTGATAAAACACAGAAAACTAAATCCTAAACAAACAAAGTCCTGAAAACAAAACGAATCCAAAGTATCAAACAAAAATCATGACTGAGAACAACCATGACAGTAGCATACAAACAGCCACAATGACCCGACACTGAGTGGTTGGGCGAGAGTCCTTTTATGCTACTAATTACATAACGACCAACAGGCGTGCAGCTGCAGGGAGAGCCCGACAGTGCCACCTGTTGGTCACAAACCGAAACATGACATTTACATGCAACACAAGCGTGGCAGTCATTTGACTGATCTCGTCCTAATTTCGATATACGTTTTTCATTCCCTTTACAGTCAATCACCAGATTTCACTGCTTACAATATTGCCCATTTCATACATATGTCATCCAAACATAAAATAAATAAATAAATGTTGACCGAGATGCTGCCATTTGTGAATGTAGTTTGCGTGATGAAAAATAGCCGTTTCGACCACTTCCTCTTCGTGACATGCCAGCTCACACGTAATTCAGAGACCTTTATACCATTAAAATGCAATAGTTTCGAAAACTGATGTTTCCAACGAACTGGTAGTATGTCAGTGCAACACAATACCGTTTAATCAAGTCCCACGCTACTAATACTTATACTGTGCTTAATTCGTTGCCAGAAAGAAATTATGTGAGGTACCTTTCGGACTGTGTCCACAAGGTGACACCTATGATTTACTCCTGGAATTTTTTTTCCATGTTCTACATGAGGTTTGAGCCTATTCTAGCAGACTTGGGGGTGTGGTGGGGGGGGGGAGAACACTTAGGACTGGTCGCCTGCCAAATGCAGTGCACTTAGTTACAAATTGAAATGAAGTTCAAAACTACTTGTGACATTGTTTTTATCTTGGATTTAGCTAACCACAAACTAAATTGCTGAACATAACTATGACACTGTTATTTATCTAAATTGCTTTTTCTATCTCTTTTCAGAGAGTGAGATTGTTCCTCCCGACTATTTGCGCCCTCGCTCTTTCACGACGGTGCGCTCCTCCTCTCTCTGCCGTGGGGCAGACGACTCCCGTCTCTCTGTTAGCCTGTGTGACCTCAACCTTCAGCAGGAGGAAGGAGGCAACTCCCACGCACACCATCACACGCTCCACCTGGCCTCAGCCTCCTCCAGCTGTCCCATCCCCCAGAACTCCCTCAACTCGCAGCAATCATCTTTGTTACCGTCCGTCATAGAGAGCGATCTCCACTTCCACCAGTTGCGCGGCGCCCATATTAAGACTCTCGATGAACAGACTGTGGCGAGATCCGAGCATTCACGGGAGGAGCGCACGCTCGTCTTTACCAACCGCCCTCTACAAACTGGAGAGTGTGTGTACATCAAAGTCACCAAATCCAGTCCAGCCCGCTCAGGTTCCTTGTCCTATGGTGTGACATCATGCGACCCGGCTGTGCTGCGCCCCAGTGATCTGCCATATAATCCAGAGGCTCTCGTGGATAGAAAGGAGTTTTGGGCGGTGTGCCGTGTGCCCACCCCTCTACAGAGCAGTGACATCCTTGGCTTCTTGGTCAACCAAGAAGGGGAGGTCATTTTAAGCCACAACGGCACCAACGTTGGCATGCAAGTCTGTGTGGACAACTCGCGCCCACTCTGGATGTTCTTTGGCCTACATGGTGCTGTCACTCAGTTGAGAATTCTGGGTAAGCATGAGCGTCATACAATCACGTTTAACACAAACACGGGTAGACAGGGATTATAGTGTTTGTTCAGTGTGCTAAAATAAGGAGGATTATTACAACGCTGTGAACCTTGGAGAGCTACTCAGCAGGAGTTGTGTTAATCTGGCAGTTCATGGCATTGAGTAATGGCACTGCTATCAGGACTTGGGCTTTCTTTCAAGCCAATTTGGGATAAAAATGCCACATTGGAAACTGATTGTTGGAGAGATGCTACTCCGCTTGCTTGCTACTGTCAAGGTGCGGTGCCCTTGAGTGAGACACCATCCGCAGCCGCATCGTCTAGCTCCAAAGATGCAGCTTTTTTTGCATGCCACTTTTGACTCTGAAACCCTCCATTGATGGCATAATTAAGTGCCGGTCTCTTAGTGTCCTAAATTAGCGTTTGAATATGATTTTGGAATGATGTTGGTCGCCACTAGGATTGTGTGATATGGCGAAAGTTTAATCTGGCAATTTTTTTGCCAGCTATCTTTTTCGATTCTTTAATGATACTACTGTGGGTTCAATGAAAACTTAAGCGGAAAAAAATAATCAATCCAAAAGATTGTAGAAAGTTTTTTTTTAACTTGCTGACCACCTTCAACATTAACAAAGTCAGCAACACATTTTAAATAATTAAATTCACAGTGTACTTCAACATAAGTGTTTGTTGTGTGCGTGTTTACTGCATCAGCGTGTGATGTTATGTACCAGTTTGTCCATGAACGACTGCAGTAAGGATAAACAATTCAGAATGTTGATAAATGTGTTGGGTGGATTGCCAAAAAAAATAAAAACGGTTCATCACTCAACCGCACGTGACGACGGTTGTGTATGCATTGCTGCATTGCATTGCGTTGCGATGTGTAAACGCCCAGCGACATCAACTACGCCTGGAATGCGTTTCGAGGGACCTGATACAATGTTTCATTTGATCACTTTTTACGAATCCACAAAAAGATGGTGGCAATCAATGAAGACGCACGCAGTGACCGAAATACGACGCCGCCCGCGTGCTCGCACATTTTTAACTCCTCGCTCGCCCTGCACGTGTCCCCCCCATCCCTCTCGCCGTCCACAAAATGATTGAGAGCAAGGTGAATGTCAACTGATTTTAACTGTCGATCAACGCTAAACTTCAAAGGAGCAATGTGGTTGGTTGACCTGTGATTTACTTGCAGCACAAGCGTGGCAAGAGCACATGAAGGATATCATCTTCATTTACATATCGCTAGCTTAAATGTTGGTAACTCATTTTGATACGATAAGTATTTCCCAAGGCTGTGATCATTTAGTGGTTAGTTCCCTGCGTTGTGGCTGCAGCAATCCTGGTTCGAAACCTGGTCATGGCATGTATAAAAACCATACTTGACTACTGGGCGGCCCGGTGATCCAGTGGTTAGCGCGTCGACCTCACAGCGCACGGTACCAATTCAATTCCAGTCACGACCTCCCTGTGTGGAGTTTGCATGTTCTCCCCGGGCCTGTGTGGGTTTTCTCCGGGTACTCCGGTTTCCTCTCACACAGTGGTTAGCGCATCAAACTCACAGTGCAAAGTCACCAGGTTCAGGAAATTCAGGAAATTCACGATCCATGAAGCTACTTTATTGTACTTTGCTTTTTTCTTGTTCATTTTTGTACACCAAAGCAATCACTATGTCAAAATGTATGTTAGTCAACGGAGTACCGTATTTTCCGCACTTTAGGGCGCACCAAAAAGTCTTCAATTTTCTTAAAAGCTCACCGAGCACCTTAAAATCCGGTGCGTTTTTATATGGTCATTACGGTAATACGTCGACTCCAAGATGGCTCCTTCCTGGAGACATGCTTCCAATGTTATAACTTGCTGTTGGTTAAGTGAACTGTGTCGCTGCTTTATTAAATAAGTTTTTGTTGCAGCTCCGAAAAAAGGAGAGCTGTGGTGTTCATTTTTTAAAACAATCTCAACAAATACAGGTACGTCTTTGTCTGTCTACGTGCCTTCTTCCGTTCGACTCGACAGGCGTTCAAGACCGCCTCCGAAAAAGGTAAACTAATGATTACTTCAATGAAACTACGAAAATGGAAAATAATGCATCAAAATTGAAAAGCAAGCGAGGATATCACAAAATAAATGTTATAGCCACCCCTACAGAATTTATATCGTGAATACACAAAGGAATAAATAACTACTACTGACATCTGATCGTAGTAGTCGTGGCGCTATTATCAAGGAAATGCCACTGCATTTTTTGGAGGCGGTCATGAACCCCTCTCGAGTTGAACGGAAGAGAAGGCACGGAGACGGACTTTATGAATGGTTTTCACAGTTTCAACAAATACAGGTACTGTACGCCTTTGTCCGTCTCCATGCCTTCTTCCGGTCCACTCAAGAGGCGTTCATGGCCGCCTCAGAAAAACATAAATTAATTATTATTTCAATGAAACCACGAAAAAAATCAAGCGAGGAAATCACAAAATAAATTCTGTAGGGGGGATATAGAATTTATTTTGTGATTTCCTGGATTGATTTTCTGTTTTAATGCAGTATTTTCAATTTTCGTAGTTTAATTTAAGCACAGTAATAGTTTATTTACGTTTTTCAGAGGCGGTCATGAACGGGGCGTAGCACCATCTAGTGGAGGCATTGTAGATTGCGCCTGATAATATGAAGCGTCCAATGTATGAAAAAAAAAATTACAAAATAGCCATTCATTGAAGGTGCGCCTCATAATCCAGTGCATCTTTTAGTGCGGAAAATAGGTTAATCCCTCACAGACAACATGCTCCCTTCACCGTTAAATTCCATTTGGGCTTGACAAGTAACCAGAGGAGCAAACCACCAAAAAAAAAAACTTGGCACAACACCAAATCAGAAACACTGTGTCTTCTGAGCATCTTTCAGCGTGGAATCCGCTAGTGTAATCTTTCTACATTCTTGTCATTCCGATATGTAACTTCTCTCATCCAATGCTGATGTACGTATTGCTTTGTGTTGACAGAAGAGCAATTTGAATTTCAATGAAGGTGAATGGAAGCCACGTTGAATTTTGCTGGACATTCTACTGCACAGGAGGCGCCAGATTAAGCATTCGTGACAAATGCGTCAAGTCAAACCATGTTCTGTACAGCAGAGATTTTCAGGGAATCAGATGCCATTGATATTTTCACTGTCATGTCCACACTGCCTAATGAATTTCCATTGGCGTGCTTCTTGAAAAGCGTTGTGACAGCCGCAACACAACACCAAGGGAATGTTTCGCTCTGTCCTCCCCAAAAAGCTTTAAAAGTATGAACAATAAATTCAGCAGGCCAATAAAAGTATGAACAATAAATTCAGGAGGCCAAGCCCTTGGCCCCAATGTAATGCCTGATGAGCCCCTCTGCTCTCATCCAATCTAAAGTTGAACATAAACAGCAGTTGGGTGACTAGAACATTTTGGTTTCCTTGCCTAAGATTATTTCTTGGATTTAGATTAACAACCACCCAGGGTGAAGCAAGAATATCATTTCAGACCTGATTTTCATACCAACCACCCACCATTAACCCGTTACCGCACACGGGCACATACGCACGCACATACGCACGCATGCCCTGATGAGCAATAGCCATAACGGCCCCTAAGATGAATGAAACAGAAAAATAAAGTAGACACAAACATTTGTGAGTTTGTGAAGAGCAAATCACTGCCTACCTTAGTAGAGACCTGATGCAGAGGCATGAGACACACACTTTTGCAGCGCATTCACTACCTGTACCGTTTTAAAATGATTCTCCCGGCACTCCGGATTCCCATTCTTGTGAGTGCCCTGGGTGAATTGTACATGACACAAACTCTGAATGAGAATAATAACAATGATAGATATAGCGCAACAGCTCTGATCATAAGCTGCAATTGCAGACTGCTGACTGCTAACAGCTTCCAATGATGCGGGTCACGCGCCAACGTAGGTTAAATGTGACCTGCTTTTTTTATTTTATTTAATTTTTTAACTACTTTTTGTGAAAGTGAGACTGAGAGAATGCTAAGGGTGTAGTGTACACTAACACAAGAACATGCACACAGACACACAAATATTTTTGGGTTGATTTATTCATTCATTCATCTTCCGAACCGCTTGATCCTCACTAGGGTCACGGGGGGTGCTGGAGCCTATCCCAGCTGTCTCCGGGCAGTTGGCGGGGGACACCCCAAATTGGTTGCCAGCCAATCGCAGGGCACACAGAGACGAACAACCATCCACGCTCACACTCACACCTAGGGACAATTTAGAGTGCTCAATCAGCCTGCCATGCATGCTTTTGGAATGTGGGAGGAAACCGGAGTACCCGGAGAAAACCCACGCAGGCCCGGGGAGAACTGGCAAACTCCACACAGGGAGGCCGGAGCTGGAATCTAACCCGGTACCTCTGCACTGTGAAGCCGCCGTGCTAACCACTAGACTACCGGGCCGCCCCTGGGTTGATTTATTTATTTATTATTTCCATCTCCACCCCTCGTGATCAACTTGGGGCCAGTTCACGAGCTACCGGTTGATCGCGATCGACTTAGTGGGCTCCCTTGATCTACAGTATAAGATATGATAATTGTATTCAAGCATAATTTTTCTTTCATGATATTGATATGACTTCACTGGGGGCTTGTAGGAATAAGTGATTTGACAATGTGATTATGCGTACGTGTTGTTGTAATGCGCGTTTTGATTGTCAAGGAAAAAGAAAGCCGCTTTGCCTGTTATGATGATGTCGGTTTCAGACAATAGTAACCTGCTAGGCTTCCGAGAAATATAATTTTTTTTAAAAAACAACTCACCCATAAAGAAGCAACGTGTCAGTATCCGTCAGGGTTTATGACGTGTCATGCCTCATGTTCAGGTGGTGACGTAGATAAGAGGATTTTATACAGCTGTTACTCAGATCCTCACAGCGCACCGCGTGCGGCTGCACGACAACACGCCTTTTTGATACCGTTGCTTCAGATTCTTTCATCTGTATCATCTCGTTTGTGATTTACCAAACCAAATTTTAGTCCCACTTCATGAACTTGAGCCTTTTCAACCAGTTCTGCAGATTGCATGATCCTTCCACTGCTAATGCAGCATCAGGAGCAATCTTCGTGATCTTGTTCAAGAATACTTGCGGGGAAGGAATGAGAGACAGTCACTCATTCCTGAACTACTCCAGCCAACGTTTGTCCTGGTCAAGTCTCACTGGGTAAATTAGGGAAATACCGTATTTTCCGCACTATGAGGCACACCCAAAAGCATTCAATTTTCTCAAAAGCTGACCGTGCGCCCTGTAATGGGATGCACTTAATATAAAGGGACTAACTTTCTTTGCATTCCCCATTGAGTCGTTTCCCTGTTAGTGATCCTCTGCCATCTAGTGGTGGTTATTAGCAGGAAACAATTGTAACCTAAGACAACTACTTTGTGAGCTCTGCGCAGCCATTATAAAACGAAGATGATACCAAAAGCATAGTTAACTACTGACTAAGCAAAGGAGACAAACAAGGATATCTAGCCCCTTGTGGATGTGAGCCCAGGAGATTTTTGTGCCTTTTTTGTTGAATCACTTCTTCATAACTTTTGTCTTTCATTTTTTAATTTGTAATGTCATTTGTATTTATATGTTTCACGTCCGTGTTTGTGACCAGTTTTCATGGCTTTGTTATAGCTGCAGCGGTTGGCAAGGCTCGATCAAACCCCAGGGTTTCAGTGAATCGGTCTCAGGGTTCGACGGAGCCTCTACCATGGAGGTTAAGACATACCCGACTCAACATGTCAATTAGTTATGGCACGCCCGCTGCAGATGATCAGCTTGTCCAATCAGTGCTGTAGGAAATTCAGTTCGCTGACTAGTCAACATGTGACTGTCGTGATAGTACGTCGTATAATTTAAAAAAAGTATATTAATCTCTTGAAATTGTATTTAATTTTTTCTGTTTTTAATAAATGTGTTTTTTCTTATAACTTGAATTTGCAAAAATATATATGAATATATGTATTTATTTTTCACTCATGTTTTGATAAATGTGCATATTAACTGGTTGGGTTCGGTACCTCTAAGATTAAGAACCACTGCTCTATATAAATAAAACTGCATTGTATTATATTGTATTGTATTCTCTTTAGCAAACCACCACCTAGTGGATGCATAGAGAAACCACAGTCACTGTTACAGCTTCTATTCTATGCGCCTTATAATGTGGTGCACCCTATATATGGAAACAGTTTCAAAATAGGCCATTCATTGAAGGTGTACCTTATAATCCAAAGTGTTTTATAGTACTGTACAGAAAATACGGTATACAGTCAAACCTTTTTTAAAGAGCGTGGTTTCGGTTTTCGAACAAATCGTTTTCGAACAGCCTTCTGGAACGGATTATGGTCGAAAACCGAGGTATGACTGAATTCCCTATTCCCATATATAACAGAAAAGAGAGAATGAGAAAGAGAGACAACCACCTGGAAAAAAAAATCCAATATTAGATATCAGTCCTCTCTCGTACTAAATGCTCCATAATTATTAAGCGAATCATACTTGTCTTATCATTTGGGCAGTGGATTTCTATTGGCAACTTCCAACTTTTTGCTCAAGTCGGTTAGCAAAATAAAATGTTGGCATGCTTTGTGACCTTCACTGGTCTCTTTGTCACCACACAATATTGCTTGTCATTTATCCGTTGAGACCAGTGGGAGTACATTTAAATGATCTGTCAGGGGATTGACTCAAGGTTTAGTGTTGCACTCAAGGACAGTTTTGATACATGGAGATGGAGATCACTTCCCCTACCTGAGTCTCACCCAGGCTCTCCTTTGTATTGCATCATGCATTTTGCCAATGGCAACATGTCAGAGCCTCGGCCCAAACGGAAGCGAGATGACATCTGCTTGAATCATTCCACTAGGAAGTGGACGCTTTGCTGACAGTGATGCCAATCCTGTTCCTTTTATCTTCTTTAGGCTCCACTCATGTTGGAGACACACGGGCCGGTTCGAACCCCAGTTCGCCCTCCTCGTCACCGCAAACTCCAAGTGCCCTGGGCAGCAGCAGCTCGGATACCGTCCTCAACCGAGGCATGTGCTCGGCAGCTTACTGCGGCTCACCCGGGGGTAGGTCCACATGCGTGGCTGAAATAAGCAGGGGCTCAGTCGGCCCTCGGGAGACCGGATAGAATCAATTCTGAAATTGTCAGCGGATGACATCATGTAGCAGTCTCGAAACAACGGCCTGCACTCTTCACAGGCTCTGTCGCTTCATCGGCAGCCTGAAGCAGCAGTATGTGTGTGTGTGTGTGTGTGTGTGTGTGTGTGTGTGTGTGTGTGTGTGTGTGTGTGTGTGTGTGTGTTCTTGTAAAGCTTACATGTGGGTAACCTCCAGTGAGATTGTATGAAAATGAACATAGATGCCTGTGATTTTCAATCAAATTATTGAGCCTAGGGCCATCTGGCATTTTTTTGCTTCGGCAGGATTTTGCGAGCATGATGTCTACAACGAGAGCATGCTCGGAATAGAGCTTAGTGCGCATCTTAACATCATATTTCTGCCTTTGTTCAGGAACAACTCTGAATTCTCCAGTCAGCCTGCCCAAGTCACCCACATTTCCAACGGATCGCGGGCCTCGCTCTGATGAGTGCTCCATCTGTTACGAGAACACAGTGGACACGGTCATCTATGCGTGTGGACACATGTGTCTCTGCTATAGCTGTGGCCTGAAGCTCAAGAAAATGTCCAACGCCTGCTGTCCCATTTGCAGAAGGCAGATTAAAGACATCATCAAAACATACCGAAGTACATAAGAGCACACGATGAGACCACAAACTCCCAGAGATGAGGGAATTGTTTAATCTTGAACTGTTTGTTGGTCGAATCTGAATCCGAATTCAATTGGGGTACATGACTGCTCATATGTGCTCTCACACAGAGGCAGCACTTGAAGGGGAAACAAACACGATACACGCCACAAGTGTTCCCACCTCAAAACTCTGAATTCTAGAGGGGAACCACTAAAACAACTTGATCAAATATTTCATTTGTTGAGCCATGCCCCCCCAAAGCAGGGACTGCTCAAACGGTCTGAATGTTTCTTTCACATCACGGCGCGGAATTCAGTCAACCGGATGTGTACAGCATGTCTGACTGGACCGGTGAAAACAAGCACACGCACGCTCACACACACACACACACACAAAAATACTCACACATCATGTAAGTCAGTGTTTTTCAATCTTTTTTGAGCCAAGGCACACTTCTTTCATTGGAAAAATCTCGCGGCACACCACTAGCTGAAAATGTGAAAAAAAAACCGCTTATTTGAATAATTAATGTGTTATATTGTTACTATAACCATTTTTAGCATTGAAGAATGACATTATAACAGCTTGAATTGGAATGAAATGAACACAAAGAAAAAAAGTATTTTCTCATCTTTCATATTTATTGTTTCACCGTCGTCCTGCATTCATGGGTCACAAATTCGCTTGTCTCTCGTCTAAACATAAGGCAATTGGCTAGCTGTTGCTACTCCCGAGCGGTATGGGAGGGTAGTACACGATTACTTTCTGTGCGAAAGACCACACAGGCATACAAATTGGATATTTTCCCGCGGCGCACCTGACAATGTCTTGCGGCACACTGGTTGAAAAACACTGATGTCAGTCATCTCACGATCTCACACCTTGTGTATGCGTTGCTGAGCTCCACCTGGAAATAGACGAGTCGGGCTCCAGCAACGCACCGTGCTGGTAATCGGTAGTGACATGTTTTAGAAACGGTGCTGAGTTTACGCTTGTACTCGTTTAATTTACTGTATCTTTATGCTAGTTCTACTTCAAATGGTGGTAGATATGTTGTTGTGCTAGCTAGCTAGCTAGCTGCTTGCTCTACAATGTGCTATGTTGCACTGAAATCGGAATCCTCGTGGAAATGCCCCAATACCAAAACCATTCAAGGACATTCATGGGTTTGAACAATTGGAAGACTCAAGCAGCTCAAAAACAAAAAACATGACACCTTCTCAGGGCCAGTACTTTTATGGTTTTATTTTTAAGATGGAAGAACTTTTTTTTTTCCCCCCAAACTATAGTCCTAACCGTGCCTGATGCACTGGGAGTAATCCTGACATTCACATCACCTCAAAAATAACTCCATAAGAATTCAGGTGATTGTTGCCGTGGCATCGGAAGGCAGTACGGTTACGACACAACAGCCTTAACCAGCATTTGTTACAAGCAGATGTACCTACAAGAAGGAAAATTACCAAAAATACTGCCGTGTGACACAAAGCGGTCACATTTTTCACTCAGTGGAGGAAGGGAAAGTAAAAGCACACAAAATGTTAATTATTTTTCTAAATAGACAGAAGTTCCCATATTATATGAACATGTCTTCTAATCTTTGACAGGTTTTCACCAGCAGCAAAATAGACTTTATAGAAATGAAGTTACTAGACAGTCATAAAAAAAGCTAATTTCAAATATTTGAGTGATGCCTCTCCCACACTTTCATTCCAATTTCTCCTTGTCAAATCATCTACATGGGGCTCAAAGCTTTGCTACTATTGCATTTGCCAGCTGTCCTTTTCCGGTAATTGCTGGCAGTGGTTAGTATGGTCTACACATCCCTCCACACTTTTTTTTTTTATGCTACTGCTTGAAGTGTTGAATCACATTTGAATGTTAATTTATGCTTTTAGAATAAATTATTGTGTGTTTTTTAATTTTATTATTGTGTTGTGTTATTATAGTCTGTTATTTTCGTAGGATTGCTTTTTTTCCCCACTATCCTGGGTTGGATTAATAGTTTTGAGTCTATGCTTTCTTGAGCTCAACATGAAAATTGAAATGTATTCTAGTTTTGTAAGTGTGCAAATGATTTGTTTTACATTGCAGCATTGTAGTACACAAAGTTGCAGGATATAAACTACGGTATTAGGTTTATTACAATCCCTGATTTTTTGTTTTTTTTGTTTTGTTGTTTTTTTTGCGGGGGCTATATTGTGTATGAACTGTTCAAATTTGAGTCCATCCCACAGAAAGCTTTTATAATATTGGTTGAAAGCCATCACTGTGTACGTATCACTCGTTTGGTGGTGATAAATGTCACTTTAAGCAATTGATTGTACATTTGGAAATATTCAGGCCCGTGTTGCAGTCCTGGCATGTTTTGTATTGTGCACTCTGACCAAATATATACTTAATCCATTTGCATTGCATTTTTTTTTTTAATCAATGCGTTGAAACATCTTCATCTGTTGTGCTACTGTTTTAGCCGACTGTCATTATGGTTATCAACTCTCCGCATTGTGTTTTATTGTTTTTGTTCCTGATTGTAAAGTGTCCTTGGGTGTCTTGAAAGGCGCTTATAAATAAAATTTATTATTATTATTTACTTTTGCATTCAAAATATTCAAACAGCTCCTTGAATGTTACTGACCTTGTAATGTGGTTATTATCCATTGCTGATGGAAGGACTAAATCGTCAATTTGTTTGTTTTTCTTGATTCTGTTTTGTGTGTTTGCAATATTTTTCATTGCCACTGTTTGACTTTGTGTGTGTGTGTGTGTGTGTGTGTGTGTGTGTGTGTGTGTGTGTGTGTGTGTTTGTGCGTGCGTGTTTGTGCGCATGTGTGCGTGCGTGTGCTTATATTACAACACTGCAATTAGATTTACACAATCGATTTTGTGTCATGTGTGACTGATCGGTTTACCTCATGTAAAGTTCAGGACCAACTGTAGACGAGAAACTCATGAGTTTGCTTCTTTATTCGTCTCAGTTTTGCCATGGTTATGGCACAGCAGCGTTCTGAAGTATTTGGTGAACCTCGATTTTCTTTCACTTTATTTCAAACATTGTAAGCAGTGATTCGGTGCGTCGGATGATTGTGTTTAATAAACTTTCCATGTGTTTGCGCAAAATGTTTTATATGTGTTTGTGCGAGAAAGAGATGGGCACTTGACCGTATTGTGCCGGGCCGTCCTCCCACCTGCGACCTGGGCACCCTTCCATCATCGTCCCTCCATCCTTATTCGAAAAATAATCATCCTCAGGCCCCGTCTGTTGCACTCCTTTTAAAGCGCTTCCATCGTTACATTTCACCAGTCTGTCTCCCCCCGGCCACTCTCAAAAAAAAAAAGTGTCCGTGCATGACGCCATGGGGGAGAGGTTACCGGCAATTCATAAAACATTATTTAAACCGTTTACTGCTGCTTCTCAAACTGCTCCAATAGGGACATGTTCCCCGGCCTTGAGGAAGACCAGCTTGTCGAAACTGGCATTGGCAAAGGCGGTCCTCATTGGCCGGAGGATGTTGCCGGCTGTTGAAAAAAACCTCTCCACAGCAGCTGTCTTATTTAATAAATAAGTCCACCCACGTCTCTCTGTGCTTCACCGGCACGTTCCCAATGCAGTATGCGCGGTTTGGTGACCAGTGGCACGTTTGAAGCGTTCCAAGGCATTTTTTTGTCTTTTGTCCATTTTTTTGTCTTTTGCGTCAGCTTAGAAAACGTACGTAGTACGGTATATCACATGCATGCACATGAATAAGCAGAGGCAGCCAAGTAAAGTGTGTGTGTGTGTGTGTGTGTGTGTGTGTGTGTGTGTGTGTGTGTGTGTGTGGTGGGGGGCACATACGGTGTGGGGTGGACCTGAGAGGCAGACAACACAGCCAGTCAGTTTTCTTACCCGGCTGGATTGCATTGTTTACTACATTACTGTTAAGTGTCAACCAAGATAGCATTTAGCTGCCAACACAACCACCGTCATTCACCACTGTTTTCACTGACTACTGGTGTGTAAGCTTCTTTGGACCTCTGCTCCTCCTCTTGAAGCAAAGTGACGTCACCCCCCCCCCCCCCCCATACGAACACCGTGAACACGCACGAGACAAGCGATGCGTCACATTCGGTCTGTTGTGTTATTGGTGTCATGTTTCTGTTTGTGACCAACAGGTGGCACTGTGGGGCTTTTCCCTGCAGCTGCACACCTGTTGGTCGTTAGGTAATTAGTGGCTTTAAAAGGACTCCCACCCCGAGCATTCAGTGTCGGGTCATTGTTGCTTTTTGCCACTGGCATGTTTGTTGCCGTTTGTCTGCTGCTGTCAGTGTCAGGTTTGTTTTGGTCATGTTTTGGTCAAGGTTCTGTTTTAGCTTCAGTTGTGATTTTTGTTTGCTACTTTGGACTATGTTTGTTTTGGATTTAGTTTTCTGTGTTTTATTAAATACAATTCGTCAAGTTCACCCTGCTCCTCCCTCGTGCCTGCTTCTTGGGGTCCACCACCACCATGCAACGTGACAATTGGCGGATTACACACCTAAAACAGGCTGAACGTGTTTTTAATAATGTCAGTACTACTTGAGCCGGTAAGGACGATTACAGGGATGGACAAAAACCCACCTCTGTCCTTTAAAAAAAAGAACAAAATAACTAGCTGTCCTAATGCTTGCTAAAAGTTGCTAAATGACATCATAGCCTAATTTACATTGTTGTGATTTGCATGCAATTGTAATGAACTGTTATGTGGGGTAGAAGGTGTCTCCTCACTGCTGCTGACTGCAGCTGGGGGGGGGGGGGTACGTGAAAGTGACCAACTTTTATTGGTGGGGATTCAAGGCAGCACCAGCTGCCTGTTGTGGAAAATAACTGCAGATTCCTCTCTACCCAATATGATAAAATAGGAACTCAATTTTCCAGCTGTTTGCACAACCCAACATTAAGAAAATTCAAACTCCATACATCAGATATCCCATCAGTGCTCACAATCGCACCTCTGGACAATTGGAAGCGTTCCATTAACCCTGTGTGTTTTTGGAATGTGGAATGTATTGGTTGATTCGTTATGTGCCTTTATTTCAGAACACCGCAAGAACCCCCCGCCCCAGCACCTGAACCAGACCCCTTCTGCCAGTCAAGGTCATCTTTATTGTCAAATATGCTTACATTTGACATTTGACATGCAGCATGGATGAAATGTCTTCAGTGCAAATACGCATGCTGTGCATTAAGCACACAGCTAAGAAGATAGTAGCTACACTGCATAAAATACATATGTAATCTGAACAGTCTAAACATATAGACGATATATACAATACAAGCAGCATAAACCATCTCACTTGAGGCTATTGTGGGTGAAGTGAGGTAGTGCATTGTGCAATACGCAATATGCAGATGTCGGATAATGAGGGGAGGGTCGTAGTCTGTGACAGGAGGCAGGGGTCGGGCAGAGGGTGGGAAGTTCGGGCAGAGCAGGGAGGGAGTTGAGTCTCCTGACCGCCCGGTGGAAGAAACTGTCTTTGAGCCTGCTGGTTCTGGCACGGAGACTTTGCAATCTCCTTCCCGATGGGGTCACCTGCGATCCGGATGCCTTGGCGGGTCAGCCGGGAGTAGTAGATGTCCACAAGTGCGGGCAGAGAGACACCAATGATCTTCTCAGCTGCAAGGTATTTTGGCAGGACACAGTGCAAGCACCATACCACACAGTGATGCAGCTGGACAGGATGCTCTGAATGGTGCCTGTATAAAATTACTGCATGGGGGCGGGGCTCTTGCTCTCCTCAGTTTGCGGAGGAAGTACAGGCGCTGGTTGGCTTTTTTGGCCAGTGATGAGGTATTGTGGCTCCAGGACAGGTCTTCAGAGATGTGCACTCCCAGGAACTTGGTGTTGCTCACTCTCTCCATTGTGGCACCATTAATGGTCAGTGGAGCATGCTGGGAGTGCGCCTTTCTGAAGTCCACAACAATCTCCTTTGTCTTCTCCACATTCAGGTGGAGATTGTTGTCCTTACACCACAAGGCCAGCCTGCTCACCTCACTCCTGTAGATTGTCTCATCGTCGTTGTTGATGAGACCCACTACAGTCGTGTCATCCGAAAACTTAACAAAGAGATTGGAACTGGACAAAGAAGTGCAGTCGTGGGTCAGCAGTGTGAAGAGGAGGGTGCTCAGCACACGTCCTTGTGGGGCACCTGTGTTCACCATGATGGTGCTGGAGGTGTTGCCGCCGACCCGAACTGCCTGTGGTCTCTCCGTCAGGAAGTCCAACAGCCAGTTGCACAGGGAGGTGTTGAGCCCCAGGTGGTCCAGCTTGTGGATGAGCTGCTGCGGGATGATGGTGTTGAATGCTGAGCTAAAGTCGATGAACAGCATTCTGACATGTGAGTTCTTGGTCTCCAACTGTGTGAGGGCTGAGTGGAGGGCGGTGGAGATGGCGTCTGCAGTCGATCTGTTCTGCCGATATGCAAACTGGTAGGGGTCCATAGACTTTATGTGCTGCATGACTAAACCGCTCGAAGCACTTCATGAGGATGGGGGTGAGTGCGACCGGGCGGTAGTCATTGTAACTGGAGGGCCCTTAGGAGCCTGTGGACCTCACCTGTCAGCCATGGCTTCTGATTGGCCCGGATGGTGATGGTTCTGGTGACCGTGACATCATCCGTGCACTTCCTTATGTAGGACGTGACGGTCTCCGCATACTCGTTGAGGTTAGTCGTTGCATGTTTGAAGAAACAGTCTTGGAGTGCTTCTATGGAACAATAATACAATAATAAATAAATAAAACAATTTGCCCAAGTGATGATAGGGTACACAAAGGAGCATCTATTCAGCAGCTAGCTGGGGTACGCCAGGTCTTGTGTAATGTGGAAAACTGATGTTCTGTAAAATGTTAAGGATGATGGCTCTTCACCTTCAAAAGTGCAGCTAGAGTATAATTTGTTTGGGGGTAAAATGTTGGTTCAGAATTGGACTGAGGTCAGGTTGGTTAAAAAAAAAAAACCAATACATTTGACTTGAATCTGGCATCGGTACACCAGATTATTTCAACAACAAAAATCTATTTCAAATCTTAAAGCTTCAACACACATAACGCTCACAGATTCAGAAGGGGAAAAAGCTAAATTCTTGTTCAATAATTGGCCCTAAATTAAGAGCGATAGCATTTATTTTCCTGGTACAATGTGTGGAGGTTACTCCTTGCTGCTGCATCCAGCCAACCACTGTTGGAAGGTCACCTTACAGAACAAAAATACATTACAGAGCATTGGGTTACAAAATACTACATCATTTCAAAGGTTCGTAATATACAGCACAGAAGTAGTGCAGCATCTTAACAATTTCAAGGAGTGCTTAACTGAAACTACTTTTACAACTAGTAATGATGTTATGACGTTATGAATACATTTTTTTTAAAATTTCTACCGCAGGTGTTTTTACAACTTGTCCGTGAAATGGTCCAAAAATCAATGACAATGGCACATTTTTAATCTTGCTAAAATGGGCCTGCGGCTCCGTCTAATGCAAGTAAACCACGATCGTTATTCCATCCCATCTACTGCTGGGCAGGGCCAATGGCAAATATGGATTTCGTTACCATCATGACCCAGCGAGTCGGGGTGGCTGCGCGTTGAGCTTCAAATGTAAAAGAATGACGATGAACTGTGGAGCACCCCCACAAAACAGCCTAGATTGTGTTTCCCCTTGTGGAGACAGCCTTTCATCATCAAACTGCTGACTTCCACTTGGCAAGATCACAATACTAAGTTATGAGTCACATTGCATTCTGTTATCCCTTATCCCAGCCGTAGCTGTGAATGGCTTCAAAAATGACTGGTTAGGAGAGAGGGAGCCACAGCAATCGCTTAAAAAGTACAACTGACCTACTTCAAAACTCACTCAATACGAGGACGTGATTTTGGACAGTCTTGTGTTTGAGGGAACTAAGTAATATGAATAATAATCTCGTGAAAAGAATCATTCAGGGGTCCTGGAAAATTCAATTTTGAAACCTTTAAATTTATAATGTCGAGATCGACCGATGGAAAGGGTTGGGAAATCCAAACTGGTTCAAGAGAGACATCTACAGGACAGCAGTTGACATGGTCCTTTGGAATACAATCGGTTTGGTTCTGAATGAGATTTAGCAAAATATCAACGCAACGTCACATTATTTTTTCATGAGCTGAACTCAAAAATCCGAAATGTTTTCAATGTCCACTAAGGAATTAAATTCATCAAGATTGTTCACAAATTTCTCAATCCTCTGTGTGAGCACTTTCCTTTGCAGAGATAATCCATCCACCTCACTCGTGTGTCTTATCAAGATGATGATTAGACAGGTGGGGTGGGGTCAGTATCTGGCATGACCACCATTTGCCACATGCAGTGCAAGAAATTTCCTTTGCATAAAGTCGATCATGTGGTTGATTGTGATCTGTGGATTGTTAATCCACTCCTCTTCAATGCAAAACTTGACTTCTTTTTCGAGGGTGGCATTGCAAATGGGAAACTGTTTTCAGTTGCTTCATCTGGATAAAGAAAGGGGAAATAAATAAATGGCTGTGACAAGTAGCTGAATAATTATATTTTCCCCACTAGAACACCCCCCAAAGGGTTAAAACTGCACATTTGAGTGTGTCTTCTTATTGTGAGCATGTGTAACAGTCATGCTGTCTAATAAGCATCTCGATATCTCACACCAGAGGGCAGCGATCTTATGTTGCCAACTGTGACTGTCAATTTATTTGATTTCTTTCCGCTAAAAACACAGCGTGTGTTTTACCGCTCGGATCCTGATATGGAGTAATGAGAGCCTCTCAAAGAACAAACTTCACGCGATTGGACGATTAAACATCATTTGGTTTCACTGTGGTGGCCCGATGGTCCACTGGTTATAGTGAGTCAACCTCACAGTGCAGAGGTACCGGGTTCAATTCCAGCTGCGGCCTCCCTGTGTGGAGTTTGCATGTTCTCCCCGTGCCTGTGTGGGTTTTCTCCGGGTACTCCGGTTTTCTCCCACATTCCAAAAACATGCAAGGCAGGCTGATTGAGCACTCTAAATTGTCCCTAGGTGTGAGTGTGGATGGGTGTTCGTCTCTGTGTGCCCTGCGATTGGCTGGCAACCGATTCAGGGTGTCCCCCGCCTACTGCCCGGAGACAGCTGGGATAGGCTCCAGCACCCCCCGCGACCCTAGTGAAGTGAATGGTTACACTGCCATAACGGCCCTCCGAGGGAAGACGAAACTCCAGTGGCCCACAACAGAAGTGAGTTTGACACCCCTGGTCTATTGCATTGGACGTATCGGTCAGCTCGGGTGGGCGGTGCCTTGCCAGCACACTTATTTGTTACAATGAGCTACTATTTCGGGGTACAGTATTTAGTGAGCTGCTGTCAGAGGATTTTATTGTTTGTTCCTGTGCTTTCTCTTTCCCTTTGCTTAATTCCCTGTATACTTGATCATCGTGTTTGGTCCATGCGTTTATATTTTTGCCCCCCCGCCCCAAGGTACGTTTTATTCTAACACAGTTAAGTGGGTTTTTGTCCTGTTTTATTTCTTTTTTTCTATCGTGGGTAGTACCGTGTCACAGTCCATCTCTTTTATTTGTAGTGCCTTGTTTTTGTTTTTGTTAAACTTTTCTTGCCAACCTTTTGTCGTGCTGCTTTGAGTTATTCTTGATCCTCGCGTTGCGGGTGCTCCCTCTCTTTATTCGCATGTATACCGTGCGACCTTGTCTGATGAACTTGATTTTTAAAATTTGGATTGAATCTGTAATTGCACGGCATTGTCGAACTCGTAACACATGCAAAACAGCGACAATCATGTATCCCCTCAATTAGTCGGGCTGCGATCTTCCTGCGCGGACTTTGTACGTTGTCCGCGTGCCTGCGTGGGTTTTCTGTGGGTCCTGCGATTTCCTCCCACAATCCAAAAACACGCATGGTAAGTCAATTGAGCACTCAGAATTGTCTTGAGGTGTGATTGTGAGCGCCAGTGGTTGTTTGTCTATGTGTGCCCTGCGATTGGCTGGCAACAAGCTGCCTGCTGCACGAAGACAGCTCATCGAAAACTGTGGTCTCATAAAACATATTCATTTAACATGCAGACAATGTGGCTCCTACTACCCACCCCAGACCGCCAATAAACAAATACAACCAAGAAAAAACATTTAATCTTGTTCTGGGCAATGCAAGATACAATGTAAACATGTACAAGACACCAAAAAAAGGCAAAGGACTTGTCAAAGTGAAATGGTAGAAAAGAAAATGGCACTTCCAAAAAGATGGCACAAGTGCAGAACATTTCCAATCACAAGGGGCCAATGTTTGTTTCGATTTTATTTCAGTCCTCATCAGAGGGTTACAAGATTTTCAAGACAGATCAAGTTGTTTCGTCGCCTGATGACTCACTACTGGATGGTTCATTGACATTTACGAGTACATTTAGACTTGAGCCAAAATCTAAAGTGTTTCCAAGTAATTATACTTGAAACTACAAAACGAGAATACAGAAGCACCTAATGAGTCCGACGCCAAGGGTGGTGGTAGATGTGTTCACTTGCATGCTTGAGCATGTCATCAGAATTTATAGTTATTTGTCATCACTAAGTTTTATTATTCTACAAATGCAACAATAGTCCATCTTTCCTAAGGATCGCTCAACATCTGACAGCTCACTTCTTACCCTAAAATATCGCTGAGGTCACCCCACTCTCCTCGATTAAGGAATGCATTCCGTGCATATGCCGTGCTTTGTTCATCAAGTTTGTTGTAATTCGAGAGTGGAAATCTGCAACCAGCCCAATTTTTCGAGACGGCGCGCTTCTTGCGTCACATCTCTTGCTGAGGGCCGCTGGCAAAGCAAATGAGTCAGACTGGGACTTCACACTGAGATAAATCATGTGAGCTTGGGGATTTTTTAAAGGCAACGTGTTTGGTATTCTCCCCAAAAGCCCATTTTTTTCATGTAAACAAAATTGTGCAATAGTGAAGACCCCCTGCCTCTATACTTCTGAACTACGGGTTGTTTCTGTGCCTAGCCATTTCAACAATTACGAATTACGGCAAGAGATATCAGTCCATTTCAGTCTTATCTCGGTCTCAACATTGTCGCACCCGCAGAGCTCCACACGTGTTCAATTATTCTGTGGCGCTGCCATGACAACGCCATCGACCAATTCCTTTTCCGTGATCCTTTCCACCAGGAAGGTGGAGCCGACGCCGTCTAACTCGACGACACGTTGCAGTGGTGGCCTGTGACGGGACAATTGTGAGACATTGATGTGACGCCAGCTCCACCAAAGTAGCTACCAATGAACGCCCTGTTGTGTTTCCACATTTGACGTGTTAGTAGCAGTGAGCAACTTTCAACTTGTCAAGAGTTGACATTAAACTTCAACTACTAAGAGCTTCTTCTACCAACTTGTTCATCTAAATGCTATTGCCAAAACGCTACTCGACCGCATTCTACCAATATTCACACCTTCAGCTAATTACCGGGGTGCCCATCACGTCGATCGCGATCGACCGGTAGCTCGCGGACTGGTCCCAAGTCGATCGCAAGGGGTGTAGAGGGGGGCTCAAACATTTGTGCATCTGTGCATGTTATTAATATATTTATTAATGCAAACTGCACTCGAAACATCCTATCAGTCTCACTTTCACAAAAAGTATATCAAAAATAAATAAAGCAGATCATCTTTAACTTCCGGTGCCACGTGATTTGCGTCTCCGGAAGTTGTTAGCGCTCAGCAGTCTGCAATAACAACCTGTGAACAGCGCTGTTGCGCTGTATCTTTTATCATTATCATTATTCCCATTCAGAGTTTGTTGCATGTACAATTCACCGAGGGCACGGGTAATGAATGGCAATCTGGAGGGCCAAGAGAAGCACTTTAAAACTCTACGCGTGAGCTAACGATAGTTACCAGGCTGCAACAGTTCATCGCATGCCTCTGCGTCAAGCTGTTGCTCATCATGGCATGCGCGTGTAAGTGCGAGCGTATGCGCGCCTGCACCGTAGCTGGTCGAACGCGGGAGGTTGGTCGATCGAAAAGTAGATCTCGGGATAAAAAATTTTGAGCACCTCTGAGCTAAACCAACATTAAAATGTACTTCCCCCAGCCAAATAGCCGAATCATTCTGCGCCAGACTAAAAGGCTTGAATGCGTCAAAGGCAAATTAGGGAGTGGACAGTAACGTGTGGCCAGAACATCAAATCTACCACAGCAGCAGCTAATGATTTGTTTTGAAGGCGCTTCATGCCTGACAGTGTCATCTATTTTGAATAAAACGAGAGCCTCGGGAATAGGCATAACGACACCTGTGCCGTCTCGACAGGTCGATCTCAGGGATATATTGGGAAACTCATTTAGTCTGGAAAATTTCAATATATAGACTGTGCAAGTGTCTGCCGTGCCATTCTGCCATTTGTATGCACAAATATGTGTACACCTTTGTGTTGTTTTACAGGCCTTCTGCATGTCTTTGTTATTCTTACACTCGAGTAGGTGACAACATTAAGCTCCAAACCTTTGTTGTGGTGATTTGTAGAAATTCAATGTGCCCAAAATGATGTCATGACTCAGGAGTGACAAAGCTTGAGTTTTAAATTAGGCTTCAGCCTGAGCGGAACGTAATCAATATCAGTCTTGGATACCCCTTACTACACCGAAGGCCATTTTCAGTTGATTAGGTTAAAGACATTTTGAGAGTTAGGTGCCACCACTAACAACATCCAATTCGATTAGGACGGGTTAGGATCAAAACTGTAAATGTCAATGGAGGCATCCATAAAGATGAGGAGGAGACACACACAAGGAAAAGTTCCATTCAGGCACAAAGGAGGCGACTCTCCATGTGTGAAGAAGACCCAAATGGCAACAATGACGACAGCAACATAAGCAAATTGGGTTTCTGTCTTGCCTTTCTGGTTGTATTTATGTCAAACCCACCAAGGTACAAGAATATAGGGCATCACGTACAATCGCTTTGGTCCAATGAGCATGGATTTTAGTTCAATGAGAATGTGAGGCTTTGTCATGTTTTCTCTTGTCAACAAATGCAGATATGACAAGACTCGAACGCATTGGAAAAGCCCCCCCCACCCCAAAAAAATGGTTGCTAGGTAGGGAATACCGTACTCAAACCCAATATGTAACATGTAATCACTTTCATATTTGTTTTTTTTGGGGGGGACCAGCAATCATTTTCCTTCACAAATGACTATTTCACATTTTCTCTTGGGCTGATTATAGGGTGGGAGTAACGTATAACAAAGACAATTCCCTTGCAATCAACCAAGTAAATTCAGCGAAATATAAAAAGACAAAATATGATATACTGTCTAATACTTGCTGAGGCAAAATTTTCAGAGTGACACATATTTACATAATGCCTTCGTCTTGTTATGCTGCGTTATGACAAGAGAGGATCTGTTTTGAATCATTGGTCCATGACTTACTTTTTTTTCCTTTCATTAATAACAAGTCTTCCATGCCACAATACAATTCTTTTGGTGGCTGTGCAAATATTTTGAAGCTTTTTTCTTCTTCAACTCACATGCCTGTCTCCATATTTTAATGTGAAGCTGATTGTCAAACCGATATGAAACTGCTTACAATATAGACCTCAATCAGGCATTATGTAAAACACAGCACAGCACAGATGAAGGAAGTACCCATGGTTTGTTGAAGGTGCAGCGCACAGCAGGTGAAAAAACCCAAAATCTACTTCTAAGGAAAAAAAGGCTTATACTACTAACATTTTAGCTGCGCCCCAGTTAAAAAAATAGACATTCAATTGTTTATTTTTTTTTTTTTAACTCGCTGACAAGCAGTGTATCTTTCATTGCACTGGGGTAGACTGGCATCTAAGTTGTATACAAGATCAAATAAAAGCTTTTGGCCTTTGTTTCCTTTTCATGGCCACAGGAGGTCTCAGTTTTGCAATTTTACTGCATCTGGACAATGAAGTAATTTCCACAGTGGGAATCTTGTGACAAAGCGTTATTTCGGGTTGAGAAATATCCATGCACCCATTCTCTGAACCCCTGAATCTTCACGAGGGTCGCGGGCGTGCTGGAGTCTATCCCAGCTATCTTCGGGCAGTAGGCGGCGGACACCCTGAATTGTTGGCCAACCAATTCGCAGGGTATACAGAGACACACATTTGCGTCTAGGGCCAATTTTAGGGCATTTAATCAACCTAGCATGCATGCTTTTGGAATGTGGGGAGGAAACTGGAGTACCCAGTGAAAACCACACAGGCACGGGTAGTACATGCAAACTCCTCACAGGAAGGCCAGGGCCGCAATCCAACGCTGCACCTCTGCACTGTGAGACCGACGCGCTAAACATCGATCACCGTGAATGAGAAATGTAGAAATGATTAATACTGTAATCCTAACTACTATGCTGAGTGTTCATGGCATCTTCATATTAATGCCCAGTAAAACATGTTTTGAAGTGCACCAATCAACAAAACAGAAGCACTTCACTCCTCATCACTGTAATTGTGCAGTCACATTTAAATTAAAACATAAATAGTTTTGCCAAAATAGATTACTGCGATCTAGCAGATAAGATAGGTACCTTTTTTAAGTAATACTGTCCAGCAGAAAACAAATAATAATAAAGATAGCCCTGTTCATTAGAAAATGTATTTCAGCAGTCTCGAACATCAGCCATTTGAGCTGTAAAAACTCTTAAAATGTATCGTACAAATTTTTTTTTCCTGTTTTTTGTTGTTGTTGTTGGGGGTTCTGGGAGGGGGCATTACCATAATAAACAACAACAAAAACATATTTATACCATCAACAAATATGTTATGATATTAAGACACGCGGCACAGTGGCTCTCAATTAATAGTTTTGGCAAAGTTTTGTTTTTTGTTGATGAAATAGTTAACACACCAATGTGTAGAAACTGTTAAATCATAATGATATTTTAATTTTCAAATATGATTATAAAGCATTATTTTTCAGATAGCAAAAATAAACCAAATTGTAATTTCTCGATTAATATGCGGATTTATTATGACATTAGAAAAAAGAAAAATAAATTTAAGGAATGCTCGATTACGTTCTGAATTCTCAGACTCAATTTTGGGTATAAAAAGGTGAATTCAATTTAAGCTCTACATACCCGTTCAATATGGTGCGGGGGGGGATGTCACACACTCACTGAAAATGAAAGAGTCTGCATTAAAGCACTTTGGGGCAAGTAATGTTAACTAGATGTGTAGAGGTGTAGTGTTTAGGGTCGTCAGTGATGTCAGTTCTTGCCTCCATCGCCAACTACTTCACATTGTACTTTCATTATCAAGTTGTTCCTGGTTTCCATGTTTTTCAGTTCAGTAACTTTATTCTATGTACTATGTGGAACACTTTGGATTAGTCATACCATAAATACAGAAAATGTGGTGTGCTCACATGTTTGGGCTAAACGCAGTGCAAGGGAATATATACTGTATGTTCGTGGAAATCAATTATTTCCCGACCTTTCCGGTCCTTAACCCTTTGATGCGCAACAGGGGTCAAAAGTGACCTGGCTGAGTTTTTATTTTCAATATCTTCGCAATAAATTAATTTCATCATTCAGCATTTAAGGTATTCCTCAATTAACTTGTTTTTGACCATCAGACACAATTGTTTTATTTTTTCCTTTCTTAGTTTTTGAATAAATAACATTTTTATATCAATACCCTTCTAATGCGCAACATGGGTCTAAAATGACCCATATGTTATTTCATCCATTGCTGAGTTTTTTTTTATGATATAACTATAATGTACTCTTCCAAATATGCAGCAAAATTGTGATTTTGATTACCACTGATCATTATTTCCACTTTTCCTTTCTTAGGCCCCTGTCACACCTTGACGATTTAGCCAGCGTATGCCGACGTAGGAAAAATTTGGCAAATACGCTGGCGTACGTCGAATAAGTTATGGGTAAGTTTTGTATACGTAACAGCACGCTGAAGCACGTTGGTATACGTCGAAATGCGTCGAGGTCGTCGAGAAATTTTAAGCATGCTTAAAATTTCTCGTCGTATATATCAGCGTATGGCTATCGTCCCGTATACGCAGGCCATAAGTAATAGGTAAGTTATGCGATCGTTGCACACGTTCAAACACGTTAAGTGTAGGTTACTCATAAGTCCATATCGTCGAGAATACCTACTAGCTGTTCTCCAACATCCGTGCCTTCGAACTGCAATACGCTGCTGCATAGCGCGCAGCAGCGTATTGCCGACGATCACGTGGCGTAGTCTATAAAAGGCTGGCGCTCGACGTTGCCGACGATCACGTGGCGTAGTCTATAAAAGGCTGGCGCTCGACGTTTCAAATCATAACTGCACTAGACATTGCAGTACAAACATCTGTTTGGGGACTATCCCCGGTCTAGTTAAAATGGTATAACCCAAGAGGCAAGGTGCGGCTTGCCATCGTTACTGTGAGTTGCTATTCACGCTATTAAAGCAGCAATCAAACGCCATTATGACTTGTGTCATTAATAAACCAAACAACATCAGCGTCATGGCAAAGAAAAGTCTGGGAGCTCATCAAAGGTCTCGCAGAGGCTCATCCCATCACAGCCACTGCAGCCTTCGCCAACTACGTGCGTGACAGCCTGGTCAGCATGTCCAAGCGCAAGTTCGAAGGCACGGATGTTGGAGAACAGCTAGTAGGTATTCTCGACGTATTTGGACTTATGAGTAACCTACACTTAACGTGTTTGAACGTGTGCAACGATCGCATAACTTACCTATTACTTATGGCCTGCGTATACGGGACGTATAGCCATGCGCTGACATCTGACGAGAAATTTTAAGCATGCTTAAAATTTCTCGACGATTCGACGATGCTCGACGTATACCAACGTGCTTCAGCGTGCTGTTACGTATACAAAACTTACCCATAACTTAATTCGACGACGCCAGCGTATTTGCCAAATTTTTCCTACGTCGGCATACGCTGGCTAAATCGTCAAGGTGTGACAGGGCTTGAAACGTCGGCGCCAGCCTTTTATAGACTACGCCACGTGATCGTCGGCAATACGCTGCTGCACGCTATGCATAAATTAGACTATCGTTGGGCATAAGTTGTGTGCGCGGCAACACGCTAGGCATTCGTTGGAATAAGTTATCTATAAGTTATCGAAACGTTCTATATAATTTACTGATACGTTATGTATACGTCCAGCCCGTTATGAATGCGCTATGTATACGCCCAAAATTGAAAAAAAAAATCGATAATTCAGCGTATGCCAGCGTTTTAGGGAAAATCTGAACGTCGGCATACGCTGGCTGAATCGTCAAGGTGTGACAGGGCCTTTATGGTATGAATAAGCACAGCTTTTGTATTTCTACCTCAAGTTGGCACACATGGGCCAGAAAGACCCACATTGATTTACTAGCTATTGCCTTGGGAGAGAAAAGACATTTCACAGCTCTGCACAAGTCTCTTTGCCCATCTCTAATTGATGTAAGTATTGTTTTTCAATTGCTCTAACGTTGCCTCAAAAGATATTTGATGACAATTGTGAATTGCACATAATATTTGATTCGGTTTAGTCTACTTTGAACGTGAGTAGATTCCTTGTTAGAAAGTTACAGGTAATTATGATTAGCTAGCTCAGTCGCTGTAGTGGTGTTTGCTAGCAGTGGTGGGGGATGATGGCATATTTTTTTTCATTGGGGGTTAGCTAAGTCACCCAAATAAATCTGCATGTGTATGCATATTGATGTGGATCAGAAAACAGTGTAATGCTTTTGTGTTTCTTTATCTAGAGTATTGCTGTTCGCAGATTTACTGTTGAGGTTGTAGCAATGCTGCAGCAAGAACCAGATGAGGAAGATGAGGAGACCATTTTTTTTCTGATTCAGAGTCTGACATTTCTGATGATGATGAACCCAGAATATTTGCTACAGAGTCAAGCCGGAATTGTGGGTGTGTCTAGAAATCCAGCTTTCCTGCATGAAGAAGACTCCTCTCATGACACAGAAGATTCCTCTAATCAATCTTGTGGAGAGGAAACTCAGACTCAGTCCAATAGACTGAGTAAAAATGAATCTTACTGGAATGAGAATCTGTCCACTCATGGCAGAACAAGAAGCCACAAACATCCTGAGGAGTTGTCTGGACCTCCTCTTGGAACATCAGCTCTTTCACCAAAAGATGCCTGGATGTTCGTGAGTGACAACATCATTGAGGAGGTTCCAAAATGCACCAACTTAGAGGGACAAAGAACCGAAACACTGACAAAGAAGAATTCATGGCCTTTGTCGCTTTGACCCTCATTGCACGGCCTGATGCATGCCCAGCAAGCCTGCAAAATATGGGATGAAAATCTTTTGGATGTGTGATGCAAGGTTACCTTATGTAATAGAAGGAACTGTCTTTCACATTCAAAACCGAGCGCAAAACCCACCTATTCAGACTTGCATATTCAACTTAAATCTATTCTTTTATTTATAATTTTATCTGTGGTTTTATTGTTTGCTCTTGGTTGTAAAAGTGTCCTTGAGTGCTGTGAAAGGCGCTTACAAATACAATTTATTATTATTATTATTATTATTGTTAGTGTCTTGACAGGGAGACAGCCAAGACAGGAGGTTCAAAGAAATTTCGAAGAGAATGTCACACAACAATTATGCAGTGGAATCAGACAGATAGGTGAATATACAGGACAATAGAGAAAGTAAGTTTTAGCACAATGCCTATGTAAAGTGTACTTTTCAAAATTTGATTTCTTTGAGGGCAGAATCGAATAAAATGCTATGCAACCAGTTTACAGTTGTAAAACTACTGATTTAGCTCAACTCACTAGCTGTGTGCTCTGTTCTCAAAGCTGGTTTATAAAATGACCAATAAAAACGTTGCAAATATTAAAGACACATGTTTGGACTCCTTCACTGCTGAAGTAATGACTTGAAGCAAATTATTATTACAGTTTTAAGTCATTTAGTCACCCTTGGAGCAATGGGTCAATTTTGACCCATGTGTGTAAACTTAATGTAATCATATAAAAACTACTTTTGTTCATAAAGTATGAAAGGAAGACTGGAAATAATGATCAGTGGTAATCAAAAACAAGGTATCTAAACAACACTTGGAATATCCAATGATCAAATAAATTGATTTCAAAAGATAGAACAAAAAAAACCACTCAGCCAGCATGAAATAACATGGAAAATGAATGCGGGTCATTTTGGACCCATGTTGTGCATTAGAAGGGGTGTGCATATGTTGCGCATCAAAGGGTTTAGTCATCCATTCGCACAACGGCAGTACAATCTTGTGAAAGATGACAACTACAGTGCAGTGAAACAAACTATTAATCGCTTTGGAAATGATTTATAACTCATTTACTCATCTGAACTGTTATGTATTGGATGTTTGTTTTACCTGGCGCTACATTTGACATAAAAATGCAACCGATTATTGACAACACTATACTTTTCCGCAAATTCAGCTGTTGTGTGTTTTGTGAGTGTCGCTTTAAATGGTAGAACATTAAAAGAGCTTTTACTTTTGTAACATAAAGCGTATGGCGAATCAAAGATGTCACAAGAGAGCAGAAATAATTATCTAAAGAAGACATCAACCCAAGAGACATTCAACACAAACACAAAATAACACCAACAAATAAGAGATTCCTCCTTGCTTGATTAGTAGAATTTGAAGTGACATAATTCTCAGCCAATCAAACGTGTCCGTCTTCCATACGAGCCCCCAGATCCAAAACGGCCGTTTCAACTTGATGTCGGAGCCACTAAGTGGTGGTGTTCAAAGAAGTATGGCACATTTCAAATATTTGGTTGGTGTTACAATTTGCCATCCACCATTTAATATTTCCATTCAGGTGAAATACAAAAGGCACTTAACCATCACAGCCTGTGATGGAAATATAGAAAACCCCTTTTCCTACCATCTATTTAAGGTGGTCCTTGTAAATATGACCAATCCGTTGCTTCCGGATAAATACTTCACAATCCTCTTTGTATATATTTTAGTAAGCCAGCACTTAATGTGTCCTTCCATCTCAGATCACACAGTCTTTTCTCTGTAGGTGGCCATCGTCAAGGACGTATTGCTTGTAGGAGACGGTGGGTAACATTCTTGAGGGGTGATATCACCCATTTCCTCAGGGACATCAAAAAGGTGTTTGTGAAGTGAATATGGGTGGCCATTATTTCTTGCGCTCTAGGTAGTTGGACGGCACCCAGCCTTTACGGGGAAGAAGGCTGTCCTGCACCTGGCAGTACCACCAACCGTTGGGGTTTCTCTCCAAGACCTCCAGACAGGTGCCCTCGGTGAAGCCCATCGTCTCTTCGTCACCGCGGTAATCGGCGATGGACACGTACACATCCCTGCCGAGGTTATTTTTGATCAGCTGGCTCTTCTCTACGGGTTTGGGACGGACTGTGGACACGGGGATACCGTTGCGCTGGCTAAATCTGCCAAGGGGATCTGGGACATTGCTTGAACTGAATCCGCTCACCGAGGAGCCGAGGTTCGAGCGCTCGGCAGGTCGCGTCTGACTTTCAACAACCACGTGGGGGCGCACTGTGCTAAAGGAGGCATTTCGGTGGACACCAAGTGTGGCAGAACCTGAGCCATAGCGATCACTCCTGCCAAGAGAGTCATTCCGTCTCAGAGAACCCGTCATGTAATGTGTATCCTTTGCCGGCTGCGTCGACGTTACAAATACAGACTGGGGCCTCACTGCCACTTGGCGTACCCCATTCCTCATCCGCACACTTCCATTGACTATTCCGGATGGCTTGGTGAAGCCACCGGGAGGCTTTGAAGGAATTGGCGGCGTGATCCTTCTCAAGCCTTGATGCTGCTGGGTCAGACCCTGAAGATTGACGTTATTTAGATCCATGACCTGCTTTTCGTTTTTCTCAAGGCTATCGGACTTACTACCGTGTCCATTTGATTCTCGCCTAGTAGCGTCACCCACTTGCCTGACAGGTTCCAGAAAGTATGAGGGTGCCCAACCCTCCTCAGAACCCCAGCGCACATACCACCAGCCACTCTCTTGCTTCTCCTGAACCTCGACTTCCACCCCAGCTGGAAAGCTGATCTCTGATTCTTGGACTTTCTTGTATGCATCCAGGGAGCGGTACAGGCAGGATCCCTCTACGTCAGAGTCTCCATAGCTACCTTTGGAGTAAACAGATGAAAGATCTGAGGTACTTCGTGAACACATAGATTCCCCTGATGATATTACAGAGGCGGTATCCGGGTCTTCTCCTCGAGAAGTCTTGTGTCCGTGTCGTAACTGACTTGTGGGCTTCAATTGGCGTCTCAAGGAACTGATATCCATCCTCTCAGGACTCTGAGGCTCTGATTTCGTAAGGAGTGGTTTAGGTCGGACAGAAGGCTTCGGTCTGGTAGACGGGCTCTGACCTATTCTCTGCTCCACATCCCGGCTTATCCTCGTGCATTTCTTGGAACCTCGATTCAATCCGTCTGACGAGGAATGGGGACTGTTCTCCTGGGACCGGAAGTGGATGTCTGTTTGTCTACCAAGAGTCTGGCTTCTTCTATTCATCTCTGGGGTCATTGTTTTTGTGGGGTGAGCAGGCAACGGTGAAGATCCAGAGGGTTTGCGTGGAACTGTAGAGGAATGGTACGTCCTCGGAAAGTCAGGCTCCCTGGCCGCTTCTGCCGTTTTTTCTTCTGTACCACCACTAGATTGAACACCATCATTTTCATAGATTCGTTCATCTGTAGCAACTTCTTCGACAGATCGGAAGGAGGCTCTTCGATGGGTGAAAACTGGTGATTTTTTGCACACAAGAGGGGAAGTTTTACTTGAGGGAGGGGAACTGCGATACTTGTTGCTGACTACATTACTAATTTTAACATCCAGGGAACGTTCATCTTTGAAAGAATCTGTATCCGATTCACCTTCACAGCCAACTGCTGGAACATCATATTCAGGTTCCTCATACATAGATCTTTTGACAGAATCTGTTACTTTAGGAGTGGACGTGCTAGGAGGAGGAGTCTCCTCAGAATCATGCTTTTTCACAGGCGGGGCCGGGGGTGGGACTTTGGGCCTGGTCAGGGTGCTGGTTCGACGGCTGAGGTTGGGCTTCTTGCGTTTGTCGATGTAGGAACAGGGTGCCCATCCCTCCATCTCTCCAATCTGCACATACCACCAACCTCCGGGGTTCTTCTCTATTACCTATGCAACAAAGAAAGCACTCTTTAAAACTGAGGACTTTGATTCTTTCTCTCTTCTGTCTATTACGGATGACATGGTACGTACGCGCTACACGGTAAAATATGCCCTTCTGCTGTGTCGGTATCATGACATAAAGCATTGTTTGCAAAAGATTTGCAGCCCTTTTCTATGGTAACGTAATGAAACCGCTCAACTCAACTTGCGGCAAGCTTCTTTTGTTGATTGGTCATGCCCGAAGAGCGCGGTGCAAACATGAGCACTTGACCGACGCTACATTTTGCTATGCTTGGACTTATTTTACATATTTGAAATGTAAAAAAGAGGCAGTTTCCCACTTAAAATAGTTGTGTTTGTTTAAATTAGTTCAACTTTAACGTGTAGACACCCTGGCTGAATTGAAGTAATCATCTCTTAAGTCCCGGGATGTCAATTTTTATCTGCTCCAACACCACCCTCCACCCCCCTCACTCCAAAAGAAAAAAAAACCACACACACAAAGGTGGCATTGCTATTGGTTCAACTACTCTGTCCATCAGTGTGACGTTGAGTAATCATCCGTAATCAGCGAGCACTGTCTGAGCATGGCTTCTCACATCAGCCTTTTGTCCTCCACGGAAGCTGATGCCATCGGAAATGGAGGACTGGAAATCTGCAATGGTGTAATATTCTGCTTCCACAGCAGGTGGCTCTGGTGGCTTAGGCAACTGCAAACCCTTAAAAGCAAAGAAGAAAGATATAACATAACATTTTACAGTATATCTTGTTTGATCATGCGTTCAGGGGGAATCAAATGACAAAAAAGAAGATAAGCAATTCCAAAACATTTAAATATTTAGATTAAGAAAGACTTGATGCAATTGTTGTAGCTATTGTACAGTTGAGAGCCAATGGAACAAGATTCACACCTGTGTGTACACACCTGTGAGTACTGCCCTTCAATTACCGTATTTTCACGACCATAAGGCGCAATTAAAAGTCTTAAATTTTCTCCAAAATGGACAGGACGCCTTATAATGCGGAGCGTCTGGTGTATGAGCCGAGTTCCAAATCTGAGAGCCGACACGCTGTTTATATAGAGAAAAGGCGGAAGTGAGCATGAACAGGCATGCGGGAAAGCAGCCAGCCAATCAGTGAAGGGTGGGCGTGTAAGTGGCCGCGAGTGAGGACGTAAGTGAGGCCATGCATGCGGGAAAGCATCCCGCCAATCAGTGAAGGGTGGGTGTGTAAGTGGCTGCGAGTGAGACCAACAGTGCGGGAAAGCAGCCGGCCAATCAGTGAAGGGTGGGCGTGTAAGTCGCCGGCGCATCATTTCTGTGGAGCCACACGGCAACGAGAGTGACTCTGACGAGAGCAGCGTTTTTTATGGACTACCGGTACTTGCACAATTGTTCAATTCGGATACAGAAGATGAGGACTTTGATGGATTTCTGGGTGATGATTGATCAAAAAACGTGAGTACATTGTAAGATGGCTAAATAAAGTACAACCGATCTCAGTTTTGCTTCCGTTGCCTTGTTAAAAACGTGTTTTTAGCGTGCGTGCATGCATGCCGTATGTTTAAACTGGCGTATGTTTTACCACGCCTGGCTGCGCCCAATAATACAGTGCGTTTTGTGTAGGTGTAAAATACAGAAATAGCACCCGTTACTGAGACTGCGCCCTACAACACGGTGCGCCGAATGGTCGTTAAAATACGGTAAACTAAAACGTTAGTATTTCTGTATGGTGGTGTACTTAACTCATTCAATCGCAGCCATTTTCACTGGAGCAAAGGCCTCAAACCCACCCAGCCGTTTGACTGGATTTTGACTGATTTGGCCCCCACATTATTGTGTTCGATTGCAATATAAACATTCATCCTATGAAATGAAAGATGAGACTTTCTTCTTTCAGCTGGAAGAACAAGATCGATTGTTTTCCGTTCTTTCGCAATCAACATTAGAAAATAGCTAAATGTTATCTGATTTCCAGTTTTTGAGGGGAAAAAAATGCAGAAAAAGACCTTTTTGTAAAAGCATGCATTTCAAGCATAAATTTCAAGTATGGCATCACTATTTTTTTTACTTTGGTGATATCTCAAACATCTACATAAGACTTTCCTTCTACAAAACAACACCACAAAAGGGCTTTTGAGGCAGATGTCGTTCGTGCACACGGGAGCCTCTTTCGATGGCTGCTTCTTATTTTTGAGCAGATGAAAGTATCCTGCTGCTTTGCGAAACTCCTCTGCCTAGGCATGGTGGAAGATTTTCTTCCCCAAAAGCAATCCTCACGGGTTAATTGTTTTGATTTCTCCATCGCTACTGGTTCGAATGTACTCCCTACTAACTACGCTACTCCACAACTCCTCCCACGCATCCCTCCACCTCTATTTGTACTTGTTCTGTCATCGTGATCCTGGCTGATCCCTTAACACACGCTGCCACCTGCTGGGCAGATTTTAAATGATTTATAACGCAGACGCGTCTAATCCTTAGTCAGAACCTGCCTCAGACCCTTCTGCACACTATGGCGCAAAAAAAAAAAATACCCAAACACAAATTACATATTAGTACGTCATGGGTAGATGGCCATAACACGTTTCCAAGACGTATAAATCATGGGGATTGAATGAGTTAAAGAAACCCTACAGCACAAACTGTAAACCTGGGGTAAATATAAAAACTCCACACCACAAGGACCAAACCAAAATTGGAACAGACTGTGAGGCAGACATGATAGCTAGTATAGTACATGCAATTACAACGCTACCTTGCAGGAAAGTGAGTTTGTGAAATGTCTTACCAAATTGGTCTCTCTTCTTGGAGGAGGTTTTTGTCTCAGATTAGGAGACCCTAAACAAAAAAAAAAAAACAGTCATCAAATGATCAAAATGATGACAAGTTCAAAACAACATTCACTCGAGATGAAAACAATTAACAGGAATGTTTTTTGTTTTTTTTGTTTTTTAGTAGGTGAGCACAATGGAAATCCAAACAGCAAAGCCATGTTATATTCTCATAGGTTAGGTTTTCATTCTGTAGAGAACCAATTTAGCTTACCAATGGAGTCAAAGCCTATACAGAAGGAAAATGGCTTCATTTAAGATGCTCATATTCACATATACAATCTACACTCCATGAATTGCCACACATTCAAGGGTTTGTTGGTGAAAATGCCATCCCACAAACTCACCGATTTCAACTCTGTGTGGTGCTACTCTGGCAACGGCCGGGGAACTTGGTTCGCCTCTCACTTTGGCTTCATTCCGGGCAGAGCTCGCTGCTGCTATTCCCAGGCAAGGACTGTTAGTATCACGGCCTGCGCTCAACCTCCTGCCTGTCTCGGCATTGATCTCAGAGCTAAAGGGCATGGGCAAGCTGATCTCGCTCTTGGAGATGTGGCGCTCTGGTGTGGTGCTACCATCGCCGTCTGTCTGGATGTCCTTTTCGCTGACTGATTTCTTTTGTAAAAGACTGCTGATCTCCATGATGTTGCCAATTATTTCCACAGGACCCGACAGCGTCTTTTTACGAGGGGAGAAGTCTTCTTTTAACTTTTTCAAGTAGGAAGCAGGGGCCCATCCTTCTTTCCCCAAATATCTGAGGGCAAAGGGAGAACTTAAGTGTGAGAAAAAGGGCCACGTAGCAATCAAGACACAAAAAAAGCCCCCTTCATTCATCATGTTTCTGTGCATACAAAACAGTATAAAGCATGCATCATATATCGAATAGCATCCATAGCATGATACTGTCAATCAGCACAAATTGTTTTATTAGAAATGATTTTGTTCTGAGAATCACTGCTCAGTAAGATCAATGAACTGGAAACACGCAACCGACTGGGCACTGACAGGACATGCAAACATGAAAATGTCACCACGGCCATCTCGTGTTGTGTCATCCACTGAGAATGATTAGAATTTTTATTGTCATTGTAAGAAAAGGACAGCGCTCTCCTGTTCACGAGTCATTGCTCATAAATTCATCTATTCGCTAAAAGACTTACGGAAACAACTGTAGATGCCACAAGATGGTGACAAATCTCGACTGACAGTTACAAACATTTTGGGTTGGGATGTGCAAGGGTCGATACCCACCTTACTTCAAATTATCGAGTGTACGTGAAGCCACCGATACTACTTAAAGCAAAATAATAATAATAAAATCAAGTCTGACATGAAGCAAATTTCGCTGTCTATGAAGAAATTGTCTCTCACTTTTGAAAAGGAGTCTCCCAGACGAAGCTCAGCCGAGACTACAAACTGGCAAAGTCAATTATTTGTTGCCAATCGTCCGTATTGGCAACAAAATGGCAGCGTTCAAGGTCAACTTGAACTCACATCCGGAATTGAAGAAGGTACTTTTCATTTGCTGACTGAATGTTTTCTTCATACTGTATACACATACTTGTAATTGACATGTTTAGACTGTATTACATGTTCATGTTTGTACATCTGTAACTGTTCATTTTGTATTAGACATCGTGGTTGGCGGCCATTTTATTGGAAATGGTTACAACGAACTACCGTTATAACGTACAGATTCGTTATGTCCATCGAGGTACGTTGTAACGAGGTTCGACTGTACTGAACATAAGCACACAAATTCCTAATGGAAATGCATATGTGTTAACGTTTTACTTAAATTGCAAGGTGTCACTCACCTGATGTACCACCAGCCTTCTAGATTCTTTTGAATAACTTCCACGGTGACCCCTTTCTCAAAGCTGACTTCATCCTTCCCTTGACTGGTATATGGCTGTATTGTTACATATTTCTCCTCTGTAGGGAAGTAAGTGTTGAGGAAGAAGAGGGGGGATACAAAGAAGAAAATGAAATTGAATTTAGTATTTAACAGTATTTCATTGGTTAGATCACAGGTGTCGTCAAACTCAAGGCCTGGTAGCCAGATCTGGCCGGATATAGGATTTTGTGTGGCCCGCGAGAGCAAATCAAACATGTCAACTTTTTCATGATGCTTGCTAAAGTCTGAACCACAATTTAAAATTGTCATATGTAATCCATTATTACATCGAAATATTGCAAGCATGATCTCATTACATACTTTTTACACTAACGTAAACCTGTTATGTTTCTGTTTAGTTCCGTTTGGTTTTGTTCCCTCATGTGCCCTTTTTGTCGCCACCTGTTCTCGTCATCAGTGTCCCTTGTGTTTAACCAATCAGCTCTCTCAACCCTTGGTGTCTTGTCCAGGTGTTTCTCGTTATCTCGTTACTTTGCTTGTATTGAGTTCCCTGAGTTCTGTCAGTCTTGGTTGAGTCATTGAGAGTTGTGAGAATGTGAGTGTCTGTGTGGCCCGCTACTGTCACGTTTTGTTTTCTGTCACAGCTTTCTTTTGTTACTTTGGTTCTTTGTGATTTCCAGGACTTTGTTTGAGCACTTGTAGTTAGGAATGTTCCAGTGTATGCCTGTGTGTATTATTTTTGTTCAATACATTTTGGTCAGTCCACACTGCTCCTCCATGCCTCCCTGCTTTTTTTGGGGTCATCAGACTACTCCACCCTCGTGCAAAATGTGACAAAACGATGCCTCAACTAACCATTATTCTTGACTACTGATTTCAAAATTAGTCATCCACCTATTTGTGTTGTAATGTAATATGTGGAGGTGATCAAACATTTTACAGTATTCAGTTTCACAAAATTCACAGCCATAATGGCCCACTCAGGCAACCCGGAACTACAATGTGGACTGCAAAAATGAGTTTGACACCCCTGGGTCAGATCAAAAGAGGTACGGTTGTTGACTATGTTTCATTTCTACATCACCACACAGTTATGTAACAAGTGGCAATCTCCTCACTTTTGTCCTTCAAGATAACAAACAGTCCCTTTCCCAGTAATCATGGCTGTGTCTGGTAATCAAGAACTAGCTGGACCCCGATGCAGCATTCATTAAAGTGAATATTTATTAGATGTTAAGAACAGAAACGTCCGCCGTCAGACAACCAATATGTGTCGGGCCGCAATTCTACACTTACTTTTTTCTTTTTACTGTGTTTTTAATTTATTAGGGAGCAATAGACTGTTGATTATCTGCTTATAGTACTTGATGGTGAAAGTAAGCAGCAGAGGAAGAGGCCAAAGTGGGATAGATTGGGACTTCCAGAAAGGGTGGGCAGATTGGTGAACAGAACATTGGATGTTTACCGTGGATAAAATCAATTATAATGATAGGCTGCAGAGAAACATCCTTTAAATAAGCAATGCAATGACTTAAGTGGTAAATAACAGTAATCCGAGGAGTGATGTAAAAATGAAGAACCTGATTAGTTACAGCAGCCTTTTTTATATTTACTTGACAGGTGGGACCATTAGTTTTTCTGAGATGGCTGATGGAAAGAGATTTGGATATAGGAGTCATGTCTGAAGGACGTTTTTTCTTGAATAAGGGATGTAAAGTAAAAGAGGTTGCTATTCCTCATCTTCGTGTTACTTCCATGCAGTCCCGTTCAATAATGTGGAGAAGATTCAACTCTGCCCATAAAGCCGGTTCTCAAACTGAAGCATGTAGGTGGAGGCAGTAACTGCAGATGGACGTCAAATAATAATTGACAAAGCTGCTGCACCAACAAAGTCAATATGTAAACGTGCTTATTTTAATTGTGATTTTTTCTTTGTGTGGGAATCTGTATTTATTTTTAGGGGATGAAAGTTGATAATTTCCACGATGAGGTTGTGAGGCATTGTTTTGAATTGTGTTGGTTACAATGATTCCGTAAAAACTAGTTTGAATGAAACTGTGGAACCACATTACAGTATGTGCCAGTCAACAAACCATGAAATATTGCCGCAGAGCGCGATGGAGCATTTATTATCAGTAGTAGTATTGTTTTTAAAGACTATTCTTTCGGCCAATCACCATGAATATGAAAGTCATCTGCAACTTGACTAAGATAAGGACTAAACACCACACATGCGGTCATCCATACAGAGCAACAGAGAGAGCTGAGTGAATGCTCAGAGGGATTCTGTAAATCTGATTAGGGACCTGCTGTCAGTAATAGCTCGCTGCGATAATACAAAGCTGCCTGCCAAATACAGACAAGCTGGCTCTCATTGCACCTCGAAACCTTGAATATACAACAAGGTCACTTGGACATCAGTTGCAAATCAAGATGCCACAAAAGGTCAAAGCCTGTCCTGTCCTGGCTGTGTTGCAAAAGGCAATTGGGAGCAGTTTCGTGGCCCCTTGTTTTATTGTCAAGGTTTCTATTTCGTGTCCTAGTTGCAGAATGAAATGAAATTTGTCTTGTATGAAAAAACAAGCATTGGTGAGTCTTGGAGACCACAACTGTTTTCTTCCATGAACAAATTGCTTGCAGCCCATTTGTAAATCTTGAGTGGTATGTTTTCCTTTTCATACTTTGTCAATGCTACTCAAACAAACTGTACCTCAAATGCCAGCATAGAGCAGTAAAATCTCATTCATTCGTCTTTTTGTTACGAAGCCTGCAATGCATTACAGTGATCCCTCGCTACTTCGTGGTTCGTTTATCGCGGGTTTTTTCAAACATATAAAAAAAGAAATAATAATTATTATTATTTTTTTCATATACATGGAGTACAGTACTGTATATGTTGCTCTATGTGACTCGCTGTTGTTTTGCAGCTTCTCGCGGACCGTTTGCCGATTAAAAAAAAAATATATATATATATATATTTTTTTTTTTTTAAATATATTAACCTGTTTATGTTAATTGGACGCTACTTCGCGGATTTTCGTTTATCGCGGGTGGTTTTGGTCCCCATTAATCGCGATAAACGAGGGATTACTGTATTTGGCATTAACAGTGGTGCCTCCATTCACTGACGCAAAGGAGGATAAGACAAGACAATGGAATCACAATAATGACTACATTTTTAAAGTCTGAGGCAAAAACAGTAAGGTATTAATCACTGAGAAACCCATTTACAAAATTCACGTCCGTTTTTTTTTTTCACCTCAAAAGTAGAGTAAGTTGCCTTATAAAACCACGGCAGCCGTAATGTAGCCATTCCGTTCCAGGCATCATAGCACAAATTCCCTCTTGAACCCATGCGACTTGAATCTCACATCAGGAAGACGAACTGACCATATGTGACCTCAAACCCACAGAGAGCGGACAATGTTTTCAGAGGTTAATGGTCTGAACTCATCACGATCACCAGACATAGGGCTCTCGAACAACAAAACTCCCAAGACAGCAAGATGGTATTGATGTGAATAAGAGGAATCACAATTTTCTCAATCTGGAGTTCGGCGAACTCTTCCTGAATCGTTTTTTTTATGCTTGCTAAACATGTTTGAGTCTTCTATGATCCCAACATAATGCCACTGTTTTGGTGAAGGCCCAACAATACCCAAATCGAGATAGTTTGGTGTGAAAGAACATGATTTGCCCACACTTCAGGATAAACTAATCCAGAGATTATTTATTATCATTGACTTTTGTTTTGTTTGTTCACTTAGTGTTTTTCCCCATTTGTTGGATTATTGTGTTAGAAGAGGGTATATATTTTCTTCATAAACTACGCAATGAGTTGAGGAAATTAATCAGAACAATCATCTCAAATCACATCATTTTGCTATTCTGCTGCATGCAAACAGAATGAACTGCCAACAGAAGTGAAGCCAGCGCCAAGTGTAAATGCTTTTAAATCTTGATTCAAAACTATGCTTTTCTTTCCCCGTGACTTTGATGAAGGACTTTTAAGCATTTTTGAATTTATTTCACTCTACGGTC
Organism: Hippocampus mohnikei; assembly: GCA_026261675.1. Lineage (NCBI taxonomy): Eukaryota > Metazoa > Chordata > Actinopteri > Syngnathiformes > Syngnathidae > Hippocampus > Hippocampus mohnikei. The sequence goes on from JAKGUB010000326.1 coordinate 8,277,645, forward strand.
TTTTAGTAAATCTCGAGCTGTTTATTTGTAAATTCTTCTAGTTGTTGTGCCTTTGGTTGTGTGAAGCACATTGAGTTGCCTTGTGTCTGAAAAGTGCAATATCAATAAAGCTGCCTCGCCTTTCCACCATCCCGCCAGTGATGGAAGCAAACCTGAAGCTCAACCTCACTAAACGTGCGTCTTCTCTACTAGTAAATTAGCATGTCTGCCTCGAGTTCTGGTTGTATGATGTTTGCATGTTCTCATGGTGCATGCATGTAATTCTCAGTCAAGACTCTAAATTGTGTACTGGTGTGAATGATCGTCTATGCCATTTGGATGCGGTTGGTCAGCTGTGTCGGAAGATTCACCTCTGCTCTGTTGGCGGTTCACAATACCCCCAAGTGTCCATCGACGGTCAAGCCTCTTCAGATGGGCCTTGCGTCTTTTAGTCACTGACGATGTTGATGATGAGGAGGAGGATGAGCAACAAAAATGGGTGGGTAAGATAAGAATGGGTTGTTAGTACTTTGCAGGAGGGCAAATAAACAATTTATAGAAGCCAAAAATGAAGGCAGTTGATCTATTTCAATGGCAAATCAACAACTGTCAGCCAATTATGAGGTTATCAACAGAAATGCACAGTTAACATTGACCAATATCGGCAGACACAAAGTTCCTTAAATCTGGTTATGCAGTGCAATTAATGTTGCAAATTTCAATATGGTGGGATTAATAAATGGTAGCTAAGGTAATCGAATAAAAAATACCGCATTGGACCCTGTTATCCACTCAGATCCCTTTCACAGGATAAAGAGCGGGTCCAATTAGCTGGTTTGGACCGTATGTCAATATTGGTTGTACAATAAAACATACAAAGACACTTTCCGTAGTGCCTGACCCAACCCGAGCTCATAAACACGTCATCTGAGAGGGTTTCTGAGGTTGCATTTCCTCATCCATGACAGGTCCAACGAAGCCTAAAGTGTTAATGGTCGAAATTGTTTCAAGGGGTAACGATATAAGTGTGTGTGTGTGTGTCTGAACAAAAACAAAAAAATTAGATCTATGATACTTCAATTTTTGAGCGTCACTACCAGAATATCGGGCAAGCATAGTGCATCTGTGTTAAGGTTTCCATTTTAGAGCTACAACGACCAATGTTTCTTAAATAATCACTTCATTTTTTAAATTCATCGAGAAATCAGATTAAAACATTTGTTTAATTTCTATGCCTTTACTATTCAAAAACTGGACCTTAATTTTGGTTTTTTTTTTTTTTTTTGGTCAACAGCAAAACGTTTGCTATCAATACAGAACTTAAATCCTTAATGTATTTTAAAAATGTACTATTTATGTATTTATTTTTATTTATTTTGGGTGACACGAATGAACATCAACACAGCAACACTTTGCCGGTACATTGTAGTATGTATATATATGTATATAATGTGTTTATTTCTTTGCACATACCCTCCCCTGTCCTGGAGGTGCCTAAATCCAAATCGTCTCTGGTTCCACTTTGGGAGTCAAGGTATGTGGCAGGCACCCATCCCTGCTCCTCTGCTGTACTGACAAACCACCAACCTTGAAAGAGATGGAAGACAAATCAGAAATGAGCCCAAGTTTGTATATTGTTCAATAAAACTGATGAGGCATACCTGACAAATCATTGTTTCTTTGTTGAACCATAATGCTTATTAATATTATTTTTCTTTCTTTTTTCTTTTTTCTTTTTATTTTTAATGAGCCAACATTGGCTGTGTTACCCATTCAGCTCATATAGGATGCAAGTGTTTGAGCAGTAGATTTACTGCAGCCTGACATAGATACAGCATCGATACAGTATGAGGCAAAATCATGGTTCATGGAAGTTTAGCCGACAGTGTTTATAAACAGCCAAGCACCAAACCGTATATTGACAACTGAGGAGGGAAGACACTAGTAACGTGACGCTTAATGCAAAAGAAACAACAGTGAACAAGGCCCTTCAGTGACCCATGTTGCACATTCGGTAATTTAATTTCCCTCTTTTATTTTACCGGTATTTTCGTCTCAGTGAGATACAATTAAACGATTAGATTCATTAGAAGAATGAGAACAACATTATCTTAAAAAAAAGAATAATTGTGACCTCCGTTCACACCAAGTCTTGCCTTGGACATGAATGGCTCAGTTGTTTTTTTTCTTCTGTTGTGTCAAAATCATTCTTTAGCTCTGTGTTTAGCTCTAAAGAAATTGAAAACTGCTGGCAAGAGTATTATTAGGAGGCCAAGTGCAGTGAGAAAAAAAAATGAATAGCTAAACATCTACTATCTTGATTTTTGCAAGTGTTGGATGCAGCATCGGTCGACTAACCATGACTGAAGTGCGTCATCCTTGCACCTCACCGTCTAGGCATGACAAGCTGATTAGCGCTGAATTTAACTCATGCACTAATTTTTGGAGCAAAGATACACTCAAGAGGGCTGATATGCTAAAGGAGTGACTGTTTTGACAAGTAAAAGACCTAAAACCATTCCAATTACCGTATTTTCGACTATAAGTCACTACTGAGTATAAGTCGCACCAGCCATAAAATGCATAATAAAGAACAAAAAAACATACGTAAGTCGCACTGGAGTATAAGTCACATTTGGGGGGGAAATTTATGTGATAAAATCCAACCCCAAGAACAGACATGTCATCTTGAAAGGCAATTAAAAAAAAAAAAAGAAAACAACACGCTGAATAAGTGTAAGATATGCTAACGTTACATGACGCATAAACGACGAACTGAGAACGTGCCTAGTATGTTCAAGTAACATATTAAGAGTTATTCAGATAACTATGGCATAAAGAACATGCTATACGTTCACCAAACCATCAATGTCACTCCAAATCACTAAAACAATGGAATCTTCATCCTTTGTGTCACTTTAAAGCAACTCCACCAACTCCGGAGGTAGAAGATGCAGCGCTTCCTCTTCTGCGTCGCTTACATCAAACTCATCGTGGTTTTAACAACATAGGTCTAGAGTAGCCTCTTGCGGTTTAATGTGAAAATAACATGTGAAATAATATAATAATGTGTTAATAATTTCACCCATAAATCGCTCCGGAGTATAAGTTGCACCCCCAGCCAAACTACAAAAAAACTGTGACTTATAGTCCGGAAAATATGGTACAAAGAGACTATTGTTCGAAAGAACTATACCGTAAATTCCGGACTATAAGCCGCTACTTTTTTCCCAAACTTTCAACCCTGCGGCTTATTCAGCGATGCGGACAATTTATGTAATTTTTCTAACGGCCGCCAGGGGCGCTCGAGTAGAAAAGGTAAGATTAAGACCGGTCTTTATGACACTGTTTAATTCTGACACTGAGGACGGTGACTTCGATGGCTTCAGTTCACAGGAGGAAGATGAAGACGACTCACCGTGATTTTTACAAGTACCGGTATGTTCTTTTACCAGACCTGTTATACTGTGTTGCTATTCTGTTGCTAGCGTGTTGTTACCATGTTGCTACCATTTTACTGCCGCGTCACAGGCACCGTTTGGGAAGAAAGTTATATTATTATTATTATTGTTAAGTTATATTATTAAAACTTTGAAAACTCTCTCTGTGTACCGTCTTTCTTTGTAAATATGTTGACATGTTTTAATGTGGGCACATGCGGCTTATATACAGGTGCGGCTTGTGTATGTACAAAATTGGTTTTCCTCTAAAAATGTAGTGGGTGCGGCTTGTAATCAGGTGCGCTCTATAGTGCGGAAATTACGTTACTTGAGTTTGTTCTTAGGAAGGCGGCACGAGCAGAGTTCAAGTGAACCTACTCTGCATTCTTGATATTAAGAAACAACGATAGGCTACATAGCAACAGCACTGAAAGTTCTCACCTATTGACAGAGCGGTACTACGCAGCAGTAGTATTACATCTGACTATTTCCAGAATCAACAAACCAATAAGATATTGCTATAACGGCAGAGGAAGAATGACACACACAACTTGCCTCACCTGCGGAAGAACTTTAATACAAAACAGGCGATACATTCGTCCTGCCAGACATGTTTCTCTATTTCTATCACCAAGAAAGGGGAAACTGGGACAACCTCTCTCTAGGACATGTCTAGTGAGCCAAAAGCTCACGCTCAGGATGATTCATAAATTGCCGCTTTTTTTGAACAGCAGCTCATAAACTGTACAATACACTCGGGAGGAGCCACATGAGCAGACTTTCTTTTCTCAGCCACAGCTTCAGGTTCATTCTTTGACTATATTGTAAGTAGTTGTTGACACTGTGGAATGAAGTAGCTGGGACTTTTTGTCCCAAAAGATGAAGTTGTTCATCCTGCTGACCCGAGACAATATATCCTAATTTCCATGAAACCGAGAAGTAAATATATGTATTTGGATTTAAAAATAAATAAGTACACCGTATTTTCCGCCCGAAAAGGCGCACTGGATTATGAGGATTACTCCTGCACATAACACGTTTTTGAGAAAGTAAGACTGTCAGCATGCAGGCAGAAACTGCCAAAGGAAGCCGGGGCGTACGCACGAGGACACTGCTGGCCTTGAACGAGGGAAGCGCCTATTATGCAAGTGCTTTTATTTGTTTGTTTTGACATTGTCGTCCACTCGTCATTGTCAATTTTACTTCAATTCCCAGAAACTCTCCAAAGCACACAGTTCCAGACTTCTTGAGCAACAAAACATTACGCTTGCCAGGGATCAGACCCACAACAACGACTTCCCATTTAAAAAAACTCTGACAGAAGGAAACCAAAGCAGAGAAAGAAATACGATTTCTACATTGTAGAAGTCATTCTTGAGAATACATTAACTTCTCCACCAAAGCCACATCACTGCAGCCATTTCCATGTGCAGCTGCTTTAAACTTTGTCATGCTTCCATCCTCTCATGTGACAGGACAGAAACATTGGAGACTGGTTCGGTGTTCTTTAAAAGAAAGAAAAGGAGACACTGAATCATATACTGTATACTATAGCCTACAGGTAAAGTACAGAGCTGTAGGTTATCTTTAAGCCAATATATTTTCTGTAGCCTATTACTGTAGCTATTAGAACTAAACTGCTGATCTTCTGATTTAGATTTTTGTATAGCTGTTGTGACACTCATAAAATACTGAAATTAACAGACTCACTTTTCTTAAACTGTGTACACACTATATACAGTACAATACAATACATATTTATTATTTACATAGCGTGTTCACCACAGCTGCTGCTGTAACAAAGCGCTTTACAGAATAGTTAACATAAAATAATGAAAGACGGGAAGATAAAACAACACAACAACATATGACATGGACAGTTATGCAACCGTAACCACAGATGTAGATGACAGAGGAGAGAATCAAAGTATCCTTAATTGGGTCAGGCTCAAAACATGCATGATGTCCCACACATCTGCTACAAGCTCAGTTTGAAAGTGAACAATAAGATGGAGCATCCATTGATTAATAAAGAGATTGGTTCACTTTTCCTGTCCCATGTAAATCCGCTTCAATTACAAACACTGACTCTCAGTTCCAAATACGCATCGGCGCTCCACGCCGATGCTCCTCTCGCCTCAGCCCCACCAGCTCTCCATCCAGCGCACCAATGCAGACTGTCTAACAGCGCCGACGTCTCCGCTGAACAAAACGAGGCAGTGAAAAATGCTGCCCATTACAGGTGCAAAAAAACACAAATGCTCCGGGGCTGTCCAGCGGCAACATCAAATAGCGGCGACGTTCCCAGAGCTGATACGCGCATGCTGCCGAGAAGGCGCAACCACCAAGTATAGATTCTTCTCCTTTGACGACTGTCGTGGCCAAAACGAAAACTGTCCACAACGGGTCCACAAGAAGCACAACAAACACCATATGATGAAACAACAACAGGTATCACACAGTGTCATCTCACTGTGTCGGGTACGATCGCTGTCAGTGAACCAACCAACAAGAATACGCCATGAAACCATGTGAAAACATCTCTGACAAGCTCTAATTTCGGCTCACGGTCACTGTGACAACAACATGAGCTGGACTCACAAGGGGGATTGAGCGAGAGCATGTTTAGAGCTTGAAATTCAAATCATAGTCTTGTCATTTTATGTCATGCAGTGTGGCTTTTAATCTTATGACTTGGGCATAGACAAGACAGCAAGTTGATACGGTATAAGAGCTACATAGCTTAAACAGGCCTGCATTGTCTGTTGAATGTATTATTTTTTTCCAGGACCAACTTGGTCGATTTAGAGCGCTCTTGGCAGGAAAATAAAACAGCAGCAGTTGTGTAGCAGTTGACTCACTTGGAGTAAGTTAAAGACGCAAGTAAGGAGCTAGCATGTATATTCAGCAAGACACATTTTTGTTTACCCGGTACAGTCAATGTGAGAGCAAATTCACCTGTGGAATCTCATAAGAAAGCCGACTACACTGCAATACTCTGGAAAAGGGAAGTATCGGAAGCCTTTCACTTGAAAATCACATGCAGAAGCTCATTGTTTACACTGATGAGTATTCTTGGTTGAGACAAGCTTCTGTACCATTTGAAAATTGAGTTACTTATAAACACGAAGGGATGTTGGAATTATTGACCTCTACAATGGAAGGAACACATTTCTTTTGGCCCACTAACCATATATTTTAATAATGGGTAAAAACTAACTCCATGAACAATGTTATGGTTATTTTGGTTGTTTAATTCCAATATACCGGTAATAAGAAAAAAAGATGGTAACTAGTATAAGGAGGATTGTGTATGGACAAAATGAGTAACCAAGCAATTCCATAATAGCAGGTTTGTTGGTTCAACAAAGAAGCAAACTATATTATGAAATTGTACAACTCTACATCAAAAGTTGCAACACCACACATAAACTTAGCCAAACCTGGGATGTGTAAATACATTCACATTAGGGTACTCACCACTTTCGCTCTTCTCAATCACGTCCACTGTCTCGCCGGCTTTGAGGTTGATCTCAGAGTTCTCCTGTCTCTCGTAGTTGGCCACAGCCACATACTGCTCCAGTACCATAGGCTCCAAGCTGTCAATCCCTGGGTGGAAGAAACATGCCGTCAACCACCTGCCTGCTTTGACAGATGGCAAACACCCGCTGCTTCCAACTGCATTCCTGCCTCTGTGGACCCGGTATGCTGCCATCAGCTGACCCCTGCACTCTGTCACCACGTATTCTCGCAGGAGACAAACTGTCGATTGGAAGGCATAGTTCTAAAACTTCAGCCATATGGCGGATGCGCACCTTGCCTGACCGCGATGCACTTTAGGTGCATAAGAAGGAATCAAAACAACAAAAACGAACGCAGCGAGGTTGTTTGTAGGAGTTGCATCTAGGACCTAAAGTGGACCTATGATCTGAACCAAACGCAAGATCTACACTAAAATAAGTAGGGGAAAATGGTTTGTGGAGAACACTGGCTCGTGAATGGAAAAGCAACAGTGTGGCTGAGAGAAAAGGCCTCCCCTCTCCTGCCATCGGGAACCAGTCGCGGACGGGAGGGGGGCGAACACACCAATCATGACACTCGACATTGCTGGCCTTAAATAGAAACATATGAGGGGACTGCAGGGGAGGGAGAGGGACAAGGAAAGAGACTGGGTAGGAGTTTGTCAATAAAAAGAAACGCTTTGAGTTTTAGATGTTTTTTTTCTTCTTCTTTGATTTCTGACCTTTTCACTGAAAGTGTGCGTACATATGCTCCACGATCCAATGACATCAATCTGTGTTCGGTACAGAAGACATCAATTTAAATTGTTTTAATAGGTTATCAATCAATTGTATTGATACGAGGAAATAACATATTAGATTCATGCACAGCAGACTACAGTCAAACCTCTTATAAAGAAACCCCTTTTACGTTTTCACCCATATAATGTTCACATCACAAGTCCCAATTTCAAGTAATTCATTTTCCATTTACCAATTTTGCTTACAACGACCACCAGTGAAAATGCCCTCGTCACAATGAACTGTGGGAAGCTAACTGCCACCGCGACCTTGCTTATGAACAAAAGGTATAGCATGGGATTCCCCTCCGTTGCTTAGCAACGCTACTGACCGACTCATCCATCGTTGTACTTCCAGAGACATGGAGCACATGGTGTGAAAACATCTATGGTAAACGGAAACAAATCTCTCTGCTGTCTCTGAAGACTGAAATTGTCTCTCACATTTCAAAAGGAGTCTCCCAGACAGACCCCAGCCGAGACTACAAATTGGCAAAGTCAACGATTTCGACTTTCATCCGTAATGGCAACAAAATCATGGCAGAGTTCGAGGCCAACAGACTGAAAGATGATCGGAAACGATTTCGGGGCGCGGCACATCCTGAATAGGAGAAGAGGCACTTTTCATTTGCTGACCGAATGTTTTCTTCATACTGTATACACGTATTTGTAATTGACATGTTTATACTGTATTACATGTCCATCTCTAAATGTTCATATTGTATTATAGATCGTAGTTGGTGGCCATTTTATTGGAAATGGCCTAACCAGTCAAATAATAGCTGAAAATAACAATGCCTGCTGTAGACCACACATGGCCAAATTGCGGTGAGTCACATCCGACAAGTACGTATTCTCTGATCTGCCCTCGCAGAGTTTATGAAGTCAAAATAATTGTGGTGTTTTTTATTTTCATTTGTGCCTGTGGATGGTACAAGTAAGCAAAAGCTGCAGTGTCAGCAATGTTGGAAACCTCGTGACATTTTCGCCGTACTGTATGTTGTGACATTTCCGACCCGTCTAAAGACGAGATTTATAGCAACAGTGGTCCTCATCTTAGCAGCATTCTCCTTTCCTGCACGCTAGAGGAAAGAAGCCAGGGGATTTGTCCTGTTAAAATATATTAATGTAAATAATAATACAGTTACCACTTTTCACCTGCTTGTCTGCCTGTGCGTCTATCTGCTCATCTATCTCCGACGATTATGAACAGCTAAGAGTTTGGTTGGCTCAAAATTTCAGCGCACATTTAAAAATTACAATAAGAAAAAAACTGTTGACAGGATTTTTGCGGATTTTATAGATACAGTAATCTCTTGCCATTTCGCATTTCAAGTTTTGTGGCTTCAGACACGATTCAGAGGCTTTGTTCATGCCTGTACTGTACAGTACATGCCCACTCAAACAAGGCGTGTGATTGGTTCCTGGCGTGACATCGACCAATGAGAGCATGAGTAGATTTATCCTGGGAGCTGATTGGCTGCACATCATCTCAGCCTCACCAAGCATTTTTCCTTGTCTCGCATACTGTATCCCAAGTGTTGTGTTTAAGTAGAATGTTTTCCTTGTAGTTAAGCTGTGCCCAACTCCTTGCCGTCGCCATAGCAATGCATCCCGGCTGTGTGGGAGTATGTAAGCCTGCTTGTCTGAGATGGCACCATCAACAAGGACACGTTGCTTCAACGGCGGCGGCAGGTTGGTTCACAGCCTTGACCAGATCGGGGAGCCTTATTTTGAAGGTTTACCAACCAGGTCAGCTGACACGTTTACAAGGAAGCCGTGACAGCTAAGACGAAAGACTGAAGTGACAGCCGAAACTGTCAGCTTGGTACGCGTCTTTTTCTTTGCTATTAAATGGTCTTTTAATGTCTGATAAAAAAAAAGAAACATTAAACCTATTTCGACTAATAAAAAGTCAAGATGAACGTCATAGCGCTACCCATCACTATGTTTTTCTCCAATTTAAAAACCTCAGCTACACCGTCAGCGCCTCCAACAGAAGAGTCTCGGAGTGAACCTAAGGCCTATATGAGTCAAGTGAGAGCCGCCTTCCACGCCACCAACACAAGCCTGTCTCAGAAGGCAATGTTGATGAATGGTAATTATCGTAAAAGGTTATATAATTGAAGATTTAAGTGATCTTGGGTTCTAATTAACCTAAAAATGAGGGATTACTGTGTGTAGGTGTATGTGATATATATATATATATATATATATATATATATATATATATATATATATATATATATATATATATATATAATATGTGTATATAGAGTGTACCACAAGTCAAGTCAACTGTATTCAAAGAGCCATCGCTGCATACAAAGTGCTGTACATGGAGCAATTTAACATATACATTAACAACTACAAAATGAAAAATGATTTTTCACTTAGAACAATATCAGTTTAATAAAACGACTATGTAAGTGAAAATAATTTATATTGCACACAGTTGAGATAAGCATGCTGGCATGAGCCTCTATCATTCCAGTTTCTCATGTGGCCCTTTTGGAAAATTAACTGCCGACCCTTTTTCATCAACCAATGTGCATGCCGGAGTAGCTAACGTTGCATAGGCATGTTTAATTTAACCAGATGGGTGAAAGGAGAGGCTGATGACAGTGCATGTTAATCGGATGCCTTGAGAAGGGTGAAGTGTGAAAAGAAAAAAAAAAAGGGGATGCAGCTGACGGGGCACACTCACATAAACACAGTTGAGCATGCGTTCAACAGTCAGTACGTTCACATGCGTACATTAGTGGAGGTACCGGCATAATTCAATTTTAATTTGATTTCTTTCCTTGACCCGTTTCAAATGCATTAGGGTAAATGAAATGATTGGATGTGTAGGTATCCCCACTTTCAGATTGTTTAGCAGTGTGGCTTTTCCATTTGGTAATTGGTACAGTCGCTAAATAGGTCACCAATGTTGGTTTTTCCGCCATTCATGTACTTTAAGATTCTACTCCTGAGCCTCCAAACTGCTGCAGCATGAACTCAACGAGCATCCAAAATTTAGTACCTGGGAATGTGTCTTAAGTCACGGACTTTCTGGCTCTGTTCTCTGCTGTATTACTTGTAATATTAGTATTCAACATTCAAGGAAAATCTAGCGGTAGAGCCTGGAGAATATGCAGAAAAAGGCTGCTCCACTGTCATGCAACTAAAACCAAACAAATAAAATGTGTTCAGATCACATTGTGCAAAAGTATTAAATATTGGACACAAAAATGTGGCAATTAAAATCAGACCGGGGAAGGTTTTTTTTAAAGTATTGGAATAATATGGGCATTAAATGCTTACTTGGATCATGCAAACGTACTGATTTGACAAAGACACACAAAGCTACCTGACGCCTCTTTCCTTGGGCTGTCGGTAATGCCGTACATCCATACTGCAGATGTAAAAGAGAACGGAAAAAAGCAGAGAAATATTATTCAGTCTGACACAAAGAAAATGGCCACAGAATGGTCAAGAAAAAGCTAAGCATACCTATTCAACAAAAAAGGGGATAGGTTCCGACATCCACTGCTTTAAATGAAGTGATGCACTCAATGAGGGCAGATCACGATACTGTCCATAAAGATGTCGAAGACTAACATTGTAACTATCAAGATGACAAACTACACTCACATTTTTATCCATTGTTCAGGCTCAAATTACACAATTCCCTCTCGCCTCGTGAATTTGATTACCGTACTCTTCTCTCATTCTCCTTATTCTCCACTGGCTTACTTTCCTTTCTCTCTTTCTTTTTTTTTTTGACATTGAAGCCCCCATACAGGAAATTAAATGCTATTCTTGAAAGTAGACAAGGACATATGGTGTGCTGACAAAAGATTTGGAGTGACAATTTGGTACAGTTTAATTAAAAGTAGATTTTCAATGTTTAAACAAAAATAACCATCGAAGTATCAGTGCCAAAAGCCTTTTTCAGGAGGTGATTTAGCTTTGGCTTCAGGTCCGACAACAACAAAATAGTCTTTAAAAAAATTATGTGACTGCTGGGTCACAAAATGACAAATCATATAAATGATAATTAGATTATGTTTACGTCGATTATCTTAAACTAAATAGGACTTCAGTATAAATTTGAGTGCAACTCAAATTATATTAATATTATATATTATATAAGTACCAAAAGAAATACTGATGTTTCACTTGTTTGTAATCAAATTATTGACACTCGTACACATATTTTTTTTTTCCAAGATGGCGCCCGGATAGGCAGCCGTCGGCAAGTGCTCTTCAAGAGCCTTGCGTTTTTTGTTGTTTTTTTGTTGTTTTTGTCTTGTTTTGTCACATGGTGTTGTTCTTACGTCGTGTGGACCTGAAGTGGACTGTTTTCAGTATTTTTGGTCATGGCATTCGTCAAAGAAGAAGAATCTGTGCTTGGTGGTTGCGCCTTCTCGGCAGCACACGCGTACCAGCACTGATTTCTTGATTGGGAGGAATGTCGGCGCCATTTGACTGTCGCTGCTGGACATTCCCGGGGCGCTTGTGTGTTGCGCCTGAAGTAGGCAGCATTTTCACAGCCCCGCTTTGTTCAGCTTAAAAGGTCGGTGCTGATGGACAGTCTGCAGCTGGATGGATGCATGGATTGAGGAGCCGACGATGAGAAGAAGGGAGCGTCAGCGCAGAGCGCCGATGCGTATGTGGAACTGGGAGTCGTGGCTTAGAATTGAAGCGGACTTACATGGGACAGGAGAAGAGAGTCAATCTCTTTTCGTTAATGGATGCTACTGCTTCTTGTTGCTTTCAAGTTTAGCTTGTAGCAGACGTGTGCACATTGCAGCATGACGTCTTTGATCCACTGGTGAAAAGGACACTTTGATTCGCTCCTCTTTCATCTATAACTGCTTCAGACAACAAAGTGTATGCAGGAAAGTGGTTAAGAGTGCACGATTGTCTGTGTCTCATGTGTTGTTTTGTATTTTGTCTTTTTTTGTTAACTTTTCTTTTGATGGCGGCGCGGACACCCGCAGCGGCTCCTCTTGTTTCATGTTGAGAGGGAAGAAATTTCATCTGTGCTGTATGTTACACATACTGTACATTTGACAATAAAGTTTATCCAATCCAATCCAATCCAATATATCCTACACATTCATCGTTTTTCTCCGATTATAATGTACAATTGAGAAAAGCCAAAATCAAAATCACAATTAAAGTATTTTAATTAATCCTCCAGCCCTAGTTTGTATGTCTAGTGGGAGCAATGAGGGAGCGGAAGAGAATCCGCACAGTCTCCTGGGAGGGAGGGTCAAGTGAGCACAGGAAGGAGTTGCATATTGCAAAGTTTACTCGATGGAAACTGCGCTTGTCTGAATCCAATGCTTTCTAGAAGTTTAATCCTTCTCAATCAGGCTGCCGCTGGAAGGGAGGCAAATCTCTTGAAGTGCAGTGTTACCGATGTTATGCTTCAACAACTCCCAGTTGATGATGGTGGTTTTCCTGGCATTGTCAACTTGCTGGAGGTTATCAGAGAGGCCAGGACACATGGTTCTGACGGCCTAGGTAGCCAGCCAGAAGGCTGGTGTTTTCTTCTTCTTTTGTTTTCCTGGTACAGGTTTCTCAGCCTGCTCTACGGTGTTTGACCTAAGCTCCAAGCTCCCAATGAAGGAGGCAGACTGTGGCGGTCACCTCAGGTGGGCAGGAGTTGATCAATAGGAGACAACCCATAAGCGCCCGGACTTATGCCAGTAGGCTCTGACTTTTTAAATCGGAACTAATTAAATCCAGTGTTGCTGCACCGATAATACAATGACACTGGAAAGACCTCCAGATGCAGGCCCATGCGAGGATAATCAAAGTCTTGGTGTGTCAAGTCGCCGGTACCCCTGCTGACAGTCAGACGGAAAGCCGAGCGGATAGCGTCGGTGTTAGCACATCTGCAGGAGTTGCCAACCATCTGCAGTGGAACTACTACTGATTTTCTCCACAAACAACATAAAGCATTACATCTTCTACCACGTGTCAAACTCAAGGCCCGTGGGCCAGATGTGGCCCACCTCATCATTTCATGGGGCCCGCGAGATCTTAAAAGGCCTGAATGTGCAAAAATAAATAGTTTAAAAGCATGCTTTGACCAAAAACTACATTTCCCACAATGTCTGTTGACTATGTTACTCGCTAAGTGACGGCTCACCCGCATTACGTGGTGGTGTTTCCAAATCAATGTTCATAAATGGAATCGGGAGAAAATAATGATCCCAAAATGTCAAGGAAGAGAAACGTTGATACAGACGGAAGACTATTTCAAAAAAGATGGGAAGGAGTATACTTGTCTGTGCTTCAAGGAGAAAAAAACGGCATGTTTGTTATGTTCAGAAACGGTGTCAGTTGTCAAAGAGTATTATCTGCGTTGGCATTTTGACACAAAACACAGCGCTAAGTAGGCTAAAGCTAGCCTTGAAGAAGCGCAACAAACTGCCCAAGAATTAAATTAAACTGCGGCTGCGGCAAAATGTATTTACAAAATCCACAGCCAAAAGCAAAGCGGCACTGAAAGCTAGCTTTATTGTGGCTGAAGAAATTGCTTGAGCTTCCAAGTCTCTTACAGGAGGAGAATTTTTTAAGCAGTGCATGTTAAAGATCTGTAAGCAGGTGTGTCCTGAACACTTACAGACTTTTAAAAACGTGAGTTTATTAAGAAACACCATTTCGGACCGAGTTAAGGATCGAGCAGAAAATCTTGCAACACAGCTTGCCGATGAGACACGCAGCTACACAGCTTTTTCATTAGCTGTTGGTGAAAGCACAGATTACACAGAGGATCCAAGTGTTGTGTTTAAGGATGGGCGGCGTCTCTTCCATCCTCTTCAAAAACCTAAGAACTTGACCATTTATTTGTCACCCGAGTCAACCTTTATTTTGTTATTCATATTCGATTACCGGTATATATTGTTTATTTGCAGCTGCTGTTGCAATTGTTTGCCATTTGCATGTTTTGTGTGTAGATTTCTATGAGGATTTTTTTAAGATGACAAATTAAAAGTATTTGTTATAACAGAGCAATAGGAAAACATATTTTTAATAAGTAATACATTCAGAGTTATGGGTTAAGATTGTACATACATTTATTTTATATTGTTATATTATTTATATATATATATTAATTATAAGTTACATCTGGCCCTCTGAAGACAGCCATTTTGCTGATGTGGCCCTCGGTGAAAATGAGTTTGGCAGCACTGTTCTACCATAATGGAAATGTGTTTGAGCAGTCCTATCTTGTACAGATGTACAAACCCAATGCCAATGAAGTTTGGGACGTTGTGTAAAACAGAGATAAAAATAGAATATGATTTGCATGTATGCGGCAAGGCCAAAATAAATAACATTGAATGCCCGTCACCTTTGAACCCTCAGGCAGCACTGCATCAAAAACTGACATCACTGTGTAAAAGATATAATGAGTTATGGAACACTTCAGAAAACCGATTTCATCAACAATACTCAGAAAAGCCGCCAGCTTCTCTGGGCCCGAGCTCATCTAAGATGTACTGATGCAAAGAAGAAACTAGTTCAAATTTCAAATTGTTTTTGGAAATTGTGGATGTCGTGTCCTCCGGGCCAAAGAGGAAAAGAAGCAATCGGACTGTTACGGGCCCAGATCAAAGTTCAAGCTCAAAAGCCGTGATGGTATGGGGTTGTAGTAGTGCCAGTGGCATTGCTAATTAAAACTCTGTGAAGGCACCATTAATGCTGAAAGGTACATACAGCTTTTGAAGAAACGTATGCTGCCATCCTAGCTATTTCTTTGTCATGTACGTCACTGCTTATTTCAGCAAGATAATGCCCAACCACGTTCTGCACGTTACAACAGCGTGGCTTCACAATAAAAGAGTGTGGGTACTATACTGGCCTGCCTGCAGTCCAGACCTGTCTCTCGTTGAAAGGGTGTGACGCATCATGAAGCATACATTTACGACAATGGAGACCCCAGAATGTTGAATAATTGAAGTTATATTTCAAGCAAGAATGGGAAAGAATTCCACCAATAAAGCTGCAATAATGTGTGTCCTCAGTCCCCGTATGTTCATTGAATGTTGTTTCAAAGAAAAGGTAACCATGACCCAGTTCCAGCTGCAGACATAGAATTCATTAATGATTAATTGCTCAAAACAATAAAGTTTAGGTTTGAACATTAAATACCATGCCTTTGTAGAGTATTCAATTGAATGTAGGTTGAACGTGATTTGCAAATCATTGTGCCAATGTCCCAACTTCAATGCAATTGGGTTTGTACTCCCCACAAAGCAATATCATATTCCTGATCTTAAACTCAAGTATATTGGTATTTTTGCAACGATTATAGTCAGTCTCATATCAATAGTTTTACATTCGAAGGTGGCATTGAATTCGATTTCAAATGAAACGTTTTACATCATGGTGCTGTGAAAACTAATACTGCTCCCACTTCATCCAATACACAGCTTGTTCTGTCACCTTATCCAATGACATGACAAAGTAAAAAAATAAAATAAAAATAATTAAATAAACCGGAATTGATCAGGCACATGTGGAAGAAGTTCTCAGGGTATTCCAACAGGCAGAATTGACTACCTATGGCAGACAAAATACCATGTTGAAGAGTGACAAAGGTGTGTGTGCTCACTTCTACCATGGTCCACAATATTGGTCATCTTCAGCTGTTGAAATTTCTCTGGTTTTACTTATTATTAGGCTCTCACTCCTTTTGTGTGACTCGCCTTGTCATTTCTGATAGAATTGATGAAAGGTCAGATGTAGGTGCAATGCAGGAAAGCAGTTGTGATACAAACAAACACTCTCCAGGAAATTACTTGTGGCAACAAAGCCTACATCTTAAATGTACCATGAACTGCTTACATTAGGAGTTGCAGTTTATAATCTCTAACAGAGTTTATGTTTTATGTGCAGGTAGGTCACGATGGCACAAATAATAGCCTGGTTGTAACTTGCTCGGTTGCGTTAAGCGCTAAATAGACGTGTGCGTTTCTGTGTGTGTGTGTGTGGGGGGGGGGGATAATGTGACGCGCCTGTGTTCGTGTGCCCTTGCCTGCCGGGAAGGTGGTGGGCGTGACCAAGCAAGGATCGGTTGCAGCAGCATTGCTGATATTTTTTGACAGACACATTGCATGCCCAACAGGAAAAGATGTATTGCATTTTGAACGTCTGACAGACCACACGCTAACAATTTTGTCCAGTCTCGTCTCGTCAACGAAAACCCACATGACGTCATTTGGTCATCAAAGAGCTACGTGAGCTCGTCATCGTCTCGTTATCGTCACGAAAAATGCAGCGTTAACGAAATAAATTCGTCATCGTTGACGAAAACAACACGACAGCCAACATCATTGGGCCAGCAAAATGCTCTGAAACCAAGCAGTACACGTTTTTGAAGAAAATATAAATTGAGATAATTGTTTGCCTTTGCTTCTTTGCAGATTGTTGTGAGAAAAGCAAATGAAATTTAATTTGGTCAGTTGCGTTTTGGTCGATGAAAAAAAATATGTTTATCACAGAGAGAATTACAGATCGGTCCTGCACTTGTAAATAAGCACATTTAATCAATTAAAATCGAACATCATTTGTCATTTGACATTACGTATTTTAGAGTGATACTGGATACAGATTTCAATGGAATCTGTGGCAAGAGAATCATATTATAAAAATATGCAACATATATTTCAAGCATGGCTCCATAACGTATAACCTGCTAGGTCATTTTAAAAAAGAAAGAAAGGGCCCGACACACTACTTGGGTAAATTTTGGACCAAAAAAAAAAAAAGTGTCGTTATGATACAAAACAACTCGGAAAGTTGTATCAAATTGACCAAAGTAGCAGGCCGGTCCAATTTTTCACCAACATCGAGTTATCTTTGATCTAGCAGGTTTAAGGATGTAAATAAAATGTTATGAAAAATCAATTACTGTATTTTCCGGACTATAAATCTCGTTTTTTTCATAGTTTACTCTGGAGCGATTTATGTGTGAAATTATTAATACGTACGTTATTGTATCATTGCGCGTGTTGTTTTCACATTAAACCGCAAGAAGGCGCTCTAGGACTGTGTTGATGATTTCAACATTGGCGGTAACTTAAAATAATACTACCGGTACTGAATAAAAACAATTGAGAAGAGCTGAAGAAAAATGGAACCAAAGAAAAGAAAAAAAATCATTCTGCAGATAACAAGATGCAAGTAGCGAAATACGCAGGTAAACGAGCAGCAGAAAGAAAGCTTGGACCACCCAGTCAAGAAAGGCAGGAATAATTGGAACTGCAACTGACGATGTTATCTCAACGATATTTGGTAAACCGACATTTTAACATCTGAACGGGACCAAGAAGAGATCAAACCATTTTCACCCTGGACGACTACCCATACCAAGAACAGCGGTTCAAAACAAAAACACAAACCCAGTGTCTCACCGTGGAATAAATAAAAATAGACATACGCAAGTAATAATTGCCAGTGACATGTACAAAAGAGTGAATTGAGATTCGTGAATCATGAAGCTTAAGGTGACATGTTTTTATCTACGGATTTTTTTAGAAAGAGATCACGAAAGTTGCATAGGGAAAGGAAGTGTGAAGAAAAACAGGTGACTTACCCGACTTGCGCTTGGAGCCATAGTCCCTGAAGGGATAGCAGCACAAAAGCGACATGGTTAGTGATCGGAGATGCCACTTGGTCAACAACAATCTCTGCTTTCACTTGTTTCTAACAGCCCGTAAACACAAATATTGGTCACTAAGTTGCCATGAAGTCTCCTGCATGTGTTCAGGGAAAAGACGGGGAAATGATGGGAGTGAGGGTTGACTTTCGCCACCCGCCCGGACCCTACGCAACGTACGCAGTCATGTGACATCAAAGGGCTTCATCAACTTCTTCCTCTCTTTCTTGTACCGTTGCTGAGTCAAAGAAGAAGACAACCTTTCCCCACATTTGAAACCAGCAGGATCCGTTTAAACTGCCTTGCTTAATGGTTGCTAATGAGATTACAGCACATGGATAAACTACAGACGCAAATGTGTGGCTTTTGCTTGCTTTGCTTTGCTCTTGCTTCGTCAACGACAACTTTTGGATTCAGGCTGCATAATTGAGTTAAGAGATGGAGGAAGCGAGGTTCTATTTATAGAAGCAAAGACCCTGCAATCTGTCCATTGTCACTCCCCATTTACCGGGAGTACATTTCCTCTATCCCCCAGAGACCAATCAAAACCCTCATCATCTCACCTCCAATGAAGCCATGACACCCCACTGCAGTACAGTTGAATTTGTGAAACTGGATATAACTCAACTGTACTGCAGTGGGGTGTCATGGCTTCATTGGAGGTGAGATGATGGTTTTGATTATATATATATATATACACACACACACACACACACACACACACACACACACACACACACACACACACACACACATCAGAGGCGATTGCTCTATGACTGCAAGGGAAGCTCAGCTTCCCCTAAAATGTCCAAAAATAAGTAATCAAATACATGTGTGTACATGTCATTGACTAAATATGCGCTACAATGCGCTCAACTTTTTTCCGAATCAGCTTCTTATGACTGGTTACGGCGCGACTCTCTTCTCATTCATTCCAGCAGCTTCACTGCGTCTAGCAACGAATTAATCTTTTATTTCTGGTGGGTTTTATTGCAGTTGCTGTAGTTGTAGTACACTAGTTAAGTCCCTGGAAAAGACGCCTTGTTGGTATGACAGGGTCACAGATAATTTTCTTGAAAATGAACGGAGAGTAGAATCCACGTATAAATAAATGAACACATTTTATGAGGTGGCTCGGGCATCTAATTAGGATGCCTCCTGGACGCCTCCCTGGTCAGGTGTTCCGGGCATGTCCCACTGGCAGGTGACCCCGGGGACGACCCAGGACACACTGGAGAGACTATGTTACCCAGCTGGCCTGGGAACGCCTCGGGATCCGCCAGGAAGAGCTCGAAGAAGTGGCTGGGGAGAGGGAAGTCTGGGCTTCCCTCCTAAACCTGCTGCCCCCGCGACCCGACCCCGGATAAGCGGCAGAAAAATAGATGGATGGATGGATGGATTTTATGATGTAGGCCGAAATTGAGCTTCCCCTCCTTGACAGACCAGCATCCGCCACTGATATACTGTATATATATATATATATATATATATATATATATATATATATATATATATATATATATATATATATATATATACACGTTTTATGAACGTGTGTATAAAGTTTTATTACTGCTGTAAGCTTTTGTTAAATTGTTAATTATTATCATTTTATATTTTAGCATTATATTATTTTATGTTACCTAAATTATATTCTGTTTAATACTTTCTGAAAGTATTCTTATGTTGCTTACATCTGATTGGCGAAGTAAAGCAGGAAGGTGGGTCGTCACCGGAAGGAGGTGTGTTCGTTAGAGAGTTACGAAGCAGACATTGAAAAAAAATAAAGAGAGCTGTGTTCAAACGAAGTCCATCTCCCCTTTTTGCCCATTCCGAACGTAAAGCAATCCATCCAAAACCTACGAACCCCTCAACTTCCACTGTCTCTAAAACAGCCCCGTTCACATCAATTGATTGGCTGCAAATGTAGGAGAAAGTGATAAAATCCTCAATGGTGAATTAGCGTAGACGTCAAAGGAGGACAAAGTCTTCATACTGTAGTGACAGGACATTAGCAATCATGTGTAAAAGACCACACCTGCATTTAGTTTCAATTCACGGCGCTATCAGCTGTATTTCTCTGACTGTCTGTGACTGTCTACAAATTACAGATTCAGATATGTCACCCAGACATATGTGGCACAAATCATCTTCCATCAAAAAAGAGATTAGTGTTTTCACTCTAATTGCTGTAGTAGTTGGTAGTGGTAGACCAGTACTTGCTGCGGCCTAAAATGTGATCTCTGTCATTATGGAGTAATAGGAGACATTTATTGACATAAATATTCACAAAAAATCAATGAAAACATCCTATATAGAATGGCATAATTTAAATGTCTTCTTCGTGAAATACTACTGCAGAATATCATTGTAGAATGTTTTTGTGGGGAGCCAATCCCCATATTGCATGGAAAACAGATACTGGAGGTTTCTCAACGTTTTTGGAAGATTTTTTCTGGGTTTAAAACAAAAAATGCATTTACAAATGTCAGTTATATGTGGATTTTTGCTATTCGGGGGCCAGCATGGTCCCAATCCCTACAAATAGAAGAGTCCAGTGTCGATCATAATATACTGTTGAATAGTTTGGAATCTTTGGTTGGACTCAATGAAACAGTCCTTGAGTGATTCAGGTTTTATTTGGAGGGAAGGAGTTATTTCATGGCCATTGCAAGTTTTGGCTCTGATCGAATCACTATGACATTTGGGGTCCATCAAGGGTCAATTCTTGGTCCACTTTTGTTCAGCCATTATATGCTACTCTAGGACAGATGATACACAGTTATTCTAGAAGTGTCATTACAGAAACTCAAAATATTGAAATTGATGATTACCAATGCTGTTTATTTTGGACTATTCCTGCCCTTGCTGGCTCGATCGCCATCTGTCTTCATTCATCACCCTATGATCTGATGCATCTGTCCAGCAGAAGAATAGACCCTTTATCGTGACCTCTCCTCCCATCCCTGTGTGCTTGCAACAAGAATATGCTTCATTGTCAGAAAAGTGGGACAAACAGGGATCAGGACGTGACTCCTTGCCTCATCCCATCCATCTCAAGCCACAGTAGACATGTGACCTCAAACAGAAGGGTAAGAGACAGTATTCGTGTAAAGTGCAACAACTTATAATGTTCGCGCATTACACTGCAAAGACAGAGTTTGTATGTAAATTTGACTGTGAAGGTCTTTTACATAAAATAGTGACGTTTTATTTTTTGGAGTATTACACCGCTGCTGTTGTGTTGTGGTTCACTCTCCTGACTTCTGGGCTTTGCAGAGGGGCTTCAGTACCCAGCCAGTGACACCAAGTGACAGTGAACGGTTGGCTGTCTCAAAAAGTGCCCTCTGATTGATTGACTGGTGACCAATCCAGAGCATTGAGCACCCTCCACCTGAAGTCAGCAAGGATAGGCTCCAGATCCTCATACAGCATATAGGAAATTGATGGATGGATTCTAACTACGGATTAGTAAATTATGTTTTTTGAATGGTCATTTAGTCACTTTGTTCATATTGTTTGCATTTTAAACTATTCATCGCATTTATGAGGCGTTTTATATTTTACTTCATTTTACTGACTGGATTAATATAATATTACAATGTGTTATGATTCATTATAGCTGCAACTAACAATTATTTCATTAATCGTTAATCAATGAATCAGATTAGAAAAAAACAACATATTTTAATTTCCATCCTCTCATTCAAAAACAGGACAGGTTCACAGATTGACAGTGCAGAAAATGTACACACAAATTATTTTTGAATTGGTTACTGGTTTCGTCCATACTTTGACAGAAAATAGGAAGAAACGTCCAACACCAGTAAAATAAAATGATCACCACCACCATCACCAGTAAAAGAAAATGTTTTATTTTGATAGAACACAAAGGAACCTCCCAAGGCATATTTCCTACAGCGAGTCAGCTTCATAAAGAGGCTGTGTTTGCTAATTTTGTTTATTGGGTTTAGTTCTTCCGAACCGCTTGATCCTCACTAGGGTCGCGGGGGGTGCTGGAGCCTATCCCAGCTGTCTTCGGGATTGTGTTGGAGTGACGTCAGTTTGGCTCACTTCGGAGTAAGCTGTAGTATTTTTCTGTGCTGGCAGGGGTCGCTCCTGCTCAACACAGACAGAGAGCTGAGAATAGCTGGTCTGCAACGGCACATCTTGCCCAAGCTGCGAATGTTTTAAATTGCTTCCTGCATGATTCTGGACGAGCCCTTTTTGCAAATAATTTGTCATGAAAATTACATTTTATACTACCAAGACTTTAATGGCCTCTTTAATATCCCTGAATGGATGTATTGCTTATTTCTCTTGCTTAGCCTCCTATTCAAGGAAGCGATAAAGCGGACACATATCATCATCCAGCTAGAGCAGGCTGTGACATCACCATTACGCTTATACAGTCTGGTTCTTCTAATAACACGTCAAAGTCGCACCAGCTCCTGGATGCTGGTCTACCCCAGATTTGTTTGGACTTCAAAACGATATTTGCGATAGTAAATAAAGACACTGAAAATCAGTGCTAAGAGTATCTTAAGAATTGATGTCTATAACATTTTAAAGTAATGGAAGTGTAAAAATAAGTTAACCACTGTTAATAAAACACTCAAAGGCATAATGTGAAGGTTATGCCCAATGCAGACATGCCTTAAAGGGGACGTCAACCCTGAAGAATATCTTCGATGTAGCCCCAGTATATATGTACAGTTTTTTTATCCATCTCAGGGGGCGGCTATTTTGCCAGTTGCTGTTGACTGAAAATGACCTCACAGTTGCTCAGAGCTCAGGTAATGATCAATTATGGCTCAGCTTCAGAAAACAGAAATGTAGGTATCGTAAGATTATTATACCTTCAAACAATCTGGGGAAACCCAGATGATAATGCCATGTCTTTAGAAGCTCCCAATAGGTTTATTGACAACAGTTAGGGACACAACTTTTGCAGTAATCAAAGCTGCAGTTTGTTTTTGATCAATTTCTATCAGCTTGCCATATCCTGACACTGATGTTTTTGCCCACCCTCCAATGGAAAACTGCTCCAGCTCCTTCAAGTTTGATGGTCACTAACTTGAAGAGGTTTTGCTCCTCCCTCAACTATGAACAGTTTACCCAGCGTGTGCTGTTGAAAAAACACCCACGACGCTGCCACTACTTTATACCGTATTGGCCCGAATACAAGACGGCCCTGATTATAAGACGACCTCCTCTTTTTCAAGACTCAAGTTTGAAAAATACTTTTGAACACCAAATTATTTTTTATACAGAAAATAATTACAGTACATCTGATCTGAAACAAATGATTGTAACAATATATTAGAGAGAAAAAGCATGTTATTTTGCCTCATTCAAATCTTAATATCTGAAAATGTAAATATGTAAACTAAAGTGCAATCACATTCGTAAATGAATGGCTTCTGGTTTTTAAAATGTAAATTACATCATAACTTCTCCTCAGCTGCCGGTTAACCTGGCCGATCTTCGACCCACTTTTCTCCAGATTGTCGCTACGTTTCTCCATTTTCTGTTATCTCTTCTAATAGTTTCTTCTCTTTTCTTTCTTACCGCTATTTTTTATTTTTCTTCTTCGTGCTACCGTTATTTTTATTCTTCGTGACAGGGGTTCACTTTTGGCCTGGGGAGTCAAGTTCAGCATTCGATTCAATGATATCTGGCGCCATCTAGCATCGTGAATGGGTATAATGTCTAGACCTTGAATATAAGTCTTATTTCAAATGCAAGAAACGCCGTCTTATATTCAGGCCAATACGGTACATATATACATATAAATATATACATATATAGAGAGACAGACAAAGACAGATCGAACTGTATTTTGCACGAAAAAAAGCATAACCATAACAAACAAGCCTCAGCTCCTCCACCAGTTCAAATCTCTTTCTAGTTGGGGATGACACACAACTAAATTATCATCACAGCATTGGCCTTCACCTGCTCTGACTGAGATGGGTCAATAAATGCTTTCACGTGAGCGCACTCACATACAAACATACACTCACATACATACCTCCCACTGGCCTCAAGCTCTGCTGACCACATGCTGTAAGTGTTTAACCCCATCAGTGCCATGCTGGACACTCCTCATATGTTGTGCTACAGTCTCTCCTTAAGTGAGTGCTATTGATCCCTCCCAGCAGGGGGAATGAAACAGCTTATCCATTAAGGTTCAGTCGGTCTGTCGCCTCTCTGCTACTTACAGCAGGTGGAGAGCAACAGAGATAAAGAACGAGGAGATGAAGGTAGGAGGGTAAAAAAGAGGAAGAGAGATGTCGGAGGCTGAGAGATATAACGAACAGAAGATGAGCACGGAAGAAAAATGTGACTGGATACTGTTTTAGAGCGAGACAGCATGCTTACAACAAAATGTCTGTCATTCACTTTTAATTAATCAGCAATATTTTTTTTACTGTTGATGCCAACAATAAGACAACCACTCAAGAAAATGTTGATGAGTTGCCACAGTTGTGTAGTTACTAGCACTCGCGCATCACCACACTTTTCACTTTCTGTTTCGCTTCATTAACTGAAAATCTCAAGAATTGGATGTTACTGTACTGTTTTCTAATTAACACCTGCTGGCACATTTTTTTCGACTTATCAACATGAGGCCTCATAAAATACAAGGAAATGTAGCGGCATACGGTCTCAACAATTCTGACAATTCAGGTAATGACAACATCAGTTAGCAGCATGAGAGGTTTTTAAATATACTCAGGCAGTGGTTCATACCCTGGGTTTGATCGAACCCTATGGGTTCGGTGATTCAGTCTCAGGGGTTCGACAGAGCCTCTGCCATGGAGGTTAAGACACACCCAACTCAACATGTCAATTAGACACGCCCGCTTGGCCATCACTGGTTGGTTAATTTTGTGCACAATTAAAAAAAATTATACTTCATACTAATTGTGTTTACTTTTTCAGTTTTTAATAAATGCGTTTTTATGTCTTGAATTTATAAAAATTATTATTTTTTTCTTCACTAATGAAGGGTTCGGTGAATGTGCATATTAACTGGTTGGGGTCGGTACCTCTAACAAGGTGAAGAACCACTGTACTAAGGCCATGTTTTCATTCAGGTTTCCGTGTCAAGGAAGTAAACATTTTTGCTTTATGTCCAGAATAGTTATTTTGAACAAGAGTTGTTTTAAAAAAAAAAACAAGAGGATGTTTGTCAGCATCACTGAGGCTATATGACTGTGATTTTGTGTGCTGTTACCATGCGAGTCTTTCTTGGAAATAAATAAATGTTAAAAATGGAGGTGGTCACCACTGCCAAATTCTGGGCCCCCTTCCCCTCCGAGAAGCTCACAGCCTACATTTACAGTGCATTCGAAAGTATAGTATTCACAGTGCTTTGCTTTATACATTTTATGTGACAGCCCCATTCCAAAATGAAATAAATTCTTTTTTTCCCCCAAGCATGAAGTCTAGAGGGTGGAATGGTGGTCAACTGGTTAGCACATTGACCTCACAGTGCAGAGGTGTAGGGTTCGATTCCGGCCCCGGCCTATATATTTATATCACACACACACACACACACACACACACACACACACACACACACACACACACACACATATGAATGAATGAATGAATGAATGAATGAATGAATGAATGAATACATACATACATACATACATACATACATACATACATACATACATACATACATACATAAATACACGGCCCAAACTTGAAATGCACATAAGAGGCAAGTTAACTTGCTGGCAAAATCCAATTGATCTTTCTTATCTTTAATCTGACAGTGATCGTGATAAATACGATGAAAGTTTAAAGATTGAGAATTGGTCGAAAGTTGAAAACAAGCACATAGAGTCTGAATTTGGCTCATTTCTCCTGTGATGCATCATCCAAATGTATTCATTCATTCTTTAGACAGCTGACAATTCCATAAATGTCAAAGATTATTATCATTTGGGTCTCTTGAGCGCTGACCAAAAAAACAAATAAACAAACAAACAAACAAACAAAATATATAGATCTGGATCACCAGGACAGAATCCCATGAAATCAATTTTCATGAACAACTGTAATACTTTTAGTGATCCGTAAATGTCCTTCGAGCAGAGACTAAAAGCCTGTATATTCAATTTTCTTTAAATAAACATTTTAGCGTCTTGAATGAACAACTACGTGTCTGTCAGACAAATTACACTGCGAGGTGAGCACATGAATGCATTATTGATGCTCCGAATATGAGGCTTCATCTCTCACTAACCCTGACATGATAAATTTCCTTACACACCAAATTACACTCGCATAAACAGGACTCCTCACAAGCAATGAGGTCATTTATTTATCGAGGGTAGATTAAAAAAAAAAACGAATCATGAGATGATAGAAGAACAAAGAATAGAGATAAAAAAAACAGCATGGACAGTGAGGAGGAGGAAGTTGCTATAAATAATGTTTTTTCAAAATGTATTAACCCTATGTTGCATGGCTTCTGCAGGAGTTATTCAATTGTGGTTTGTTTTTAAATTTAGGGTAGATTATGGCCAAATATCATAATAAATTCACAATTTTGGGAAAAAAATACATAATAGGGGGGTACTTGTGTGCATAATGGCCACTACAATTACCTTGCCAAAAAGCATGGCAGTACAGATAGGTAACACATAGAAACTGTTATTTATTGTGTTCTATATGTTCTATATACTCTTCTGCACAAGTACAATAGGGTATTTGGACCTTTTCATCTCACGGATAGAAATTATTCAACATTTTGTGGACCCTCTTTCACCTTTTCCTCCCGCTGTTGCGCACGCTAGTGACATCTCGCGGTGGATTTAAAAACTAAAACTAGTAACTTGAATAACCAATATGAGTTAAAGTTGTGGTTACTGTAAGTAACCCGTATGCAACATAGGGTTAAACTGGAAATTATTTTAGAAAATGTTATCTTAAAAATATATTGATACTAACAAGCAAATCATAGAGGGCAAACATGTCATTACAGTTGGCGTTCCTTTGAAATCACAACTGAAATTTGAAGTTTAACGTGTTTTTGGTTTTTTAGGATTGGGGGCATAATTCATTTGTTCCGGACTGTACTTACAGAGAATTATTCATTAACTCATTCATCTTCCGAACCGCTTGATCCTCACTAGGGTCGCGGGGCGCTGGAGCCTATCCCAGCTGTCTCCGGGCAGAACGCGGGGGACACCCTGTATCGGTCGCCAGCCAATCGCAGGGCACACAGAGACGAACAACCATCCACACTCACACCTAGGGACAAGAGTGCTCAATCAGCCTGCCATGCATGTCTTTGGAATGTGGGGGGAAACCAGAGCACCCGGAGAAAACCCACGCAAGCCCGGGGAGAACATGCAAACTCCACACAGGGAGGCCGTAGCTGGAATCTAACCCGGTACCTCTGCACTGTGAAGACGACGTGCTAACCAATGGACTACCGGGCCGCCCTCCAAAGAATTAAAGAATATCTATTATGCTTTGGAGGAAAGCAGGGGATATAAATCCAAAGGCCAATAGGACAGGCTAAGGTTGAACAAGAATACTTGGCTGGAGTGCATAAATTAACAGTCTGATGCCTGCGCTCGAGTTGGGAGAAGAGAGTGACCAATTTAAAAGATACCCAAAGGGCCTATCTCCTGCTGTTGTAAGTGTCTTGCATTATCATATCCGTCAACTCCTCCCCCCTCACCCTTACACTTCATTAAATGGCCTTGTAACAAATCTGTGGAGTCAGAGATGACGCTCGAATGGACTAAAGGCGAAATTCTCGCTGAATCCATCAGCTGACATTCTACTGTAGGTATGCTGCGCGTGTATTTACTGTGAGTAACTAGTTGCATATATGTACAATATGTATGCATTCATAAGGACTTGAATGAGCGTAGAAGGTCACTTTAATGAAACATAATCCCCCAATAAAGTAATATTTAAGATTTTTACTGTCCAAAAAAACGAAAGGTAAAGCTGCACAATCTGATGAAAAACAGTAAAAGAGCTATATACAAACAAAATATATCAATATATCAATAATATGCTCTTGTATTAGTGTATCATTGCCCCCTCCCACCCCGAGGCGCTCGCTAGCGTCATGAAAAACAAAAATGCTATCATCAAAACTTTGCATTTAGGTAAAAAAAAATATTTGCTACAGTTAAAATTAATTTTAACACCAAACTCTCTGCACTTCAACTGCCAGTGATTACAGAGACGAGGGCACGTATTTCTTTTATGTCAACGACCAAGAAAGTGACTGTCCTGAAGCCAAGCCTCAACGTCACAGATGATGCGTGTCCAGTTGGCATAATCACATAAACACTTCAAACCACATCTGACTTTGACATACAAGTGTGTGCCATGTTTGCGTATACTGTAATATGCACGGTAAGCAACACTCACTCCACAGGGGGGTTGAGGTCCTCAGCTTTTGTCTCAAAAAGCGTAGCACTTCTTCACTCTGTGAGATTTGAGGGGGGAGTCGCACGAGCGCCTAAACAGAGAAGGAGGACAGTAAACAACGTAGTTTATTCAACTGAGTCATTACAATTCGAGTATCATCTTTACAACATTCCTGGAAAATGTCCCATCATCGGTGAGCTATTTTGAGAACAGGCCCACAGGCTAATCGTGAGGTCCTTTTGTGGTGGCTGGCTTAATTTTGTGTTTTTGACTGAAGGCTGGCTTGACCGCCGTCAATATAAAATGAGACACCAGCTTGAGCGCGGTGAAAACAGCCGCTGCGATTCAGTCTCCCATCCGCCGGATGTACAAATGACCGACAACAAAGCATAGCTTATAGGGTTGAGCATCATTTGAATTTGAACGATTCTGGCTCTGATCCCGGTTCCAAACGATTCTTGATTTTGATTCTCTTTGGGGTGTTCAAACTATTACCCAGCTCGAGCACAGACCGAAAGAACACTTGACACGGCCCGTGTCTTTTGCCCGTCTTGCACTATGGGATTTACCTTTTACACGGAGTGGCAAGGGAGGTGAACAGAGGGCGTTTGTTATCATATCTCATGTCCATATTTTCAACCAATCAGTTATCATTCAATAGGGCCACCGGCCATGACGAAATCGTGAAATATAATTCAGGTTTCGCTTCACTACCCATCAGATTTTTTTCCCGATCTATTGAGTACATCTAAGTACAGTGATACCTCCGCTCACAAACGCTTAAGCTCACGAACTTTTCGCCTCAAGAACATTAAATTCGCGAGCATATAGTCTCTGCTGACGAACTAGTTTTCGGCGGACGAACCAAACCATGCGGTCGAACGGTGGCGGCCACGAGAAGCTGACGATGCTCACGGCGTCCCAGTTCGTCACCCCCTTTCTTTGAGTGCGGACGTGGTTTGTGTTTGCTAGACATTTTGGACCATATTGAGTGTACTTTTGCGATTATGGGACCGAAAAAGACCCCGCCACAGGCTAGTGTTAAGCCTAAGAAGACATTAAAGAAAATTACGATCGAGTAGAAGAAGGAGATCATTGAAAAACACGAACGAGGTGTGCGTTTGTGTGACTTAGCGTCCCAGTACCAGTACGCTAACACGCAACAGGTGTCAATTAAGAGGTTTTTAGTCAGCAAAAAGGATAAAGAGTCTCCTTCTAAGAAGCAAAGAAGAGAAGCCACACCGGAGGTTGAATTACCTACAGTCCTTATGGAAGGTGAGTCACCTTCCAAACCGTAACTCCCTCCCTCCTTCCCCCTCCCACTCCATTCCATCAAGCCATCAACTACGATCACAAAGGTAAATAAAACGACTTTATTATACAGTACAGTTTATTTCTTTAATTTCAATACAATAGCACATTTATCATACATAAAATAAGGTATATTTTTGTGTACTTTTAAGGCTTATTTGGTAGAAAATTATGTTTTATGGGGACATGGGAACGGATTATTCTCATTTTAATGGTTTCTTATAGGAAATAAATGTTCGGAAGACGAACTTTTCAGCTTACACACACTTTCTGGGAACCAATTATGTTCGTGAGCAGAGGTATCACTGTATTATTAAATATTACCGACACTGATGATTTGGTCTAGTGTTAAATGGACACCCGTGCTTGAAACGGAGATGCTCACGAATTATTTTTAGATCAACTAATTTGAACTGGTCTGCAAATGTATTTCTATGAATTTGTTGCTTTACCATGACTTTCTCAAGGGATTATTTTTAGCCAGTTTTACGGGACTATCAAATTTATGAAAATGAAATGATAAATGGTGGCCTGTTGGTCCAGTGGTGACAGCGTCGACCTAACAGTGCAGAGGTACCGGGTTCGATTCCAGCTCCGGCCTTCCTGTATGGAGTTTGCATGTTCTCCCCGTGCCTACGTGGGTTTCCTCCGGGTACTCCAGTTACCTCCCGCACTCCAAAAACATGCATGACAGGCTGACTGAACACTCCATATTGTCCCTACATGTGAGTATGAGCATGGATCGTTGTTCATCTCTGTGTGCCCTGCGATTGTCTGGCAACCGGTTCAGGGTGTTCCCCGCCTACTGCCCAAAGACAGTTGGGATAGGCTCCTGCACCCCTTGCCACCCTTGTGGGGGATATGCGGATCGAAAAATGGATGGATGGATGGATGGAAATGATTCCCGACTAACTTTCTCCTGTCAGGAGAGCCTTCATTTTGAAAACCTCATGAGTTTAATCAGTTTACACTTCAGCGAGCTCCCACTGATGGGCTAACCTCCCGTGTTGACAGACAAAAGCAGAGCAATTTGGCCAACCGTGTGTTTGCAATGTGCATGTTGTGGGCACACACGCTTGCTCAGTTGAGAAAATACAGTACATATGCTAATGATAGCCGGTTATTTGCTTTTATGTTGGCCCGCCATTTAGTCGTTAGATGTGTCCCTGTTGGCAATAGACGTATTTTATTGTTGAACTCACCCGATTATGACACTGAAGCTCGGCGCACTGGAGGCTGAGGCTTGGATGCGAGGGAGCACCAAGCTCCTCACACACACCAGTCCTTTCTTTAATTTACACAAATGACGCAACCTCCGTTGGACAATATAATCTTATTTTAAGTTTTGCACTGCGGTGAGTCTTCATTTACATTAACAAAGTTAGGCCACAGTTGTAATCAGCTACGGATGCAACCGTGCGAGGCACGCATTTTCGCACACCCTTGTTGGCCTCTTCTTCTGGTCGGCGGACGTGGCACCATGTCCACTGTAACGGGAACCGGAAATTTAAAATACAAGCGATTATGGTAAAATAGGAACGTTAATCCTGGTTCCAGTCAATCCTCGAGACTTGATGCCCAAGTACATGCATCTGAACACTATTGCCTCATGCATCACTTGTTTTTATTAAAACTTGGCTAAATGAATTTTAACCTGCAATAGCCAGTTTGGCGGGTGTTAATTTAAAACCCAGGATGCAATGTTTCAAAAGCATTTTTTAGAATACTTTGTAGATTTAAGTAAAAAGCATCAGACGGTGACGAAAATACACACATTTTCAATGGTAGACTTAGTTTCCACCATCTGATCTGCTACATCCGATTGGGCAATATTATATATTTTTGTTAATCTTGTGCACGACCATCCACGAAAAATGAAATTACAGCTATAGGGTTTCCCACATTTCCCTTTATCTGTGGCGGGTTGCCACAAATGAATTTTGGCCGCCACTTGTAGATTTTGGCGCTACCTATCAATATGTAACCATTGAATTTGTTTTCATTGGCTGTGTCGATGTTGTGCATCTGCTAATCGACACCCGCACTGCTTTCTTTTCATGCATCAATGTCTAAATTTGAGGTTCAATCTCAGCCTAATCAGAGGCATCAACAGATGTAATGGCTGCCTCTTCAGAGCCCACTCAGCTTTTTTTTTGTTATTCTTGTTATTTATGTGCGTCTTGTGTGTGATAACAGTAGTCCATCTTGGGAAAATCCTACATACAGTCTTCTGAGTTTTGGATTGTGTTATGAGACTGTTCTGGGAAGCCAACCGAAGCTGCATTATTTTTTTTCTCCCCATGCACATTTTATAGATTGATTCGCTCCTCTTTCATCTATAACTGCTTCAAACAACAAAGTGTATGCAGGAAAAGTGGTTAAGATTGCACGACTGTCTGTGTCTTATGTGTTGTGTTGTATTATTTTGTCATTTTATGTTAACTGTTCTTTTGATGGTGGCGTGGAGTGGCTCCTTTTGTGGTCTGGTTGAGAGGGAAGAAATTACATTGGCGCTGTATGTTGCACAAACAGCGCATTTGACAATAAAGTTGTACTTGACTTGACTTTATGGCAGTGGCATTGTAGACTGTCAAACTGTTTTAAAATTGTCTCAATTATCTTTGTTAAACAAATCAAAATCGATGCAACTGTTAAGTCCCATGGCCACCATCGATATGTGTCAGCATCCCACTTCATACTGCTCATAAAGCCACAGGTTCTTCATTGGATTTTTTTGTTTTAAGTTTCCAGCTGAAGTATTTACAGCAGTTGTAATTTTATACAATTGTATCATGTACATTTAATACCAAAGATCAAGCACTATTAATTCATGTATGAATTTAAGTTTTATATTCAAATCACCTCACCCTACCTGCCCCTTCCTCCAACCCCTGGATTTAGTTCCCTTGAAAAGAAATTCATTCACAGACAAAAAACAAAACAAAACAAAAAAATCCTTGTCCATAATACCGACTCAACGTACTCGTCTGCCACGAATATCAGCGCATATTCACTGGCAAAGCCAAACCACAATAGAAGATCACATTTCACAGTAACACTAATGGTCTGGCGCTTCTAACAAAGATATCGGGCATGAATGCGGTGTTTTACATTGAAGCTAAGATAAGCAATGTGAATGCAGAATGTGGAATTCTTCTTGAGCAACATTCCTACTGCATACATGGCATGTTATGTTATTGAAAGAGCCTTGTGGTTTTGATTGAAGAGCGAGTATCTGCCGATGTAGTTAAGGCTGGATGAGCTCAGCATCCCACAATCTCCAGAGAGCAGATGCTTGGAGAACACTGGGTAATTATTCTTCCTCTCTGTGGTTTGCCTCGTCAACAGGATATAGGAAGTAAACAGCGTGACACGCCGATACTGAGTGGAAAAATAAAATAAAATAAAATAAACAGGCTCACGATAGCAACTGTAAACATTACAGTGCTTCGGGTTATTTGCGTATGAGTAAGGGTGTCTCTCCTAATAATACCAAAGTTGAGCAGAGGATGACTTTTTTTATTTTATTTTATATTCAACTGATTGTTTTTCAGTGTTAGGTGTATTTATTTTGCAATCATTACACATCACATTCATCAAGTTATGATGAGATTTTAGACCGATATGATCGCTTGGATCAAAATCGGTCCATATATTGTATTTTATGCAAAATCGGTGATCGACTGTAACATCATAATTTCCATGACCTGTCAATGACGTGATTGACCGGCGTCGCCAAATACGCCATAATAGCAAAAGCAACCTAGTTCACTTCAGGGGTCGTTCTGTGCTAACTCTGTGTATGCGAGCCCAATAAGCTAATGTACTATTTTCATCCGCTCATGTCATGGGAGCGGAAAAAACGTGCACTGGGAGGCGGAAGTTCTGCCTCCGTGCCCTCAACCTACCAATCACAAGGTCACAGCGTTCGTGTAATTTCTCTTTTTGGTTTGATGAAAAGTCCCCAAACCTTTTTATTTACCACCTTTTTATTTAATTTTATCATCTCTTTAATTCAAAAATAGCTTTCATTTCTCAGCGCACATGGGTGAACGATGACAGAGGCGATATTTTTACAATTGTTACTGTTTTTTCACATATTTAATTTTTTATTCAGCAGCCTGACAGCAGTCGGTAGGAACGAGCGGCGGTATCTCTCCTTCTTGCAGCGCGGGTGTAACAGCCTCTTTTTTGTAATTATATATATATAATTAACAACATGGCTTTAGTTTAAGAGGCGTTGTAGGCAGCGAATGTCTGATGCAGGTAAAGAAATATTGTGTGCTTGCCATGCCAAATCTTGATATGTCTGATTAGGTACTGTCAGGTTTATTTGCATTCACTTCGTTTCACTGCGAGGTTTCTCACCTGCACCGTGACTGTCATGGCAAATGTTTTGACACTTTCACTACTGACCTCCAATCCTTCAAATCATTTCTTAAAACTAACCTGTTCCGCAATGCTTTTAACATCTTTTAATCTCTTTTACCCATTTTTGCTGTGTTTCCTTTTGAAAATGTGATTATTTTAAAACGTGTATATTGTATTTTAACGTGTACAATTTGACCACGTGTTGAAAATTATTGTAAAGTGTCTGAGTACTATGAAAAGCACTTATAAAATAGAATGTATTATAATAATAATAATAATAATAATAATAATCATCATCATCATCATCATCATAACAAATTGTCCTTGTTGGCCTCAAACCGTGGTCGCCAGGAACATATTGTAAATGTAGCCGTAACGACAGCAAAAGATGATTAAATGTGGTCTAAAAATAGTCAGCCTTGGCCAACTAAATAGTGCATTATACAATATTTGCATTATTGATGCTTTATTGATGAATTCTGTTTTGCTATTGTTGCCTATTATTGACTGCCTATTGTTGACACCTGTGCAGTCGTATCAGTGTAAACACAGCCATATTGGTTATGTGTCGCATGAAATGCACATGGTTAAAAAATAGGATTTGTTCATCAAATAGGCAGTTGGACCCCCATTGTAAAGCCAGCCTAAATATTTTAAGCGCGCACCTGTGTACAGGTGTGAACATACTGCAGATGAATCTTACATTTCACGTTCTCAGAACAGCGTCAAATATTAAAGCTGTGTAAAATGTCAGAGCACCTTCAAAACTCCGTAATAATTGCTGCTAGAGTCCCATGACTATCACTTTGTCCAAACCACATGTCCTATGTCTGAAGCATGTGAAAGGACAAGACAGCCATGACTTTTGACCTCACATAGACTGTTGATACTCCCCAGAGCCAGAGGAGGAAACCGAAGGATGTTTACAAAAAGGTTTTTTTACCCTGCAGTAGTCGTCAATGAAACGCAGTCGCTTCATAGCCACGTCTCGCACATGACTCCTTCGGAAGAGAATTTTGCCTGCATGAGAGCAAAGGGAGCAAAATCACGGCAGATCAGTAGACAGTTGGCATTTTAACCAAGGAAAGAGAAAGGTTTAGATAAATGATCAACCACTTGGCCCCAAAAGAATTGAGCAAATTCAATCAGGTTTGGCTGAGAGGATGTTTTGAAGTGCATGTAAAACTCAGGGCCTGATGTCAGGAGATGTCAGCAAGGTTTGCTTCTGGGCCCATATGGTAACAACAATATTTACTCCGGCGTGAATGCAAAATGAAGTTAAACAATTGGTTGTACAGTTCATCAAGGTTTTATGATGGCGGCAATTTGGGCTTTGGAACACTTTATTCCAAACACCATATAATTTATCTAACTCTAACTGTCATGGAACAGATTATGATCACATTCCTACCACTGTATTTGCTGCCATGACTGAGTTTAAGTCAACACCGGCGCCGAGTCTTGACTGCAGGCTTTAAACAGAATGTTTACCAAAACACACAGGAACCATAATTTTAATTCCCTAAGAGTTAAAGAAATCAACATGATAAACTTACGGTAGTACGCAGAGATGCACCAAACGCAATACATCAGTGTAATAAGCAGAGCCGGTGAAATGCCCTCGACAACTAAATCGCCACAAGCGCAATATTGATCACTGCCACTCTCCTGTGGGTTGGCATGAGCCTGATTGTCGGGCAGCGACTTACAAGAGAGGAGACAAGCATGTGCGGCGTGCCTTGGATCAATGCAAGGAAGTGTACACAGACACACAAATCCATGCAATTAAATGACCCATGCATGCATAACCAGACGCTCGGTAAGCGAGCCTCAAAAAGATGAATATGGCAGAGCGACAAAATCACTCGAGACGAGAAAGTCATGGGCAGCATCCTGTCAGCAGTGATTCGAACCTACACATGTGCAGATCAAACAAGCATCGGTACGGGCTCATATTGACGCATTGCGCATGCATTATTAATATGGGAGTCTGTTCAGAGAGCAGGCTATTACCTGGCAGAAATGGAATAATCCTCTTCTTTGGATCTTTTTGTCCACCCTCAATTGGAAACTTGTCAAGTATTTGCATCTGTGAAGAAGAAAACAAAAGAGACATTTTTGCAGGGCTCCATGGCAGAAGATCAAGTTCTGGAAAAGATAAATTAAGTTTAGCATAAACCAGTGCAAACTTCACCTACATGCAGTGTTATTGCATGAAGGATTATGACCATTGATCATAAAATAACCGGAATGAGAGGAATATCCTATTCCAAATACATCTATGAAAGCAAGCTGACAACTCAAGGGAGCAATGTCATGATTCCTCATGATTCCCCAGTAATGGTTCTTCATAATGGTAGCGTATTTTTAAAATGTAGCTTTTACGTAAAAGAAAAAAAAATGCATGTTTTTTTTTCAGAGATGACCTTGACAAAAGATGCATTACATTTTAATCAACCGTGGAACATACACATATTAATTTGAACTGCACATGTCTGTGTTCTTCCACGCAATTAGAGCAGCATTGGCAAAAAGGAAAAGTAACAGAAGTTTGTGGGAGTTAAACAAGCTGTCATTTAATCAAAATGCTCAGCGACACCAACATACTGGGAGAAGTGCTGACGCTGAAGTTGGAGGAGCAGTGAGAAAGAATGGCGAGTGATGAGTGACAAACAAAAAAAAAGATGCCGCAGAGGTCAGTGGGTGAAAATGAGTGAGTCAGGC
The DNA here is from genome assembly GCA_026261675.1 of Hippocampus mohnikei. Classification (NCBI taxonomy): domain Eukaryota; kingdom Metazoa; phylum Chordata; class Actinopteri; order Syngnathiformes; family Syngnathidae; genus Hippocampus; species Hippocampus mohnikei. The sequence continues at coordinate 8,314,855 of JAKGUB010000326.1, forward strand.
CTTATTGTGTTTACACAGTTTCACTGCTTCGATAAATCATTTAAAGGAGACATGATTAGTATCCATCCATCCATCCATCCATTTTCCGATCTGCTTATCCTCACAAGGGGTGCTGGAGCCTATCCCAGCCGTCTCCGGGCAATAGGCGGGGGACACCCTGAATCGGTTGCCAGCCAATCGCAGGGCACACAGAGACGAACAACCATCCACGCACACACTCACACCTAGGAACAATTTAGAGTGTTCAATAAGCATGCCATGCATGTTTTTGGAAACATTTTGGAAAGCGGAGTACCCGGAGAAAACCCACACAGGCACGGGGAGAGCATGCAAACTCCACACAGGGAGGCCGGAGCTGCAATTGAATCCGGTGCCTCTGCACTGTGAGGGCAATGCGCTAACCACTGGACCACCACGTGTTTTATAGCATTTGATAGTTTGAACCAGGCTGGACATCCCTCCATACATTACACGAGCCGCTCATCCTCACGAGGGTCCGCGGGGGTGCTGGAGCCTTTCCCAGCTGTCTTCAGGCAGTAGGAGGAGACACCCAGAACTGGTTGCCAGCCAATGGGCATTATACACACAGGAACAAAATAAAAACATTCACGCTCACACCAAGAGACAATTTCGAGTGTTTCCTCGAAACCTGCCATGCATGTTTTTGAAACGTGTGAGGCAAACACGCTAACCAGTCCCCACCATACCTCCCCTACTCAGTGCATTATGTTTAAAAAGGCGTTTGGTTTATCGTTAAATCATTTATTTGACATTTTCATTGTTGTGTTGACTTCTTATATGTGATTAAGTACTATAAGTTAAAATAAAATTACTGTACTTTCATTCAGACTTTTTTCTCCGGGGTCCTTATTTTCAATCGTTAAAAAAAAGAAATCTATATGTATGGATATCAACCAATATGAAATACTATCATCTCAGCCCTTGGCTTGTATCACAGCACTCTCTGTAGGGAATCACTACCAAAGGTACCATGAGACAATAGATCCTTGACACTAATGAATAGGCCTCAACAAATAAATTACTAAACGAGCGGCTAATTTGAATCATCTCCGGCATGTATCGTATAGTTTTGATGGGAATGCTGGTAAGCAGGTGTTTTGATTTTCTCTGTCATGTATTGATTACCCCCTCACTCCACATAAGGCTTGACAGGTCAGCTTTTGGCCCACATCAGCTCCGATCAAATGAATATTTTTAATCAACCTCTTATTTTGACAAAGCCACATTTGACACACCACCTCCTCCTTTCCTCTCTTACTTGTAATCAGTGAATTATTCAAAACAGTCTCGGCCAGCAAGTTCAAGCTTGTCCTCTATACAGTATCTCGTTACAGTCGACAGCTTTCTGCATCCAGCCAGGCATCATGTGGATCATAGAAAAGAACAGCTGGGCCTATTTGATCAGGTGACAAACTAGTAGGACAGCCCTTCGACATGCTCAACCACAAAGTTTTTCCTGAACAGCAAACACACCATGAATATTCTATTAACAAAAGCATTACTACAGATGGTGATTAACTTTGTATTATCCCCATCAGCAGTCCAAAATTTGAGAAAAAAAAAAGACACTCTTGCCAAATGGTTGCTCTACTTCTAAGAACCTAACTTCACTGTCTCCTTGGTAACCAGCCCAGTGAGGATGTGAGGAAGAGTTGCGAAGCCATGTGATTGGACGATCCTGCAGAGCTCTGGACCACTGATATAAATGTTGTGAGTCAGGCCGTTTAAAAAAAAAAGGAAAAAAAGACAACAACAAACAAGAGGAATAAGAATGATCTCCTTTCAGTGAGACAACATGTTATCTGGCGCAATGTCATGTATTGCTGTTTGTTTAATACATGTATGTGTGCGTTCCTGATAATCTCTCAGTCATTAAGATTCAACTGCTGCAATGATCAAATCAAAAACAAAAGAGCAGTTTTAATTGGTCTCGACACATGCAATGTATGACAATGACTTTTTATTTTGACTGCGTTGAAGGGGGCTGACATTTAATGCCTGTGGGAGGAGGCTACATGAAACTAGCAGACCGCATATTTGGTTTCACAACACTTTGGCAATCATCATCTAAAAAGTATACATTTGTCATCAAAACATTCCTCTCACAATTATTAAAACAAACACCATTCCAATACATTCATCCGATGAAACTATCGTAGCGCTTTATATGATGTAATTAATAGCGAACTCAAAATGTAGCATATATGAAGTAAACAGGATGATTTGGAGTGAAATTCAACCGTATAGACCTGAGCCCAAGTACTGGACTCTTTTTAGAGTGAGACAAACAGCAGCTCCTTGTTCATCCCATGCACATGCGCTAAGAATAGAGCGGCCATATAAGGAGCTGTGAACGTCTGTTGGCATCAACTCAGGGATGCCGCGCAGTCCTTGGGCAGCAGATTGATTCCTTGACTTCCTCCTGGTGGTCATGTGACCGCAAGGGTTTACCCCAGACTTAGCAGTAGCGGGGCAAACTCGAATGGAAATAAAAACACGAGTGTTCAACCTCTGGAACAACTCATGACCAGCGGGACACGCCCCCCATGTGATTTTCAGTCATTCAAAAAGAGGGCAGCCTCACGCCCGTGTTCGCTGGGCGGGGCATGGCAGGAGGAAGTTATTCCTCTGGCTGTCCGCAGAAACAGTACACAGTTAATGATAAACTGGTGTTGTTCCCCTACAAGATCAAGCCCTTTAATCAGAGCCATTATTTAAGGAAAGCTTTAATTTACAGGGACAAAAATATAGAAAGGTGATTCAAAGGAAAAAAGGTTTTCTTAACATCCATTATTGTCTGTCTAGCAGTACAGTATTTGGTTTGTGGGAAATTTATAGAATAACTTAAAAGGGAAGCCTTTTCTTTTATCCATAATCACTCAGTTGTACTTTTAAAATATAGAGTGGAAACCCCGGCAGCTCATTTGGTCACTGGGCTTTGCTTATCATCTCATGGTATGTTAACAATCCACAGGCCCAACACTCATATTAAATTCAGCTTTGGGGTTTGGGGGAAGGGGCTGGATCGGATTTATCTGGGAGGAAATTTCAAGGTATTGCTTGATGGGCATTTGTGCTATGCCTCACAGCTGATCATCTAAAATCGATTAGCTATGGAATAAATCCTCAGATGAGTTGGTTGGTTTCATTACACTTTACACCAATGTTATGCTATATGTTATGTTGGAAAACATCATCGCTATGTAATCGAGTGTACGCCACAGCACAACATTTGGTAGTGCAAAACAACAGGCAACCACTTAATATGTGCAGCTGTCAAAGGTCAAAATGTTGCAACTTGCCGTTTTGCCATGCCAGTTCTGCATGGGAAATGATAACATATTTGACCCAATACTCAACAATGATCTATGTTAACAGTAGTTAGAATTTATTTTAAGACAATTACCATGCAACCCTCTCAGAATGTCAATGCCATTCACACATACAGTAGCTGGGGAGTTGTGTTAGGATACATAACAAAATGCATTATTATTTCTTGTGGGAGGTTCTCGGTGGTTGAAGTCATCTAAAAATATAAGCTCTGTTGAAGATATGTCAACACCGAAGGGTGTTTTGCCCCGTCTAGTGATTCCGAGTGTGTGTGTACTTTCAAAAGACAACAGGTGCAGCAAGTTATATCTGTCCTCAACCCTTCACTTGTCGACCACAATCCAAGGCTGGAGAGCATTTTGTGACATATGGAATCAGGGGACAGGCTTCAACTGGAAAAGATTCGTCATAGAATTAGATCCTGTTTCCCCCCACGGGCTGATTCCAGCTCAAGTTAAAACCAGCAGATGGTATTTGAAGCCGTATGGTTGTGGAAAATAAGAGAAAAAAATATTGCTTGGTTTTTTTTTCTGAAACACCAATCTGTTGTTTGATGACATTTTAACATATTCTCTTATTTAAGCGTGTGCCTGACAAAGAATCATTTGTATGAAAAATGCATCATTTAAAGCAGGGGTCACCAACCTTTTTGAAACTGAGAGCTACTTCACGGTTACTGAATCATACGAAGGGCTACCAGTTTGATACGCTCTTCTGAAATAACAAATTTGCTCAGTTTGCCTTTAGTTATACATTATTTATAATGATTAGTAATACTCACCTATGTAAAGACACTGATCATGTTAATGATTTCTAACAATGATTATCAAAAATGACAACAAGGTGGGAAACAGATATCAATATTCAACACTTTATCTCTATTAATCACAGTATTTGTTACATTTTCAGATGATCACTTACATCACTACATTTTAGCAAAAATATCCCATTTGCACAAGCCACTGACATGCCCTGTTAACAAATCATGAACTATGTTGCAACATGTTTCAAAAAGTTAACAATTATGTAATGTTAAACAAAATCAACTTACATATTTTTAAATATGTAATACATTTTTATTTCACATTTTGAACTAATGGCCAAGTCTGTGTTATGTTTAACAAAATTATAACTTTTAAATGTCATGAACACACTTTTAAATTGAACACAATTCTTCAATATTTTAATTCAACTTTGCCATGGCACTACCATGTTGTCACTGACTACATCTGGTATCCGTCCTTGGTTAGTGGGAAGACTGGCATTGCATGCTGTTCACCAGTGTGTTGTAATCTGGTGTGTAACTTGACACTGCAACTGTGAGTGAGTCTCTCAGATGTGCATCAGTGAGGCATGTTCTGTGTTTGTTTTTGATGAAGTTCATGTCAGAAAATGCTGATTCACAGAGATAGGTTGAGCCAAACAGGCTGGCAACCTTCATGGCTGCTGTGCATACTCCACTGTACTTCTCTGTGTCAACAAGGCGCCAAAAGTTTGGTGCAGCCTGGTAGGCTTTGAGATGGAGATCATTTTGCAATGTTATAATTTCAATCTCCACCTGTCCAGCATCCAAGTTGAACGTTGCACTTAACTGCTCAGCAAAGCATGTGGTGTCCCCATTCATGAAAGGGTTGGAAATGAAGAACACACATGGTTCAAGCTGATGAAGGTCACAAAACCTATTCTCAAACTCTTGCCCAAGTCTGTTTATTACTTCAATGTACTTTTCTGCCACTTTTTCAAATGTCTCAGATGCAGAAGCATTGTCTTTCAGCACTGACTGCACAGAGGAAAGTGCAGAACTTTTTCTCTGTAAATCTGCAGAGAATGCATTCATTTTGGCTTTAAATGCATTTAAAGCACTTATCATATCGACAACAGTCTTACCTTTGCCTTGCAGCTGGCAGTTCAGGAGGTTTAGTTTCCCAGTAATGTCCACCAAAAATGCAAGGTCAAGTGTCCACTCTGTGTCCTCTAGCAGTGAGACATCTTCGCCTTTGGACTGCATGAACTCTTTGATTTCACGCAAAGAGACAAAAACGATGCAAAACTCGTCCTCTGCTGAGCCATCTGATTTCTGTGTGTAGCAGTAGGTCCCCATATTCTGCTGACATCTCCTCTAATAGTACCTTGAAAATCCTGTGCTGCTTTGCTTTGGAGCGGATGTTGTTTATGATTTTCACAACGGGAGTCATCACGTGCCCAAAGCCGATCACTTTCGCACACAACGCCTGCTGGTGAATGATGCAATGGTAATGCAGAAATTTGGGGAAGTCTGGGTCACGTTTACAGTGAGCGATGAAACCTGTCTGTCGGCCGACCATAGCAGGAGCCCCGTCTGTTGTCACCGCTACCAGCTTTTCCAATGGCACCTTTTTCTGCACGAAAAACTCCTTCACCGTGTTATAAATGTCAACTCCTCTCGTAGTTGTCTTTAAGGGCAGTAGTGTCAGGAGTTCTTCTTTGTGGAGAAATCATTAAACACCATCCGGATAAAACCAATAACTGCGCTGTACTGCTGCTGTCCACGGACTCATCGCACTGGAGGCTAAACCACTTGCACTTCGCCAGATCCTGCTCCAACTGATCGACCAAGTTACTGGACATAGCTGATACTCGTCTTGCCATCGTAGATGCCCCAGTTGGACGTCGGAAAGAGTGGAGATTAGGTCGCTTCCATTTTTCTCGTCTTTAAATACAGTGTTAGCAATTAATAACATCGCTTCTTTGACAACTTCTCCATCTGTAAATGCCTTTTTTTTCTTGATCAGAAAATGTGTAGCTCTAAACGAGGCTTCGGTTACTTTTTGTGAGTTTTTGGCCGGCCTCGTAAAAAAAGACTGTTGCTTACCCAGAGCGGTCTTTAGCTCACGGGCTTTTTCTGCCCGTAGGGCGCTTGCAGGTGGATATTTATCATGGTAGCTTTTGTGACACGTATTGAAATGTCTCTCCACATTGTGCCGTTTTGCTGTCGCCACGGTCGTCCCGCAAATCAGACACACGCAGGTTTCTTTTACAGTCGTAAAAAAGAACTCCTCTTCCCATTCACTGTGAAAGCGATACGTTTTCTTTCTTTTTTCTGCCATGTTTTTGGGGTACGAAAGTGCATACAGCGCCCGCTAGCTTACTCTCCACATCCCACAAGCTCTACTTTACTGCCCATAGGTAAATATTGTGCGCGTTAACCTTAAAGTATTTTTAAGATAGTATTTTTTAAATCTATATACATACAAGTGTGATTAAAAAAATAATAGCAACAGAACAAAATTAATTTTTAGACGCAGCTCTCTATGAGATGTGCTATTTTTGGAACAGGCCCGCGGGCGACTCATGTGGTCCTTGCGGGCGACCGGGTGCCCGCGGGCACCGTGTTGGTGACACCTGATTTAAAGGATATTTCCATTTGAAGCTTTTCACACTAAAATTTAGTTTAGGTGGAAATTTGCCTAAGACAAAAAAAAAGGCATCTTCTACACATGTACACACAGTGGCATTAATCTGTTATTGTCATTAAATATGACCACGACTATTTTTTATGTATATCCAACCAAGCCAGTATCCAGATAATCCATTTGTGCAGCAATTTTCGACCACTTATTTCTGTTGAGGGTCCCGGAGAAGATGGAAGGAAGCTCTCTCAGCTTTGTGCAAATGGGAGACAACAGCATAGATTGGTCAGCAGTCCTCTTTCTATGCGTATACAGGTAAGTATTCTCCAACAAGGAATCATATTTGCATTGTCCACTCTTTCCTTATAACAGAATTTCCTTATGTGGGAAAGGACTATGGTACTTGTCCTTTTTGAACATGCAAGTATGTTAACAAAACACATGCGTAACAACACAAGCAATAAAATGCCAAAATATAATGTCCAAAAACTGTTTATAACACAAACACTGCAGCATACAGTACCGGTATATTAACAGAATACAGTATAACAAGACGTGTCACAAAATTAGGACTATTTGCTACAAAATGATTTGGAACAGACCTGGCGGCTTTTCTTTCCACTCACTCACTGTCTCTAATTTTAGCTCCCCTCGATCACCACCCAAGACAGTGTTGCTCAGCTGATGTCGTGCAACGAACTTTTGAAGCCAGCCACGGGATGCTTCGAAGTCTTCGATGCTCAGTTAGCGCTATGGAACTCGCCTTCTCTCTAATTAGCAGTCCAGTTAGCGGAAGGTTTTTAGCACGATAACAGGTAGAGCGTTCCAGGAAACGTTCGTTTACTGGACTGTCCATCGAGCCACAAGCAATTTACTCTGAGCATCTAATCGGACGCATTCCACTCTCTTCCACAGTCATTACCGCTCCTCTTCGTTTGGATGCCACGATCTACAGGACATAAATGTAAATGAATGAAATGGAAAAAAAAATCATTCGCGATTCTAGCTAAACTCATGCCAATAGAGTCACTTACATGTCGCTGTTTTGGATCCAATGGGAGTAAATAGCGGCGCGGACACAGTTATTTCGTAGTATCGAGTGGGACTCGCTTGAGTTTGCGCTACTGCGGGCTCCCGTGTTCCAGGTACTATCGTAGTCAATATTTGAATACATAGGTTTTTATTCCGTTTGACAGAAGTCCATAGTCATATATATATATATATATATATATATATATATATATTTTTTTATATATATATATATACACACAAATATATGAGAGAGAGAGAGAGAGAGAGAGAGAGAGAGAGAGAGAGAGAGAGAGAGAGAGAGAGAGAGAGAGAGAGAGAGAGAGAGAGAGAGATTTTTATATATATGGAGGACACTGCCGCGTGCAATTGGAGCACAGGCGGTCACGGGCCACAGGGCACTTGATGGGTGCTTCAAAATAATCTGTGAATGTCTCAAACTGAAGTGGCCCACCACACAAGCTATGAAGCCATCAATCACCGATGCAAGTTTTAATAAATGAATGCTACGTGATAATAGTCATATTCTTATTGGAACTCTTAAAGTGAGTTTCTTGTAAAAAATTTAAAAAAATGAGTCAGCTGAATTTACAGAATACATGCACGTTGTGGTGCATGGTCACCAGGATGGTACCACTTCTACCTCAATTTGAGCCAGAAAAAAAACGCTGATCTGCAAACAATCATCCTCTTGTATATGCAGATTGTGGCATCGGTGAGGGAACTCTTCATAGGAGCGAGTCGTTGGCGGTGAAGTGAGTAAGAGAGGTTAAAAAAAAAATTAAAGACTTGTCTCGAAAGAGACACAGAGATGGACAGAAGAGGAGCATACATGACGATAGATTGAGAGTAATAAATTGTACAACTGAGATATGAATAAAATGAGTGTGACAGAACAGAATATGAGATTTATGGCACATATGAAAGGAGGCAAAGGCACAGACCTGGATTTCCCTTCTCTTGTCTTTCTCAGTTTTTGTATTTTATTTTTTTTACTTTTTCATCCTCAAATACTTGCACTGCGAGTTCCCAATGCCATATCTCCCCTGCTGTTTACCCAATAGCTATCCATTAACCTAAAGAATAGTTAGCTAAGGCCAGTGGACAAGCAGAAGCTGATTACTTTGCCCAATGTTTTTCACCTTACAGTCTGTGCCAGGATAACGCAACACAATGCCAGGCCTGTAGTGACCAAAGTTGATAGCAATATGTAGTGTACACAGGACCAAAAAGGTAGTGTGATGAGGAGAAGAGTGTTATTATAATAGCTTTCAAAACCAGTCCCGAATTATCTGCAAAAATTAAAGGGAGATTTCAAATGCTGTTGGGTGCTGTTAGAATAGAAAATACAATGTTGTCATGTTTTAAAGTTTCTTCTTGTTACATGCTTGATTGACCTCGGAACGCTTGTGTTCAGAACATCTCGCACACAATGGAAGCATAGAGTCAGAGAGATCAAGAGACCGGAGCAGATGGTACCTGACCACATCATTAGTAGACACACTGGTGCCTGTTATCTTATAACTTGGAAAGGAAGATTTATCCTTGGACGGAAGGGAGTACTTGAGCACTCCATCATGAGAAAAGAGTTACGAGCCAAATTATAAGGAGGTACCCCTTGGAATGTACACATGTCCGGATGTTGGTGCAGTACCAAGAGAGTGCTTTGTCTGAGGGGCGACCCAATGGGGCCGTTCAGAGGTGTGTCATGTTAATGAAGATGGGAGTGTTTTTCTGATATGTTTCTCGTAATTTGCATATACAATCAATAAAAGGGTCGGCAGAGGTTGCAGGGGTTGGGTGTCAGTTGGGAAGCTCACACTGAGTGGCTTCATCGAAAACTGCACCTCCTGCCGGCAGAGAAAGACGATCTGTTCCTGTGTTCGAGCCTTTGTCGAGCGTCCGAGAGAACATCTCTGACATTACTTGGGGCTCGTCCGGGATGGCAAAGCCTCCCCTGCGGCTGGCGGCCTGCGGCGACTGAACCAAATCGGTGCACCGTCGGAGCCTATTGGGACTTGAAGGCTCTTTTCTTGGGGCCAGGAGCGGGGCCGCCTGCCGGCGGGGCGCCAACGCCAATCCGGCGGACCTGGGCGGGCTCGTTCACCAGGAAGGATTGGCGGAAAACTAAGGTCAGTCTGATTTGGCCCGGTGGCTCGGAAATGTTGGCGCCCGGTGGCTCGAGAAATGAGTACCAGCTTCCACACTAGTGGCAACCTGAACTGGATTGGTTTAGGCTGCGGTCACAGGGCTTAGCTCGAAACGGAAGTGGCTCTCGGAACACAGGATCTGATCATTCCTGTGTGTGTGTTTGTGTGTGTGTGTGTTTGTGTCTGCGCGTGTTGGAGTGAATGTTGCGAGCTTGACGTGTGAGTGTCGCGCGGGCTGTTTCCTCTGTGTGTGCATTTGTCTGTTTGGGGTTACGATACCGTGCGGTGCCGTAACCCATGTAATACGCAGTGGGATTGTAAACAGCAGACTGTCGTGGATGCCTTATGCAAGAAAATCCCACCCGTTGGGTTGAAGAGGATTTTACCACGACTGTGATTTTGACTTGCTGTCCCACTGATTAAATCCAGTTTTAGTGTCTGCCCTATGCGGTTGTAAACTGGACCAAATTGGGATTAAACACTAACAAAAAAACAAAAACAAAAAAAAGAGGGAAGGAAGTTGCGAATATTGAACTTGATTGAACTTGAATGATTCGCTCGGTCCGATAGTGATAGTGATTATTCAATTCGCGCAGATGCGTAACATTTTGGTTTGAAAAAACATGCCGAGCAAGAGTGCGACTTCCTGTAAATTCCGTGAATACTTTTGGTTGTTGCTAGGCACCAGCATGGATGCAAGGACATTCCTTGACTCCTTGCGATTAAACATGTCATAGCGGGCGACAGTGTGTCAAGATGAAGAAAAAAAGTTCGTCAAAAACACGCGATTAGCTGGGATAGATGATGATGGACCGATACGGGTTGTGCAAGTAATTAATGTTTATTGCGCGAGAAACCAAAACACCAAAAGTCCTCGAAAAAAACAAACCAACATAGAAAGCCGTCTGATTCCTCCAAATTCACTGCTGAGGAACTCAAACTTTTGAAAGAGGGTAGATGTTTTAGTTGTGGCGTAAAGGCCACGTAAAGCGACTATGCAGACTTAGACAGAATGAGGAGGCGAAAAGAAAAAACAACAGACCTACAAGCGGCAGGATCCTCAGATTTCGGGCAGTTTTAGGGGCCCCGCATCAAAAAGCGACGACACCCTTGTTTCTGCTTTGGCGGGCGAAGTGTCGAATGTGGTGAAGTCCAACAAGGACCGATCAAATCAAACTGCCCTGAGTCTGGAGGTGCGAATTGGCGATAATGAATGAATGCTTGTCGGTGGCAAATACCAAATCGATAATGCAACGTAATGATATATATTTATTCATGAAGCAGGATAAATTTAGTCTGACGGTGATGTTTATTGAACTATGTTTATCAAAATATGAGGGTTAAGCGAAAAGGTAAATAAAATACATATGAGTAATGATGATAATTCTGTATTCTGTATAATAAAAGGAGAGAGACCGATAATCATACTAGTGATGAATGGCATTCTGTTGGAATCCTTATCTGACATTGGCACATGTAGTACGTTTCTTATTAGAGAAAATAGACACTAAAGTGAAGTAAGCAGTATAATGAGTAGTCAGAAATTGTTTTCTGATCTGGGCATGTTATTTGTGTTTTGCTCTTTTAGCCTATAATATTTGATATATATGATGATGTTTGACGGCCTCGATGAGGAGACAGAATGTAGGGAGAGGAGAAAAAGGCGTTGAGGATTCCTCAGTCCCCCAGAGAGAGGGGGGGCTGGGAGGATGGGGTGTTCTTTTTGAAAGTAGAAGTGTGAAGAGAATGATTGTTTTAGGTTCGAGTCAACTTGTTACCAGATGTGCTCTTTGCGTGCTGCAATTTCTCTCCTCTCAATCACAGGGGGGAGAGAAAAGCAGTCTTGACCGCTTTTCTGCATACACTTTGTTTTTGAAGCAGTTGTTGACGAAAGAGGAGAGGAACAGTCTCCGTTTCGACAGAGGATCAAAGATGTCATGCTGAAAATGCGCACATGTCTGCAACAGGCTAAGTTTGAAAGAACACAGAAGCTGAGATTTGTTCTCAGGTGGTGAGTACTGATGGTTCGGAAATTGAAGATGAGCTAAGTAGACAATGTTGGATTGAGTATGTTGAAAGTAAGCTTTGCATGTGCGTGTAAAGATTGAAAGAAGTAGCGGAAATAAGTAAAGCGAGCACAAGGTTTAAAGAATAATGTGTAAGAATAAGGCAAGAGTTTGGAAATAAAAAAGGGAGAATGAACAATGCCAATTGGAATGCAATTAAGGCTATACAGTATTGCGTTGAGTGGACGGCTTGTCCATTGCTGTCCACATTTGAAAGGAAAATTATTGATAAAGTAACAAGAACAAAGTTATGGTAATCAAGGCAGCACGGTTCCTCATCCACCGCATGGAGGAGGGAGCGTTGTATTCCGTGCCACCCTCCACATAGACAAGGCAAGAGAATTAGGAGCGGATGGCCAGCCTGCGGGCAGGAGGCCTGCACTCACGGACACATGAAGAATGGGTCTTTATTTTTCACAATTGAAAAAACCCTATTGTAAGCTTTTAGATATTGAATGAATTAAGAAAAATATATATACAGCGTTTGTTAACCAAGGGGCACTCTAATCACTGTGTGAGCTCTGCAGGGACCCTCCATGTAGGTTGTAAACCGCATGAAAAAGGGGGCACAATCAAGCAATTCGCAGCCCCACCCAATTCCACTGTGCGTTGAGCTCCCTCAGTTTTGCCCAAGACAAGTTATTGACAATTGATAATGTTGGGAAAAATGCAAAGGAAAGAATGACTGAATAAATAAAATAGTATTTTCGAACTGATGACTGCAATACTACTGTGAGATCAGGGACTGAGGCTTTATGAACTTGATTCAATTATTGACTTACTTGATGGCTATTGTTGATCTGTGGCCACCAATTTCGATTTGTGTAGTACAAACTGATGCTTGAAATATGATGGCTAATTCTCCCGCTTTCTTCCCCAACCTTATATGACAGAATTGGCGAATTTATTTATTTTATATGCAGCAATCCCGAATCAAAAGCCAAGACAGTGACTGAGAAATGATCGAGGCTACACAATAACTGACTGCACTTCCACGAGACTAAGGGTCTCCAGTAATGCATGAAAAAAAAAAAAAAAAAAAAAAAAAAAAAAAAAAAAAAAAAAAAAAGCAGAAAATTGAGAAATCTAATCGAATATGAATCAATGTCTCTGTACAGACTCCATCATGGCTGACCCTACCCCCACCCAAGCTCCAGGCCCACTGGGAGGCAAGACGGCATAGCTGTGGAGGGAGTTAGGAGGGATGTGGGCCAGTGCGAGGGTCATCGGGGACCAAGCTGACTCAACCCAACTCAACTCAACTGTATTCATAGACTCCTCCGCTGTGATGAGATCAAACGGACATTGTAATACCTGCGCTGCCTCCACAAAGACTGTCCACTGACAAGCCACACCACCCACACGTGGATGAGGCCCAACTGCCACATGGGTACTCTGGCGCCCCAACAACGGGGGTCACCACTGGCCTGACCGAAAGATTGTCCGCTGAACTGAACATGCTGGATCGCAACTTGCTCGTCAAAGTCAAAAGTCTGCTCAGATGACTGAATGTCACATTGCCGAGCGAACAATTCTCACCGCCAACACAAAGCTGACTGTTGCTAACGTCAGTAGATGATCCACCACCGAACTCTGTGTCCAGTGTCAGCCTTGGGCCTCCATGGTTCTTCCGTACTGCCCTACAGTCCCGAATGACCCCTACCCACTGCACAATGCTTTTGACACACTAGAGAACAAAAAAATTATCGCATGGCCTGGTTGGTTTGAAACACAAGGCAATTTATTTAATGTTCCCTATTCCTCAATTGTCATAGGTTCAGAGGAGGGTGTGCCAGCGGAGTGGACCTGTCAGAGGATCTCGTTGACTAGTATCGTATTGCATGGCATAAAACACATTTTTCTCGCATCAAGTCCTACTCATCTAGCTGAGGAATTGAAACCAATGGTAAAGAGGGTAGGCACGTTCTCAATTGGAAATTGTTTGAAATTCCTAACGTAATGTGTTTGCCGTCTACTCAAATGAATGAAAATGTTTTTCACTCACATTTTTTGGAAAATTGTTTTTAGCATAAATGTTTTTTTGAAAAATCGTTTTTTGCATACATTTTCCCATGGTGGTTTTGACCAACACATTTTTTATTGGAGTATTTCTCATTCACTCGTCTTGGTGGTAAAGTACTTAATGTGTTACTAGTTAATATGTTTCCAAATTTATTTATTTATTTATTTTTTTAGTAAAGTGGCTGCGCATCTCTGCCCAACCTCCAAACGGCGTTGTAATCATTCGGTACACTGATGATCTTCTTGCGACACCTTTTGAGGTTTGCTCTTGAAGCCACTCGGTGGCTTGTTTAACTTTTTTCGCGGTTTCAAGCGGAAAGGTAAAATTATAATGTGCAGCGCCGTTATATTTTGGGAGAGTTGCACAGCGATGTCGGCTTTTCTCGTGCGGCCTGATTGTTTCAAGCTGCTATGCTTGGATATTTTGTGAAGAAAACTATTTCTACTGTTATTTTTCAGGAAAGAGAGGGAAAGTGGATGACGGTTTTGACCTCGTCAGCATGCAATTGGACCCATATCAATCATGAGCGATTCAGCATCGTCGGACGTATGGCAGCATTCGGCAAATTTTACAAAAGTTGATCACATTGTATTAGACGGTCCCTTAAGCGGTCCCTACTTGTCACAGTGGCTGCATTTGTCTGTTCGAAAGTGTTTACTATGTCAATAGAATGAACTGAGAAATTAGACAGGACCATAAATAAACCCGATCTGACATGCGAATCAGAAGGGATCAGTGCGGCAGATGGAATGGTTGAAGGCTAACCTCAACACCTCATTGCTGCGCTGCCCTTTTCCCCTTAAAAAATAAATAAATAAAATAAAGCGGGGAATAAACTCAGAGATGGCTAGTATGCCATGCTAATATTTAAACCAGACTATAGCGAATTCACAGACAGTTGCCGTTTTAGACATCCAATAGAAAAGCTGATTTCTACTCATTTGGTAGTAGTTGACGATGGCCATCCATCTAAACAATTACAGGTCCAAGAAACTTAAAAATTAGGAGAGCTGGTAGCAGTTCTGAGGACACTAGAGAGGCATAGTCGTTGGAGGATAACACCTACATTGATTCAGCCGATGTGGTTAGGATAATTTTTACGGATTTACAATTTTAGAGGCAAAAATGGAAGAATGCACGTTTTCCACCTAACCACCTTCTTGCAGACCAGGAGAGGCATCTTCTAAAGAGGAGAACTTCAGATGGAGTGGCCAGGAATGAGACTGGTTTGTATCAACTACTAAATTGAAGATTCCAATTTGGGAGGCATGGGTTTTCATCTGCAACTCAAGGTAGCTCGAACCAACGAATCAGAGGCTTGGGCTTGAATCGAAAATGTTCTATGGTGGTGACCTTGGTATAATTTGGATGAGGCTGCAAATTGCGCTGCTCACCGTGAGGTCCACCGTTAATTCCGCCACAGGTTTCACACCTTTTAAGATGGAAGGTGACTAGGAGTTCCCGTTCCATGGCAATCCATGGACCGGCGCTCTTCAACAAATGATTCCGCATTAAGTAGACAAAGACTCATTGATTGTTCTCATCCCTCATTTTCAGGAGCAGACTAGACCCGGTGTGAGCATCTCGGATGTGCGGTCGCGAAACCATAGACGACCTAAAGCGGAAGTGGCACCAGCCGAGATGGATGGGACCCAACAAAGTGCCGTCCGTCCGAGAGGGAAGCACAGCCCCAGGAGCATCTCCAACTTCAAAGTGAAATTCAAAAGGACGACTGGACGTGAAACCAAGGCAACGTTATCAGGGGGCCATAGCGACGCCAGACCCATGGGAGAGAACCAGCACCCAAGTTCAAGTGCGCCCCGCGCGCGCACCGTCGAAAGACCACAGTAGGAGAGAGGGCTTTCTGTGGTAAACACAACCCTCTCAGGAAAATGGAGCACAGCCCAGGAAGGGCAGTCAAATGTTGCCTATGCATCATCATCATCAAGGGGGCTAAATTCAGTCCCGATGGGTACAGAGGCCTACAAATTGAATAAATTGTCACATGAGGCCCAACGCCACGAGGCAGGGGACATCGAACGCACAGGATGAAGAGACATTGCGATCCTTGTTAAAAGAAGATACCGGTCTAGTAAAATTTAGTCTCACTGCAAGAATTATTGGCATCACACTCCCACATGAACATCTGTTTAAACCCGTAAAACATAGAATGAAGTGTGTTGTTTGTATCTCCCTCTTCCTTGAATGATTAACAGTGCCCCAGTATGTTCTTTTGTGACCCCCATCAAGTTCTTCCGGGAAGTAATTTCTGTCTGGACCTTGCCATCATGCGAAGATCGAATTGCTTCAACCTTCCTTTGTTTCCGATTTTTATATAAGGGGCAGAAATGCCCACCTTTCGTGATTGTATTATTCCTACATTAACATGAGTAGGTAGTGTTTGTTCCCCCTGACGAGAAGAAAAAAAAAAAAAAAAAAAAAGGGGGGGGTGTGACTGTTCTACTTGTTTGTGAGCTAAAGCTTAATAATGTTATGTCTAACCATTATGACCGTCCAAATAGTTGTTCCAGCCCTATGACGAGAATTCAACACTTAAAGTTGAGCAGAGCACACACGTGGATTTACATATTTTTCAGAAAAAACTTTTTCATAGTATGTCATTGTTGACATGTCTTCAAAATTAGTTGAACTGTACCCAAGTACACGTGATGTTTGAAACTGTTGTGAAAGCAGTATGTGAGCATAACGCCAACGTTAGGTAGTCCGTAATTAGAAGCGACAATGGGAACACGTTTTGTGAATGTTTGATGTTTCCGGGTTTATTTTTAGATTTTATTCTTATACATTTATTGAAAAAAAAATGGTCTATATATCTTAGTTTCCCATTTTATGCTTGGCTATTGCGGGAGAAAGGGTTTCTGTCCTGCATTTTATCCCTATATACACAATATATACTATTATACTACGATATGCACTCCTTTGGGTTTTCCAGGACAGTTTTCTCCTACTCACGCAATCGCTGTTGAATTGATGTTTGATGTTACTTTAAAACTTGTCAAGAGGACGGAATGTTAGAATAGAAAATACAATGTTGTCATGTTTTAAAGTTTCTTCTTGTTACATGCTTGATTGACCTCGGAACGCTTGTGTTCAGAACATCTCGCACACAATGGAAGCATAGAGTCAGAGATCAAGAGACCGGAGCAGATGGTACCTGACCACATCATTAGTAGACACACTGGTGCCTGTTATCTTATAACTTGGAAAGGAAGATTTATCCTTGGACGGAAGGGAGTACTTGAGCACTCCATCATGAGAAAAGAGTTACGAGCAAATTATAAGGAGGTACCCCTTGGAATGTACACATGTCCGGATGTTGGTGCGAGTACCAAGAGAGTGCTTTGTCTGAGGGGCGACCCAATGGGGCCGTTCAGAGGTGTGTCATGTTAATGAAGATGGGAGTGTTTTTCTGATATGTTTCTCGTAATTTGCATATACAATCAATAAAAGGGTCGGCAGAGGTTGCAGGGGTTGGGTGTCAGTTGGGAAGCTCACACTGAGTGGCTTCATCGAAAACTGCACCTCCTGCCGGCAGAGAAAGACGATCTGTTCCTGTGTTCGAGCCTTTGTCGAGCGTCCGAGAGAACATCTCTGACAGGTGCTCATCATAACATAAAATAAAAAACTTTGGAAGAAGTGGGGCTAACCAAATAAAGATTATTTTTCTAATTGTTTAACACCGGGAACTTCTCGGCACACATTTTAAAAGCACCATGTGCTGTATTTATGTGTTAAGGTTCGTGTACTCTACGCATATACCCTTTGTACCGAGAACAAGAAGATCATTTGAGTGATTATAAATTATTTTTTGGGAGGAGTTAATTTAAAATGAAATGGGATGAGCTCTTTACAAAAGGTCCTAGTTGAGTTTCACACAAAACCGAATTATTAAAAATGATCAAATGATTCGTTTGGCAATAATCAAGTAATCATCTTCTTGCCTGAGGACAGTTACCTAATACTATTCTGTAATCACAGCAGCTCTGCTTACCAACTGCCTTCGACATTTACATGCAGAGGTCACCAGGTAGCCCCCAAGGACTAAATGAGTTGCTCGCAGTCTCCTTCAAAAAAATAGCTCACCGGTGATGGGCCATAGCAATTTCCTTGGAATGTTGTAGAAGTCATAATTTCAAAACGGAACCACTTGCACAGATTTCGAGAAATAAAGTGTTGCATAGTTGTATTTACCTGCCGTATAGCTGCTTATTATACCGTATGCTACAGTGCTAAGAAACATGGCGAAAGGCAACCCAGATGACAGATACATTTATTATCAAAGACCAATGCATTTTCATTGTTGCCATTTACAATTTTAAATGTGCAAAAAGTGCATAGGGCTGCTGAGTTGAAGTTTTTGGTACAGTATTTGAAATAAAATGTCGTGCTTCTAACGGGTGTTTGTGTGATGTCTAATTCCCCCCAATATTATAATTATCCTGGAGCGGCCCAGTGGTCTAGCGCGTCAACCTCACAGTATAGAGGCCGTGGGTTCGATCCCGGCTCTAGCCTTCCTGTATGGAGTTTGCATCTTCTCCTGGGCCTGTGTGGGTTTTCTCCGGGTACTCGGTTTCCTCCCACATTGTAAAACATGCATGGCAGGCTGATTGAACACTCTAAATCAGGGGTGCCCACACTTTTTGGACCGAAGATCTACTTTTCGTTCAACCATCCTCCCCGGATCACCCCTTACCGCGCACACACACACACACACACACACACACACACACACACAATGATGAGAAGCCAAACACGGAAGCAAGCATGCACTTTTGCAGCCTCTTGTCTATCGTAGCTCACACGTACCGTTTTAAAGTGCTTCCCTCAGCCCTCTAGATTCCTATTCTCTGCCCGCGCCCTCAGTGAATTGTACACGAAGCAAATTCTGAATGAGAATAATGATGATCAAAGATATAGCGCAACAGCTCTGATCACAAGCTGCAATTGCAGACTGCTGAGCGCTAACAACTTCCGCTGACGTAGTCACGCGCCACCGTAGGTTCAAGATTTACATGCTTTATTTTATTTTATTTTTTAAATCTTTCTTTGGGAAAATGATACTGATAGGATGATTAGGGTGCAGTGTGCATTAACACAAAAATATATTAATAACATGTACAAAGACACGCAAATGTTTCATGTTTTTTTTTCCCCCTCTACACCTTTCGGATCTAACTGGGACGAGTCCTAAATCTACCGGTAGATCAGGATCGACGTAATGGGCACCCCTGCTCTAAATTGTCCCTAAATGTGAGTGTGAGCCCGGATGGTTGTTCGTCTCTGTGTGCCCTGCGATTGGCTGGCAACCAGTTCAGGGTGTACCCCGCTTACTGCCCGAAGACGGCTGGGATAGACTCCGGCACCCCCACGACCCTTGTGAGGGAGGATAAAGCGGATCGGAAAATGGGTGGATGGATGGAATTATACTGATAAACATAATAATGTTGTTCACTATAATTGAATATAATTGAAAAATGCAAAATCTTCCTAAACCCCAGAGGTGACCATGAAAGTCACAAAGTCAAAAAGTTAAAATGATACCCGTTAGTACAGGCAACTGCAAAACTGCTCCATTGTCTTGCTCTTTTCAGCACGCTACCTGGTATGAGATCAACAATATCCAGGTGGAGAAAACATTCCTGTGTACTTTCTGATCAAGGTATATAGTGAGAGTAGGCCACTCTTTGATTCATGGGGCCATGTGTTAGAAAGATAAAGAAAGTATCCTTGAACAAACTCTTTAATCAAGGTTCAGTGTGAGGCAGAGATGCCAAAAATATCTGGCATTCACCGACTCTCCTCCACATTCCATTCAGCTGTAGAGGACCTTGAACAGAAACATAATGCTCAATCAAGCAGAGGAAATTCATAAAGCAAAAGACAACTGGTGAGCAATGGTTAAAGTTTGTCATCTACCTTGTACAAAGTGCTGTGAAAAAAGTAGGAGCCCCTCCCCTCCTGTTTTGGGTCACCTAGCCAATTTAAAATATGGCAGAGCCCAAAAAAAAAAGCAAAACACACTCAATTAAAATATTCTGTCTCTAAACCGGCGGCACGATGATCGACTGGTAAGCACGTCGGCCTCACAGTGCAGAAATGCAGGGATCGATTCCAGCGCCGGCCTTCTGTGCGGAGTTTGCATATTTTCCACGTGCCTTCGTGGGTTTTCTCCGGGTACTCCGGTTTCCTCCCACATTCCAAAAACATGCGTGGCAGGTTAATGGAACACTTTAAATGATCTTCTATCTAGGTGTGACTGTGAGTGTGAATGGTTATTTGTCTATGTGTGCCCTGCGATTGTCTGGAAACCAGTTCAGGGTGGACCCCACCTATTGCCTGAAGGCAGCTGGGACAGGCTCCAGCACGCCCATGTGAGTATAAGCGGTTCAGATTATGGATGGATGGAAGTTTCTAAATTATTTTATCGTTTATGGGAAGAAAAAAAAATCCACATCATATGCCCTCACCCTTGCTAAATCATAAAGTAACTGTAAATTGAGTTCAATTTTACTGGCCACAGATTTGTTTTTGAAAAAAATATATAAATATCACTAAAACATTTCATGTCTGACAAAGTGCAGTAGGCTATCATATCTCAAAGTCAAAAATATATCCTGCCATGATCTAAAGACATTCATGAACAATTGAGAAACAAAATGACTGAACTGGAAAGACTCAGTGTGATTTGGTTGGGCCATAAACCTTTTTTTTTTTATTTAGTCCTTAAATGAAAACTTTTATATTACATTTTATATTTACAAGGGCTGTCTGAAAAATATAGAAATCGGTTTGATAATGTGAACAATTTAAGTGTGACTCATCTAAAATCAGAAAGGGAGATAATTGATGGCATTGCATGTACAAATAAACAAGCACCAGTATATACAAAGGGTGTAATCAGAGGTTCTACAGCATAAATAAACTAATATACCGATAGCATAAATAATCAACACAAGCAATAGTCTATTGAATTTAGTTTTTTAATTTGGATTTTGGAATTGACTAAACTTATTCATGTCCCTCAATGGGAAATTCA
The DNA here is from genome assembly GCA_026261675.1 of Hippocampus mohnikei. Taxonomy (NCBI): domain Eukaryota; kingdom Metazoa; phylum Chordata; class Actinopteri; order Syngnathiformes; family Syngnathidae; genus Hippocampus; species Hippocampus mohnikei. Next base: position 8,335,920 of record JAKGUB010000326.1, read on the forward strand.
ACTCCCACGTTGATGGACACTTTGTGACGCACAACACATCGTAACAAGATCACACACGCGCGGGCGTACAGGGAGAGATTCCGAGTGAAAGAGGCGGGCAAAGAGTGCTGCAACCCTGAGGTGGTGGAGACGATGCCCTTCCCCGGGATACTTCAACAGCATCTAGCAAGCAGACTAGCATGTCATCAACAATTAGTTCCCATATTATATTATTGTCCATAATGGGACTTGAACACTTGTCTTTATATAAGTCCTCACAGACGGAGCTAGAAATCGCAGCAACAAGATGTTGACAGACTTAAACAAAGAGGACATTTTTTGCATCATCCCCACACCTGAAGGCAGAGGAAGGCTACCTTTTCATCCACCAAGTGAACATGCAGACATTGAGCCGAGGGCAATAAGTATGCCCACGCCAACTTTGCGCCGCTAACTGAGGGCAGCTCCAGAGTGGAAGAGAGTCCAACTTCTCTGAAGAAGGCAACTTCCGGAGCGCTTCAATGTGTGTCACACGTGGCAAATGTGCAAATGACACACAGCATACATAGTTTGGAACAGTGCTTGTTAAGGTGCACTGTTCCAAACTATTATGCACAGCAGTGTTGCAAGACATTTTATAGGTCGTGAAGAACTGAAAACAGTCTTCTTTTTTGGGAGGGGCAGCATTGGGAGGTTGTATTTACGAAAATCAAAAGCGATTTCAATCGAAAACATTTTACCAGGTCAACTTACATTTTAATATAGGATCTCTTATTTGATTGCATTTTCCCAAGTCTTGCATTAATTGAACTTGCTAGTTTTGGACATTTTAAGCAAATTCATTGATAATTATTTTGATAATCAATTCACGTTTTGAAACCCAAGTTTTACTTTCAATTTTCCAGATCATTGGAATTTTAGCCTTTCAACAGAAATGATTTTCAGATGGCTGTAGTCCGAGATGAAAACAGACTGATTGGCTTTTTTGTAACTCGATTTGATGGAAAAAAGGGATGAATCTATGACGAAAATAATTGTGTGTTGCACCACTACCGTAATATAAATCGAAGGACTTTACACATGCAATGCAGCGTAGCCAACCTCAAAACGTTAGAAAGCCACTTTATTTGATAGTTACTAAAATGCCAACCAAGTTTAGAGACCTTTGTTCTCAACCATAAGAAGATGCTCACAAGATCGATCTTGCCACTGCTGGCCGTGTGGCACTGCGCCAATGGTAATTTGAGTACTACATGTGGAAATATGAAACTATTCATTAATGTGAACATGAAACAGCATCATTCATTGTAACATGGGTTTCACTGCCCTACGTATCGAGACCATAACTCTAAAATGCTTTGGCTCAACCCCTCGTGCCTCAATGCAGCACATGCAAGAGTCTACTAAAGTTATTAATTGTTCTAACACCAATAAAACATTCAACGATTTTTTAAAATATTCTTTTACAATCTGTATTAATAAATAATGTGGCATCATTACATACATAAGATGAAAAAAAAGTATTTCATTATTATATAATGCACCCTAAATAATTTGGTGCTACACGGCAAAACTGTGACAATTTTGTCAATATCCACACACATTTGGAGTGTGACCTTTATTGCCTCTGCCTTGTTTTGCTGGTGAATGTGAGCCCACATTGTGATTATTCTTTTGCAGAGGGGAGTCACATTGCCCCGCTCATCAATGGGACCTTTCAACAAGAACCTTCCCTCCACTGATTGAAACATCATTTCCTGCCGGGGTTGCACACAGGAGCTACTGAGATGTGCCCCCATAACTTTCTCTGGAAAGTGCTTGCATATTTACGAGTGACCCAGAGACCTCCATTGCTGTATACACATCAGCTTGCAATGGACCAGGCGACACAAATGCGTGCACACAATCATTCACTCTGTATGAAGTAGTCAGTGTAGGAAACAAAGGCCAGTGTGCTGGCGCTCCTGCTCAAGACGTTTCAAACATGACTGAGACAAACCAACCATGACCGTCATTTCAAACAATATGTAAAAGGCCCTTGTCATTCAGAGCATGCCATGCAAGTATGACAATGGGGGGAGAATACAGTGGTACCTTTACTTGCGAAATTAATTGGTTCTGGAAGACATTTCTTAACTATAAAATTTTGTAAGTAGAGACGCGTTTTCCATGTAAATGCCCTAATTTGTTCCAAGACCCTTCTCCCCCCTCAAAATTCAGACATAAATGTTTCCTAAAGCATAAAAATGCATCAAGATATGTAACAAATACATGTTACAATTAGATTATTGCACAATAAATGGGAGTTGTGCATAATGTAAAAAAAAACAAAGAATAGAGTAAAGAATTAAAATGATGGTCATTTAACTTTTAACTGTGTTGTCATCCTTTTTTGCCCTCTTTAGTTCATGTTCTCTCCCAGAAGTGGTTTTTGCCTGGCCTTTGGTCAATAACTGATCCAAGGACGTTTGCTTCGGCTTTTAACAGTCCTTCGAAAATGTCCAAGGCAAACATCAGCATAGTGAGCGATCGCCTGACTGGTGAAAACTTTTTCTGAGTGATTCGTATTTACGTAAAATTATCAGAACACCTCATGGTCCTCGGGACGAATCACGAGGACGCTGCATAGACACATATCTATCTATTTATCACGAGAGCTTTTTGACAAAAGGCATTGCCCATGCATCTCAATTTTAAAATACAACTTTTTTCAGACTCTGATGACCAATTAAATGTTTTCTTTTCTCCAGTCACTCTTGTGCGGCCCAGTGGTTGGGGACCCTCGGGTAAGGCATACAAACAATGTCTCCCTTACCACGACCAATTCCACGTTGATTTATTAGAGCAACACAGTGGATAACACCAGTAACAGAAATACAGTAGGAGAGCAGTTAAGATATAGAGACAAAAGTACACACAATCAAAATAGTTAAGTGGTGATAGAATTAGGATAGTCAATTCAAATCACAACTTCAATTTTGTATATTATGTACTTGGTAAGAGAGGATTACCTGAAGGTCAAAGAACTTGCTGTATCTTCTGTAAATGATGTGGGAGGTATTGTCTGAGTAGGTGACATTGATGAGATACACCTGTCAAGAAAAGAAGAGCACCGTTAAAAAAAAAAAGAGACGCAACATCTGAGGATTTTGGTACTACACTTTTGTTTCAGTTCGGGCTGCCAAAAGTGTTTATTCTGCTCGTTGACGAATTACCAACAGCAGTCGCGATTAGTCGACTAATCAGATCATAAGTAAATCGTGGTTTATCGTACAAGCAAGCACTGCTCTTCTAACCATCATTAGTATTCATCTTGATTTTTTTAAGTTGCAGTATTAATAAATGAAGACAAATAAGATGATAGTACAATGCCGACATGTTTATAAATGATGGAGCAACTTAAATTGAAAACAATGCCGTGGCCTTACAATTTTTGGCTGGAAATATTTAGTGTGTTTTAAAATGGAACCAAAAACTAAACACGATGCAGTGTTGCACTCATACTATGGATCTAGAAATGCTTGTAAACACACTGTATTACACTCTTCTTTTAATGTAGAAAGTTGTCTGTTGTCTTGTTTTTGTTTTTTATTTTGTTGTTATTTAACCTTAATCCAAAAGGTTTTGTTTTCCATCACTAGTGTACATAATTGAAAAGTAGCAAATTGACCTTCACAAAAGGTGTTATGGTATGCACCTGAAATGATATTAGATAAGATAAGAAAACCTTTATTTGTCCCGCACTGGGGAAATTTGCAATCTTCAGCAGAATTGAAGGGGGGAGGGGGTAGAAAGAAAAACAAAGTACTGCATGCACAAAATAAATGTTCCAGAAAAAAAGAACTGTACACAGTACAGAATGCAATATAAAATAAAATATAGATAACATTTAAAAAAATTATATATATATATATATATATATATATATATATATATATACATACATATATATATATATATATATATTTATTTATTTATTTTTTAAACAGGTTGAACATAGTAATAGTTGAACATAGAGAGGTCTTTCTTTTTCCATGTCAACCACGGGCATACAAAACTGTGTTTTCGTTGTAAAGAAATTTTAGTTCATGGACTCCTGCCGTCGTAATCCAGAGTAGACGCTACAATATCTTATCGCAGTGGTTATCAAATGAGAGGGTGCGTACCACTGGGGGTACATGAGATTTTAAAGTCTTTAAAAAGTAGCATACATGCAGAGAAAAAACATGATCACAGCAGTTGCCTGCCAGCCACCAAGAATGACAAAGATCCTGAGTGAAGCAAGTGCCTCACCTGCCTCACCTGCACCGATGAACATCCAGGGTACGGACATACAGAGGGTGACCTCCGACAAGTAGGGTGTGAAAAGGGTGTTCTTCTCAACAATAAACTAGACTGGTTGGACAACACGGACACTCTGATCAGGAAGGGGCAGAAAACTGAGGTCTTTTGGAGTTCAGGGGTCACTCCTTAAGACCTTCTATGACTGCGGTGGCTTCAGCCATTCATTATGGCATAGTCTGCTGGTCAAGCAGCATCTCAGCCCGGGACAGAGAGAGACTGGACCAACTGATCAGGAGGGCCAGCTCTGTCCTGGGCTGCTCCCTGGACACTCTGGAGGAGGTGGGCAACAGGAGGATGCTAGCTAAGCTAACGGCTGTGATGGACAGAGCCGCCCCCCCCCCCTCCAGGCGACCCTGACAGCACTGGGCAGCTCCTTTAGCCAGAGACTGTCACACCCGTGCTGCAAGAAGGAGAGGTACCGCTGCTCATTCCTGCCGACTGCTGTCAGGCTATAGACAGACCTGAAAACCTAGACTAACCCCCACTCACCCATTTTCAATATGCTGATATTTATATTTGATAATTGATATTTATTTATATACTTTTTGTTCTTCTACTTCTCCCTTTCATAGTTTTGCTGCTGTAAATTGGGAATTTCTCCGTTGTGAGTCAAATAAAGGTTTTCTTATCTCTTCTTATCTTACGTCAGAAATGAAATCAAGTATCAGCCACAACGTGCTTCCTTTTCAGATGATCGAGCATCACCGCCGTGCTGCCATGAAAGGGAGGTTTGCATCCTATCCAGTATTTTTGGTGAAATACACCCGAACTTTCAGACTGTAAATCTGGTTACAGTACAGGACACCCAATGCTTCTGTTAACATCATGGATGACCGCAATTGAGCATGTGAGTCACAGACGAGGCATACGACCAGCAGGAGAAGCGCGAGACCAGGAAATGTCAAGAGAAAAACAAAGTGCCAAATAGATAATACGAACACATAATTAAAACGACTCGAGTCGGCGTGACTCGTCGACTAATCTTGCCATCCTTAATACCCGTATGATGTTTTACCACATTGTGTGTATTATCACAACGTTATTGTTTGTTTTTGGTTTCACTTTAGTGATGTAGGTGTTTAATTTCCTATTCAGCCTGGCCATATTCCCGCAGTGCTCCTCCAGCAGCTCCCCGCCTGCTCTGAAATGTCCCACCAGTGTAAATTGTGTGACGTTATTAAAGTTCCCTTTTATTGCTCAGTCTTTGACAAACTGTGTGCTGTTCATGTGTGCTGGAGTCTATTTTTGTTTTCTCCCATGTAGTGTGACTTGTTAGTTGGCTTTCAGAGGTCAAATTAACTGTTTCAGGGTTTGGTGCCTTGCTCAAATGAACCCTTACATTGTTCAAAAGCTGCTATGAGAAGTTGCAATAGTTACTCATCTTCTTAGATATATACTAGATAGCACAGGCAGCAAAATTGCACAATATAATCATAGATGCTCACAAAAGCATGACGTGGCACTATAAAATTCATATGGTCAGTTTCTATTCTCTTCTCTTATCCTCACTAAGGTCGCAGGTGTGCTGGGGCCTATCCCAGATGACTTTGGACAAGAGGCAAGATACATCCAGATCTGTTCGCCAATCACAGGGCACAAATAAAACACACATTCTCAACTCACTCTCAATTCAAAAAAGCTTAGAATGCAAATCAGAGTACTGATTGTTTTATTGGTTAACCTTATCTGAGCCACGGATTAAACTAGGGTCTAAAAACCTACCAGTGGTGTTATCTTTAATATGCGTAGAGGGCTCTTAGTTTGGCAAAAATCCTCTTATGTGACAAATTTCTCATGAAAGGAGTCTATAAAGTATTTCTTGTATGACAAAAGCACAAACTAGTGTAAAATGGAAACTGACTGCTCACGCGAAAAAAAGGGAAAAGAAAGAAAGAAAAAGTCAAAGTACATTTTGTCTTCAGTCTTCGAAATTTAAAAGAAACAGTTGGAATTCTACTCAAAGGACAATGTTAATTTTGCTTTTGTTCCATAGCCAATGAATATTACTGTTCTTCTTCTTTACAAGAAGCCAACCTGTCTTTGATACAATGACCATAATGCATACTATTCAGTAAATAGAAACCTAACACAGACAACAGATATAACTTACAGTTTTGAAGAAAAAAAAACAGGTAGCAGTGATCCCGTTTTCAAGTAAAGAAAAAGAAGAAAAAGACACAGGACTTGGTGGAGCAGAGAATGTGGGCAAGCCACTAAATGCAGTGAACCCCGCCTAAACTGCTATATTTAAAATAGCATAAAAAAAAAAAAAGAAACCCATAATATTCTCTGGCAACGAAAGCATGAATGATTTTATTCCAAGAGTTCCGTTTTGAAATTTTTATTTGGTATTTAAATGAAACATTTTCACATGGAACTACATCAAGATAAAACAAATGAATAAGTAAATATTCACTTGTTGACGTAGGTTAGGATGAACAATAAAAAATAAAAAAAATATGAAAAGGTTTAGACAACATTTTCTGAGCACCACACCCCCCCAGACCACAAAACTTTAACAGAATAAAATTAAATATACAGCAGCTCAATTCATGAGCTTTGTCCGTGCGTTAAAAACTCCAATGGCTATCTTTTTGTCGGTTTATCAGTTTTCACAACTATCCTTATAAACCAAATATTCCGCATAAACCTGACTGTCTATAACTGTGTGACTCAAGTTCGTATTTCTTTACTTTATGGTAGACGCAAGAGTGTTTAGAAACTCAATTTATTAGTTTCCCTATTTGTGATGCCTATTTTTATTTTGGCATTTCAGTTCTCCAAGACAGAGAAGTCCGCAGTGAGTTTGTAGCAAACAAAATTCATCAGAAACTGGCAACAGTCTTACATGAAACTATTACCAATGCTGCTGTGTTATACTTTCGACAGTATACAGTATAATAACTAATAACTAAAAATGACCGCTTACAGCCTAGACCCAGATAACACCAAAATGTTGATGTTTAGCTGTATTTATTTCAAGGAAACAAAACTCTCTCTCTCTCTCTCTCTCTCTCTCTCTCTCTCATATATATATATATATATATATATATATATATATATATATATATATATATATATATATAACTATACATTAATTATTGATGATATGAGGGATGGATGTATAACTAACTCCACTATACTTTCAAAAGTTAGAGCAGCATGACTTTCAATTCATCGCAAACGGGCCAATTCTTATAACCCACATCCACTGGGAGATCCACATCTTAACATCCTGTCTAAACCATCAATGCTGGCTCCTCAACACTGATGACTGAAAGTTAGCAAAGCCTTTTGAAGTGCCACATAAATGCCTTCGAGGAAACAGGCACACACTGTACGTCTGAATGTATTTGTCAATGAATATTACTGACTGGTCGATTTGCTGAAATGTATAATACATCAAATTCTAAATACAGTATATGACTATTATTGATTTTTAGAGCCTTTTTAATTTTCATTGTCATGATGTGCAAAGACAACTGTAAGCACCCCGAACATGCCTGTACCAGAGCAACAAATAACAACATTGGACACCTGCTTCGACAATCACTTACTGTAAATGAGAACATCTGCCAGTATTTCTCTCCAACATTACAACAAACAAGCTGTTTTTATTTTTGCTTTCGCCATTTGGATTTTACAAGCATGTGCATGCAGCTTGTTTATTGACGGGGATGTGTTACCAACTTGCGTGTATAGACACATACTGACATCCTGACAATAATGACTGGAAGAGTGTGCACATCTGTAATATCATGGGAGGTAGGTTTTAAGTCTCATGTGCATGTACGTGAGCTTTCACAATGTTTTTTTTCAAAAACATCCAAGGTTGTTGTAAACCAGTCATGTAAGTGCATAAAATTCACTGTTGAAAGTATAAAACAGCAGGAAATAATCCATTGATCTTCCATGACTTGTCCTCAGTTGGGCCATGGCTAAACTCGAGCCTAACTGGGCTCTTTTTGAATGAGAGGCGGGGTAGACTCAGGAATGGTCGCCTCAATCAATGGACACCTCCAGACAGTATGGACAAACTATTCACACTCGACATTCCCACTAATGAATCTAAAGGGGTGTACACACGGCAAGATTTGTTTCGGACTACACCGGCACTGCGCCAGTAGAGCGTTCACAGGTGCAAAAACAGCTTACACCGGATCAAATTTGATCCACTTCAGGGAAGTGGTTTAAAAATTTGCTCCAGAGCAAATGCTTTAAAATGTTGGGAGGAAGCCTGAATGCCCAGAGAAAACTCATGCAAGCACAGGGAGAACATGCTAACTTGCTAAAAAAAAAAAAAAAAAAGCGTCGGCAAAGCCTGTGATTCTCTCCTCTCCTCTGTTTCACCTGAACAAATCGAGCTCTTGAGCACTTACACACAGTCATCTCTCAAAAACAACTAACCAGGGAAAAGGTCTCATTAAAACCACACTTCTTGCATACGCCTATCAAGGTAAGCGTCTGAAAACAGAGAACCTTTTCACTTAGATACGGCTCACTTTTTGACAGGCCAATAAATATTTTAGTTGGGAACAGCCCTCTCAAGAGATGTTTATGGTGCAAACTAACAACTCTCTTCCAAGCGGGGCCTTTTCGTATGGCACTTTTGAAAAATGCAATGGGACTGGGAGTTGTAAAGGAACCAGAAAGTGAGATTAAACATGTTTGTGACCAAACCTTATTTCATCATCTGACTTGTACTCAGAAGGGTAAAAAATTACAAATAAATTTAAAAAAGGCTCACATCAAACATTCACAGAAAGAGAAAGTGTGTGAGTCCGTTTTGCGACTTCAGATATTCTCAAGTCCAACAAATGCTCCCCTCTGAACAAAGCCCCCTCTTCTCACAGCATAAGCATTTCCAGCTGGTTTCTCATTGCAAATGAGATTGAATGGACACCACAGATTGTGCCAGGTTTTCCCTCCTTCCCTCTTTCTATTTTTGCATATTGAATAGCCTTGTCTCAGGAGAAATGGTAGCCTGGGAAACTAGGCCACAGATCGGCGTGTGCTCCGAGTGTTATGCGTAAATCGGAAAGGCTCAGCTCTCCCAAGCTACGTTCCACATGCTCAGACTATGATTTAACAACCTCTTGTGTAGACAAAAAAGTGGCGGTATTATCAACATAATGTGTATGTCACATCACAAATGGATGCTGAGTCCAAATCCCACTCAACAAAATGAAAAAAAACAACAAGTCACTTTTGATTTTCATTTACAAGACAAAGACCTTGTGCAGATGTACACAGATACATTTTACAGTGTACACGTATATACTACCAATACAAATACAGACCCCCCCACACCCCCTGTTCACCAGGCTATGCTAGGTCTCTATGGTGCTCCCAATTAAATTTCACGATACGGCAGCTGAAAAGAATTATAGTTTGTACATGTACAGCAAGCTGAAGTTTGCTAGACTAATAAAAAACATATTTATGATAAATATTGAAACTTGGGGTAAACATTTCCATGCGTGTACGCACCGCTGTCTAGGTCCCGTTCACACTATTGAGAGTCGCAAACAAGGATGAGTTTGAAAGTGTTTTTTTGTTTTGTTTTTTTAAACACAGAAAAGACTACGCTTGTGGTCTTTTCCAATGCAGGTGAGTTACAAGGGAATATCTCAACCCTTGCAACTCATCAAGGAACTCAACACGGAAGTCTAATAGAAGTAAATATAACTATCTGCGTTTCCTTTCTTTTAAAGCACACACCGCTCAGGGTGAAGCTTGAGTTGTACGAGCACAACAAATGTTGTCTTTCACTTAGAGCCCGTGAATTGCTTGTGCCTGAAACATTTATGCCACTTATTGACTATTGACATGTGCCGTATAGGGGGTGCTTGGCTTAAAGGTCTTCAGTCTTTAAACACCGTTTATCGCAGTGCCGTAAGGTCTAGCACTAGTGTAGTTGCCTCACACATCACTCAACACTTGTATATTCAATCTGTTTTTCCTTCTTCAAGTACACGTAGGTACCCTCACTGGCTCACCTTGATGTATAGCACAGGTGTCCAAGTCAAGGCCCGGGGGCCATATCTGGCCCGCCACATCATTTTATGTGGCCCGTGAAAGCAAATCAAGCATGTCAAGTTCCATGATGCTTGCTAAGGTCGGAACCAAAATTTCACATTTTCATATGACATATGTCATGACATATGTCATATGTAATCCACAATAAAAGTGACTTCTGATTTTAAAACTAGTTATTCATCAATTTGTTGGGCTCTGTGTATGTAATACGGTATGTGTAGGCTGTAGGGGATTAAAGATGTATATGGTTTCCCAAAATTCATGACGACCCTCCAAGGGAAACCGTAACTACAATGTGGCCCGCGACAAAAATTAGTTTGACACCTCTGATGTGTAGGGATCTTCTTGGCCTAGTTATATCTTTTTGAAGGACTTTTCATCAGAGAACTAAAAGCCGCCTTACGGCCCTGTGACGTTTTCCATCGTTTTTTTCCCTCATGTCAGAACTGAACCGGGGAAGAGACCGTTCTGTTTTGCTGCCTCCAAACAGATTGAACTGAAGCTCTCAGGTCATATCACATTTGGAGCATTTAGGTGGCATTCAGAATGCAGGGACATCTGATTCCAATCAGATTCCTCGTCAAATCCGATTTTTAGGATGACTGTCCACACAGTTTTAGCAAGTGTCCAAATCGGATCTGAGCCACATCATTGACTCATCTGATGGGCTGCTGTAGCAACGACGTTGAAACGGACGCAGCGTCCAGCACCCCTAGTTTTCAACGTCATGTCATTGCAACAATCGAATTTCATGTGCTTTCTAACCTGTACAGAATACAAAAGAGCCGCATAGTTTCAATCTGAATGGGCTGAAAATCAAATGTTGGCTGGGAGTCTGAACAAGGCCTGTGACCCATGCGGATTGATAAACAGTGTGACACCACTGAACAGTGCCTGTGTTTGTGATTTGTACTAAGAAATGCATGCAAAAGTTGTACTTGAACATTTTTGGATATTCTGAGTATTCAATGAGGTGTGATGCTGACCACTTGGGTCACCCTTGTGGCATATATCTTGAGCTCAATATGTTTTATCTGGTTAAATAAATGTTATGTTCCCATTATTATGATAAGTACAGCGCTTAAAACAATTATTTGACCACCTGTCATAAGAACAATGAGAGAACACAGGGTCATGAAGTGCTTTAATGCAGAACGTCTCCATTTCAGTGAGTAGTCGACATTTTAGCATTTTGAGTGGCAATGAGGAAATTGAAATGACCAGTTTACAAATTTAAAGTGTAAAACATGACATTCAAGTACTGAAACAACACTTTTTTTCAACGAATTTGTATCTTAAAGCAATAAGATGCTTGACAAATTTTTTCAGTTTTGTACAAACACTCAATTGGAAAATGTATAAATAACAAAATAGGATTATTTAATAATAAAAATATCAAGTTAACACTCCCATGCTGTACACTGTTGTACGGACCATCACATAAACATAAAATGCTTTGGGTAACTTAACCAAGCCATAGTAACAAAGGCAGCTATGATATAACCCTTCCGGTGGGCGTTAGTCGAATTTTTTCATATTAAGTTCATCTTTCTTTTTCAATGTAGTCATTTCTAAGCTTGTTTGTTGGTTTCGAATTGAGGTCATAAAGGGCAAATATTCAACAAAGACTTGTTTCAAGCAAGGGCGGTATTGATAGGAGATAAGCAAGGCTAGAATTCACTGAAGGCTGATGTGAAGTGTTAAGGCGTAGAAAAAAAAGTAGTGTGTTTCCAGTAACCCGACCGACCGAGAATTTCTACCTCGAAGAAAAACTTTACGGTCGGCATTTTTTTTCAAACCTTCTACATTTTTGTGTAATAATAATAATAGTACATTTCATTTATAAGCGCCTTTCAAAACACTCAAGGACGCTTTACAATCAAAACAAGAACAATAAAACCACAGACAAAATTATAAATAATAAAAGGAAAGATGAATTTAGAGCGTTTACATTGGTGCAAACTCTCGCGATATTCACGTTGAGTCGTTTGCCCTGTCGTCTGTCAACAACATTGAATCATGGCGGCGGCCACGATCTCCGACAACAGTTTAAACCGTGTTTTGTGTGTTGCAGTCGCATGCTCGCACCATAATATTAAGAAAATAGCATCCACTGCTGTATCGAAAAGATTCAACGAACTATTTGACGACCACCACGGGCCGTCTAGGACGCGGGACGCAGAGGTAACGAGATGGCTCTAACACCCAGCCGCTGTGTACCGAACTCTCTCGCCGCCGAGCGGGGGTTTCAATCAGTGGCGATTGCTCTCGGACTGCAAGGGAAGCTCGGCTTCCCCTAAAATGTCAAAGAATAAGTGATGAAATATATGAATGTAAATTTCATTATGTGTACATGTCATTGACTAAATATGCGCTACAACGTGCTCAACTTTTGCTCCGAATCAGCTTCTTCTTACTGGTTACGACGCGACTCCCTTCTCATTCATCCCGCAGCTTGGCTGTGCTTTAAACGGTAGTGAGTTCAGGGTAGGTTGTCCCAATGCGTTGAACTGTTTTTTGTCCCGCCCACGGAGTTCGGCGTCTCTGGGACTGGATGGCAGTGGGAGGGTACCGGACGCCAGGCTTTTCTGCATCCGATTGGATGATCTGTCTGAGCCTGTGTGCCAGTTTGATTGACATTGAAATGAGCCAGTCACCGAGCTTTTAGTGTAGACGTCCGTCGCGAGCAATTTTTCAACTCGCATTCTGTTCCGAGTTGAGCTGGAGACTTCTCCTAATCATTTTAGCGACACTCTTTGTTGTAAACAAACAACTAGCGACAAATTAATCTTTTATTTCTGGTGGGTTTTATTGTAGTTCCTATAGTTGTAGGACACTAATTAAGTACCGGGAAAAGACACCTTGTTGGTATGACAGGGTCACAGATCATTTTCTTGAAAAGGAACGGAGCTAGAGTAGAATTCGCATATAAATAAACGGACACATTTTATGATGTCGACCAAAATTGAGCTTCCCCTCTTTGACAGACGAGCATTCGGCACTGGTTTCAATGTCTCCTTGTTTTATGTTTTATGGTTATTTAGTTTACGTTTTTGATGGAGGAGGGAGGGAGGGAGGAAAAAAGATTTTTTTAAAAAACTTTGCCCGACCTACCGACCCTATGCTGAAATTTCATGTTACCGGAAACACACTACTTATTTTTCTACGCCTAATGTTCATGATGTGTGAAGAGACATGCAATCTGACTAAATGACAGATGATACATAAAACACTACTTAATTTAAAACTTCAAAGCTATGAAAAACAGAGTAAGTAATATCTGGGTATACAGTGAAACTCCTCGAAACCTACATGGGCGAAAATACCCCCTGGTGAGAAAAAATGTTCATGCATGAAAGCCATTCCCACTTTTCTGTTCCCCATATGACGAAAAGTCCCCCAGTTCTGTTATACGAAATCTTTTTCTCTGCTCTTGCCTCGCAAAGAGATTCACTACAAGGAAAACAAGCCTTCCGCAAAAGTCTAATCCAACCTCAGCATGCCACAGCGACCTCTACTGCTTCGTTCGGAAACGGCAACAGCTACCACCACACTGGTTTACACATGCGCAGTAGTCCAATAAGTATTTGTTATTAGTTTCAGACGCATTACGAATATTGCATTGCTAAAATAGCTATGAAACGGACCTTTGCAGACCAAGGAGTTAAGGAAAGCATTCACGCTTGAAGACAGGATAAAAGTAATAAAAATGAAAGATGGAGGAAGCAAAATAAAATACGTTATGCAAGAAATTGATGTAAGTGAAAGTGAATGCTGATCGTAAATTTATTTCCTGTTTTTTTTTTCTTTCTACACTGGCTATATGAAGTGTCAAATAAGTGTATGCTCATATTTATGCACTACGTATTGGAATAAAAATAAAGAGTGCACACATACGTTTTTTTGTGTGTGTGTGTGTGTGTGTGTTTACATCTGATTTCAAATTTGCAACAGTGAACAGTCCCCTGTTGTGAAAAATGTCTTGCTGCAAACATGATTTCGTTATAGAGGAGTTTCACTGTACTGTATTTGAAAGATGCACGACTTACACACAATTAACGAAAGAAAAACAAAACTACAACTAAATGGAACCTCTTAGAACACTGTCTTTTTATTATTTGTCAACTACATGACTTACAAACTTAAAACGTTGACACAGACCTAAGTGATGTTGATTAGGGATGTCCCAATCACGCTTTTTGGGCACCAGAGTCCAAGTCTTTGGTCTTCAGTATCTGCTGATACTGATTCTCAATTCAATAAAGCAAAGAGCATTTTTCAGAAAAAAAGAGCATGCATACAATTTTTTTCTGAAATGAACGTTTTATTGTTGTGTCAATTTTTATATTTATATATATTATATATCTATCAATATATTATATATCTATATATATGTGTGTGTGTGTGTGTGTGTGTGTGTGTGTGTGTGTGTGTGTGTGTATGTTTTATCATGTCAGTTTTTTGTACTGAAACTCTTCATGTGTTATTAGCATGAAAATCGCAAATACATGTACCATAGCCACGTGTTTTACCCATTTGAATGCTAACTTTAAACATAATACAATATCGGTGTGCAGGACGTTTTAAAATGTATTTTTATGTAGTTGCCAGTGGACGCAAATGGCACCAATTTGGTTGAATGGCCCATACAAGCATTACCATAGATTTAGGGATTCCTCTATTTGATTAATCTTATGGTAAAAAATACAATAAGATCGTTATTTATAAGTTTGTGTGTGTTAAAATGACAAGTCCACGCAGCTATGTAGTTGTTGGGTACAGGCGTGACTTCGGTCATCTAGAACCGCCACTATTGATTTATGAACTTGTTAAATGCAACCAGTGGGGAACAAGCTTGCTTGTCGCCAAATAATTTACACTTGTGCAACATCTATTTGAAGTTATGTCACTTGGACATGTCACAGTCGCTAATCTGTCCCACTCTAACTGTATTGAGACCCAAAAAAACATAACAATGTGAAATATAAAACTAAACTATGACTGTTTTATTTGGCAAGATTATTATTTTAAGCTTTCCACAGTTAGCGACACAGACGTGTCGCAGACAAACATCGTGTCTCGTAGCCGATTTTGAGTTGTCTTGACGCCTTGTAGCCCATCTCGTGTACGCTTGGTTGTCTGTTGACTGCTATTTAATGTTTTATTTGTTTATATTTATCTTTTATTATCCAGTTCAGTTTTCACTGCCCTTATTTGTGTTTTCAATGCGCTGCATGTTTGCATTGTGGATGAGACGAAATCAATTTCATCTGTGCTGTGTGTTGCACATAGAGCATATTCGACAATGAAGCTGACTTGAGTTGACATCCTCAACTTAAGTGAAGCATCCCAGATGCCTCACGACCACGACAATGAAAGTCTGCCCTGTCCAAGATTTTGTTTTTCTTGTCGCTTAGTGTGACAAGTCCTAAATAGTCCTTCAATTGATTCTTCGGCATTGACCAATAAGAAGACAGTGCCCTCTTAAGACAAGAGACTGGACATGGCGCACACAATCACAATGTGGTGTACAGATTTTAAAAAGTAACTTGAACAAAAGGGGAAATATTGGAAAGTATACAGAGCTTTTCAACTCATGCTACGTTTGCTAACGCCAAAGCTTGTAGCTCATGAGCAAACATGGTGTCATTAAACAAATTTGTTACCTCAAGTTCTTTTGGGAAAATAGCCAGTCCATACTGCCCTTTCCCCACCCTCCTGGAATGGGTCCATACTTTTTTTTTCTTTTTTGCCTTGTCTTAACATAGAAACAATGCATGTACACATAATGCCTTGTCGGCATGACCACAGTTGTTTGTCCAGCCTCTCTGACGGACCTGCGCCGATGGATTGAATCTTGACGCAAGCATGTAACGATTGGGCACTTTCTGGTCGCAGACAGAGATGTAGTGTGACATCTGACCCAGTCCAAGACATGGAACGATATTTATCTTGTAGTTTGACAGCACGACCATTGTGAAAAAGCAAAAAGTAGTGTTCTCTGCCATGAGGAAGATTGATTTGATGGGCAAAAGCTTTCACCTACCATTCTTATGCCACACAGCTGCCACTAGGTGACAGACAGAGCCAAAAAAAAAAAAATAGAAAGTGTATCATAATACATAGTTATCAAACAAAACAGATTTACACTGCCAAACTAAAACAGTCAATGAAAATAAATAAAGTGGGTGAACACAAATATCACATTGTACTACTTTAGGAACTAATTATAATTTGTTTTTAAAAAACAATTATTAATAACTATTTACAAAAACAAAAAGAGTACCCCCTTGGGGGTGCTCCTTTAAAAGTCTTGAATAGTTGTTTGCATTTTTAACCTCATCAAAGCACAAAGAATAAAAATAGGAATGATTTTTTATTTGATTTTAGCTGATACAGCATAGGTGTCAAAGTCAGGTCCTGGAGGGCCAATGCCCTGCATGTTTTCCAACTCTCCCTGTTGCAACACAGCTGATTCAAATGAACAGGTTCAATGTCAGGCTTCCGCAGAGCTTGCTGATGATCTGATCATTTGAATCAGGTGTGTTGCAACAGGGAGACTTGGAAAACATGCAGGGCAGCGGCCCTCCAGGACCTGACTTTGACACCCCTGTGATACAGTATTTGAATGGCGGAGACTTTTTTTTTTATTTTCAGATGTTCAACATTTATAATGGCGGAGATTGTTCCAAAAAGCTTAGTTGGGCTGCTTACGTCAGTGGGTAGTCAGTATGTTGAGGCGAGAAGCCGCAGCAGCTAGCTATAGCAACAAGCTTCATCTGGCGACTTCCACGCGTAAACACGTTGCAGTTGCGCTCCAAAATCAGTAATCCCAGCCTCCATGGCTGCAAATAAAATACAGTACACTTCTTCCAAGTATCGTTCTCACGAAGGAATTGCAAGGAGTAATGTAGGGGGCAATTGGGACACCCCATGCTAATTGCGATTAAGCACAGTTTCACATAAATCTCGCTGGAACCATGTCTGGCGTAGCATATCCATCTTTGAATAGCAAAATGGCAAGCAATTTAATAAGTGGTGAGAAAATTGATACAAAATAATGCCACACACACACACACACACACACACACACACACACACAAGTAACGGGTTATGTTATGGCGTCTCGTACGTCCACCTGTAGGAGTGGCCTCGAAGATTACTGTAAACGTATATTAATAAAGGAAAAGCGATTCAGAAAATGAATGGATATTGAATAAATATAATATTACTCGTGTTATTTGTTTTCACGATAAAGTCCTGTGTTTTGATTTTGACTTTTGAGATCTGCACAACAAATGTTCTCAAAATGACATTACAGTAGACCGTATCTTTTTATTTATTAAAATGCATTTGTGTAAATTGAGGTGTTCGTAGATTTGGAATGAATGGCTCGACGTCAAGAATGGGCAAAAAGGAGAGATGAACTTCGTTTGAACCCAGCTTTTATTATTTGTAATCAATTGCTGTCAAACATAATTTTTTTATGCCTCTTATTTAGATCGAGAAATATGCGTACAAAAATATGTAGTCTACTGTGCTTCTGTTTGCATGTGATAATTTTATGTAGCATCACTTACTGGATACATTTCTCATTTGACACAAGTCTCTGTCATTTCAAAATAAACCTAGAAAAATGTAAGCATTCACAGTGTGTCCTGTATTATATGTTTGCTTGTTTGTTTGTTTTTAAGAATAATTGAAAATGCATTGTGATTTGTGATAAATAGTTCAGACATAGACGATTGTTTCCCCGATCGTCCAGGACACGAAAACCTGCCAGACAGATGCATCATTGACTTCCAGAATTGTGTAAATCTCTCTTAAAGCCATCTGAAACAATTTGCGATCATAGTAACGCCCATTAGCAGATCGCAACGTGTGCTGTCATTTGATGTGGCATGGTTATGAGAGATGAGCCAAAATTATCTTTGACGAGAAGGTGATTCCACGTAATTTTTGGTTTTGTCACAGCAGCAAGGCTCCATTCGTGGATTAAAAAAAACAGCTTTAGTTGTAAGGATGCTGCTGCAGTAGGTGGGCATTAAATCGCATAGGCAAAGATGAGCTAGGCAACTCACGTAGTGTTTCGACGGACTGCGCCTTTTCTCCACGTCCACCACTTTGACGTCCAGCACAGTCCGAACCTGCATCTTGACCCTGCAAAAGCTATACATAAACGCGCCTGGCAGACAGCTGCTGCAGCTCCAATCACGCCGAATAAATCCCCTCATTCATCGCCGATTCCCAGACAGTTCCGAGTAAGCCGTCAGCTCCTCGCCGGCCAGTTTGGTAGTCCTCTCTGCCTTCGCCCAACCACCATCAATCCGATTAGAAACTTATCGACTATCCGTTTAAAACAAAGCTCTGCGCCAAGCCTAGTTGACATACGCCGTCAGGGGAACGTTGACTCCTCCGCTGCCCACAAAGCACGGTGGGAGAAGGCGGCAATCACTTGAAATTCGGGTGAAATTGAAGAGTCCCTTTGTGTCTATCTCGGCGGCCACGAGATCCTCCGCATACCTGGACGTCACAGTCTGGTTGGATGAAAGATAGCTGGTGAGTCCAGTAGCCCCAAACGCCTCCCGCATTCCAGTTGCCGCATGGATTTCAGGGAAAGAGTGGGACGTGCTTCTCATACGTCCGCGAGGCTACTTGGAATAAAATCCTCGTGAAGAGGAACCATTTGACAACGTATCGCCCGGTTGGTAAACAATGCAAGAACCGACTGGGTCTTTAAAACAACTTTTCTTCCAGGCTTAATGGGAGATTGTTACGTCGAAATAAGACGAGGGAGGTCCTCAAACACGGTGCTGATTCATTGAGTTGTGAACAAGGCCGCGTCGGATCGGTTCAGCTGAACACTGCAGGCACTGAGTCATGAGCTGCTTTCTGGCCGGAGACATGAGCAGCTGCAAGTGTGGCTACAGATGTTCCACCCGCGACCAATCCGATGCAAGCATTTTCAACTTGAACGCGCCCACTCAATGACTTAATGCTGCCCCCTGTACACTTTGATACGCATGCACACGTTTATGAGCGTTCATTTGACGATAATAAAACTCAGAAGATTAGACGGCAATGTAGGAACAAGAGTGCCAATAGTAATAGTTGATGAAGTCTAATTGATATACTGTATCATCATTCAGGCACTCGTTTGCCTGTGCATCATGAATTGTTATTCTGTCACCTCAAACTCAGTGGGCAGGTACTAGGCGGCACTAACACGCACACGCGCACACACACGCACACACGATCTACATATATTCTGGGGAGTGAGAGATTTCGCTTTCAGCCTTTGCCGATTGTTATCAGTTATTAATCATTCATGTGTTTAAAAAGAAATGTCTGAATTCACTAGACAGTGTCTTTAAAATGTACAGTAATTGCCACAAAAATATACATTATACTGTATGGTCATGAAAAATAATGCAATACATGTATTACTTAATATGCATGCGGGTGACCCAGTGGGCGACTGGTTCTCACATCGGCCTCACACTGCAGAGGTGCAGGGTTTAATTCCGGCTCCGGCCTTCCTGTGTGGAGTTTGCATGTTCTCCAAGTGCCTGTGTGGGTGTTCTCCAGGTACTCCAGTTTCCTCCCACATTCCAAAAAATATGCGTGGCAGGTTCATGGAACACTCTGAACTGTCCCTAAGTGTGAGTGTGAGTATGGATGGTTGTTCGTCTATGTGTGCCCGGCGATGGTAACCAGTTCAGAGTGTACCCCGCCGACTGCCCAAAGACAGCTGGGATAGGCTCCAGCACGCCCCGTGACCCTTGTGAGGATAACCGAATGCGAAAATGGATGGATGGTTGGCTGGATAATATGTATTTTGCAACTTTGGAATAAAAAGCTACGACATGACTTAATGAATCTTTATAATTTTTTTATTTAAAGAATTAAAAAACAGAGTCAGTTTGATCACTAACCCCAGCCTAAATAATAAAATAAGTAAAATAGTTATCTCTAGTGCTGATAATGTCACTGTTGCACTCCAGTGATTTGAGAACCAGCTCAAGCACTGCTTTGCTCACATTCGTGCTGTGGCGCTGTCTGACTGAAGACAGGATGTGCAAGATGTGGCAACCCTTCTCCTGATCTGAAAGAGACAAGGAAACTGCCATAAGAACATAGGTAACGTGGTGTTCAATCTGCAGGAGGCGGTACGTTGATATAAAATGGAGTCACATACACTTCTCTCTTTTCGAGTCCTCTCTGATTATGTCTTTGACTGCCATAAATAGATCTTTATCCTGTGCAGTCACCTAGCAAGGAACACAAAAGTCAAAATTATCCACCATGATACTTCAGACTGACCTTGAGTTAATGGAAATCATCTCTTCTGTTTCCTACAAAATAGACTTCATCCTGGGATTTAACCTTGCGGTACACAACACCCTCATCCTGTAAAAGTTGCAAGACCTCTTTAAGGAGCACATGTAGTTGCTGACATGTAGACGGTCCCGCCACAGGCTCCTAAAACAGCAGCACAGAATTATAATACTCAATAATTCTCAGTAATGTTCTTCATCAACATACAATGAATGTGGCAGTGCCAGTCGACAGTGTGACGCACCTGGCCTGCAGGTGTTATTTCAGGACAGCTCGGGAAGAGAGGCTGCAGGATGTCCTGCATATCATGTGGTCTGAACTTGTTCACAGCCCTCTGCTCTAAGAAATCTTTGATGATTTCCGTTGCCTTACTGAGGGAACTGATGGGAGACTCACTGAAAACCAGATGGGGGGGGAAAATTGAGCCGAAAACACTTTAATTGCTTTCAGATTCCTTCCGATAAGAACTATAGTCCTATATTTGGGTATTGAGGAGGGAGAAATGGGCTACAACTCTTCGGATGCCTGTTATTCTGGCACAAACAAATGATCACACTTTTCATTTAGAAAATGGCTTATTACCTCCGGTAACTGTGATTCCAAATCTTAGTAGTTCCATTTTCCGTTTTTTTCCAAATTTTTCCCGACTCAAACACAACACACAACGCAAGACAGCATGCAACTCGGTCAAGAAATGAGATGCTTCTGCAGATTCACACAACTGTCACTCATGACGGTACTTATTGAAGCCTTTTGGGGCTTATGCGCCACCCTGTGTTGGAACCATGGAATGACATTTAAAAAAAAAGGGGGGGGGACAGAAATACTTTATGTAATATGGCTTCAACATGACAGCTTTCGCCAGAGACTGTGTGCTTCAACATGTATGTGTAAGTGTGGCGTTCTTTTGGGACAGCATCTTTACCTTGCGGATATGTTTTGTAGGTGGAGTGGTTTGTCATAGAACTCTCTGTACAGCTGTAAAACGTCAATCATCCACTCAATCTGGACTGCCATCACTGGGTCATTCACTTTATCTGGGGAAACACACAGCACAAAAGTCATGGCCACAAGATGGAGATTGTGTGGATCCTCTGTAGTGGGAATTTGACACTTAACAGTGCTAACTTGTATCTTATGTGAGCGTGTATCATTGTGTCACCTGATCATGCTCTCTCTAAGTGTTGCTATGCAAAGTTGGTTGCTGTACAAGATTGTGCGTCAAACTTCATCCTGCTGTCTAAGTGTTGCTATGCAAAGTTCATTGCTATGCTAGGTTGTCATTTTCCTGTAAGTCAGGCTTTAACCACTCCCAAGAAGAAAATGGTATAAAAGGGGCGTACCCCACTGCTTGGGGAGACGCTCCATCACAGATCTGTAAATGGTGTTTCTCCATCAATTGTAGCTAAAATAAATTTCATTGTTGAAGAAAGACTTTGGTTGTCTTGGTTTCAAGGACAAGGCTCCCGTGTCTCTGTGGTTGGTTATAAGCGCATGAGAGAAAGTCATGTGAATGAAGTACCTGTGGTGAGAGAGCACTACACATCATTTTTATGCACTTCTATTATGTGAGCATATGATTTTGGCTGCAGTACGAGGCAAAAGTAAGAACACTCTTTCTTTAGCATATTGAATCAATGTGAAAATGTCTAAACTGGCATTAGTGTATAGCAGGTTATTTGTGATGAGTTAGTCATTTCCTCACATGAATGTGCACTCATTATCATGACTGGAGTGAAATGTGTTGCATCGGAATAGATTAAACATATTTAGAATGTACACACAAAATTGTTGGTACCCCTCTTTTAATGAAAGAAAAACCCACAGCGGTCACACAAGCAACTTCAAACAACAAAAGTCATAATAAAGAAACATTGAAATAAAATTAACCAATAAAAATATGACATATTTTGAATTGTAGATCATGAAAATTATTTTTTGAATAAATAAACTCATGAAACAGGCTTGGTTATTCAGAGTGCCCCAAAAAAGGGAGACCAATGCAGTCAGTGCAAGATCAGAAAATGGAGCTGACCGCGTTTTGCCTCCGACAGCAAGTGTGGATGACGACGCATCCGCTGAATAAGTATGTTATAGTTTTTCTTTTTATATTAAAATGGCTTACCTACCAGAGTCCTGCATCGCATTGTGGCCAAAGGTGCAATCCTGGTGGATTAACTGCCTTGTCCATACTTGTAGAAACCGAAACCAAGTCGGCATGACTACTTCAGTACTTCTTGCGTGAGTTGCTTCTTCTTAGTCGTCTTCTTTGGTAGTCATGGCAACTTGGTTTTAGAAGATGCATTAATCCACAAAGATTGTACCTTTGGCTATAATGCGACACAGGATTCTGGTTACCGGTATGTTATTTTAAGATATACCGTAAATTCCGGACTATAAGACGCTACTTTTTTCCCAAACTTTCAACCCTGCGGCTTATTCAGTGATGCGGCCAATTTATGTAATTTTTCTAACGGCCGCCAGGGGCGCTCGAGTAGAAAAGGTAAGATTAAGACCGGTGGAATATATGCGTTGAGGAAGACTGCAACTTCTTGTCTTGTGCATAAATTAAATTAGCGTGAACTTACCCTCATCATGGAAAATGCAAAAAGAAAGGCATATGACGCATTGCTATTCTGTTGCTAGCGTGTTGTTACCATGTTGCTACCGTTTTACTGCCGCGTCACAGGCACCGTTAGGGAAGAAAGTTATATTATTATTATTATTATTGTTAAGTTATATTATTAAAACTTTGAAAACTCTCTCTGTGTACCGTCTTTCTTTGTAAAAATGTTTACATGTTTTATTGTGGGCACATGCGACTTATATACAGGTGCGGCTTGTGTATGTACAAAATTGGTTTTCCTCTAAAAATGTAGTGGGTGCGGCTTATAATCAGGTGCGCTCTATAGTGCGGAAATTACGGTAATGAAAGGCTTTAAGATACTAGTTATTACGCGGATGCTTCACCGTCCTCATGTGCTCTCATTAATTTCTGAATGCAACCTACAATCAACAGCGATGTATTTATTCTTCAATTTGCATTTTCAAAGTTAGATTTTTTTTTAAGGGTAACAAGTGTTTAGAAGTGTGAGAACTGTGTGTGGAGTTGGTCATGGTGAAATAGAGGTGTGCCCCCACAACAACTCCCCACTAAAAAAAAAAAATCAAGCTCTACTTGGCAGAAATTCACCTATGATGAAGTGTCATGGAACATATCACCCGTTAAAAGTGATGGAACACTGCACCTGTACTGAATCTCAGGACATGACACAAAGCCCTCAGACTGTTTGAAGCAGTTAAATCGTAAGCAAAAAATACGGGAACAAATATTTGCACATAATCTTACATCTGTGTGCAAATATCATGCACATATGTACAGAATGTAAAATGCAAAACATTTTTGGTAAAAAAATTGCATACAGTATACAACATAACTGCATGTTTATAGATGTATGATGACCAGTAGTACAGGAGGTCTTGCTTTATTGAACCATTTTAAAAACCTTGAAAAAGGACTGTTTCCCCTCACAACTGTTATGCAGTCATTTTCTGTCATGTTTGTAAATAATACAGTGCATCGTGAATATTGTACTTAAGCTTGATTTGGAGAAAGTTGTGAAGCGAATCGAAATCGCAATATCGGTCAGAAAAAAAAATCGCAATTCTGTGCTTTCCTAAAATCGTTCAGGCCTATAGCGTTCCACTTTTTGCCTCATAAAACTCGGTTTCTTTCACTGCATGCTTCAGGTAATTGTCCGTCTGCACGGCGAAGCACTGTTCAATGAGTTCTGAAGCATTTGAGCAAATAAAATTCCCCAAAACACTTCAGAACCCCTTCACTCACAGTAGGTGGAGGCCATAATCTCCCTCTGTTGCCTTGATGTCTTCACTTGTCCTCTGACTCGCAGAAGCTCTCCAATCTCGAGGCGGAAGTGGGTCTGCTGGGCCTGTTTCAGCTTTTTCACCTCAACAGCTAGATTAAAGCTGTGCTGAAGGTCATCGCTTGGTTTTCCCCTGTCTGGAGTTCAAAAAAATATATATTATATACCGGTAGTTATATTTAGGATGACTTAGATATGAATTTCACAATAATCAATTACTTCTGCTGGCAAAGAACAAGAGGCAGATGATACCCTGGATTGATCACCAACCATTCAAACTCACCTATAGGAATGCTGCTTTTAGGATTGTGGGAACAAGGTGCAATGACACCCTTGGCAAGTGTGCTGAAAACATGTCCAAATAAGTCCATATGCCCAGCATTAAACCAAAACCTGTCTTGCTGTGAGAGAACGGTGTCACCTAGCAATTGAACTGATATGTTGTGCAAAAAAAATGCTGACAAATAATTAATCAAAAGCATTTTAAAGCTGCACTACTTGTCTTGCTTGCACAGTGAATTTTCCCTATTTCAGTAAGGCGTAGAAAAAAAGGTAGTGTGTTTCCGGTAACATGAAATTTCAACATAGGGTCTTTAGGTCGGACAAAGTTTTTTATTTTATTTTTCTCCCCCCCCATCAAAAATGTAAACAAAATAACCATAAAACAAGGAGACATTGAAACCCCCGCTCGCCGCCAATGGCGGCGAGAGAGTTGGGTTCCCCGGCGGCTAGGTGTTACAGCTACCTCTGCGTCCCGCGTCCTAGATGGGCCGTGGTGTTCGTCAAATAGTTCGCTGAATCTTTTCGATACAGTACATCAATGGATCAGAGATGAAAGTGGACTTTTCTGAAAATCCGCGCGCGCGCACACACACCTGGCCAATCACGCATGAATTAGTTTACACAAAACGCTATTCAAATACTCGACATTGAATGATTAATCTTCCTTTTGTGTGCACACTTGTACCCTTTGCGGCTTCCGTTCTCGACGAAATTTCGAAATCTCTGAAATATGGCGAGGCCATGAGAATGCGAGGCGAGCTTATTACTGTTGTGGCGACGCCACTCAAGCTAAGCGAGCCTCAGCAATAGATAGTCCGCTCCGCTGCTAGTGCTCTCTCTCTGCTGTGCGTGCTTCAGCGCGAACATGTACGCAAGCGCGTCTTTTGATTTCAATCAATCAGCGCCGACGCAACGACGTCACACACTGGCGTCACACACAACAACAGCTAAACTAAGCTAGCCGTGACGACACTCGAAGTCGGACGGACATGTTTTTCTGACAATCTGTGTGTTTCCCTTTTTGTCCAAATATACTTTTTACGACAATGGTCTAATCCACGGCGTCTTTTATTCGTTCCCATGGGGTTTAGCAAGTGTGTTTATAAAGAGACGAACATCTCTTTACTGTGTAACTAGTGTTAGTGTCTCAACATGACTACGCTCGTGAAAGCAAAACAACGATCTCAAACGCGTCTTCGTTCAATGTTGTCAACTAATATCCGGATTAATTTTAGGCAATTTTCCTCAATTCTCCGGAGAGATTTTCATAAAAATTTGATAAACGGTTTAAACTGTTGTCGGAGATCGTGGCCGCCGCCACGATTCAATGTTGTGGACAGACGACAGGGCAAATGGCACACACGCTCAACGTGAATATCGCGAGAGCATCCCTCCCTTGTGGTTTCTTTCTGACTTCCGGGTTGAGTGTACGCTGGCGCATTTGGCTGCCGCTGCTCAACCCGTATTGTTTTGTGTTTTTTGTTATTGTAAAGTGTCCTTGGGTGTCTTGAAAGGCGCTTATAAATAAAATGTATTATTATTATTATTATTGCACAAAAAAATGCCGACCGTTAAGTTTTTTTTCGAGGTAGAAATTCTCGGTCGGTCGGGTTACTGGAAACACACTACTTTTTTTTCTACGCCTAATCATAAAGTTATAAGAGATTTGATTCCAGTAAAAAACAAAGAGGGCTTGACCGTGGTCAATGTTGAGGGGAAAAAAACAAATCATTTTATTAGGGGTCACCAACTCTGGTCCTCGAGGGCCTCTATCTTGCATGTTTTAGATGTTTCCCTCCTCCAACCCACCTGAAATGATCAGGATCCTTATCGGGAGCTGAGCTGATCATTTGAACATCTAAAACATGCACGGTAGGGACCTTTGAGGACTGCAGTTGGTAACCCTTGTGTTAAGAAATTGCACTGAATGGCATTTTACAGCATATTGTATTTTTTTTATTTCTTTTGCTTCTTGTTTTTCTCATCATGATAGCACATTTTAAACACAGTCTCACATTTACCAGAATCCAGCTCCTCTTTCATCGGGTCATTCTTCCAACACAAGCAGTTTATGACACCAGTGCCATCGTCTACTGTAAATAAAGAGGGGATAAAGGTGACAAAATAGCTTAAAAAATATTACTGTGTTTCACAATATCACGGGAAACATACAATTTGTGACAGTAGATGCTGGGAAATAACACATTATTTTACTCCGAATCGGAATACAGCAAAATTACCTCCATAACAGAAGAAGTCCTCTCTTTCCCTCTTATAAACGACTGTCCCAAGTACATCAACCTTGTGGATCGGATGTGACTTGTAGAAATAAATATCTGATCCAGAAAAAGGGCAGATTAGCGTCGGACTCTTAGCGTGATAACTTTTAGGATTGACTGCATGTTGACCAACGCAAGCTTCCTGGATAGTACAAGACATGCAAACAACAATTTACCTGGCACTTGACAGGACTCTCTCAAGTGGAGGATGTCTTTTACATGTAGCCTGGCGAAAGCAGAAAATATCGGGTCCAATCCCCACAACATGGACGGGAGTTCTTCTGCAGGATCCATTGTACTCGGCTAATGCCGATAAATCATTTCGACAGGTACATCAGATGCGTTTGTCTGCGGTGCCCTTGCAAGGAAGCAAGCTAGCTGCGAGTGTAGCTATTTGCCCCAAAAAAACTTGGTCACGTGACATAGCTGTTAATTTGTTTTTTTTTTTTTTTTGTATAGTGTTTGATGTTTAGTTAATGGAGCTAAGTATGCAATAATATGTATTACGACACTTTAATAGGTGGACTGAATTCTTACAGTTTAGTTTTAAAAATACAGTTAAAACAGCGCGCCGAAAAATACAGATGGTTCCTGGGACTTGTAGTTCAGTTTATACACAATAGTACAAAGGAAACAATGCCACATGCCGAACACGACGATGTCACTCAACTCTCTTCCAAGTACTGCTGTTCCTCCGTAAACAATCATTTCCCCGAAAACGTCCTGTTTCGTCGGTCTTCCTTTGTAGAAGAGGGCAGCAAACGACTTTTATCCGCGCAAACTCAGCGTGAAGTAAACGAAACACGACGTCGCGCGCACGCGGGGACGCGCATTGATTCTAAATCCGCTAGATTACCAAACCCATTTCTAGTAGGGAGGATGGATGTTTTAGCTAATGTAGAAGTACGCGTATCTGTAATATAAACGGATTTATGGTTAAGAGTTTTTAACATTTTTACTCTTCGGAACTACTTGGAAAGACATTCGCTTTACTTCTTTCAGATTTTGGTTGAGGAAGGAAACCTACGGAGCCATTGGTCGCCCAGAGTACGTACCAGTTCAACGTACACCTTTGCAGAAATTGAATGGCATTGTTCTGAATTTCTGACGCCAGGACGAGTCCAGGAAAGTCTATACCGTTTGGATGACCCAAATGACCCGCGATGTACAAAAGAGCACAGAGTTTTCTGGACTGGTTTGTCGAGTGTCAGAGGCTAAGCTAGGTTTTGGACTGTAATCAAAACTGCTGTGGGAATCAGACTTTACGACCCTTCTCCACTATATACTACAAGGTGCAACAAAATAGATTCAAATTTCGATTCGTTTCAGCAATTTGAAAGTGAATTACCTATGCTTCAATATGTCATTCTTTAACTTGCGTAAAATATTTAAATTGGGGTCTGAGAAGAAGAAGAAACAATATGAGCATGTCCGAAGAGATGAAAACCCGGAGGAAATATGGACCATTATCGGTGAATTGGGAGATGGAGCCTTTGGAAAAGTGTTCAAGGTATGTAATGTCAAACTGTACTTTTTAAAATGTAGATGAGTTTGTGTAACTGCACCCAGGAGGCGACTCGCCCCAAGTGCCAGGAGTGTCAGGTCAGATTTTTGATTTTGTTTGTTTGGTTTTTGTTGTTGTCGTTTTTTTATTTTTATTTTACTGAGACCCACCCACCATCCATAAAATATACTTCCAACCTTGTGATCGAACTGTGTCAAATCTGATTGCCGAGGACCTTCTCATTCCACATGATTGGTTGAACTGTTCTCACACTGCGAAAAGCAGCAAATCAACCAAGGTTTCAAACATTGGATATGTTTTATCTTGTACATTATTTTTATCAGGTATTATCAATTGGTTTTAGAATTTACATGGCCAATGTAGAAAGCTACAGTTGTATTGATGTCAGAACTTGTGTGTTGCAAATCAATGACTGAGTCTTACATTTCCTTGAAAGTATTCAGTAGCTACTTATTTTTTTTTTTCTTCATGTGGAGATAGCTAAAGAAGATTTAACAAAGAAATCACTGAATCAGCAAGAATTTGAAATATGTTTTATCAATTGTGATTACATGCCAGCTACATACCAGTTCTCAAGTCTGTTTTATTCCATAAGTAGAAGCATTGTGCATCTTTATGCAACACAGTTTTTGTGGGAATCACTAAAATGTGTTTGTCAAACCATCATTCCAATGTGTCACCAAAATAGTCTTTCTGAGCCAAAATTGTTTTACCTTGTTCCATGTTGTGCCATTTCTACACTACAATATTGCACAATATTATAGGATATGCTTCTACTCCCCCTCTATCCGAAACAGAATAAATGGTTGAAAATGGAAGAATGAATCAAAATACATACTCTCCAGCAGGGTTGTCAACATTCTGCCCGTGTAGTTTTCTACAATCCCTGTGATCGCCTGTAATGCACACATTGCTAAAGGGAAGCAAATAGCATTTTTTTCTTAAGAAATCTGAGGTTGTTCTTATGCTTTGTAAAAGGAGAGTCCAGTGATCGGCAACACACGGCTCGCGAGCCGCATGCGGTTCTTTAGCGCCCCTCGTGGCTTCCTAGAGCTTTTCCAAAAATGGTTGAAAATGGAAAAAGATGGGAGGGAAATATATTTTATTGTTTTAATATAGTAATGCCCTTCAATGTGGTCAAAGGTGCACGCAGTCGCTGATGTAGTCTGTTCGCTTTTTAATAAACAAAAAGAGGCAGCAATTAAAACACATTCACAGGAGCTGCTGCTGGCTACAGTTTACGCCCATGCGCTCCACACTCAGACTGACTCCTCAACCTGGCTTGTCCCCTCTCTATGACGTCATCCCCTACTCAACTAAAGGCGCGTTCCCACGTTGCAATTTGTCTTATACAACGTGTTGCATAAGACAAATTGCAAATATGATGTTGCAAACCGAATGTGTTCCCACATTGCAATGTGTTGCAAACAATTTCAAATCTGGCGGGAATAGTTTTCCGAATGCGCGTTTAACGTTATTTCGTTCTGCGACTATGGCGGCTAATTGTCAATACGACAGCGACGATGATCTCCTGGAACTGGCAGCTATCGGTCTACTAGCCGAGCTAGAGGAGCCAAAACCCAAACGGTCGTTTTGAGTACGACCGTGGATCGGGAGACGGAAAGAACTCGGCGCTTACAACGCTCTAATGCAGGAGTTGGCGGCCGAGGACCCCGATAATTTCAGAAATTTCATTCGAATGGATCGCACCAATTTGGAACTTTTGTTGTGCTCATTATTTTGGCAAAATAGTCGCCGAATAAATTAAATTCGGTAATCTTTCTCACTCCAACCACCCTACAATATTCGACAATAAGTAATTATGATATTATTGTCGACATAATAATCGAAGACGCTGCCTCGATCACCATCCATACCTGTCATGCAGTCGCCCATCAACTCCGATATGCTCGTGTAGGCAGCTTGTCGGTGTTCCCTCCTTGAGTAGAACTGGCTCCCGACGTTCCACAAGCAATCATGCGAATGGTAATAATTAATAAACCTTTCGGTGTCGCCCCGGGAGAGCTCGATTTTGTTTTATTTCTGTTTCGACGCCATTATACTTTCCGTGTTACGACCCGATGTTTTTGTCACGTGATAGCCCAACGCGTTCTGATTGGTCGGGTTCATGCCACACGTTGCAAGAAAATAGAACAAGTCCTATTTCATCCAACACGCATACAACACGTTGTATGCCACAAAAGTCTGTCCAACTTTGGGGTTCACACGTTGCAATGTGTTGCATGCCACAAAACTTATGCCACAAATTGCAACGTGGGAACGCGCCTTAACCCATCCCTCAAATACACAAATAACAAGAAACAGATATTACACTATGGTTTCTGTCAGAGGACATACATGACACAAACATTATTAACGTTTTCCGATGCTGTAAAAATGTGTCGAATAAATATTAAATGTCATTTCGTCAACGAATATTTGCGTCTTAGCCTGCGACACACGTTTCAATGAGCAGGGTGGGATGTCAGTCAGAGGGCTGTTTAAAAAATAAAAATAAACAGTTCCTTTCAGATGATAAGAATGGGAATCTGGGCAGCCAAGAGAAGCAGTTTTAAACGGGACACACGTTTCTATTAGCAAGGCGGGATGTCAGTCAGGGGGCTGTTGTTTCAAAAACAGCTTCTTTCATGTACAATTCACAGAGGGTACTTGCTAAGAATGAGAATCTGGGCGGCCAAGAGAAGCAGTTTTAAATGGGGCACGTGAGCTACGATAGTTAGCACGCTGCGAAAGTGCGTCCCGTGCCTCGTTCATCTTAGTGGCCGTTCTGGCTGTTGCTCTTTACGGCATGCATGTGTGCGTGTATGCGGGTTGATGGCGGAAGGTTGGTTGTTCGAAAAGTAGACCTTCCGTCAAAAACGTTTGGGCACCTCTACAGGATGAACTGCAGGGGGTAAAAAAAGCTTTCAATCATGAATGCTTGTTGTGTATTTGTAGCCAACTTAGTCATGTTGGTGGCAGGCTAAGGCGTAGAAAAAAAAGTAGTGTGTTTCCGGTAACCCGACCGACCGAGAATTTCTACCTCGAACAAAAACGTTCCGGTCGGCATTTTTTTCAAACCTTCTACATTTTTGTGTAATAATAATAATAATAGTACTGTAATGCCCTTCAATAACGGGAGAAGGATGCACGAGTCGCTGATGCAATTCGTCGCTTTTAATAAACAAAACAAGCAATAAACACACGCATTCAAAGGAGTTGCTGTTAGCCACAACTCACGCTCATGCGCTCCACACTCAGACTAACTACCGAGCCAATATTCCCCAACCTCGCCCCTCCCTTTCTATGACGTCACACGAATACAAGAAACAGATATTACAGTACATTTCATTTATACGCGCCTTTCAAAACACTCAAGGACGCTTTACAATCAAAACAAGAACAATAAAACCACAGACAAAATGATAAATAATAAAAGGAAAGATGTTTACATCGGTGCAAACTCTCGCGATATTCACGTTGAGCATGCGCGTCATTTGCCGTCGTGTGTCAACAACATTGAATCATGGCGGCGGCCGCGATCTCCGAAAATAGTTTAGACCGCGTTTTGTGTGTTGCAGTCTAGCATTACTACACCTTGTGACGAATATTTTATTCATAAAGTTACCATGCTACAACCAGTAAATTATAGAATAACCAATACTTTTTCATAATATTTTTCACAGCGATTAGCCTACAAATCTAATGACCAATTTGCCATGTAATCGTGCCTCGCGTCGTCCGTCTCTCGCTCTCGTGTTTTGTGCATACGTCACAGGTGAGTTTAGTGATACGCCCACCTATCTGTTGCGTCCCCCCCAACACTCAAAACGAAAGTAAATTCGAAGAAACACACCCACACACCACAAACACACAGAGGCACAGTGAAATCGCGTTGATCACACAGTCAAGTCGTGTGCGGTGACTTTAATGGTTAAACTATGTTTCGATACCGTAAAATGACGCCACGAAACGACACGCTACCGGTAACTATTGTTACGTGAAATCCTCAGGTGCCGTAGTTTTTGTTTGTTTGTTTGTTTTCCTTCGGCGGCGAGCGGGGTTTCAATGTCTCCTTGTTTTATGTTTTATGGTTATTTTGTTTACATTTATGATGGGGGCGTGGCAAAAATATTTAAAAAAATAAAAACATTTGTCCGACCTACCGACCCTATGCCGAAATTTCATGTTACCGGAAACACACTACTATTTTTTCTACGCCTAATATAGCTCATATAGATACATACAGCATGTGTTGCCTTCATTCTAAGGCTTTTTTTTTTTGGCTCCAGACATATTTGTTTTTTGTTTGTTTTGGTCCAATGTGGCTCTTTCAACATTTTGGGTTGCCGACCCCTGGGATAGTCCATTAAATGCAAAGATTTTATGACTGTATGTGCAATGCTTAGTTCCAAAGGAAAAAAAACATTTTTTGTTTGCCATTTAGTTAGGCTATTTATGACCCCCGAATTGCGATTAATTTGACACACCTGTGCTACAGTAATTCTCTATTGGGATAAGTTGCCGTTTGTGATCATAGTTATTACTTTATTGATAATATATTGCAAGACAGGATCGCAAATCTCAAATGGCCCGCGGCACATGGTAAATTAAACACAGTTAGGATTCCTAGTTAAAGAGACCACTGATATTTTATCCGTTTTCCAGAGGCAATCACTTAACCAGGGCAGGTCTCCAGGAAATGGCCGAATGGTATTCCATCTCACTATGGTAACTTAATTTAACTCATCCTGCTTACAGAAGAGTCAAGACAAATGGAATACCTTTCCACAAGAACGTGTCTCGGGACTCGGGAGTTTCACTGATTTATTTACAACATGAGATTGCATTTGGATGAAATTATCTTGCAGTGTGTTGAACGTTAAATCAGTCTAAATAAAAACAGCAAGAACAATGAATACCGTATTTTCACGCCCATTCGGCGCACCGTGTTGTAGGGCGCAGTCTCAGTAACAGGTGCTATTTCTGTATTTTACACATACA
Source organism: Hippocampus mohnikei (assembly GCA_026261675.1). Classification (NCBI taxonomy): domain Eukaryota; kingdom Metazoa; phylum Chordata; class Actinopteri; order Syngnathiformes; family Syngnathidae; genus Hippocampus; species Hippocampus mohnikei. Next base: position 8,369,594 of record JAKGUB010000326.1, read on the forward strand.
CAAAATGCACTGTATTATTGGGCGCAACCAGGCGTGGTAAAACATACGCCAGTTTAAACATACGGCATGCATGCACGCACGCTAAAAACACATTAGCTTGAAGCATAGCGTAGCATGCTAAGACATGCTAAAAACACGTTTTTAAAAAGGCAACGAAGCAAAACTGAGATCGGTTGTACTTTATTTAGCCATCTTTCAACGTACTCATGTTTTTCGATCAATCATCACCCAGAAATCCATCAAAGTCCTCATCTTCTGTATCCGAATTGAACAATTGTGCAAGTACCGGTAGTCCATAAAAAACGCCGGGTTCCCTCTCGTTGTCAAAGTCACTCTCATTGCCATGTGGCTCCACAGAAATGATGCTCGGCCACTTACACGCCCAACCTTCACTGATTGGCCGGCTGCTTTCCCGCATGCCTGGTCTCACTCGCGGCCACTTACACGCCCACCCTTCACTGATTGGCTGGCTGCTTTCCCGCATGCCTGTTCACGCTCACTTCCGCCTTTTCTCGATATAAACAGCGTGTCGGCTCTCAGTCAGGATTTGGAACTCAGCTCATACACTAGACGCTCCACATTATAAGGCGTCCTGTCCATTTTGGAGAAAATTTAAGACTTTTAATGGTGCCTTATGGTCGTGAAAATACGGTACCTAGATCAGAAATCTTTCATTAAAATTCAGAGGGGTCCCATTGCAAAGGATTTTTCAGGGCAAAGGTTGCAAACTCAAAACATTTTGATTTGTGTAGTGCCAGTTGTGGCAGGTCCACCCCAACATGGCTCATGGTCCACCACCCAAGAAGGCTTAATAGAGGACCCCAACAGACACAAATGTGTCAGGACTGCATTTCAGTACACATTTTCATGCCTGCAACTTCAGAAAATAAATGCTCGCAAGCAATTACTGTGGTCTGTGCTGTCATTTTGATGAGTTATTTTTGTTATTTTGTGATGCTAAATACATGGTCTGTGATAGCGGCCTGTGAGAGTAAGAACACTGTGTAGTACACATACTTCATCTTTATCCAATAACAATTGACCCTGGATCCACACAAGGGATCCGGAAATGGACCGTGGCCCACCATTTGAAGACACCCGTTCGAGCTCAGAACCAAAAGATGAATACGACAGTATTTTATCAAAATCCATAATATTGCATTTTCATAACCATCCATTTGCATTCTACAGGCTCAGAACAAACACACAGGTGTCCTCGCTGCAGCCAAAGTGATCGACACAAAGACTGAGGAAGAGTTGGAGGACTACATGGTCGAGATTGACATCCTGGCCTCATGCGATCACCAAAATATTGTCAAGCTGCTTGATGCTTTCTATTTTGAGGGCAAACTCTGGGTAAGTAACTGCACGCTGATCCCAAAAGTGAATTCCAATTAGAAAGCAACACGTAAAACTAACATTTCCTGAATGGGTCTATAGTTGCTTTGCAAGATGTTGAAAAACACGTTTATTTGTTAACCAGTGCACCTGTTGTCATGCTTTAGTGTTTCTTTTTTCAATACAGCAGTTCCCACTGCTTGGATATTGCAAGATGTGGTAAGGCATTCACAGCCCAAGTCAATCTCTTATATTGTATGCTGTATGCTTATCCAAAGGCGGGGTCAAAGTGCACAGGATGAATTAAATAGCTTTTAGCTGTTAATCATCATACAGGTTTATTATATCTCTGTCAATATTGAACTTTTTTTTTAACCAGGCTATATTTTACATTGCTACCCTCTGGTGTAAGTTAATATAATTATGAGGCAAATATCATATTTGCTGATTTGTATTACAACCAAGGGGCGGCCCGGTAGTCCAGTGGTTAGCACGTCGACTTCACAGTGCAGAGGTACTGGTTCAATTCCAGCTCCGGCCTCCCTGTTTGGAGTTTGCATGTTCTCCCCGGGCCAGCGTGGGTTTTCTCCGGTTTCCTCCCACGTTGCGAAAACATGCATGGCAGGCTGATTGACCACTCTAAATTGTCCCTAGGTGTGAGTGTGGGTGTAAATGGTTGTTCGTCTCTGTGTGCCCTGCGATTGGCTGGCAACCGATTCAGGGTGTCCCCCGCCTACTGCCCGGAGACGGCTGGGATAGGCTCCAGCACCTCCCGCGACCCTAGTGAGGATAAAGCGGTTCGGAAAATGAATGAATGAATATTACAACCAAACAACATCCAGTACAGGTATACAGTACCTTAAATCTGGGCTCACCAGCCGTTTTTAAAATTGAGAGCTTCATGGGCTCCTGATTAAGGCAAAAGGTTAGCAGTACGACACACAAATTTGCTCAAATTACTTGAATGAATAATATTCATTTATGTGAAGACAGTGATCATGTTCATGAGTTGTATGTTTGCGTGTGTGTGTGTGTGTGTGTGTGTGTGTGTGTGTGTGTGTGTGTGTGTGTGTGTGTGTGTGTGTGTGTGTGTGTGTGCGCACTATTGATACATTTGGGGGACGCAATTAATGTCACCAACCACATTGCCCCTACCCCAAGGACCGTGTGTGTGTGTGTGTGTGTGTGTGTGTGTGTGTGTGTGTATATATATATACACAGTGAAACTCCTCTACAACGAAATCATGTTTGCAGCAAGAAATTTTTCACAACAGGGGGTTTTTCACTGTAGCAAATTTGATCTCAGATGTAAGCACACACACACCCACACACACCCACACACACAAACGAATGTGTACATGCACACACAAACGTATGTGTACTCTATTTTTATTCCAATAGTGCATAAGTATGAGCACACACTTATTTGACACTTCATATTGTCAGTGTAGAAAGAAAAAAAGGGAAAGAAATTGCGAAATTTACGATCAGCATTCACTTTCACTTACATCAACTTCTTGGATAATGTCTTATATTTTGCTTGCTCCGTCTTTTATTTTGATCACTTTTACCCTCTCTTCCAGCATCAGAGCTCTTCTTGTCTTAGCTGCTTGACATCCAAAGGTCCGTTTTGTAGCCATTTAACATTATAACGTCCACGCTCGTCTGAATCGACAATAACAAATACTTCTGGACCCGGTGGCTTTTCTTTCCACCATCTCACTGTCTCGACCTCCCCTCGATCGCCACCCAAGACAGCGTTGCTCAGCTAATGTCATGCAATGAACTTTTAAGCCAGCCACGGGACGCTTTGTAGTCCTCGATGGCCACAGTTAGCTCTCAAAGGCTAAAAACCATATGCTAACTGGAGCGCTAATGAGAGAGAAGCGCGCACAGAAAATGATTTTGTATAACGCAACAGAGGGTTTCAGTGGTATGGGGCAGGAGAATGGGAATTGTGTTAATGCATAAAGATTTTTCACATAAGGGGTATTTTCCCATGTAGGTTTCGTTCTAGAGGAGTTTCACTGTATGTATATATATATATATATATATATATATATATATATATATATATATATATATATATATATATATATATTAGAGCTGTCAAACGATTAAAATTTTTAATCTACTTAAAAACTCAACTGTCATAATTAACTCAAATTAACTAAAAATTAATCATGATTGCTCACTCATTTTTATCGTTTCTGAATTTCCTTTATATTTTTTTGTCCTATTTTCCCCCATTTTAATGCTCTCATCAACATGGAATCATGAATCAGTTTTCTATGTGCAAAATGCAAATATTTACTGAAATACCAATTTTGATTTTCAATTTTACATTAACATTTTTCACTTGGAGCAGTTATTCACACATTATCTCTCACACAATATTACTGTCCATCAACAACAGTGAAAACAATATTTTGTCACACAACAGCTGCTTGAACAGCTTTATTTAGGGAATCAAAACAGCGCAATATAACATTATAAAGTGCACATCTAAGGTAAACTAGTACTCAGCCTATAATGGATTTAAGCCATGGTTGCATACTTCGTTTTTCTCAAATTTGCTTTGAACACAGCAGTCAGGCTATGCTGATTCTGTTGGTCCTTCTTGCTCGGATGTGTCTCTACGGTTTTGTGTCGACATCATTTCGGATTCTTGTAATGGAGGCTCTCGCTGGCAATCAGTAATGGTTGTTCAGTTAGGGATTGTCGGTCAGCATGGAAGGATCTCTCGCTCTGTACTTTTGGATCATTTATTGGAGCACTTTGCAGCAGAAGTAGGAGTAGTAGTAGTTGTAACAGAAGTATCAGAAGCAGGTAATAACCTAAACTACACATAAATGCAGTAAAAATTAATATATCTATCTTTCTGCATCGCAATGTAAATATGTATATAATTGACATTAATGAATACCTTTATTTAACAATACGTTTAATAAATAATGTAATCAACCCTGATTTCACTATGTATCATTATCGCTATCATTATTCATTGTTTTAAACGTAAGAAACCATTCAACACAAACATAAAGTCGAATCGAACAAAAGAACTACAAGTCCCAATACTCAATCCCGGAAGTGGAGCGCCGGCATGAACATATCAAGTCGAATCGAACAAAAGAACTAAAAGTCCCAAAGGTCCAACCCGGAAGTGGAGCGCCGGCTGCAACGCAATTTACTTCTTTAAACGTCAGATTGCAGACGGACAAACATGACAACTATGCACAAATGAGCTAAATAAAGACACCCCTGTTCTAGCAACATTTTAGCCCACGCTGTTTAAATTGCCGATTGCTTCAGCAACTTTGTTCTTTGTCATGTCATCCATTTTCTTCGCTTTGAAATGATCCATAGCCGCCTGTCTGAGACGAGGGGCGGAGATCCCGATAAAATTATATAGTATTTTTCATGTTTAACTGGTGATATTGAATCCTTCTAAAAGTTATAATACAGTTAGCTAGTCATTAACTTAAATGATTGGACACATATTTCTTTTTAGTGTGACTCAACTTATATGGGATACCGTATTTCACGACCATAAGGCGCCATTAAAAGTCTTAAATTTTCTCCCAAATGGACAGGACGCCTTATAATGCGGAGCGTCTAGTGTATGAGCCGAGTTCCAAAGCCTGACTGAGAGCCGACATGCTGTTTATATAGAGAAAAGGCGGAAGTGAGCGTGAACAGGCACATGGGAAAGCAGCCGGCCAATCAGTGAAGGGTGGGTGTGTAAGTGGCCGCGAGTGAGGCCTGCGGGAAAGCAGCCGGCCAATCAATGAAGGGTGGGCGTGTAAGTGGCCGTGAGTGAGGACGTGACAGAGGCCAGGCATGCGGGAAAGCAGCCCGCCAATCAGTGAAGGGTGGGCGTGTAAGTGGCCCGCGAGTGAGACCAGGCATGCGGGAAAGCAGCCGGCCAATCAGTGACGGGTGGGCGTGTAAGTGGCCGTGAGTGAGGACGTGACTGAGGCCAGGCATGCGGGAAAGCAGCCCGCCAATCAGTGAAGGGTGGGCTTGTAAGTGGCCGCAAGTGAGACCAGGCGTGCGGGAAAGCAGCCGGCCAATCAGTGAAGGGTGGGCGTGTAAGTGGCCGTGCATCATTTCTGTGGAGCCACATGGCAATGAGAGTGACTCTGACTAACGTGTTTTTAGCGTGCGTGCATGCATGCCGTATGTTTAAACTGGCGTATGTTTAAACTGCCGTATGTTTTACCACGCCTGGCTGCGCCCAATAATACAGTGCGTTTTGTGTATGTGTAAAATACAGAAATAGCACCCGTTACTGAGACTGCGCCCTACAACACGGTGCGCCGAATGGTCGTGAAAATACGGTAGTTTCCTCTTTGTTGCCCTCTCAAGAATCGCCATCAAATTACTGACGTTGACTGTTGGCATTTTGACTTGAATGACACCTGACCATGCAAAAACAATGTTTGAAGACGTCTTAGAAGAATGCTTATATTTATTTATCATGTACATGGACAAACGTGAGATTTGAACTCTGCATTTGATCTATCACAGGAGTGGATACATTAAACACACACACACACACACACACACACAAACACACGCCCACTCTTAGTGGCACACATTGGAGCAGGGGTTACTTCAGGGTTTACTGGTGTCGAGCTGAATGGCATCGTAGCCATGTGTTTTGGGAATGTTCGAGGTGGATGATTCTTGCACCGGTGACTCGCGGTGGCAGGCGATAAACCATTTGGCTATGGCTGTGGCAACCGTGTCCCTAAGGTAGTTGGGGATAACCTGATATGATATGTATCTGCTCAGGCTTCACAGCATCTGTCACACAGTGGCATTTTTGTGTTTATTGTATTATCATTTTGCTCGATGTCACCTCCTTGGATACCTTGGATAGGAGGGTAAAAAGGATAAACGTATGGACGTTGGCTTATTTGGACACACAAGTTTAGGAGAAAACCACAGTCCCAGCCCATTGTTGATGCCATGACACTGTGGGACCTACAGTACAACAATTGAACCACTCAAAAACTGCTCGCCGAGAGAAAAACATACAATGGTGTGCATGCTGAATAGCCAAGATTGTTTTGAGTCTTGAGTCATTGTGACTCTTGTATGGGCTTTGTTACTATAAGTGGATCAGTCTAAAAAGCTCCTCTCGTGCATGGAATGCCAATAAAACCTCAGTGAAATGTTTGGACTTGTCTATTCTTACAGGGGCTAAAACTATTGATTTTGAATACAGAGTAGTTAAACTAAAACTAAAACTCGGTCCTCAGTGGACACATCAAACAAAACAGTTTTTTTTCCTCAGTGGTGAAACCAAAGCATAGCCTTTTTCATATCATAAGAATAAGAAAACCTTTATTTGTCTCACAATGGAGAAATTCCCAATTTACAGCAGCCAAGTTATGAAAGAAAGAAAGTAGAAGAACAAAAAGTGTAGGAGCTGATGTAAAGGCAGCCACTCTTGCTGCGCCATCTTGAAGACAAAATAACATCATAACAAAATAATACAACACAACACATGAGACACAGACAGTCATTCGATCTTAACCACTTTTCTGCCTACTCTTTGTTGTTTTAAGCAGTTATATATGAAAGAGGAGAGTGATGTGTATGGAGTTTTTCCAATATTTTATGTACAAAGTAATACATTTGCATGTGGAGGTTAGAATAGAATTATGCAGAAAGACTAGCCTTGTTTATGCTCAATAGAAAATATGCTCCGGAATCTCCACCTCACCACATTCCCACTACTTTAGGCCCTGTATCCATAGAAACTGTAATCCTATTTGCAGCAGAAGGCCAAAGGCCTATCACAAGAGGTCTAGCTAGTACCTGCGTGAAACTCTTTCCACAGTGTTGCACCAACGGGCCAATCCTCTTACGGCAACAGCCCTATTGAAACATTCGAAATGGCTTTTAAGAGCTCAGAGTCCTCCATTATTTTGTCTTCATGTAGGCAAAATTTATGCTGAGATTCTCCCAGACAAGCCGACATTATGGTTACATTATTAGGTTACATTATGGTTAATTACATTCAGTGTTCCCTCCACATGTGTTGCAATGTGCCCCTGCTAGAATCATCCAGTGCCATACATCAGAACTGGAAGAGCTCTCGGTTCATCTGGCAGGATCTGCTCACTGAGGGATTTATAACCTGAATGTTCAACTTCATATTGCTTGTTTAAATGTTTGAACATCTCAGCCTTAGTTTATGATAATCATAACAAGTCATTGATGAGTCTCTAAAAAAATGTTGTCCCCCCCCCCCGATGCTCATAGATTCTCATTGAGTTTTGTGCAGGCGGGGCTGTGGATGCTGTCATGTTAGGTGAGTCCACTTGTTCCACTCACCAGCATGCGTTAGACCCTTTATTTGTCTCTAAATGTTGCTATCTGTATTTGTGTGTGTTTCACCCTCGCAGAACTGGAGAGACCCCTGACAGAACCACAGATTAAGGTGGTGTGCCGGCAGACTCTTCAGGCCCTCGTCTACCTCCATGACATTAAAATCATCCACAGAGACCTGAAGGCTGGCAACATCCTACTCACTCTAGATGGTGATGTTAAATTGGGTACGAGCAGTAAAAACTTGTCATGTTATCAAGGAGCGTGGTTTCATTCATCGTTTTTGCAAAAGACACTGAGAGAATGATGCATGTAAAATTTCAATAATTCTATATTGTAGTTATGCATTCTATTTCCAGGTAAAAATTCAGAATCAATACTTCAGTAGTCTAGCAATGTAGACAACTGCTTGTTTTATGGGCACTTGGCAGTAATCTCCAGGTCTTTTTCTCAGTGTATGAGATTAAAATTCTGGAAATAGCACAATAATGCACATATTCTGCATTCTACTGAGTGACGTATGCTTTTTATCTTTTATGAGGATTATGTGTTCACATGACTCCTCCCGGGTCATTTTACTATTCCGGTCTTTTTACGAGTTGTATGCGTGACCAAAGTCACTATTCTTCTCATAAAGATGGTTCCTAGATATATGTAGCCATTATTCCTACCCTTTTATAAATACTGTAATGAAATGTAAGAATAGGAAATGTTAATTTGAATAAAATGGAATAGTCAGATGAGCTTCTGCCTTTTCAAAATAGCACGTTTCAGAAACTACCACGGAAATACAAATCAACTCTTTTGTTGGAGGCACCCTAATAATTGGTGGCAATTCAAGCAACTCATCGTAATCTCTAGAATCTACAATTTCTCAGGGCTAGCTACAAAAAGATCTGACAACTCACTCAGCAAGTATATTTTCCTCTGACCAATACAAACTTGACCAATGAACTCAGTTATGCAAACAAAAGATGATGTTTATGTCATGAGATTGTCAAATGTATGACTGCATTTTGCATTTGTGTGATTAATTTAGCTTTCCTGTGGCTGAGATCAGTTTTGATTGATTGATTGGTTGATTGATTGATTGATTGATTGATTGATTTTTAATTACGTGTATTCCAGCTGACTTTGGTGTTTCTGCTAGAAACACCAAAACTCTTCAAAGGAGAGACTCATTCATTGGGACACCATATTGGTGAGTGTAAAAGAAGAAATTCTATCCATGCATCTGTTATTTATTTATTTATTTATTTATTTTTTGCCAGTTCTGCAACATTATGAGAAGCAAAAATCCTCTTATGTGTTACTCCCCCAAAAAAATTCACAACTTCTTTCTCAATGTTACTCGTTCCATTGCAGGATGGCTCCTGAAGTAGTCATGTGTGAGACATCCAAGGACCGTCCATACGACTACAAAGCCGATATCTGGTCACTCGGGGTCACCCTGATTGAGCTTGCACAGATTGAGCCACCCAATCATGAGATGAACCCCATGAGAGTCCTTCTGAAAATTGCCAAGGCGGACCCTCCTACGCTGTTGCAGCCATCACGTTGGTGAGTCACAGCATAAAACCCTCATGTTCATAAATTCTGTCAATTGATTAATCATAATTATTCAATTATTCGAAATAGTGGTTAGTGCATCGACCTCACAGTGCAGAGGTTGTGGGTTCGATCCCGGCTCCGGCCTTCCTGTGTGGAGTTTGCATGTTCTCCCCGGGCTTGCGTGGGTTTTCTCAGGGTACTTCGGTTTCCTCCCACATTCCAAAAACATGCATGGCAGGCTGATTGAACATTCAAAATTGCCCCTAGGTGTGAGTGTGAGCGCGGATGGTTGTTCGTCTCTGTGTGCCCTGCGATTGGCTGGCAACCGGTTCAGGGTGTCACCCGCCTACCACCCGAGGACAGCTGGGATAGGCTCCAGCACCCGCGACCCTTGTGAGGATAAAGCGGATCGAAAAATGGATGGATGGATGGATGGAAGCTAAGGACTGGTTTGGGTTTTTTTTCCTACATGATAAGCTTGTTCTACACAGTATGATTTTAAAGCTATTTGTAAGTTCAATTCAATTCTCATGCATCTCTATGATGGAAGTTAGTAAATTCTTAGTTTGGTCAATATTTACATCATCCCCTTTTCACCTCCCGAGACCCAACTATTTCGATACAAACAAAAAGTAAACTTTTGTAAAAATAGATCCAATGTAAATGAACAGATCAAGATGCTTAAGTTACTTGGAGCCTGATTAAACGTTTTCAAGGGCAAAAATGGGTGCAAATTAGTTTGCATATGCAAACCGATGCAGAAGCTGAGCTACTAATGCAATGCTGTCCAGCATTGTTTCTGCCAAACACAGTAAATGAACATGCTGATTGATGTTCATTTTGCGTGTTGAGGGAGTATGTGCAAACAGATGAATTCACCACGTGCCATGTGATTTATCAAACCTGCGATTGATTTATCAAACCTGCGATTCATTGCGATGGCTGATTTTGCGTGTTTACATCTGAAATGCAGGCATTAACCAGCATGCCGCCATGCTACGTTGTAAATGCAATCTGATGCAGGGTGAGGACCTCCATCCACTTGGCACGCACAAGAGAGGAGTTCAGTCAAACAAAATATGGCTTGAATGCGATTGGTGGCTTCCCAAAACTTATGACAGCATTTGATATATTTTCTGGAACCCATCCTTATGTTTGTTTCACTTTCACTGACATTCCCAATTCTGTCTCTTCCGACTTTGTTTGGGGTTTTTTTCTTGAGTTGATCAAAGAGGCACTTTGAGTCGGTAGCCTGTCACAGAAGGTCCATTAACCTTCTACTTTATTTGTACTCCCCCACCCCCATTAAAAAAAAAAAAATACATTTATTTTTCTAGTTCTGTGGTTCTTAACCTGGGTTCGATCGAACCCCAGGGGTTTGGTGAATTGGTCTCGGGTTCAACTGAGCCTCTGCCATGGAGGTTAAGACACGCCCAACTCAACATGTCAATTAGTTATGACACGCCCACGTGGCCATCACTGGGTGCAGATGATAGCATTACATTGCTTGTCCAATCAGTGCTGTGGGAAATTTAGTTCGCTCAGTAGTCTCAGTGTGACTGTCGTGATAGTATGTCATGCAATTAAAAAAACAAAAACTATACTTAGGCCATGTAAGTTTATTTTCTTTTTTCTGTTTTTAATAAATGTGTTTTCTTAATGTCTTGAATTTGTAAAAAATCTAATTTTTATTTTTCACTAATGAAGGGTTCGGTGAACGTGCATATGAACTGGTTGGTTTTGGTACCTCTAACAAGGTTAAGAACCACTGTTCTAGTTGTACTAAACTGGTTGCACTACTACAGCGTTTGAGCAGTGATGTTTCTGGATGGAGAGTATCCTCAAAGCTTTTTCTTCCCCCTTCATTTGTTTTTGATGCTCAACTGAAGCTGCGAGGAATTACTCGGCTTCAAATATTCTTGTCCACCCTGCCCATTCCTGGATTCAATATGGAGAGTGAGTGAGAGAAAGGATTGAGAAGGACAAGAGATTTAAACCGTTCCTTCCTTTTATCATAATGGTTGTAAGGCTGCTCATGAACAAATATGACAAATAAACAGCTGGCAAGAAGGGATTGTAAAATCTCCTTCCATTGAGACTTGGCTGCTTCCACAAACATGACATGGATATATCCCTCAATTCATTTTTCCCTTGAATTTTTCGGCTCCCCTGAGAGACTTCGTTACAGATGCTCCTGCCTGCCTTGGCTTTCTCAGCGTTGGGTGAACCTGCATTTCCCGAGGCAATACCTTAGTTTTATTGTTTTATGTTCGATTCTATTTATGTGCTACACTTGATTTCAGCTGTGGATCTTCTTTTTTTAAAGTGCTCTATAAACAAAATTGAGTTAGTCTTCTCCCAAATGTTCCATGATGAAAACTAGCAGTACAACATAAAGCATAAAGCCCTCTTTTAAAATCACAACTTGTTAGTTCGTGAATATGCAATTTATCAACTGCTGTTTGCGGTCACAGTAAAAAATAAATTTAAAAAATGGGCATCTTTGTAAATAACACGCAAGACTCCCACCAACAATGTGCACCCTCTGTTGGAGGGAACATGCAATTTAGCACCCGCGCATTGGGGATATGTATCACAAAAACAGGCCTTTGGTGTTATACTGTGATTGTTACTGGGTTTCCATCTTTTTTTTATTTTATTTTTTTTTCAGTTGAACTTTTAAGGAGACTAATAATTGTCTATTTTATCTTAACCCTTTCAGGTCCCCAGAATTCAATGATTTCCTAAAGCGATGTCTGGATAAAAATGTGGACAACCGGTGGAGTGCAGCACAACTTTTGCAGGTGCCCCCATAATGAACGCTCTCAGAACTTGCTTCCTTTCCTCCCAGTTAAAACTTTCTCAGAAAATGCATTGACAATCCTTGCACATGAACACTAATTCCATTCTTTTTTCATATTTCAATATTTGTGGACATCAAGGAAAAAACACATTTTAAAACACGTTTCTTTTTATTAGGTATTTTTGAGTTATGTGTTGTAGGGGGAGAATACCAACGTGTGTTTTTCTTGTTTTCCAAACACATTGAAAGATGACTAAGGCAATTATGCTATATGGCCTACAACATGCAATTCAACTATAAGCAAAAAGTTCGAGGGGCCGTCTATTGACCTGCCTATGTTCAGGTCTGGTCCAGGAAAGTCAGCTGGAAAGTCACTTCTTCCTTTGTGTTTGAGCAGACATCAGCAGAGAGCGCTTTTCTTTTTCCATTGGTTGACAATATTTGGCAGGTTATGGCTACTGTCCATGCTTACAGAGAAATGCAAGCCAATCAGGAAACATTCATGTACACTGACACAAGGCAGGCTTTTACCGTGCTGGCACTTATGAGGAAGGCTCGAGGGCTTTGAAAATACAAAATTTGTCTCATCGAAGGATTTGATTGTGAAGCTCTGTATACTTGTTAGCAATGCATTTGTGAGAGCTAAAAGGAAAAGCTGGCAAGACATTTACACTCTAGTTTGTACTCTTATTTTGTAGTTTGGAATCGTATGGTGTTTGTTGTAGCAAAAATTACACGTGTCAGGTTAGCGCAGCGTGAAATCAGAATCAAGACAAGAATAACAGCAAAAAATGGTGGCAAAGATTCTGTATTATTATACTTTGATTTGACAGTGTACTCCCAGCAATGCACAATGTAGTCCGTGATAAACCAAATACTGTAATATGTCTCCAGTTTTAAAAAGCACTGACAAAATTTTGCTTTTGCAAAGAAAAGTTCTATTTTGATTGGCACTGTCAAAGATATAATGATATGTTTAATACAATGGAGTGCAGCACCGCACCATACTGACGGGTTTCAAGAATTATACCCCTGTCCTGTAGCTAACTTTACTCAACCAAGCAAACTGATCACAACACTTTACGGTACATACAGTGCCGGTCTACAGCATTGCAACTACTGTACAATAATACCTATATTGTTCAATTTAAAAATAAACATCTGCTTGACGGAGTGTAGACTTTAATAGGATAATATGTTTGTTGTTTTTCTCTGTCTGGTATGCAGCATTCATTTGTGTCCAGTGTGACAGACAGCAAGCCTCTGAGGGAAATAATAGCTGAAGCCAAAGCTGAGGTAACTGAGGAGATTGAAGAGCACAAAGAGGAAGAGGAAGAGGAAGAAATTGAACCGAATATGGTATGTAAATTGCAATCATTTTTCTTGAGTTGTTTTGCATAATTATGAGCTGAACGGCGCTTATTTGCAGTGTACCAATAGCCAATCTCCTCCAAAGGCATTTTGTGCTACTGCATGATCAATAAACCAGAATATTGCATGTCTAGTGGCTCCTAAAATAAGTGATAGTTGCTGCTCACTTAAACACTGTGAAAACAATCTGTCAATCTACCTCCGCTGCAGGGCCATAAACGTGCTCCCTCTGATGTCAGTGTTGCAAGCTCTGAGGATGAGAAGATTCCACTCTCCCCTACCATTTTGGAATCTGTCCCTGAAAAGGGTGAACCACGATCGCCCATCGCTGCACCCAATGAGATCCCTGTAGCGAACCACATCACTGGCTTGGTGGAAGAGTCCACTATCCCAGCAACCGCAGAGCATACAGAAAAGACTCTAGTTAATGTTGGCGGAAAGCAACTGGTGCCGGAGGAGGTTGAATCTGGCAGGGCCTTGTCAATCCCACCTGCAAACGAAATGGACCAGCTTGCGATAGCTTCTGAAAAAGAAAAGGAAGATGACACAGCCGAAGTGCCAGACAATTCGGATGCTCAGACAGAGATTCCAAAAGATGCAGCTTCTCCAGAAAAAAGAATGATTACTGTAGAGGAATCAATCACACTAGCAGAAGAGGACCCATACAAACATGTTAAGGTGTCTTTACCAAGTCCGGATGACTCTTTTTCAAAAGAGCAAGACAATGAGAAGCCTGCAGTAAAACCGAATCCAGAAGATGAGAAGATTCTTCCAGACAAGACTAAAAATGACAGTTCAGACTCTGGTAGGAGCTCAACTGCGGATAATAGCAACCTGGAGCTGAATCTGTCTATCTCAAGCTTCCTGTCCAAAACAAAAGACCCTGGATCAGTTTCCATCCAGGTACCATACAGCACTTACATGCACAAAGATTATTTGTAAGACTCTTGAATGATCAAACTTGTGTCAAAAAGTTGCCAACTGATGAATGAAGTCACGTTTCCTGTCATGATTTCCCAGGAGACAAAGCGCCAGAAGAAGACATTGAAAAAGACCCGCAAATTCATTGTGGATGGGGTGGAAGTTAGTGTGACTACATCAAAGATCATAACTGACAATGACACAAAGAATGAGGAAATGAGATTCCTGAGGTATAAAACTGCCTTCAGCTATTATTCACATACTGTAGAAGTAAAATGTGCTTCACAGAAAGCAAAGCCTTCCCTCCTGAACCAAACAATAGTAAAATCTTCTCTTACTCACTTCTCCCCTATCTTCCTCTACTTTGCCAGGCGCCAGGAACTAAGGGAGTTGCGTCTCCTGCAGAAGGAGGAGCAGAGGGCCCAGCAGCAACTCAGCAATAAGCTACACCAGCAGAAAGAGCAGATTTATCGCCGCTTTGAGCAGGAGACCACGGTGAGTTACTAGAGTATTCCCCTGCTGTATCGCCATTCATCTTTCACATGCTCGCTATACCACCCATTCGAGTATTTTTAACGACCGTATTTTCCGCACTATAAGACGTACCTTCAATGAATGGCCTATTTTAAAACTGTTAAAAAGCAGTGCCCACTGGACACGACGGAAGAAACGTGTTCGCTTCGCCGTTTTCATTCGTCAGATACGAAACGATGACATGTAAGTGACTTTTAATTGCCGTGCGTTTTACTGTAATTGCGAAAGACTTTAACTTTATTCACTTGCGCCCTGTAGATCATGGCATCGAAACGTAGAACTGTAATGACTGTAGCGGAGTGAGTGAAAATGCATCCATTTGAGCGAGGACACAAAGTAAAAAGCATCCAGGAGACACCTGGAGTCGGAAAGACGCAAATCTACGAAACTTTAAAAAACAAAGCATCGATTCAACTCCTTATGACAAGCTACCATCCAGCAAAGAAGCAATGCAAATGGCAACAAAAATCCTTCAGTATGCACAAGAATCACCAGACATCGGTGATCAACGGGACATTTACTTGCAACTAGCAAGAAAACTGTATGCCACGAAGGCAAACATTGGGATAAACCAAAGAATGCATCCAACAAAACAATCCAAAATAGACACATTTTTCCCAAGACAGAAAAAAATAAACATTAAAATAGTGTACGTATTGTACTGTTGTGATTTTTTTGGATTCACCTGCATTGCATTTTTTTGTTATATAAACAGTTTTTGGACAGTATATTTTTGCATTTTATTGATTGTGTTGTTACACGTGCATTTTGTCAACATACTTGCAGGTTCAGAAAGGACATGTACCATGCTCATTTCCCAAATGAGGAATTTCTGTTCTCAGGACAGATTGGACAGCGCAAACACGAGTCCACACTAGAGAATGTTTACTGTACAGTGAAACTCCTCTACAACGAAATCATGTTTGCAGCAAGAAATTTATTGGGTATTACTCCCACTGAACATTCGGCAAGCCTCCTCGCTGCCCATCTTCAAAACCCGCCTCAAAACTCATTTGTATTCTTTGGCATTTGACTCTGTATGACTTAAATTTGTTCTTGGCTTTGCTGTTCGGTGCTTTCTACCGTCTTTATTACCGATTTGCTTTACTATTTTTTGTATGTGTTAAATTGCTCCATGTAAAGCACTTTGTATGCAGCGATGGCTGTTCGAAAGTGCTCTATAAATACAGTTGAGTTGAGTATTACATCGCAATCGCAAATTTGAAGAAAAAAAATTCCACAATTGCTCAGCCCTAATTTAAATAACGGTTAACTTGATTGAAATTCAAATTAAAAGATCATTTTAAGAGATAAAAAAACATGTTTTTATTCCAAACACACTCACCAATGCACCGAACCGTCTCCCCAAACCCGAGGTACGCACTGTACTGTGGTTGACCTGGACCGTGCCATCCCGAGTATACACTATACCCGCTGTATTTTGCATGCTTCCTTCATTTGATTCGATTTGTTTTTTTCTTTTTGTCACACTAAGTCTTGTGTGCTTCCAGAGTAAAAAGCGTCAGTATGACCAGGAGGTAGAGAACCTAGAGCGGCAGCAGAAGCAGACCATAGAGAGGTTGGAACAGGAACACACCAACCGACTGAGGGATGAGGCCAAACGCATCAAATCTGAACAGGACAAAGAGTTGTCCAAGTATCAGAGCGTGCTGAAAAACCGGAAAAAGGAGGTCAGTGTCTTGTCTAGGTTACTCTGCTGCAGTTCTTGTGTGTAGTTTTTATTGGACATATCCACACCATGATTTGCAGGTGTTAAGTCACTCCACGCCATCACTTGGTATCCTGTTTAGATCACAATTATTCAAATACTGTATTGACTAAAGTTCAATATAAAATAAAATAAAAAATGAGAAAATAAAGTTAATTGTTAACCTGGGAATTACATCAGACAGTGGCAAAAGACAAGACGGTCATGAATCTAGCCCTCCATTTTCTCTTTGCATCTACAATTGTTTTTTTTAATGTGGGTGGAACCTGTAGGACTCGGCGTCAAACCATGCAAACTCAACCCAGATTTGAAATATGTGGTAGAGGTGTTAACCACACCCTACTGTCATAGATACTAATGCATATTTTTTGCATGTTTTTATAATGATTCTTCTAAGGCGTAGAAAAAAAAGTAGTATGTTTCCGGTAACCCGACCGACCGATAATTTCTACCTCGAAAAAAAACTTTACGGTCTGCATTTTTTTTTCAAACAACCTTCTACATCGACATTAATTTAAATGAATTTTATCGGGATCAAACATTTTCTCGCGAGATTTTTGTGTAATAATAATAATACATTTCATTTATAAGCGCCTTTCAAAACACTCAAGGACGCTTTACAATCAAAACAAGAACAATAAAACCACAGACAAAATTAGAAATAATAAAAGGAAAGATGAATTTAGAGGGTTAACATCGGTGCAAACTCTCGCGATATTCACGTTGAGCGTGCGCGTCGTTTGCCCTGTCGTCTGTCAACATTGAATCATGGCGGCGGCCACGATCTCCGACAACAGTTTAAACTGCGTGTTGTGTGTTGCAGTCGCATGCTCGCAACACTCTAAATTAATCTTTCCTTTTATTATTTATAATTTTGTCTGTGGTTTTATTGTTCTTGCTTTGATCGTAAAGCGTCCTTGAGTGTTTTGAAAGGCGCTTGTAAATGAAATGTACTATTATTATTATTACACAAATGTAGAAGGTTTGAAAAAAAATGCCGACCGTAAAGTTTTTTTTTCGAGGTTGAAATTCTCGAAATTTCTACCTCTTTTTTTTCTACGCCTAATGGGGAAAGATGATTTGAGATGTGCTTGGCCACGGAATGAATTAAACTTGTATCTTCAGGCACCATTGTACCTCACTTGAGAAAAGGTATGCATGTGTAACTTTTTGTCAAAATGTAAAGAAATTATGTATCGGCATCTACTTTATTCATCTCAGAACATTGCGATACACATATTTGAGTCGTTTTTACCCCTTTTTGCATGTGAGAAATGCCATTTTGAAGCGAATTAAAGTAGATATTTTTTTCAAGCAGTGCCACAGTAGATCATGAGCATCCAATTTGTGATTAACTTTCATCACAATATCTTTACCTCAAATCTTACGTAAACTGTTTGTTTGCAAAGTATAATATTGATGATACTGCTGCAACAGCGCACCCCCCACACCCCAATTACACACTCACACACACACATACTGTATATGCACGCACGCATCCCCCACTTGCACATTTGCTCTGTTGGGCACAGTGTGTTCTGGGCAAAGTGTAGGAGTGTAATATACAGTATTTGCCCCTGTTATGATTTAGTCCTGTCCCTTGTACTCCCGTACCCTGGGTACTGCTCATGTACAAGATGGAAGTGAACTCACCTGTGTACATTTTGTTTTGAATGCATCCTCGTTCGAACTGAGAATATATTCCATTGTGGCTTTGATGGGCTTGTTACCATGTGCATGCACAGAATTCCAAGCTTAATCTCAGTTTTCAATATGAACGTCGTTGAATTCCAGGGAAGGTTCTTCGGGAGGCTGTCAGTCAACAAAAGTTGTCAAAGCGTCACAAAAATGTAGTTATTGTGTATTACAGTATTCCTGTAGGAACCAGAGTACAGTGCAAGCAGGTTATTGTTGAAAATCAGTTGCATTCGCTCAAATTGTCCTGTTTACTCCCATCTTTGTTAGCGCTTTGTTACAGCTTCCGCTGTTGTGAAAGCGCTATATAAATCAGCATGTATTGTATTGTATTGTATCTTTGTGTGTGTGGGTGTGGTGTGTGTGTGTGTGTGTGTGGGTGTAAATACATATTGTATTTGACAGAATGATCTGTCTCATTCGAATCTCGGTTTACTTTCACATTTCCGTTCCTTTTTCACCTTTCACGTGTACCTTTTTAAGAATCGTTGGCATTTTCAACTCAAGGGTTACATTAGGCACGTGGCAGCATAATTAACAATATTTAGTTAATTTTATACCATCACATAGGAGCAAGAGTTTCTTCAGAAGCAGCAGCAGGATCTTGACAGCGCTCTGAAGAAAATTATCCAGCAGCACAAACATGAGCTGGCCACCATCGAGAGAGACTGCCTCAACCACAAGCAGCAGCTTCTAAGAGGTAATGAAAAGTGTCACTTCTGTCTGCTTGTGTGGTTTTCATGCCAGATCCAAGGAGAAGGAAGATCGTGATTTTTTTTTCCCCATAGTTGCTCCATGCCAACATCCAGGAAAAGATGACAGAAATTCATTGTCTAACGACAGGTGTCATTTGTTTCTAAATTAAGAAACAAAATCCATCAACACATTTTTTTCCATCAAAATTACATTTTAACAAATGAGCTCAAAATAGAGAATCAAACTTGGAGAAGCTCCTCTCCAGCACTCACTGTGATTTCTGGCATTTTCTGTGACATTTTCGTCAAGTTAGATAAGCAATAACCCTCTCTCAGTGGACCACAGTACTCTGACCACATTCTTGCTTGCTGGGTGCCACCCCTCCTTTGCTCTTCGATTTTGTGAACAGCATCTTGTTATCAGCTACAAGAAAACCTAGAAAGGTGGAGGTTTGCACTAGAGACATAAATGAAAGGGAGACCAGGGGAACGGTAAGGTTACAGGGAGCAGAGGTGGCGAAGGTACAGGAATTTTAGTACCGTACCTAGGATCAACAGTGCAGAGCAGTGGAGACTGTGGAAGAGAAGTGAAGAATAGAGTGCAGGCAGGATGGAACAGCTGGAGAAAAGTGTCAGGAGTGATTTGTGATGGAAGAGTATCAGCTAAGGTGAAGGGAAACGTTTACAGCACAGTTGTGTGACCAGCCATGATGTACGGCCTAGAGACACTAGCAATAGGTAAAAGACACGAGGCAGAGTTAGAGGTGGCTGAGTTAAAGATGCTGAGATTCTCCTTAGGAGTGACAAGGATGGACAGGGTCAGAAATAAGGTCATCAGAGGGACAACTCAGACAGGAAAGTTTGGAGAAAAAGTTAGAGAGGCCAGACTGAGATAGTTTGGACATGTACAGAGGAGGGACAGTGGATACATTGGTAGGAGAATGTTAGAGATGGAGCTACCAGGTAGGAGACGGGGAGGAAGGCCAAAGAGGAGATTCATGGATGCCGTGAGGGAAGACATGCAGGTAGTTGGAGTCAGAGTAAAGGATGCAGAGAACAAGGAAAGATGGAAATTAATGACTCTCTGTGGCAACCCCAGAAAAGGGACAAGCCGAAAGGAGAAGATGATCTTGTTATTGCATATTAAGCACGCATGGGACTTGATATGGCCCGGTGGTCCAGTGGTTAGCGCGTCAACCTCACACTGCAGAGGTTCAATTCCAGCTGCGGCCTCCCTGCGTGGAGTTTGCATGTTCTCCCCAGGCCTGCGTGGGTTTTCTCCGGGTACTCCGGTTTCCTCCCACGTTCCAGAAACATGCATGGCAGGCTGATTGAACACTCTAAATTGTCCCTAGGTGTGAGTGTGAGCGTGGATGGTGGGTCGCCTGTGTGTGCCCTGCGATTGGCTGGCAACCGGTTCAGGGTGTTCCCCGCCTACTGCCCGAAGAGGGCTGGGATAGACTCCAGCACCCCCCGCGGCCCTTGTGAGAATAAGTGGATCGGAAAATGGATGGATGGATGGATGGGACTTGGTATGTACACAAAACACTTCTAAGAAATACCTGCTGAACCAAGTCATGGGAACCTGGAACAGAGGTTCAGAGAGACTACATGCCACTTTCACAGGGAGAAAAGGTGACTTCAGAGTACCAAATCTTCTGCACATAAGGCAAGCACCTACATCCATTTTCAATACCATTTATTCTGTGCAAATCACATGGAATCTGGAGTCTATCCCGGTTGACTTAATGTAGGAGGTGCGGTTTTGGATGGACCATCAATCATTCACCGGGCAATTGTGAATAGGGTGTTGACTAGGATATGAGCTCTGGATAGCTGCGTGAAAGGCAGCGGTGTGATCCGTTTAACTTTACTGCCATTCACTCTTGCTGCTCCACCGCATGCCATCTGACATCAGATAAGATTTGGCTCTCCAACCACGCTGCCAGTGGGTCTTCTGCGCACTTTTTTGCTCCAACTTTTGCACTTTTGTGTCTGTCTGCACGCAGCAAGGGAGGCTGCCATGTGGGAGCTGGAAGAGCGTCATCTGCAGGAGAAACACCAGCTGTTCAAGCAGCAGCTGAAAGACCAATACTTCATGCAACGTCACCAGCTGCTGAAAAGACATGAAAAAGTGTGCCTCGTTGTCCTACTCGCACTTGTTTTTCCAAGTAATGGCTTGATGTTTATTCTGCAGCGGAGCCTGACGCCACTTTATTTCTTCCCTTGCAGGAGATGGAGCAAATGCAGCGTTATAACCAGCGACTGATTGAAGAGATGAAAAACAAGCAGACTCAGGAAAGAGCCAGGCTGCCAAAGATACAGCGCAGTGAGGCAAAGACGCGTATGGCCATGTTCAAGAAAAGTCTTCGCATTACCACAGCTGCTCTCACCCTGGAGCAGGAGAGAGAGAAGGTCAAACAGGTAACAACAATTTTGACTAAACACTATTATAGTCACTCACAGAAAACAAAAACAGTTTGCAGGTGGAGGCTTGACTAGCCCATTTGAGGCTTGACTAGCCCATTTGGGACATGATTTGGTCACAATACCTCAAAGATCAAAATGATTTTTTCTTGTCCTGCTGAAATTAGTGAGCAACTGTATACCCTGCCTCATGTGCTGCTGGTCCAATTGGTTGTCTGGCTCTTGTTACCACGACAACCAGGGGCTGAGCCTGAGCCTTAGGCACTCTTTGGATTCCCGTTTTGGCAAAGGAACTTTCCTCTCCTATCTGAGTGAGATGACCCGGAAACACTTGGCTGGTTGTTCAAATTCTTTAAATGCTTTGGAAAGGTAACTCGACACAACCTTTCAGCCACCTTTCGCAAAGGTTACGCTTGACAGCCCATTACAAAAGAAAATGAGAAATCTTACCCACAATCTTTTTCCATCCATCCATCTTGGGGCAGTAGGCAGGGAACACCCTGAACCGGTTGCCAGCCAATCGCAGTGCACACACAGACGAACAACCATCCGCGCTCACACTCACACACAGGGCCAATTTTGAGTTTTCAATCAGCATGCCATGCAAGTTTTTGGAATGTGGGAGGAAACCGGAGTACCCGGAGAAAACCCACGCAGGCCCAGGGAGAACATGCAAACTCCACACAGGAAGGCCGCAGCCGGGATCGAACCCATGACCTCTGCACTTTGAGGTCAACGCGCTAACAAGTCGATCACCGGGCTGCCTATAATCTTTTTCATCAGCGATATTAAAGCAACAGGCCTCTGAATATTCTCGTTCATCCAGGTCATTTCCTTCTCAGTGCATGAGATCGATTGTAGCTGGATTGTTACTGTTGTCTGAGAAGATGTTTCGCTTGTCATCTTGGCAAGTTTCATCATCAATTCATACAACAAGGAGAGTAGTTTGTGGCTGAGGCAGTTTTCCTTGAAATCCTCGTCCCCCGTAAATCATTCGTCCATCGATATTTTTATTCTCCTTGCATTCTTGTGATGACAATTACATTTTGCATGACAAAAATTGGAATTCTTGTCAAAGAAAGCTCTTGTGTTTTATTATGAGGCAAATATCTTGTAGTTAAGGCAAAGCTATAGACTTTGGTCGGCAGTACTTGCCGTCGTGCAATGACATCAGATGTCCTTTCCTACGTTCGAAAGGAAGTGCCGTTTTCATTTGTCTTTGACCTGATGACATATTCCAACAATGGTGAAGCAAAGGTGGCGTGAAGGTGAGACGATTTGACTTTCCAACAAAGCCCTTCGACTCAAGTGGCTTCTACTCAGTCGAGTGTGAAGAAGAGTCCAGAGTTGTGTGGGGTGATGGTTTTTATTTTGGTAGGCACCGCTTCTCAAACGACTGTGTCTATGAAGTATGTGTCAGAAGCCAAAGCTGTTAGCTCACGCTAATCTGTGCATCCAACAAAACTCTTTGCTTACCACATGGCTTTGACATGCTAGCAAATACATCATAGCCACTGGGCGTGTCGTGTTATGTTATTGATCGTGTTTCAGACCGAGCCATATCTTCAAAGTGTCTCTCTCAGTTTGCTGCCAAAGATCCAGCAAAGCTAGCGGAATTATTGTCAGCTTGCCAGGTCCATACGTGGAGTTGATACTGGCTAGCTTTGCACCCTGCTCAGTCGCTTGCACGCTTCCTTTCTGCTGTCTCCCGCAGTGTACCATACTCGTCATCTTTTTTTTTCCTTTCGCCTACTTATTCGTCAAAGGATTAGCTTTGAGCTAATGACCAAGCGGGTTGATTCAAAAGGGGGCGTTTGTCTGTTTACCCAGCAACGGTCAATGTCGGCCAGTATCATCCAATGAAAATTGCTCCTGCCGCCAACTGCAGCCCTGAACAGGACGTGAGCAGTGAAAAATCGATAGATGGATTAAACAAGCGAGAATATTTTGTTTTATCTGCAAGCCAGATGCAATCATCAAAAGAGCCACAGCTGGCTCGCGAGCCATCGGTTCCCGACCCCAGCATTAAAGTGTAGTGTCACGTTTTCAGTTTGCAGTTCAAGAAGAAAAGAGACAAAAGAACGAGCGACTCCACCAGCATCAGAAACATGAAAACCAGATGCGAGACTTACAGCTGCAGTGTGACGCCAACATCCGAGAGCTACAGCAGTTGCAAGTACGGAGTGTACATGTTTTGTTTTTTTGTTTTCCTTGTGCAAATATTGACACAATTATACATTGACGCCTTCTGTGTTCACAGAACGAGAAGTGTCATCTGCTGATCGAACACGAGACGCAGAAGCTGAAGGAGCTCGATGAGGAGCATATCGTGGAGCTGAAAGAATGGAGAGAGAAGCTACGGCCCAGAAAGAAGGTGACACTTGCCCGTGGTGATCATTTGACTTAAAAAAAAAAAGTCAGATGTCGAAGCTTCAGTTTTTCTAACATTGCAAAGTGCATCCTGAAAGTATTCAGAGCACCTCAATTTTTCCACATTATGATACCACCAATCCAAAATGGAATGCATTTTCAAGTTCTACACACGGCACCCAGTAATGGACAATATGGAATACAGATTTTTATTTTTTTTATTTTTTTTAACGAAAAAAATAGTTGAAAAGAGTTTAGATGGGAGACAATGTTGAGGAAGGTGATGATGAACTTCTTCCATTCATAATCAGACATAACCAAATAATCAGCCTCCATCATTTGGATGAAGGCTGCTTTGGTTTTATTAGACTTTCAAGAAAATTTTTGATTTTCCCTATCCTTTTCTAGATATATGCCTCAAGACAGTTCTGTCTTGGAGGTCTATAAATTTTACCATTGACTTCATGCTTGGCCTGTGCTTGGACATGCGCTGTCAACCGTGGGACCTGTAATAGACAGGTCAAGTGTGTACCTTTCCAAATCATGTCCAATCAACTGAATTCAAATTAAGCTGTAGTGGTCTCAGAAAGATGTTCAACGCTGACAAAAGTAATGAACTATTGACTGAAAATGAATCGATAAATAGACAATGCCTTTTTGTGTTGTGGCCATTTGAGTGACATTTGCGAGGGAGGGGCGAGGGTCTCCCTTTTATTAACAGAAGGTATTAACAAGTGTTTCCACATTTGTATAGACATCTAAGTCTTTCAAATTTTAAAACCATTTTAGTTCCATTATCATCGTGGGCTGTTGTGCATAGAATTGTGGGAAATGTGAGGAAAAGTAAAGCACTGTGAATACTTTCTGGATGCCCTGAATGCTACACGTAATGCATTCAAGTCGGGAAATTGGAAATACCACACATGGAGGTAACGATAGAGTAGGTAGAGACAAACTATTAATCCTGCGAGGGAAATTAAGTCACTAGATATATTCAACATATATGCAATATTCAGACGTATACACTTAACATAATACCCGTTCAACCAGTAACAAAGAACAAACAAAATACAAAGAACAGCAAGAAGGAGAAAGTTAAAACATGAAAATCCAAAGAAATGTTGATACTCCGGTTATAAATTTCAGCCTTATTAGGCTCCAGTAATATTTATACAGTGAGTGAAATTGAGAAATGTGAATTTCATCGTGATAAATCGATATGATGATGAATTATAAGATGCCGCCACCCAAAATGTAGACCTTATGCAACATCGATTGACATGCACAAGAATGACTGTACATTGTTGTTTTTCCTCTTGCTGCCCACAGGCCCTGGAAGAAGAGTTTGCCAGGAAGTTGCAGGAACAGGAAATGTTTTTTAAGATGAGCGGAGAGTCTGAGTGCCTTAACCCCTCCGCACAGAGTCGCATTTCCAAGTTCTACCCAATCCCCAGCGTCCAGTCCACGGGATTCTAGGCCGACCCGCCGCTGTCCACACAGCAGATGGATTGATGCAGCTGGGCCTGTGCCTTCCTCTCCTACTTGGGCCACCGGCAGAGGATGGACGAAGTTTTTCCTCCCAGAACACCGTTCTTTTCCTGCAGCTATTTATATTGCATTTTATTTCCCCATCTGCCAACTCAGAGTCATTCAGGCGCAGTAACTTATTGGCTGACATGCTTGGGTTGAAATTATTTTCACAAACAGTCCAGGGCGTGTAAAATTGGAATTTGGAGGCGTTATGGTATGTTGTGCTGCTCCTTTTTTTTTTTTTCTGGTTTCGACTTTTCCACTTATGTTGAGGAACACACTTATACAATTTGGAAATCACTCAAAGAAATTCTTGCAACATTAATTGGTAAAAATTTGGACGAAATCATAAGATTTCTGTTAGTCTCGAATCAATGATGATACACTAAATTCTATTACATACTGTATCCCTATTTTAAAATCTTATCTGGGGTATCTAGTTCTACCAATTGAGCGCTTTGCTCAAAATGTGCCCCGCCCCCCTTGAATGCCTTCCTGTCTCAAGGTGTGAGAATTGAGCAGTAAATGGGTGGTGCCATTCTTTTTAGTGATGAAAAACAGTAGAGACAGTGGAGGGAGACATTCTTCTTCAGCTCGTGTCCAATAAATGATGGCACTACTGTATTTTAGCAATAAACCAGCATTTATTCACCAGTAAGTCAGTCAGCATTTTCCCATTATTCAGTTATGGCTACAAATTGTCATTATTCAGGGACAAAGACGAAATACATCAATTTATTATATGTACATGTTCAGCAGCAGCATTCGCCCATGAGCTTAATTAGTTTGTCAAAGAATCAGTCTCCAAATAAAACGTCATTATCAGGTGTTAGTGAATCACCGTGATGCTTTCGAAAAGCTTGTATGAGCTACAATGCATCTGCTTAGACTTTGGATTTTTTTGGGTGGGGGGGTTATGCATCCTGAATGCATAAATTGTCTCTGGATTAAAAGAAACTAAAGTTGAGCTCTTTTCATGTTTGTTTGCTTTTTGGTAACTATGCTATGACATTCATATCGAATGAAGTTCAAGGAAAATGTGGGCCTGACTGGTTTAGGCTTTCTTGATTTATCAGCTCATTTCTTGTTATCTTTCTATGAAGTGTTTCTGAAGGTATTTAATTGTAAGGCACAAAAATAAAAGTGGAGTGCTGTGCACCTTTTTACAAGATTACAACTCAGTAGTATTGCTATTCAATAAATCCTGCCACATGCTTATTTCGCTCATTTTGCTGCTACTTAACAGTCATTGAAGAAATCAATTCTTGAGTCGGTAAATTAATTTTGTTGTAATGTCAATTTAATTATTCCTATCAAAATAATTCATTTAAAAAATAGTTTAGTTTTCATTTGGCCTGAGTCATGTACATTTCCCTTTTTCTGTAAATAAAGTTTCCTCTGTAATACAGCTCTGCTTAGTCTTGCTTTGATTTTGTTCCTTGAAAAAGAACGACAACATAGTTAGTTTCACCTACTACTGTATATGTGAAAGTAAGGAACCTCACTGTGTGTGTGTGTGTGTGTGTGTGTGTGTGTGTGTGTGTGTGTGTGTGTGTGTGTGTGTGTGTGTCAGCCTTGGCTGCTCTGAGTCACGCACTGCTCCCCTGTCATGTAGTGTTCCACAGGGCTCAATTCTGGGGCCTGTGCTGTTCTCGCTATATCTGCTCCCATTGGGTTCCATCTTAAGGAAACATTGTATTCCCTTCCACTGCTATGCAGATGACTGCCAGATCTATGTCCCACTGAGCAAAAAAGACGCCTTCTCATTAAAGCCACTCCTGTCCTGCCTGGAAGAAATAAAAACCTGGATGGCACAAAACTTCTTGAAATTCAATGAAAAGAAGACAGAGGTGATACTATTTGGTCCCAGTGGCCCTTGTACATCCCATCCTGTAGACTTGGGCCCCCTGTCTCCTTATCTTCAGTCAACAGTCTCAAACTTGGGCCTTAAACTGGACAGTGATTTCAAACTTGACCGGCAAATTGGTGCCGTTGTTAAATCCAGCTTCTTTCACCTTAGACAGCTGGCCAAAATAAAACCTCTCCTCTCTCATGAACACTTTGAGACAGTAATTCATGCCTTTGTCACATCCCGGCTCGATTACTGCAATGCCCTTTACTTGGGAGTCAGCCAGTCCTCCATTAAGCGCCTTCAGCTGGTCCAGAATGCCGCTGCTCGCCTCTTGACTGGTACTCGTAAGAGGGAGCACATAACTCCTACTCTGGCATCCCTTCACTGGCTCCCCATACATTTTAGAGTTATCTTCAAGATCCTCTTATTTGTTTTCAAATCTCTAAATAATCTCGCGCCACCTTACCTCTCTGAGCTCATCCGCGCCTACACACCTGCCCGGCGCCTCAGGTCTGCGGACCAGACATGATTAGAAGTACCAAGAACTAGGCTGAGGCTCAGAGGGGATCGAGCCTTTTCTGTTGCTGGTCCCTCTCTCTGGAATGACCTCCCACAGAACATTCGTAAAGCCTCCTCACTGCCCATCTTCAAAACCCTCCTCAAAACTCACTTGTATTCTCTGGCTTTCGACTCAGCATGACTTAGATTTGTTCTTGGTTTTAATCTTTGGTGCTTTCTACCGTCTTTATTACCGATTTGTTTTACCGTTTATTGTATATGTTGAATTGCTCCATGTACAGCACTTTGTATGCGGCGATGGCTGTTTGAAAGTGCTCTATAAATACAGTTGACTTGACTTGTGTGTGTGTGTGTGTGTGTGTGTGTGTGTGTGTGTGTGTGTGTGTGTGTGTGTGTGTGTGTGTGTGTGTGTGTGTGTGTGTGTGTGTGTGTGTGTGTGTGTGAGAGAGAAACCCGTAATTAAATCCCAGCTTTGTAAAGTTGGTCCACTAAATTAGTCAAAAGCTACATTCAACTGCACATAAGTGTTGATCCTTCTGCTGCGGAAGTCCCTCGCTGTTCATGTGTAGGCATCATTGCTGGTGACTACACTCGGTTCGAGGCACAAGACAGGAGACGATTCTTATTTTTCTTTGTGTGGTCGCTATCACTGAGTCGCTAAACACCTGGCGTGCCACAGTGCACCTTCACTGCCAGAAGCGAACTGCAGGGAAGCTCCACCCCCTTTATTTACATACACCCCAGAACATGGTATCCCTCCACACAAAATAGTACCAACATTAAACTCTAATGCTCGTGGCGTACATCGTCACCCAACACCCCCACTCGATGGCGCCACATACACTAACATTGCATTAGTTACCTATACACCTGTTTTAATGCTGTCAAGTGCTTTTCCCTTGGATCAGACGTATACTGAGATAGTCTACTCACAATCCAGTTAATATCAGGTCTAGTGCAGGTCATGATGTATATGAGGCTGCCCAGCATTGCTCTATATTTCCTCTGATCAGTTTTGTCCCCTTCTGGAGCCAGGTCACATTTGATTTCACTTGGAGTGGCTCTTGCTTTGCATTCAGACATGCCAAACCTTTCCAATATTTTCTCAATATATCTGGATTGGTTCAATGTGATTGAGCCCACATTTTGTTTGAAATCAATCCCAATGAAATGAGTGAGGCATCCGAGATCTTTCATCCTAAACTTACTCTTGAGTTTCTTTTTGATCTCGCATAAACACCTCTCATTGCTGGCAGCCACAATGATATCATCGACCCACACTAACAAAATTACTTTTTCTTTGTCAGACATTTTGGTGTAAATACAGTGGTCTGCTTGACTCTGTACAAACTCGTTCGCAAGTAAAAACTCATGAAGCATCATGTTCCAATTTCTCCCAGACTGTTTGAGGCCATATATGGATTTGTTTAACTTACACACAAGTTGTACACCATCCCTTTGTTTCACACAAAAACCTTCAGGTTGATCCATGTATAGTTCGCAGTCAATAGGTGCATGTAAGTATGCTGCCTTCACGTCCATTTGGTTTAACAGCAACTCATACTGTGCAGCAAGCTGCATCAGTAGTCGCAGTGATGTCAGATTAGCGGTCGGCGAAAATGTCTCAGAATAGTCAAGTCCTTCTCTCTGACTGTACCCTTTGGCTACATATCTCGCTTTATATGTTTCATTGCCTTTGTCATCCTCCTTTAAAGCATACACCCACCTTCCCCCACTGTCTGTCTACCCTCCGGTAATGGCACAAGGGTGAAAGTGTCATTCTCTTTAAAAGAAGTCATCTCATCTATCATCGCCTTTCTCCACTTTTTCTGACTTTGGCGATGCCATTGCCTCGTAGAATGTTTGTGGCAATCCCACTGTTGCTCTATAGCAGTAATCAATTGTGATCTCATTGCCTTTTATCACACATTCATAATCCTCTAAATATTTTGGTGTCTTCCTTTCTCTACCAGAAGTACGAAGAGTCTCATTACCATTGGTTGAGTCTGTGTCGCAGTCAGGTTTAAGCTCTGGTTCAGTGTCAGAATCTTTTCCTACATATTCCGTCTGTAACTGACTTGCTTTAGGCATAGTTACCCACTCTACATAGTGGTCCTCCAGTTGGGTCTTCTCGGTCTGCGCCTCACTCTCAGTCACGGTCTTTGTGATGAAGTGGACCAGTCTGTGTTTCTGAACTTTGTTTGTCTCTGGAAAATAAATCAAATAAGCAGGTGAATGACGGTCAAAACCAACAAAGATCCCCTTTTGCCCTTTGGATCTAGCTTTCTCCTGTTTTGCTCATACACCATGCATTCTGAACCAAACTTTTTCATTTTTGACAAATCTGGTCTTTTTCCTGTGAAAAGGAAATAAGGAGTCTCCCCTGTTCTTTCGCAGTAACATCTGTTCCGTATAACTGCTGCTGTTCTGGCTGCATATGGCCATAGCTCTTTGGGTAAGCCTGATTCTATCAGCATACACCTGACCATCTCAAACAATGTGCGCCAGTTCCTCTCTGCTGTCCCATTTTGATGTGAGGAGTAGGGCGCTGATCTCTCATGTTTTATCATATTATCTCAAGTAGAGATTGATACTTTTTGAAACAAACTCTGTCCCATTATCCGATCTCATTCGCTTCACTTTACCATATGGTGCTGTGTCTGCCAAGAACTGCTTTGTAGCCTCGACTGCCATGTTTTTGTTCCTGAGAAAGTATACAAAAACAGCTCCAGAAAAGTCATCAGTAAAAGTGATGGCATATTTGTACCCGTCGAATGACTCTGGGTCAATGGGCCCACCTAGATCTGTATGTACCAGCCCTAATGGCTCTTTAGCTCTCACATCACTTTTCCTGTTTCTATTCTGGGTGAATTTCCTTGAATACAGGTTTCACACTGGTTAGGTCTAGTTTTGTTACTAATTTTCATACCTTCTACCACAGCTTCAAGCTTAGCAATATCACCATAGTTACAATGGCCCATTATCTCATGCCATGTTTTCATGTCTAAAGATGCATTGCAGGAGTCCTCACTGCATGCAGAATTTTCTGTGACAATGTCAAGATAGTACATTCGGTCCTTTACAATCATCTTGCATATTGTCCCATCTGAAAGAATCATTTTGTTGTCATTCTTCGCAAAGTTGAACTTCGCTCCTTTCGGTTGCTGCATCCACAGAAAGGATATTCTGCGGGTATTCTGGGATGAGGAGAGCATTTGTGAGCTTGACACTCACTACTCGTCCACTGCTGTCGGCCAGCTTGATTTGCGCGTCCCCCTCTTCTCGACACTTCCGTGATCCGTCTTCCATCAGCCAGCTGCATGATGTGATCTTTAGGCCGGAAACTTTCATCAAATCGGATGAATGCGGTCTTGTCGGTGATTATGTGGGCAGAAGCACCGCTGTCCACGAGTAGTCCATATTGCTGCGCTCCCTTGGGTCGCCATTCACTCACCCGAGCAATAATGTTTCTTCTTCTTCCTCGAAGATTTGGCTTGGTCTCTGCCTCGGAAAACTTTTTCCGAATCGTCCATAACTGTAGCCACTTTATTGTTCTTATCAGCTTTTGTCGTTCGCTTGTGTGGTTTCTTATCCTTACTTGTGCAGTCTCTTGCTTTATGCCCCACTTTCTCACAAATAAAGCATTCTCCATTGAAGACGTATTTCTTGTCTTTTCTTTGGGCTTCGGCTTGAATGACTTGGCGGTCATTACTTCATCTGGTCTGGGCCTGCTTCGGTAGCGGAGGGTGCATTCAAAACTTCTCAGCCTAGTCTTGAATTCAGCAAAGGTTAACACTTCCCTCGCTTGAGTCACATGCACAGAAAATGGGTTGTATTCATCAGTGAGTCCTTTCAACACCATAGCCACCAATAGTGCATCGCTTAGGTTCTCTTTAGCTCTTTGTAGCGCGGCCACTAGCTTCTCGACACGTGCTAGATAGCCCGCTAGCTCCTCGCCGTTAGCCATTAGCATATTGGTTAGCTCTGTGTACAGCCCGACAATTCGCGGCTTTTCTTCGGACTCAAAATGGCGTCTCAATATTTCCAGACTTTTCTTACCATCTTCTGGTGCTTCATACAGGATGAGTGTCAGTGTTTTATCATCCAAGCAGCCGCACAGTTCAGCATATGCCAGTTCGTTTTTCCACACGGTTTCTGTTGCGGCCTGTTCGCTGGATCCCGTAGCTACATCACACCCGAGGATAGCATCTTTTAGCCCGATGGTTTTCAAGTATGCTAGGAACCTCGCCTCCCAGATGTGATAGCGGGCCTCATCTCCGTCAAATCGCGGCGGTAATCCTCTCCCATAGGGCGCCGCTGTGCCTGGAACCCACCTGGGCCCATAACCTGTTGATCCTTCTGCTGCGGAAGTCCCTCGCTGTTCATGTGTAGGCATCATTGCTGGTGACTACACTCGGTTCGAGGCACAAGACAGGAGACGATTCTTATTTTTCTTTGTGTGGTCGCTATCACTGAGTCGCTAAACACCTGGCGTGCCACAGTGCACCTTCACTGCCAGAAGCGAACTGCAGGGAAGCTCCACCCCCTTTATTTACATACACCCCAGAACATGGTATCCCTCCACACAAAATAGTACCAACATTAAACTCTAATGCTCGTGGCGTACATCGTCACCCAACAATAAGTACAACATTGATACACACTCTGAAAATGATAACAGCAGTTTGTTTCATTGCATCGCCGTGTCTAAATTCACACATGTAAAGTCACTCTAAAAAGCTTGGGCTATTGGTTTGAAAATCATATTCGGTACAATTCCTAACAGCAAAGCAGATACAGTCATGGAAAAAAAAATCTAGCATACATTTGCTTTGGCAAAGCAAACAAACGTACATGAAAACAATGGTGCACTTTCATCGCCATAGTCATGTGACTCAGACCACAACATGCCTCTTTGCTCTCCTTGAAATCACTGAGAAGTCGCCTGAAAAAGCAAGACTTTATGTCAGATCAAGTTTGCAGTCGGATGTGAAAATGTCTTCACTTTGAATCAATAAAGCCAGCAATATGAGAAAGAGCACATTGATCATCAGCGTCCTCTTATACTGCAACTGTGCTGTGTACATTTCACGAAATTAAATGTTTTCATTAAAAAAAAATAAGTATTGAAATTGATGATGACTTGAGAGTAAGGACAAAGTCAGATGCAACCACAGTATATCGACACTTAAATATTGGAGTTGTATGTTGTCCAGTATGTAGCGCATTATCATTGGTGTATGAGTTTCACTGAAGTCAAAACTCAGCCATAATAATAGTTGGGAGGATTTGACAATTGTATGTCACAAATGCCGATCACTCACCTTTTTCTCCCTTGGGTCCTTGCTGGCCTGGATAACCACGGTCACCTGTACCCATACAAATCCAGTCGTTAGAGGTGACAATTCAGACCGTTAATAGTCATTCGGTGTCCCAACAGGACTTCCAGTGCTTCCCAATTATTTTCTGTTCTACCAGAAAGACAGTTCATGCCCCTTCCCCCGCCAACTCATTTTTGACCTGAGTCATTGAACCATTTGATTCTGATCATTTGTCTCTCTGTCTCCATCTCTCACCACCTTTGTTTTCATTGAACTATTTTTCCATGGTGTCTCAGATTTGTTCACTGCAATTCACTTCTTTCACAACGCAACACGAATGAGTGTGGGACTGTTTTGAGAGGTAGAATGTGCTCCCCTTCCATGAATGATTTATTTTTTTTGCTGATGTTGTGACTAGCGAAACAACTGCAAAGATTAGCTACAGTGGCTCTTTCCATAACGCCACTAAACATCCACCAATGTCAGAAAAACATACTAACTTGGCAACCCGAGTTGTGAACGCGGTACAAAAATGATGAATGAGTTTGTTTAAATCCCCCGTCAGCCCACCACACTTGCCTCTTGCTTGTTCAGTTTCCATTCATCCTGCCTGATGCTCTGATTTTTACGAATGCGCCACAAATCTCCTGTTCCATGCTGTGTGGTGCATGCACAATGCGCGAAAACCCCCCAAAACCCTTCACTACAATGCTCCCTACGCACACTCCAACAATGAGCGCACTAATGCCACCTACTGTAGTGGATGTGTAATTACAATTTATTTTCATATGGCAAAAAGCCCGCAGCATTGCGCCCACTATTTGAGAAGGACCGCTAGAGGCCATAATGATTTTCGAGGATGA
The DNA here is from genome assembly GCA_026261675.1 of Hippocampus mohnikei. Classification (NCBI taxonomy): domain Eukaryota; kingdom Metazoa; phylum Chordata; class Actinopteri; order Syngnathiformes; family Syngnathidae; genus Hippocampus; species Hippocampus mohnikei. The sequence continues at coordinate 8,403,455 of JAKGUB010000326.1, forward strand.
GGAAGACCCTGAAAAAGGGGCAGTACTTTCAAGAAGCCCAGAAACGTGAGCGGCATTTTCTGTTTGGATGACAATGTGCTGTAATTTACTGTATTTCAAACACTCTACAATAGCTCTTTTGATACTATTTTGATTGGACATTCTGGTCTTACGCGAAAAGTTAGGGACTCCCACAAAGAAAGAAAAAAAACTACGACAAACGTGAACGGAGAACAAGGTGTGTTTTTGTTTTCTGCCTCAGTAAGACTGCAGAGAAAACTGGAAGCAGCACTCTGAAACACGAAAGTTTAGGCCCAAGGCAAGATTTTGAGTTCTAACTCATCGTTTCAGGTTTTGTTGAATCACTGCAGTACAACTGCGCACTGCACATTCATTGTGAACAAAAAGTTCTCTTTTCCATGATGATTCTACAAATATACTGAATTGCTAATGCTATGTTTTATATTGCACTTTTATTGAACTGTGTACAGTTCTTTCTGAAACATTTATTTTGTGCAATGAAACACTTTGCTGCTGTAGACTGCAAATTTCCCCAGTGTGGGCCAAATAAAGGTTATCTTATCTTATCTTATCTTATCTTATCTTATCTTATCTTATCTTATCTTATCTTATCTTATCTTATCTTATCTTATCTTATCTTATCTTATCTTATCTTATCTTATCTTATCTTATGACATGTTTAATACATTTCTAATGTGCTTGTGGCTCAAGAAGCAGAGCTGGAGTTTTCCCAGCTGACTTTGGGTCCCAGGCCTGGTCAGCAGTCAATCCCAGAACACATTTAATCTTATTATAAAAACTAAATTCTTAATGGTAACTACGGAGAAAGTAGTGCATCATTATTTTGGAATCAAATGTGTACCTCTGTCTCCTTTAGGGCCTGGAAATCCTATTTCCCCTTTTTGTCCTGGTCTCCCTGGTGCTCCGACAATGGCACCGTGTACTGTAGGAGAAATACGCAAGTGTCAGCTGCCTCAAGTTTTGCACTTGAATATCATTCAGCTCTTGCATTGATGAAAAGCAATAATTTACCTCTGATGAATTCCACTAAATCAGTGACATTTTCTTGGGAGCCAAACACTCGGCTGTATCCGGGAGCTCCTGGAGGCCCGGGCAGTCCTGGTGACCCTTGAACAGTGCGGTCAGAGCTGCTCCATCTACTGTCACCAATCAGACCGTGTGCTACAAAAACAGTTGATCGGAAAATGTCAATGTTTGGCATCCATTGTTTTCCCATCATTTGACAATGGTCGGCATGGGATTTCTTACATTGGAGGTATTCCACAAGATGTGTGTAATTCCCACTGAAACCAAAGCCTTGACCGTGACCCGGCGCACCTGGAGGACCAGGTGGGCCTTGGGGTCCTTGGAAGATGTGATTGCTGTAGTCCCTGATGATGTCGTGTAACACACCGTTAGCTGAAAGGGAGAGAAAGTGGTTTTGGTGTATCATGAAGATCAAATTGTATCTAATAAAACTTGCTGAAGCTTGAAGTCTATGAGTACACCGGTGTACTTTATTGCTTAGTTAGTCAGGACTAGCATCAAATACATGCGGCCTGCTGTTTAATGTGTGCCACACACACACGACCGCTTGAACAAAGCATTGATCGGTCACAATCCACTTACATCTTATGTATTCCACCAGATCTGTTGCGTTCCCATGAGTGCCAAGCCAAAGCATGGACCCTGGAGGTCCAGGAGGCCCAGGTGGTCCTCTGACTCCCTGCCACTCTCTGCCATGGCCATATTGATCTCTCCCAGAGTCATGCAGCAGACCTTGGGCTGTGGATTACATGACCAGACGGTTTGACAAACAAAGCACCCTTGAGTGGAATGCTGCGGTCCCCAGCTTTTTCTAGACTGCAACAGTATTTTACGTAAAACATCCTCAAGTTTGATGGGGGGGTCATCTGTTGACTCACATTTGAGGTATGCCACCACATCCACAACATTATCTTGAGAACTAAACCATTGGCTGGATCCAGGAGTTCCCGGAGGACCAGGAGGTCCCGGAGGCCCTTGGACAGCACCACCAGATTCCCTCACAACATCCCGGAGCAGGCCCTGGGCTGCATGCGGACAGAGTTGACAAGACCAATAGACATGAAAATAATTCCCATTCCATTGTATCGTACATGCCGTGATGTCGTTCTTGTGTGTTACCTACATTTGATATAATCTGTTACTCGGACAGCCATACTGGAGTAGTCTCCGGTCTCCAGGTTCCAGTTTCTACCACCAGATACGCCTGAATCTCCCTTTTCTCCCGGGGGTCCAGGAGGGCCAGGTGGACCAGGAATGCCAAACATACCTCCTCTTGTCCTGTCACCTTAGGGCAGTTCCCAAATGGTATAGCATTATTTACAAAGCAATGCTTCACAAAAAACAAAAAGGCTTGTACTTACTGCTGACATATTCCCGCCTATCTGCTCTGATCTTCTCACCGGTGACACCTTCAATGTAGGTAAGTTCGGTGCTGGTACCAGGTGGACCCATAGGTCCAGGGGGACCGGGTGGACCTGGAAGACCTCGACCGGCAATACCTTTTTGGAAGCACAATGTTGGATGACACATATGGGTGAAGTATTTATCTAAGTGAGTGATGCTGGGTTTTTTTTTTCTATTCTCACGCTCACTTTGCAAGTATTCACGAACATCTGAGCTCAAGTAATTTCCACCTCCTGGTGCGCCAGGTGGTCCAGGTGGACCGGGTACACCGGGTGGCCCCTGGGGTCCAACAGCAGTATGATACTCAGCTGATTGGGCATTAAAAATAAATCTCTGTTAGTAGAAAAAAAAGACCACGTGATGGAATAAATGTCAATCGATGTTTTGTCTTACATGAGAAGCCATATCCTTGTCCAGATACACCCACCATGCCCCTTTCTAATGGCAGAAATGAGTCACAGTTAGACAAAATGATGTTATCACGCCATAACTCTTAAATGTTAAACTAAGGAGGTGTTCTCAAATTCATTTGTGTTTTTATGTGATGACAGCTGACAAGATTTTGATTGTACCTTTCATCAGACTGAGGGCACGTTCAGCTACCTCCTGCATGCCAAATCTATAGCTTCCATGACCTGGTGCTCCAGGGGGCCCTGGTGGGCCAGGAGGACCAGCAACATACCTTCTCACGTCGTCTCCTGCAACCAAACAATTATACGCATGTGTTGCTGTCAAACATGCTTTTGAGGCATTTTTCACGATAGAACAGTTTTGTAAGACCTACGCTGTAAAATGGCGATGAGGTCATCAACAGAAATGGAGCCGCTCTGAAGAGTCAGACCAAGAGAACTGGAGGTCCCACTATTTCCTCTGCCCTGACCTGGATCGTTGAACACATATTAGTCTGAACATTTAACCCCGGTTCACATGGTCAGTATTGAAATGACTGCAATTAACACACAAGCTGTTGATAATGTCAACCACTTTGTTATCTTTAGTACAACAGTTATTCAGCTTATACGGAACCGAGTTACAGTACAACAAAGTAGACCTCTGCCATAGTATCTCCATTTGGTAGGTCGCGTTGCTCAGTAGAGTGCTTGGCAATGAAGCAGAAGTTCAGAACATTCAGAGAGATATCATATTTTCACGACCACAAGGCGCACTTAAAAGTCTTGCATTTTCTCCAAAATGGACGCGGCACTTAATAATGTGGGTTGACTCGTGCATGCGGCAAGTTCCAAAATCTGTGAATGCTGTTGTGCGACTTAAATGAGGGGTCTGCTTGACTGACTGATGTTGTGCCGACATACTGCTAATACTGTATAGAGGAAAGGCGGACGGAACTAAGGACGACATTCGGACGTTAAAGTGGGAAGGGTGGGTGCGAAAGAGGACGCTAAAGGCACGCCCCCAGTATGTGTGGTACGTTCATTGGGCAAAACAACATCCCAAAAATGGCACCTACGAAGAGACGCGCTTACAAAGCGCAGTTTAAACGGCAAGGTATCAGTTACGCAGAGGGCCATGGGAATCAAGCAGCCAGGAGAGAATTCAAGTGCTTGGTGCTTTCATTTTATGAAATGGCGCCATCTATCCATCCGGGCAAGGACGACCGTGGCGCAGCAACAACCGGCGGATTACAAGGAAAAACTGGCCATCTTCCGCTCCTACTGAGGTAAATACAGTAGTGTCATGTTCTGCATTACATTAAATAACAACGCTTTCTTAGAGATTATAATCCTTCATTGTGCTGCTCTGTCAACCTCACTTGGCTTCAATTACTAAGACTGAGAGGCATCACCGGGCGAGTTACACCACAATTTGTGAATGTATTGTGCATGCTTGGGCTGTTGTTCGCACCGTTGTTCGAGCTTTCGCGCAAGCCGGCATCACTTCTGAGAAGCCACATGGAAACGAGACTGACTCTGATAATGACGTGAGGGCGTGTTTGTCGGAGAATTTGCCAAGCTGTTCATTTCGGATACAGAAGATGTGGACTTTGATGGATTTGTGGATGAGGATTGGTTAAAAAAAAAAAAAGTACATTGTTAAATACTTCAATAAAGTAAAACCAAACTCAGTTTTGTTTGTGGAGCGTATTTTTTAGCATATGTTTAACCATGCCTGCATCCAATAATACAACGCGACTTGTGTAAGTGTTCAATACGGAAATAGCACCCATAACTGACACTACGCTTTATAATACGGTGCGCCGTATTCTTGTGAAAATACGGTATTCTTTCGCATCAAATATAATAATTCGAGGAATAACAAGACAAGAGTGTTATCCGTACTCTGAATGTAGGCGATGACTCGGGTTGCGACATCATCCACCATCTCGGCACCTGAGGCTGCTGAGACCCCTGGAGGCCCTGGAGGCCCGGGAGGCCCCGTCAGGTACTGCTTCAAATTCCCACCTAAATGTCAAAACATTTTGATGGGATTAGTCACTAAGCATAATGTAGTAAAAGACAATGGACCATTGGAAACAAAAACATGTCCTCACTCTGGATGTACTCTGCGATGTACTGGCCCATTTCGCTTGAACCTGACGCACTCCAACCTCTTCCAGGTGGACCTGGCGGTCCAGGAGGTCCGGGTAATCCTCGTCTTGATGTGCCTCCTTGTACAAACAAAGATTTTGCTAAAATGCAGGAAAATGCTCCCAATATACCGCAGCTGTTCCTCAGCTCAGGTGCAGACATTTTTAGATGGGTACAAACTCCGACTCTTTATGGGAAGCCTGGTATTGTCCGACACCTTTTGCCACCATCAAACACTTGGAAAACTTGTTCTGCTTGCCAAGATCGGCAATCTTACATTCAACACTTCACAACATAAGTGTGTTATTTTCATATTAATTGCTAGTTTATGACAAGCCATTGGAGAATTTCTTCGACATCCAACTTGTGGGCTGAATTGTCCACGTACTAGTAAGACAGTTCAACACACTAGTATAATGTGTAATAATCAACATAATCAATCCTTACATGTGATGTCGTTGATGGCATGGTTATGAAAGGTTTTGCTATGGATATGAACTGTGGTATACTTTACATATCAGTTATGTATTTGAATGATCTTACCGAGAGAGACTCCAGAGAATCCAGAATCACCTGTGAGAAATGCACAAATGTTTTAGTTTTGATGATCTCTTTGGTGTGCTTTGAAACCTTCATACAGTGTAGCAAGCTTTTTTACCCTGAGTAACACCTCAAAAAAATACTTGGCTCAGCAAGAACCACCAATAGTCCAAAAATTCAATTTAGATAACTGTATTTATTTTAAGATTAAATACAACAGAATTGTTGTTAACCTATGGACTGTTATTATTTCTGAAAAAAATTGTGACATGCGCAGTGTATTCAATTCAGTGATTTTTTTCGTATACCACAAGCCTGCATACCACAACTGGTACTCAGAGCTGAGTTCACTGCCAACATACAGCGCTCATGTCTCAAGTTAGCGAGTCAAAGCAAAAAAAAATGGCCGAACGATGGCTCATATTTTGGAAAAACTTGAAAATCGATTCACTCATATATCAAGGCACCACTGTACAAACCTGACTGCTATTACCTGGTTCTCCTGGAGTTCCTGCCAAACCTGGCTGACCTGCTTCTCCTGTAACAAGTCAAATGGGATGCAAGCTGTATTATTTTATCACATTTTAAAAGTAAACTCGTCATGTCGGTACAGTATAGTACGTGTGTTCATCGATTTCATACCTTGGTAACCTCGGAGTCCTCGCTCACCTAATCGTGATGATGAGAAACATGTTACATAGGAATCAAAGTCTCCCCCTCAAATTAAATAGCCATTCATCCATTGCACATAGAGCTGTCATCCATGAATTGTTCAATGCACAAACTTTGGAACAAATTTCAGATGACTCAAAAAGTCATTTTCCCCTCAGCATTACTGCCTGGTTTGGTGTCTAAAAATTAAAAAGGGAACCGGAATGTACCATCACTGTTTCACTGGCTTTCCCAGCACAGTACTGTAATACATTACACAACAGCAATGGCAGGATGGTGTTGTTTCTGACGTTGTCCGCTAATCGGTTGCCAGTGACTTTTCCTTTCCTTGTAAGAATCGAATTGAAACATGAACCCAAAATATGACAATTTAAAAATGACAATGAATTACATCAGGACACAGAATTGTTCACTAAACTGCAGCGCTTGTTTGGAACATGGCTTAATTTAAAAATATAAGTGTACCCTGTGGGCCCTGGGGTCCGGGAGGTCCAGGTGGTCCTGGTGGTCCAGCAAAGAAGGTTCCTAAAACAAGACAAAAAGGTGTGTGTATGTGTGGGATTATTATTATTTTTAAAAAATAAAATAAAAAAATCCTCCACCAACCTGATGAAGGGACAAAGTTGCCAGCCTCTCCTTTTGGCCCTGCGGGTCCAGGTGCTCCAATACCTGTCAAACCCGTTCCAGGTCAAGAACGAATCTAAAATATAAAAAGTCCATGTTTCCGTACCTGGCTCTCCAGGCGGACCTCTACGCCCAGGTAGACCTTGTCTTGACTCACCTATGGTGACAACAAAAAAGGAACCATCATCAATATATCTTCTACATTGCTTGCAAACACTCATCGTATCCTGTGAATGTAATAGAGCATCCAAAGTCAGACCTTTTGACCGTGGTAGTGGAAAATAATGTAAAATGAATTACTCGGTCCTGACCTCATGTAATTTTGAGAAAAAAAAATATTTCGGTGATGATTTAAGAAAATTTGGAAGTAAAAAGTTTCTATGGTATGGTGACGGAAAGTTTTATTATACTGGCTTCTGTGCAATTACCAAATAAATTCAATTCAATCAATCAATCGATCAATCAATAAATCAACCAAACAATTAACACAAAGAAGTAAAACCTTGAATGCAGAATGGAGAGGGAACAGGAAATTATGACTGGAATTCAAGAGTTTGTAGTGTATAATGCAGGAACAGTATATTTGCAGTCTGCGTAAATGCAAATATTTGATGATCAGCAAAACCCTTTTCCTATATAATAGTAAGGTCTACAGAGTGGTGTCACAAAAATAGAAAAGCACTACACTTATGATCCTTTAGATCAGGGGTGTCAAATTCATTTTAGTCGCGGGCCAATTCGGAGTTACGTCTTCCCTCGGAGGGCCGTTGTGACATTGAAACCACAAACTGATTACTTGTACACCACAAATGAATAGCTTACTAGTTTTGAAATCAGTCAGGACAATTCTAATAGTCTGTTCAATTATTGTTCAAGTGAGTGGAAACCGGGTAACAAAATCATTGCAAAATCTCAACGTTATTGATTACATATGACAATTTGACAATTTCCGTACAGGTTTTAGCAAGTTGATACACGTGATTTGCTTTCGCGGGCCACATCAAATGATCTGGCGAGACGGATCTGGCCCCCAGGCCTTAAGTTTGACACCTGTGCTTTAGATGGTCATTGATTGAGTTGCTGAGGTTAAACATAAGTCCTGCACACATGATGGTTTGAACTCCACAAGTTTTTAAAGCATATTTTTCACGAATTTGGAATTTCAGCTCGGTGTGCGAGGTGGGCATGTTCTCGCCATGTTTCCTTTCTGGCTTTCTTTCCATATCTCAAAAACATGCCCCTTCTAATTGGAGCCCCCAAATTGTCTAAAAGTGCAAATTTATATCTGTTTGTTTTGCGATTGGATGGCGACCAGTCAAGCGTTTAACACACATCTCCACCAAAGGTTGTAATAGTTAACGAAAACTAACAAAATAACTACAACTAAAATTAACCCCCCCAAAAAAACATGTTACAACAGAACCCATAACAACAGAAAAAACCCCAGTGCTTATAAAAAAGGTTCACTGAAACTAAAATTATCTCCCTGTATAACTATAGTGTACTATAAATGTCCTTTGTTTTTGTCATTGAGCATTTTTGGGTTCATTTTAAAAGATATTTATTTTTGTTTGGTAATTGCACTTTAAATTATTAAACAATACTTATAGACCCTTTTTTTCATCTTGGACTCGACAAATATGCCATATAAAAAACCCAATAAAATTAAGACTAAGTTGTAAGTCATAAAAGCTAAAACAAAGCATTTTCAAAAAATCAAAACTAATAACTCCGCTCAAAAAAATAATTATAACTAACCGAAGTTACAAAGTAAAAGTCAAAATGAAATGAAAAACAACTCTGATGAAAAGTCCAAAATTATTATAATATTGCACCTTCCCTGAAACCAGCCAGCTCACACATGATCCTAAAACCAGTAAATAGGAGGGATGGATGGACGAAAAATGGTTTTGCGGAACTCCAAACTGTAACTACACTTATTGAGACACTGGACTTTTGAGGTTCTAGACCTACCAGGAGGACCTTGAAGACCTGGAGCTCCCGGTGGCCCTGGCGGTCCTGGAGGGCCCATCACCCCAGCCGATGAAGACAGACCTGTTTGTAAAGTATCATGAAGCTCAGTTCTACAAATGTAACATTTTAATATTGATGAAGGCTTTGGGTGGTACTAGAACCAAGGAAACGGGTGCAGTACTTACTACCAGTTCGTGTTGAACTGACTGTTTCTGAACGTGTGACGCTGATGCCAGCTTCTCCTCTCTCACCTCTATCCCCTTTCTCTCCTCGGTCTCCTTTTAGACCTTAACGATTATATCACAGAAGTCTTATAAGAATGGCAAGGGTATACTGCACAGAAATGACTGAATTTTGCCGTTCTCTGTCATTATTTCAAACCCCTTAGCATGCTTAATATTCCAAAGATGTATTGTGTTCTACCAGGGTTTCCAGTTGGACCGATGGGACCAGACAAACCAGGAACTCCAGCAGGACCCGGAGGTCCAGTCGGTCCTGGTGGTCCCGGGATGGCCACCGTGTCTGACCCAGCTTGAAACCATTTCAGAGACAAACACTATTTACACTTTGAATTGGTTCCTCTTTCTGTTTGCTTCGTCGTAAAGTCTTACCTGCAGAAATGACTTGACCAGCTGGACCCATTTCACCTGAATGAACGATTTTACACATTTCTTTATCAAAAGCATGTGTGCATTTATACACCTTATTTTTCGCACTACAAAGCGCACCTAAAAGCATTCAATTTTCTCGAAAGCCAACAGTGCACATTATGCGCCTGATAGAAAGAGCCTGTAACTCTCTTTATATTCCAATTGAGTTGTTTTCCTGTTCGTTTTCCGATGCCATCTAGCGGTGATTATTAGCAGGAACCAATTGTAACCTAAAGGGGTACTGTACTGCCCGACACTAACTGACAAATGCAGTCGCCAAAACACACTCAAACAGACAACTACTTTGTGAGCTCTGCACAGCCATTATGAAATGAAGATAATACCAAAGGCATAGTTAATTACTGGCAAAACAAAGGAAGACGGGCATAAGCAAGATTTCTAAGGATATTTAGCCACTTGCGGATGTGAGCCCAGGAGGTTTGTGTGTCTTTTTGTTGAATCAAGTGTCTCCATCACTTTTGTCTTTCTTTTTTTTTTTTTTTGTCATACCATTTCTATTTATATATTTCATGTCCGTGGTTGTGACCAGTTCTCATTGTTACAGCTGCAGAGGTTGTGAAGGCTCTGTGGTTGCGCTATGCATCCAGTAGATGGTGCTACACTAAAGGAAATACAATACAATACAGTTTTATTTATATAGAGCAGGGGAAGGGAACTCCGGTTCCTCGAGAGCCATATCCTGCCTGTTTTCGGTCCCTCCCTACTCCAGCACACCTGATTCAAACAATCAGCTCATCAACAAGCTCTGTCGAGACCTGTACAATTGAATCAGGTGTGTTGGAGTAGGGAAGGACCTAAAGCAGGCAGGATATGGCTCTCGAGGAACCGGAGTTTCCTTCCCCTGTGTCTATATAAATAAAACTGTATTGTATTGTATTTCCTTTAGTGTAGCACCATCTACTGGATGCATAGCGCAACCACAGCCACTATTGTAGTTTCTATTCTATGCGCCTTACTATGCAGTGCGCTCTATATACGAAAACAGTTTGAAAATAGGCCATTCATTGAAGGTGCGCCTTATATTGCAGAAAATGCGTTAATTGCATATGAGAAAAAGAATGCACAACTTGCATTTATGAAGCCATTCTACCCTAAGTTTTGTAATGTTGCCTCGCTGACACGGTCACACAAATACAATATAAACATTGTCCATATTTTTTAATAAAAAGAAAAACATCCCTCAATCACTCTTTCATGATACGGGAGAGGGAGCGATTGCGTTTGTCTTTTACCTTTTGCACCAGGCTGTCCTGGGATTCCAGGAACACCTGCAGAAATGGATTGTTAGGTATCATTTCAAAAACTATATCCTTTGGAATTGTTCAGAGGCGTTATAGATTCGAATTGGGATAGTTTTCACACCTGGTGGCCCTTGATTTCCTGGAGGACCTGAAAAATTTAAGTATTTTGTATTTGTCAAGGCAATGGAATAAAATTGCAATTGTGGGGCGAAAAGGAACAAGATGCGTTTATAATAGATTTGACAGTGTGGGCACCTGAAAGACCGTCATCTCCAGGAAGCCCAGCTGATCCCTTTGGCCCAGATGGTCCCATTGAACCTGCCCCGCCTGCAATTTATACACAGGCTGTTTAACCCTTTCAGGGACAGCGGTTACTACAGTGGGACAGCTTGTCAGGTTATCAGGTTACAGGATGCATGAAAGGGTTAATAAAGGAAAATATTGCAAACTCCACACAAGAAAGCCGGGGCCAGGCCATCCACTCTTTATTGAAATGTAAAATGTTGGTTAATTATTTTTATTTGAATGTCTGAATATATTACAGTATGTCTGAATATATTATGTCAAGGCATTTTCCACGAGTTGCGCAATACTTTTGTTGATAACTTGTTTTTCTTTTTCTTTTTTTTTGCTCACCTGCATTTCCCTTGGAGCCCTTTTGTCCCTCTCTTCCAGGTTCACCTTTAAAAACACATCAGTCAAGACTTTTTTTTGAGCCACAAAAGTGTTGTTCCGTGTGATCATTGACATTAGCATAATCTGAGGTATCAAAAGATTTTAGGTCATGAATAAATTGCCATAAATGACCTTCCTTAGCCATGCAAACTGAGCGTAAAGGACATTAGATACTTTTGAAAAACAATCACTTGAGTCACACAAGTGTCCATGTGCTTGCAGTATATTCAGCTACTGAGGTTCTCAGGGACGTTCCGTACCTGCTGGGCCACGAGGTCCCCTCTCTCCTGAGGCCCCTTTGATTCCTGGCAAGCCTGGTGTTCCTGATGTGTCAGTTCACATCATACAAAGTTGTCTTTAGTTTAACACTACACTTGGCTCATCAAATATTGTTGACAGTAAACACAGATTCAGTAGGTTCATATGCGAGTACCGAAAGGAATATGAATGCAATATAATTGCTTGGAGCGAACCTTTTTGTCCTGGATATCCACTGTCACCCTGGGAACCCTTTGGACCAAGAGCACCTGAAGACAATTATTATTCTGATGAATCGCACATTCTATACAACTGAACTAAACTCAACAATCAATAAACTATGACTCATAAACTGATCGAAGGCCTTTCTGCCCATCATTGCTGCTTCTGCACATACTGTAGTTCCTGTGAAGTCAAAATTATTGCTATTGTTTCGGTTTGTGACCAACAGGTGGCACTGTAGGGCTCTCCCTGCAGCTGCACACCTGTTGGTCGTTATGCCGTTATGTAATTGTTTAAAAGGACTCCCGGCACAACCGGGTCATTGTTTGTGTTGCTGTTTCTTTGCTGCTGTCATGTTTGTTCTGGTCATGTTTCGGTTAGTGATAGTTTTTGCTTCAGTCATGGTTTTGTTTGATACTGTGATTCGTTTTGGTTGTTAGCACTTTGTTTGTTTTGGATTCAGTTTTCTCTGTGTTTTATTAAATACAATTCTTCAAGTTCACCCTGCTCCTCCCTCTTGCCTGCTTTTTGGAGTCCACCACCACCTCGCAACGTGACACTGAAGAACAAATGATGTGCTTCAACTTGTTAAGAAAGTGTTTACATTTCCATTACCGTACATTTTTTCCCCATGATTAGTGAGTTAATGTATTACTTGAGGTCAATCACGGATATTTACAGTTCCGCTTACCTTTCAGCCCCACTTGTCCAGGAGCCCCAACTGGTCCCGGATTGCCATGAGATCCTGTCCAAATGGGTTTCAGTATTCAAGAGTGAACACCAAAATATCGAACTGGATGAAGATTCAGCCCTGTTTACCTTTCTCTCCTTTCTGTCCAAAACCAGGTAGTCCAGGCACTCCTGCTGGCCCATCCAAACCCTTTGGACCTGGCAATCCCTGAAGGCCTGGGTCACCTATTCGCACACAATATTTTATATACTTTCTAGGGAAACCAAACTGCTGTTCCCATCCAAAGTATAAAAGGCGTGTTGTAATTTTCCTTTCACTCTGTATACTTAAATACAGTCAAACCTTGTTACAACGTACCTTGACGGACATAACGAATCTGTACGTTGTAATGGTACTTTGCGAGATTTGCTTCCGTTTACCACACGTTTTCAGACCATGTGCACAGGACTGCGCCGTGCCTCCGGACGTACAACAATGTATGACACGATCAGTGGTGTTGCTAAGCAACGGATGGGAATCCCGGCTGCACATTTTGTTAATAAGCGAGGTCGCGGCGGCAGTTAGCTTCCCACGGTTCGTTGTATGAAGACCTGTGCATTATTTTGTGGCAAAAATCTGGTCGTTATAATGACCTTTACGTCATAAAGGCGTTTGTTGTAAGCAAAATCGGCAAATGGAAAGTGAATAATGTGAAATCGGGAGTTTGAAATGCATTATAACGTTGTCGTGGTAAAAATGTCAACAGGGTGGGTTGAAACAAGGTTTGACTAGAAGGAAAATACATGCTGTGAATTTCGGATGCCAATTATGACACATCACATATGACCAAAATTACCTATGCTTCCCTTTGGACCTCTGGGTCCTTCTGTTCCTGGGTTGCCCACCAGTCCAGGAGGACCTGAGAAATAAGAGCGTGTTTACTGCATGCTCACCCATCATTCTATGAGGACTCCCTCAGCATGCTGATATTCTAACACACACACTGCGTGACAAAAGACTGAGAGGGGTGTGACTAATTTATTCTGTGGTTTCATTTTAGGACGGAAGCAGTCCCCAAATCTTACCTGGTAGGCCAGGAAATCCAGCATCACCTATAAGAAATGAGACATTAATATATGTGGTTCTTTCAAAAACAGTCTTAACCACATAAATGTTTCAGACTGATTGGAGTTTCACCTTGAAGACCAAGAACACCTGGATCACCTGTGGATTAACAATGTGACTCATGAAGCATACAAAAATAATTTTGTTCATATTTATTTTCTTCAGTTGACACACACCTTTCATCCCGGGGTCTCCTTTAGCTCCTTTCAGTGAGTCTACAAATAGAAGACGTTTAATTCACATCAGACCACAGAGCATCATTACCTCTTTGTTGTAGCTGAGTATATTTTTAATTATAATTTTCTGACCTCTAAAAGCATCAGAGCGTAGTTCACTTCTAACCAGCTGCTGGACAGTTCTTTGCAAGTCCCCCCCTGAACCTCTTGCAGTCCCTAAACCAATTCCATTATCAGAGTGAGTCAGTGTGGAACCAGAATAACTCCTGTCCGTGTATTTGGAATCCAGCGGATCGGCAATGTTGATGCCGGAGAGACGACTAGTCCTTGATGACGCAGTGCCGGTGATGGCTTCCACAGCTTCAACTCGCTTCTTGAGCCGTTTCACTTCCTCACCTGGGAGGCCAGAGTCATAAATGAGACATGACTGGATTCTTTCTATGAAATCATCGGGGATGAAGAATGAGATGCAAGTCTTCTCTCACTCAAAGCGATGAGTCCAAAGAGGAGACCAAGAAGAAGGAGGAGGCTGAGCAGGAGGCCCAGCAGCCACTTCCACCAACTGCAGCGGCAGCAGCGGCTCAAGCCGAAGCATGAGCCGTCGTTGCACACATCTGATGAGTACAAATTCAAAGAAGTCCATTTTGTAAATGATCAATATAGCATTACGGACGACTTTACTTCCAAAATATTTTTTCCAATCATCTTCCACAAAGTTTTCCAAACTTTGACTTGCCCTTTTACAGATGAATTAGTTTGGGCTCATGTTTGCCAACAGCTCGAAGAGTGATAAGCCTCACTGTACTGTAAGTGAAACTGGGTTCACATCAGCAACCTGTGACCAAATTTGGCAACCTGCACCTACATTTCTTTTTAGAAATATGTTTTCGCTTGTTAGTGAAAAAAGAAAGTTGTGTTTTTTACGATTGTCACGAGCCAGTTATCTTCTACATGGTAGCCAATACACTCTATATCCAATTTTTTTTCATTTGAAAGGACTCAAAACTAAGGATAATCAGTGCAGTGATCGGTAATGATATAGATACATGGAAAAGTAATTTACACATACATGTATATGAAATTTTAAACCAAAGTAGACTATTAAGTAACAGTGGAACAATTTACTTTACCTGCACAGCCAACTTTATCTTTTGAGCCATATTTCAGGAGTGCAGCTGTGGTAAATAAAACAATGAATTACTGTCAAGAAAAATAAATACATGGTCTCATGCCCCGCAATGCAAAAGCTTGATGTACCTTTAGCATCCCTTTCGTCATTCATTGTGCCCATTGAAAACTTATGTTTCTCTCTCATCAGTGAGTCATCAGAGTAGGTAGCTGTAAGAGAACACAGAGTACTCATCATTCCAGATGTTGCTAAAATAATTGTATTTTATATTGGAGTTTGCCATCTACATATTTTCTTGTTTTGTACTGCTTGCAGTAAGTAAGTCTCAAGTGGTACCAGCAGACATTGAAGAAGTTGCAGGAGCAGCAGACATGAATTGTTTGCCTGTGTCTTTGGTCATGACAAGTCGCTCTGTTTCCTTCTTGACAGGCGTATTGTCCTTTTCTATCATCGTAAACTTATAATCTTTGCCCAAAGGTTCATCAATAGAAGGACTCCTGGGGCGCACTGCATAAAAGAAGGATGCAAGTCAAATTTGCAGGATGTATACAGTCATTTAACATATCTCTAAGAAAAATACGATGATGACAAACCTGATAAAATATAATGAAAGAAAAGGCAATTCTAAAAATCCATCCAACATTTTCACAACAATTGTTGTCGGAGGTGAACTGGAGCCTATCCCAGCTGACTTTGGACAAGAGCCAGGTTGCACTCTATTCCACAATATATATTCAGTTGTTCTATTTTAAATAATTACAAAACACAACCATGACTGCTTTCCTTGTCTGGCTTTATTTTAAAGTTACATGAAACATACCTGTATCAAATTAGAAATGCATCAATTTTAAATGACCGAATGGAAGCAAAAGAAAAGTAGCCTACATATTTTAAACAAATGTAGACATAAATCCAAGGTCCATAAAATATGTTACTATATATATATATATATATATATATATATATATATATATAAAATATGTTACACTATTACTATAAATGAATTACTGCTCAAATTAAAGCTCTACTGTACAGTATTGTAATTTCGAGACTAATGTGCATATCTCACAAGTCAAAATCAGGACTGCATTGTGAAAACAGATCACATTGGTAATATTGTCTATATTCAATATCCGCCCATTTTCTGAATTGCTTATCCTCAGTTTTAATAAACGTTTAATCTTGGCCACTCCTCCCGGCTGATTTATCGGAGGCCTTAGTTGCTGTTATAAGATGGATATGTTCATCTTTTCGCGCAGGTCCAGCGAGATTTGTGTGAATTTTACTGAATCACACAAGCACATTAATTTCGGTGTTACAGGACAATATTAGGTTAGCTTAGCAATTAGCATGTTTTTCCCTCTGTTCATTACCCCACGTAATTCCTTCGCGAGAACGATACTTGTTCGAAATATGGGTTATGACTGACTTGGAAGCAAAACCACAACGTGTTGTTTAGCCACAATAACTTTGAGCCAAGGCTCGTTGCAAGATAGCTGCTGCAGCATGAGCAGCGCCGAGCTCGCACCGACTTGCTGACCACCGCGTCACAACGAAGCTTTTTGCAACGGTGTCTGCCGTTCAATTATCGGAAAACTCTAAAAATCTGTCAATCTAAATTTAGCTATTCCTTGTGTTTTAATGAGGCTAAAGATGCAAACTGCTGCGCAAGCCTTGTGTAGTTGAAATGAGTACTAATTGGGCCTATACTCTTGGTGCCCTATTTTTTGTAAATAGTTGTCAATAGTTACGGGTTTATTGTTACTAGCTCATTTCTTCCCAAAGTAGGAGAAATTGTTATTTTCATTTCACTCACCATATTATTTATCTATTTTCGTTGGGTTTTAGATTTAATTGTTTGGGTTTGTTATGTACAGTGTCATGATTCTGGTTTTGTGTGTCACCAGCAGGCGGCAGTATGTGCGCCTCATGCATTTAAGGACTGTCAAACCGTCGAGCCTTCGTCGGATTATTCTTCATCTTGCTCATGACTTTGTCTCCAAATGATGAATTCTCTAGATGTTCTTTCTGATTCATGCCATGTAGCTTCTTGCCCCGTTTTTTTGCATTTTGATCATAAGTGAACCTAAAATTGTCATGATGACTGTTTTTCTTTTCCTTTTTACAATTTTTATTTACCTTCACTTTTGTCAATTTATTATTGTATTGTATATTTTATATGTTCAATAAACAAACAAACAAAAATAAGTATTTGTTGTGTAACTATCTTCTCGTTTTGTATCTGCCGTGGTTTGGCTTATTTCTTGTATTTTTACAACAAGCCATTTACGTTATACTTTCCGTGCCTTTTGCAAGCGTTTTTGGTTTGTCTTGTTTTTCCTGTTGTTTGTGTCAATGTCATATGTTTATTCGGTCTTGCGTATTTTGTACAATAAACTTTTTTGTTGTTGTTTATTACCCCTCTGAGTCCACATTTAGAGAGTCTGATCATCTTCGCTACATATATCGTTATATTGCCCAGCTCTACCAAATACACCAAACTGGCTAAAAAAAAAACAAAACAAAAAAAAACAACCTTCTGCTCCTAAGGCTGTCGCATAAAGTTCAAGAGATTGCCAACACAAACATTCAGCCTAAACACATCACCAACATGGAGGAGGTGCCACACCGTCGAAAAGAATAGGACCAGCACGGTCGCAATGCGTACATCGGGGCACGAGAATCCGGCTTTTACTGTTGTCTTGTTTGCCAGTGTAATGGATAGAAACTGCCACTTATAGTGATTTTTAAGAGAAAGAGGCTTGACTAAGGAACTCCAACCACTGGACATCTAAACACAGTGTTCAAAGTGAAGTTGAGAATGGCGTGGGATCAATGGATGACAGATGGCGAACACAGCTTTCCAAAGACTGAAGCCGGCGCCGGGTGAGTTATGCCACAATTTGTGAATGAACTGTGGATGTTTGGGTTAACCTGTCTGTTTGCACTGATGTTCGAGCTTTCGAAAAAGCCGGCATCATTTCTGAGGAGCTGCACAGCAACGAGACTGACTCTGACAATGACGAGAGCGAACCTGGTGTGTTTGATTGTGAACTTGCCCAGCTGTTCATTTTGGATGCAGAAGATGAGGACTTTGATGGGAGCTACAACCCTTTGGACATCTAAAAGGAAGATTTATTCTCTCTCCTTTTATTTTTTTACATTTCTGCTGCAGACACCCGTTCAACCAGGTGGCCCGTTCATCAGCCATATTGGATGTGCCCATCGTATTAGCCCATAAAATTGGCAAGTAATATTCATAAAATTGAGTTGGGATGACATAATACAACCAAAAGTAATGCTTTGGTTTTACTCCATTGAGTTCTTGCTTGATGATATATCTCCAAGGAGTAAGTGAACGAGGCATCTTTCCTGTTAAATTTTGTCAATGATAATACTTGTAAAGAGCGCCATTCATGACTGTGAACTGGGAGCAACGATGCGACACAAATATATGGAGCAGGGGCGGCACAGTGATCAACTGGTTAGCACATCCGCCTCACAGTGCAGAGGTGCGGGGTTCGATTATGGCTCCAGCTTTCCCGTGTGAAGTTTGCATGTTCCCCCCTGTGCCTGCGTGGGTTTTCTCCGGATTCCTCCAACATTCCAAAAACATACACGGTAAGTTGGTTTAATGCTCTAAATTGTCCCTCGGTGTGAATGTGAGCGCGGATGGTTGTTCGTCTATGTGTGCCCTGCGACTGGCTGGCAACCAGTTCAGGTTGTCCCCCGCCTACTGCTCCAAGTCAGCTGGGATAGGCTCCAGCTCGCCTGCGACCCTGTTCAGGATAAGCAGTGTTGAAAATGGATGGATGGATGGATAAAAGTAAATGCTGTCGGTCTCGTATTGACAATAATTGCGCCCTCCCATGCATTTCATGTGCTCCCATTCAGGCTGGGCCCCAGTCATGGTTCTGGCGTCTCCTTTAAGTTAAAGTACTTTTTCACAAAAACAAATCAAATGGCTAACTTCCCTGGAAAGTAAACTGAGTCTAATTTACAATTTTACACAAACTGCATATCTAATTGCGATAAATGTTTTTACCTGTGGTTGTGCTGATTGCAGGGCTCGAGACATTTTTCTGCACGCCGTAAACTGGAGGGGGGCGGGAATAATTAAATTGTGCGATAAGGGAAGTAGTAAAGATGTCATTTAAAAAACAATGTTTCTCACATCATTAATATACATGTGTCTATATTACATATGGTAAAATCTTGATAATATCTCAAGACTCAATTGCGTTACCTATTTCAGTGTTCGTTCCAGCCGGAGAGATGGTAGCAGGAGGGCTGGTGGTACTGATGAGGTTATTCTGAACACCATACACTGGCACTGATGGACCCACCCCCCCAAAAAAAATGATAAAGCACTTGGTCTTATACTTCAAGTCCTGGGTCTAGGATGAATCATGGCAGAGTTTTGACCAGAAAGACTGACCAGTGCTGCTGACAGATAGTCCACTGTGCACAGGGGGAGAGCTAAAGACCATATTCTTCTGAACACCTCCTCCGCCTCCTGCTACTCCTCTTCCTCCTCGCCCACCTCCTAGATGTAGCAACATCAAACAACAGATCAGATCCTGTTAATTACTGTAAAATATCAAAACACGCAAGGGGCATTCATCCGAGGTGCATTATATTATGTCTTAAAAACTACAATAGTTTGTACTGTACGTACTTAATACTGTACATCAGGGATGTCAAACTCATTTTTTGTCACGGGCCACTTTAGAATGACGTCTTCCCTCGGAGGGCCGAGTAAACCGAATAAATTTTAATCATCATATCATATTATTACCTGTACACGGAAAAAAACCAAAACGATATTATTATTCAAGTGAGTGCAAACCAGGTCACAAAGTTATTGCAAAATGTCACAGTTATTTATTACAGATGACAATTTGAAATGGTGCAGATTTCAGCAAGGGTCATGGAAGTTGGCACATTTGAATTTGCTTTCCTGGGCCACATAAAATGACGTGGTGGGCCGAATCAGGCCCCCGGGCCTTGACTTTGACACCTGTGCTGTACATGGATTGTTTTCCAGACCAGATAAGTCTGACCCAATTAAAAAAGTATTCTGTTGAAAAATTAGGCACCAAATACATGCCAATTAAGGGGTACCAGTGTGAAGTGAAAATATCAACGTGCATAGGTGCTTGTTATAAACCAACCGCATATTTATCACATGGGAGGACTCTCAACGTGTTAAGAGTCTATTTTGAGAGTGGGACAGCGGCGCTGACTGGTCAGTTATGAACTGGGATAGCCAGAGGGATGTGTTATTTGACTGACCTGAGTGGTAAATGGTAGATGTGGTGGTTAAGTTGTTGGGGTTTGTATTGTAGCTGTAGCTGCTGTTAATACTTCCAGGCCAAACACCACCATAGGGATCTGGAGCTGTGGACAGACCTAGCATGGACATGACAATTGGTAAGCATAAGAACTCTTGATATTTCTTCTTGTGGCGGACAATATTTTTTCATTTAAAAACAATAACAAGATGAAGGAGCGAACAAGCTTATTAAGTGTCCTCTCCAGAAAACTCAACCTGGTTTTGAGATGTCCATCCCGATCCTGGTGTCCAGACTGGTGATCTTGGGAATAATCAGCGAGTTGTTGGTCGACTGAATAGTGCTGGTGCTCTCAGATACAATCCTAGTGTCCACACTGGACTTCTTGGGGATGAGGAGTGAGTTGTTAGGAGACTGAATGGTGTTGGTGCTCTCAGACAAGGTTCGAGTTTCTACAATGCCCTTCTTGGGAATGGGCAAAGAGTTGTTTGTGGACTGAATGGTGCTGGTGCTCTCAGACACGGTTCTCGTTTCCACAGTGGCCTTCTTGGGAATGGGCAAAGAGTGGTTCGGAGACTGAATGGTGCTGGTGCTCTCAGACTGGCTTCCTCTCAGCAGACGCTTCACATCACCCAGTTCGGTCCCTGCCAAGTGCATGTCAACAGTTGATGTTCGGTCAACAAATATGAAAAGAGCGCGAGTGACCGTGTTGTATCTGTGGTCATCATCTTCACATGAACTGCGGTACTCACAACTTGCTGAAGGAGAAGCGCTCTGAAGCCTGGCTCGAATCTCACTCTCTGAAAATGAAAACATCCAGAATTGTTTGAATATTATCACCAACTTGCACAGAGTTTCTTCAAGCCGAGTGTAAAGAAATGTTAAGTATGTCAAAGCTCACAGGAGCGACACGCGTGTCCTCCAACAGGATTGCCCAAAACTTAAAGCTGAAAATATCCAAGAATTGACTTTGAACCAGTGCGATTTCTCTCCGACTGCAAGGGAAGCTCAACCACCACCCCCCAAAAAAGTGGCAAATATGCATAGCTGTGTCTGCATTTCATTGACTGAATATGCGCTAGAACAGGGGCGCTCTACCTTTTTTCAACCGTAAGATCTATTTATCAAGCCAACCAACCTTCGCGAACGAATGCTATCGCACGGGCACGCATACGCACGCACACACACACGCATGCCCTGATGAGCAACAGCAGCAACGACCCCCTACACACGAACGAAACAGAAAAATAAGGTTGAGAGAAAATACGTTTTGGCTTCGAGAATGTGTTGACTATGTCATGCTTGGCGTATACACGCAAGGTGATAAGTGGACAAAAAAAATGTAGGACAAAATAATCATTGGGGTCTGAGGGCACTGGGATTTGAACAACACAGCCAGCTTCCAATACAAAACGGAGCAGGCGTAAGCTAACAGGCGTAAGGACTGGAAGTGAATGGACTTGTTTACAGCTGTTGAAGCAAAATAGCTTTAGTTTAGTTAATAGTTTTAGCAAAATCCTCAGCCACCTCAATGATTGTTGATGTCCGTGCCTTTTCTCATTTGTGTCAGAGAAGGAGATGTAAACATGTAAATATTACATGTCATATTGAATGTTTATAATTTGTGGAAAAACATTTGGGGTTTAAATGATTTTTTTCCAATGCATTTTCGCTGTAGAGTAAATATACACATTTTTAATATATAGATGTATTGCTCCATCTTCTGTTGAAATCAGTGATCGAGTACAGTACAGGTATTGTTTTTTTTTTCCAAACCCGCTGATCGACGATTGGCCCCCAAAATCCTGGCCACGTAAAGCCTACGTTTTACTGGTCTGTCGTCTACCTCATTAGTTGATGGCCACCCGTTTCCATATAAAATCCAAACCATTCAATTTATTTTTCTTTTTTTCCACATACTACCATTTTGCTGCTTTCAGAAGCGCATGTGTACCTCGACTCTGAGATCTGCCTCGTGTGGTGGAACTTGACGGTACTTTTAAGGAGCCTAAGATAAAGGAGAAAGATTGGCAGTTTGATTACATTAGCAGCCACCTCAGAGTTTTAATTAAGTGATTCACTGTGACTCACCATACTCCTTCCTGGAATACTCAGGAGATGAGTCTGTGCCTGAACTCCCTGAAACATGTCCACACATCAAATGTGTCTGTTCATCATCTCTTTTTCAATTAAATAACTGATGTATGAAGTGATAAATCTTGAAGAGAATGCAAAATATGACTAACCGTCAAAAACATCAGCGTTATTTCCTGCCATGGTTACCATGAGCTTCCGATCCTTCAAAATAGGAGATGATGCTGTGTAGGTTTTGGACACCTTTGTAAAGGTGACCGCACCTGGACTCCCTTCTCTCTTCTCTTCAAGGGTCACAAACCCAGACGACATGCCGGAGGACCCAAATCCGGAGCGTAATCCCGCCGCTGAACTCATTGTGGCGTTTGAGGCTACTGGAGTCCCTCCGCCCGATGAGATGGCCAACAAAGGTCCTTGGGTGGTGATGAATTCGCCTCTGGTGCCTTTGCTGATCCAAACAGAACTGGTTTTGCTTTAGCAGAGTAGGAAGAATTACCTAGAGGGAAAAAGAGGATACAATGTTCCATCATGTTCTTAGATTTTGATTCCACCATTGACAAGACACAGCCCAGGGCTTAGGATGACTGATACTGTAATTATTTGCCAATTTCAAGTTCAAACCAGCACTGTTCAAACCAGTTAATAGCCATGTTTTAAAACAACACACTTTTCTTTGTTTTACCATTTTTGTCTGGTGTGCCCGAAACGTGTTGGGCTAGTTCAAAGGATATAAAGTCTCCAGAGTCATAGACGTAAGTGCAAACACAAAAGTATCTACCACGATTACTGCCCAGGGGAAGAACTGTATTAATTCCCAGCCCCAAAAATATTTTGCTGTTCTTTAACAAGGACTTGAACAGTAAAACTCACAACAGGTCTTGATGCATGATAATGCAAGATTTCTCTTGACAAAAAAAAAAAGGTTACATTTTGGTAGTAATATAAGGTATCTAACTAATTCTTTTGAGCAGAGATTAAAAGCTTCAACAATGACGATTGTATGAAACCCGAAATCATTTTTAGCATTTTTTTTAATCGACTTGATCTCAGTTTTGACATTATTGATATTCTCTGAGACTGTAAGTTATGAAGCGGTGACACAACATTGTATGTTATAGTGAAACATGGGTGGCGAGGCTCAGTGGTAGAGTGGTCGACTCCCGACCCAGATGTGGGGGGATTCAGTCCTCCGGCCATCGCGACGAAGTGTCCTTGAACAGGATTATGATGCTGTGTCATCCTCAGATAAATGAGGAAACAGTGCTTTGAGTACCAAGAGTAGAAAAACGTTATATAAGCGACAGCCATATACCATTCAACAACAGCAACAACAAAATGTTTTGGTCTCATGACAGAGGCAGCAAGGTGCGCAAGTATGACGAATACAGCCTTTCCCTTTTTAAGATGAGAAGAAGGGACCTATTGCTGTTGGTGTTGCTTTTGTCTGGCTGTTATACAAAAGCTACATGTGACCCTTAATATTTACAATACTTTATTTTCCGCACTATAAGGCGCACCTAAAAGCATTCAATTTTCTCAAAAGCCAACAGTGCAGTGCGCCTTATAACCCGCCTTATATGTGGATCAATATTCTGATTTCTTGGACATAGTATTTTAAATGTTCTGTAAAGTGCTTTGTTACAGCTGCAGTGGTTGTGGAAGCGCTATACTGTATAAATAAAACTGTATTGTATTACCTTTAGCGTAGCTCCATCTAGTGGGTGCCACTATTGTAGCTTCTATGCGCCTTATAA
The DNA here is from genome assembly GCA_026261675.1 of Hippocampus mohnikei. Classification (NCBI taxonomy): domain Eukaryota; kingdom Metazoa; phylum Chordata; class Actinopteri; order Syngnathiformes; family Syngnathidae; genus Hippocampus; species Hippocampus mohnikei. The sequence continues at coordinate 8,427,571 of JAKGUB010000326.1, forward strand.
TGCGGCACACCCGATATAGGAAAACAACTTTAAAATAGGCCGTTCATTGAAGATGTGCTCCTTATGCTTCCGCACGCCTTACCGTGTGGAAAATACGGTAATTAGAATTCTTAATATAATTAGAATTCTGGTCTAGCGTTTGTTCCCAAAATCCTGATCACAACTTATCTGCTACTAAAGTCCGTAAAGTTACACATGGACATGATTTCTCAGATGATATGATGACATACTCCAGGAAAGGAAAAGCCCCTCCACATACCTTACGTTGTTTTGTTCTGGGAATTATTCAGTTCACTCCTGTTGTCATGTGTGCTAACAGAAACACTGTGATCATATTTCACAAGCATCCCTCCAACTCTTTGAGACCTCTTGTCCGCCAATCAATGGCATGAGGCACATTGGAAGACAGATAGGCATGCTCAGTTACATCTCACTTTCCCTGGTAGAAAATCAGATGAGTGAACCATAACACGCTACCAAGGGGACAAAATTCCCTCGCAGTAGTAGGGAAAAACCATTAATTCATATTTGAAACATAGCATCATATAAATGTAAAAACATCACTGAATAATACCATTAGCTAAGGGAAATGTTTAACTCTTTCACTTTTTGAATCATTCCGAGACTGATGTCACGACACTTCTTCTGCATTTGTGACTCCAGGCAAAGGTTTTTCAGTAGGGAACACGCTCCTCATTAAAAGTGTTCACCACAAGCTGGAAAAGGGTGCGGCTTTTTGTTCACTTCAGAAAAGTGCTTCAGTTTAAACGCGGTCCAACACTATTTGGTATCGAGTGTTGAAACTTGTCTGACGTTTTAAGTTTCCGTCTAACCAAGAAACATGACTATGCAATACACTGTGTTGTTTCATCCTGTTTACATTTTTTTCAAAAGTGCTGATGTTTTGTTTTTGGCTTTTTTTAAGTTAATGCCATATGCATGAGAGGCTTTGCATGCACATATACAACAACAACCAAATTATTTCTCCTTCATATTCTGGTGTTTTATATCTTCATTTGTGCTACAGTGAATTTGGCACAGTAAAACTCCAAACTTGCCGGACTAGACACGGACCACTTGTAACGGACACAACGAACTATGGTTATTGTTGCTGCTCCATAATTTAAATAAGCCAAAAATGGCAAAAATGCCCATGTGTAGAGATGTTTAAAAACATCTCTACACATGGGCATTTTTGTCTTTTTCTTTCAATTTCTTTTGTCCCAAACATCAAATCCAAATTCACCAGAAAGTATGAAATGCGTGCTATTAACAAGTCATGCTTTTATTTTGGTTTATTGTAAAACTGTTGGCGATTGTATGATACTACTGTATACCTTATACTGTATTGTTGTGATGTGATCAAATAAAAGATGGAGCAACGTAGTCCACAGCCAAGTCACTCACATGCATAAATCCCCACGAACCAGAAAATATCTAAATATAAGCGATGGCTCAAAGAGTTTGCTTTCATTTTGAACTTCAGTTGCAATTCTTAAAAAAAAAAAAAAAAAAAAAATATATATATATATATATATATATATATATATATATATATATATATATATATATATATATATATATATATGTGATATATATATATATATATATATATATATATATATATATATATATATATATATATATATATATATATATATATTTATTTTATTTTTGGGGGTTAAAAATGTAACTGAAAATGAGCTGAACTGAGTCAGGACAACGTGTCCAACACTCTATAGGCTCCAGTATGATATGCCTTTTAGGCATATGTCAATTGAAATAAAACCAGCATGATTGTAAAATTCCTTTTCAATTTATTGTAGGCTGCAATTGTTTCATTATTTTGAAGCGCAGGTCAGGTTTTTCAACCTCAGAAACAACAGAAGTGCAGACAATAAAGTGCATTCACATGTATCTATATGTGTCAGAATGAATCTTAAGCAATCCTTACGGCTTGCAGGCAAAAAATAATAATAAATAAAAGAAACTCCAGTCTTACCTCTCAGATAAATTTTCCAACAAATGATATATCCTCTCAGGTTTAAGTGCAGGTGCTAAAATAATATGCTGTGCTCTTCCTTGCAAATGTCTGGTGATTTTATGTATAAGTTGTGTGACTCATACCTTCAGCTGACAAGTTCGAACAAAGTAGGCAGAGGGGGCGGTTACTTCACCAGCACAGGAAAAATAGCCCCGGGCCCAAATACTGAGAGCAAAATGCTAGTGTCAAGGATGTGAAAGTGAGTAAACATTGTTGTTCTGTGATTACATGACTGAGATTTAAAAACAAATTTAGATGAAGATTCTTTATCAATCAGGCCAAGTATGCTGTTTTTAAGAGCAAAGGTGGGGAAAATACGCAAAGGGGAAGAAGAGGTGTGTGGAATCAATAAAAACGTGCTTTGCTGCTGTCGATCGTAAATGCCATTTGATTACACTTTCACCACTGTACGTGCACGTTTACATTTCTAATTTTAACTACTTACAGTGGGTATTACATCATAGGCAGCTACATCTTCACAACAAACTGAGGCGCAGATCACTTTCCAAAAGTGAATTTTGCAGCGTGTCCAAATTTTACACCTTGTGAAACTTTACAACATTGGAGGATTTGATTTGTTTATTTGGGCCTCCTAATGGTAGTGAGGCGTGACTTGTCCACACAGCGCCACCTAACAGAGACGACTGCGCTTCTTGTTTACCTTTTCCAAAATCAGGATCAGTGCTTTAAACAAAGTACAACAGACGCGTCACCCGTCGTTGCCAGAACATGTCATCTCTAAACCATTACATTCATTCAAATTCTCCAAAGTAAATAACGTTTGAGTCAATATGGATCCGTACTCCGATACGCATATAGTTGAGAAACGTATGATCCATCACTGATGTTTAGGAATATGCTGCTGTCAGAAGGTAGTTAAGACCGTCACAAATGAATTCTTAATCCTAAACACTCGATCCAGGGATTTATGACTTCTCAGCATTGTTTTTCAACAGGTAGCAGATTTTTCTTTTTATTTCATTTGAAAAATGATTGCTTGTCTTGATGATTTTACACTATATGCTGATGGCTTATCATTATATTGATGACACAGGCAGTCTAAAATGCCTGAAGGAATTTTATGAGAAAAAAAAAATCTGGCTGTTACTGTAGTATATACACATTCCGATGAAACTTTGGAGCCACAGTATGCGCAAATGTGTACTGACTCATAAAATGGTGCTATTCAAAACCAATCCAAACTAATGAATCTGATTATCACATCAAGTTTTCTAAAATCAGTGTAAGAGACTTGGCCATCTGAACACATGACGCTTCTTTGTCTTGAGTTACTTTGGCACTATTTAGGGTCACAATCTATCTTTACAATGACGCATTATCAGATCAGTTGTACAGTGTTTGTTTGAATGTGATCAGAAAGTACAGCCACTTATTGTACACTAACCTCCAAAAGTATTCCAACAGCGAGGCCAGTTCATTTATTTTTGCTGTGGACTGAAAACCTTTTGGTTTCACGTCAAAAGACAGTCGTGAAACGAGAGATCAACATTGCACATTTTATTTCCTGGCGTTGCCATCTGGATCTCCTACATAACCTCGAATGAGGATAGGCAAGTGGCGGCCACAATCTGTGTGCCCTCAAGTTGTTAAAATATTTATTTATTTATGTATGTATGTATGTATTTATTTATTTATCTATTTATTTATTTATTTATTTATTTGTTTGTTTGTTTATTTATTTATTTACCAATTTTATGTGTTTATTTATGTATTTACTCCATTTAATTAATTTATTTATCTATTTATTTATTTTGTGTGCAGCGGGGATTATGAACATGGTTGCTCTATTATAGTGTATTCTCGCATACTCATGACTCGCTACCTGTGGATTCGCTTATTTGTGGATTTTTTTAAACAATTTTTGTTTTGGGTTATGTGGGGGAGGCAAACACATGGCTTTCATGGAAAATGTATATTGTAGTTTTATCAGGGTTTTTTTGGGGAAGAATTTATTTTAGGTTTACAAAAATTAAACAAGTTATTAAACAAGTAATTATATGCGGTTATTCGTGGGCTTACCTGTTCCTTAAGGCCCTGTCACACCTTGACGATTCAGCCAGCGTATGCCGACGTTCAGATTTTCCCTAAAACGCTGGCATACGCTGAATTATCGATTTTTTTTTTCAATTTTGGGCGTATACATAGCGCATTCATAACGGGCTGGACGTATACATAACGTATCAGTAAATTATATAGAACGTTTCGATAACTTATAGATAACTTATTCCAACGAATGCCTAGCGTGTTGCCGGCGTACACAACTTATGCCCAACGATAGTCTAATTTATGCATAGCGTGCAGCAGCGTATTGCCGACGATCACGTGGCGTAGTCTATAAAAGGCTGGCGCTCGACGTTTCAAGCCCCTGTCACACCTTGACGATTTAGCCAGCGATGCCGACGTAGGAAAAATTTGGCAAATACGCTGGCGTCGTCGAATTAAGTTATGGGTAAGTTTTGTATACGTAACAGCACGCTGAAGCACGTTGGTATACGTCGAAGTACGTCGAGGTCGTCGAGAAATTTTAAGCATGCTTAAAATTTCTCGACGATGTCAGCGTATGGCTATACGTCCCGTATACGCAGGCCATAAGTAATAGGTAAGTTATGCGATCGTTGCACACGTTCAAACACGTTAAGTGTAGGTTACTCATAAGTCCAAATACGTCGAGAATACCTACTAGCTGTTCTCCAACATCCGTGCCTTCGGAACTTGGCGCTTGGACATGCTGACCAGGCTGTCACGCACGTAGTTGGCGAAGGCTGCAGTGGCTGTGATGGGATGAGCCTCTGCGAGACCTTTGATGAGCTCCCCAGACTTTTCTTTGCCATGACGCTGATGTTGTTTGGTTTATTAATGACACAAGTCATAATGGCGTTTGATTGCTGCTTTAATAGCGTGAATAGCAACTCACAGTAACGATGGCAAGCCGCACCTTGCCTCTTGGGTTATACCATTTTAACTAGACCGGGGATAGTCCCCAAACAGATGTTGGTACTGCAATGTCTAGTGCAGTTATGATTTGAAACGTCGAGCGCCAGCCTTTTTATAGACTACGCCACGTGATCGTCGGCAACGTCGAGCGCCAGCCTTTTATAGACTACGCCACGTGATCGTCGGCAATACGCTGCTGCACGCTATGCAGCAGCGTATTGCAGTTCGAAAGGCACGGATGTTGGAGAACAGCTAGTAGGTATTCTCGGCGTATATGGACTTATGAGTAACCTACACTTAACGTGTTTGAACGTGTGCAACGATCGCATAACTTACCTATTACTTATGGCCTGCGATATCGGGACGTATAGCCATACGCTGATATACGACGAGAAATTTTAAGCATGCTTAAAATTTCTCGACGACCTCGACGTACTTCGACGTATACCAACGTGCTTCAGCGTGCTGTTACGTATAGAAAACTTACCCATAACTTATTCGACGTACGCCAGCGTATTTGCCAAATTTTTCCTACGTCGGCATACGCTGGCTAAATCGTCAAGGTGTGACAGGGGCCTTACCCCCTGTGAACAGCAGAATTCATTGTTGGGGATGGAATGTTTTTGGTTATTTCTGGATCATTCAAACCCTTTCCTGTTGATGACTGGATCTTTCATATGTGCATTGAGAAATGGAGAACTGAAATACCTTCAGATACTATGATGTACATTGTGTCAGGGGTGGTTGCCGACCCAGGTGCAGGGAACTTGGGAGGCCGGGCAGGAGTGCACTCAAAAAAGGAATTTAATGTCAAAATAAGAAAAACATAAACAAGGTATGTGGATGAATCAAAGCTACTAAATTAACAAGATTGAAACAAACAAAAGGATAAGACTCAACATGACACGAGCACACACAGCAGACAGCAAACACAAACAATGATCCAACAAGGACTGAAAGAAACCAGGGAACAAAATATAAGCAAACTGATGACGCAGTGAGGAATACCTGCACAAGACACGAGTGACTCAAGGAGCTGATTGGAAGACACGAGCCACCGGGTTGATGAACATCGATGGAAACCAACACCTAATGAACAGGACAAGACATGAACCACAAGAAAACAAGACATTCCATGAAAGAAAATAAAAACTGGTCATGACACATCGATTCAGTAAAAAACAGACATATGCATAAAGTTTGTCGATATTTAAAATGGAAGTGTGTGGTGCTCTGTGACCCCACCTCCGCCCCAGAAGTGCTTAAGAAAAATTGTGGCCACCTCTTTAATTTAAATTGTCCATACCTGCCTTAGAAGGTGGCACCATAAATTTGAATCCAAAAGCTTATGAAAATATGACGGATAGGTTTGCTTTATTGCCAAGCTGTGTTCTTATACGTTGATTACATTTTTTTTTTTGTTCCCATCTGTGTCCCACAAAAGCTTTTCCTGTTTGTTATATAATCGACTCACCTTCTGTGGGCAGTTAATCTGCGGCGGGGCCGGCTCATCGGTGGGTGGGGCCCTTTGCTTGGCTGCGGGGGTGGCGGCAGTGCGCCGCCTGTGTCCTGTGCTTTGATGGGGCTGGCACCGGGTGTTGTCCTGCCTGCCGTGCCCTTCCCAGGTGGATGGATAGACGTGAGTCCGCCCGTCCTGATTGTGCCTCCACAGAAATTCAGTCCACTTCTGATGACTAACAAGTATTAGCGATGGTGTTGATTCACTCGCATGTCTTGATAGACAACGCCCGTGGGTTTTAGTCACTTGGTGTGTGGCCACTCCTCAATCGCTAGACAAAACCCTTAGAATTTCAGTTTCTACAGGTGTTGACTGTTTAGGTGTTACATAGCCAATAGTTCCCCTTAAAATAAATACATAAATGAGATAAATATGAATCTTTACCTAGTAAGTGACTAAGCTTTGACAAAGAACGAATCTTCTAATGAACCCAGCCAAACATCCATGCTCTCCTGTGAAAGTCAGTGGAGGTTGGCTTCTTCCTTGATGTAACAATTTATACTTTCATCGCAGCCTATTGCGGTTGCTCAGTTGTTTCAGGGGCTTTCAGTGCCTTTTTTTTCTTTGGTGACTCATATGGCTTGAAAATGTGATTCTCTGAGAATAATCATTGCCCCAGAAGGCGCAGGCCGTTTCAACAAATTTGCATGTTTATATCGGGGTGGGGAGAGTGATGGGTCTCGTATGCCAACATTTCCACATTGATTGAGATGTACGAAATGAATGCGCTTGATTCATGCATGCTTCTGCAGAGGACTTTTTATTATTATTTTTGTTTTGTGTGTGCGCGACGTTTTTTGGATTTGTCTGCATGTTGTATTTTAGTATGAAAGCCGCGCAAGTCCTTGTACATTGGGTCCCTGTTCACTTGGTGCCTGAAATAGCGTCGCAGGCCAGTTAGCTAGCCCCTGCTGCTGCTAGCAGAGGCTTTGTCATCTTTTCTTTGCAGACTCAAGCCACGTTTTGAGCGAGCGCTTTCCCATTTAGTTTTGCCACCTCTACCACTTGCCATCAATGTCTCCTCCAGTGTCTGACCGTTTTAATGGTTTTAACTTTAATTGTCTTTCCTTTAACCCTTTCAGGGACAGCGATTACTACAGTGGACAGCTTATCATGTTATCAGGGTACATGAAAGGGTTAATATTCTTGCCATGGGTTAATACGAAATTTCCATTCAATCCTATACGTTTTTGCAATTATATAATTTGATTTTACAAATTCAGCTATCATTTCACATACAACTGTACGTATGTGATGTGATAGCTGTCACGATCCTGTTCTTGTGTGTCTCCATCAGGTGGCAACGCGAAGGGCTTCTCCTCCAGCGTGCACACCTGCTGCCGATTGGTCATCATGATTAAGCCATGTATTTTTAAGAACTGGCAAGATCCCATGTCGCCTTTCAGATTATTGACCTTGTTGCTGCTTTTGCTCAAGGGTTGTTTTCTAGATCTCTCGATCTTGTCATAGTCGCTTTTGCCTCGAGTTCCTCAGTAGTAAGTATTGATATAATTTATTCTTTGATCTTGCTCTTGGTTTTTTTTTTATGTAATTGGACCCTTGTCATTTCGTGTATATTTGCGACGTTACGATTTGCAAACACTGTTTATTTATGCCTTGTTTTTCCTGGCTCCTCGTGACCAGTGATTTCTATTTATACTCTGTCTGTTTGCTTTTTCTTGTAAATAAATATTTTTGTATTTTACTGTAATCTAATGTGGATGTTGAACATTAATACTGTTCTTAAATGTTGGAAAACAAATGAAAAAAACTTCAATCATGATTTGAACAACCTGTTTTGCACAGAAAAGTTAAACAGTGTATCAAAACAAATGTCTCTATTTAACAAATGCAAGGTGCTGCATTAAGTTTCATCCGCTGCAACATTATGCACATCCATCAATACATTTTCCGGACCATTTAACCTCACGAGAGTCACGGGCGAGCTAGAGCCTATCCCAGCTGTCTTCAGGCCGTAGGCGGTGTAAACCCTGAACTGGCCACCAGCCAATTGCACAACATTTTGCACAGTGAACATTTAATTCAGTGATTTTCTCAGGGACCACTCCAGGGTGTCTGTGTACTACTTTTGGTTTACTTTTCACACATTGATAATCACCGCTCTTTCAAGTTTGAAGGGATGGGCAACTTCATCGGTGGAAGCGGTCACCAGTGCTAGTGGGGGCCACATGCACTTCCTAATCAGATGTATGACAAAAGGGCTTTGTAAAATATGTACAAAATAAATGCGTATATTCAAAATATGTGCTTGTACTATATTTCATTTTTGATCATAAATTTTCAATGGATGTGTAAAAGATCCACTATTCTAATTCTACAACAAAGGGTTTGAAGAAAACAAAAAAACACAGTCTGCAATACTTTGTTTTCCAACATAATAGGCTTACTTGCATAAAAATAACGATTTAAGGATGGCACATACTGTTGAACACTAAACCAGCATTTAGCGCAAGACCCAATTGTATACATTTTTTTTTCACAAAAATCAACTAACTCAAAATGTGAATATTATCAACGTATAGTGGTCTTCTTGCATATCATTCCAAATATGTCAAAAATTATTAGGCCTACTCGCGTAATATAGGGCAGTATAAAAACCGGTGTAAGTGTAACTAAGACATGTCTGTCATTGAGTGGTGACTGGTGAGGTGACAACTAAAAACTGCATTAGACCCGTGAATATTTGCAGTTCAGAACTGATGGATTCGCTTTCTTTCCCCAAAATGTTTTTCCATTTGGGGAGTCTCCCCTCCCCACATTTCCTCATTTATCAGCAAGTTTTGTATATTTTTGAGGGGGTTGTAAAAAACAAAGAAACAAAAAAACACTCACAAAAAAATGTTGTATAAAATGTTTTTTGAGGGGGGCGGGGATTATGCAAGAGACTACTCAATGTAATTGTAGGCTGCATACGACCCGTGGTGTGGGCCACCAGCTGCCTATTCCTGGTTTTTCCCCAAGAAGTGTTTTGGGGTTTACTGCATGTTGAAGGATCCCCTAATCATTATTTAAACTGGTTGAATTTCAGGTATTGTTACTGTACATCATCAGAAGACCCAAACTACTTCAAACTACGTTGTGATCATCCCCATGTCACCATTTGGTGTAACATTTCAGTGTGTACTATTAAATCTCAGGGTTGCAGATGTTCTTTTACCGTTTTTTTTAAATTTTATTGTTTGGAGGCGGGGCTGGGAGGTTCATCAATAAAATCTATAGCATTCCGTTACAAAGCATATTCAACAGTGCAAACCTCTTTTTATGTAAAATATCAGAAAAACTGGACCCTCATATTTACGAGGGCTGGATGATTATGGAAAATAATCTCACTGCAATTTTTTTCCCCCACAAAACCGCAATGGCGATTTTTTTTTTTACAAGGTCCTTTTCTCATTTACTTTTCAACCATAAATATTTATTACGACAAACAATATGAGATGTATGATACATTCCAGGATACTAAGGGAAAGGCAAATAAAGCATTAATTTATATAAAAATGTACTACAATTACATATATGAGCTTACAAAATACTTTGAGGTTCTATCTGGCAAGTGTTCATCATGGCAACATAATTTTACTACACAAGTCTGGTGCAAACAAATATATCAGCGACAGTAAATCAGGGGAGCCAAAAAAAGTTGACCGTGATCGACCGGTAGATCGTGGACTGGTCCCAAGTCGATAGCGAGGGGTGTAGAGTTAAATGGAAAAAAACCCCAAAACGTGTCTGTGTGCGTGTTTTTAAAATGACACATTTTTCTGTTCGTGCACACTGCACCCTAAGCATCTTACCAATCTCACTTTCACAAAAATGTAAAATAAAATAACTGGTTAGCATGTTGGCCTCACAGTGCAGATGTGCACGGTTCGATTCCGGCTCTGGACTTCCTGTGCAGGGTTTCAATGTCCTCCCCTTACTTGCATGGGTTTTCACCGGGTACTCCAGTTTCATCCCAAAAACATGAACACTCTAAATTCTCCCGAGGTGTGAGTGTGAGTGTGGATGGTTGTTTGTATGTGTGTGCTCTGGCTGGCCACCAGTTCATTTTAAAAAGATCCACGTGAGCTACAATAGTGCGTCCCATGACTCCGTATCAGGTCTCCTGAAAAGATAGGCAGTGATTTCATTTACACTAAGTCACAAACTATTGTATCTACTTTATTTTTCTGTTTCATTCAAGTTAGGGGCTGTTACTGCTGATGCCCATCATGGCATGCATGTGTGACTGCGTGCATATGCGTGCACGTGTGGTAACAGGTCGCTTGCAGGAGGTTGAAAAAGGTTGGGCACCCCTGATGTAAACCAATAAGTCAAGAACTAAATTGCAGATTACTTTGCGTTTTAATTTGTCATGGCTCAAGTCGCCGCACATTATCGCCGTGTGTGTGCTCAAGCACCAGAAATATGAAAAGCCAAGTGCTTTTCTTGGACATTGCACGGCACACATAAAATATGATAACATGAAAAAAAATACATGAGCGTCACACTCCAACAGCCAGAAGACAGTCCTGATACGACGGCAGCCAAAACATGAAAGAATACACAACACAAGTAGAGGGCTCTGGCTTTTTTTTCTTCACACACGGGGACTTCTTGTAAAAGATCAGGCATGTTATAGATCAGGGGTGGCCAACCCACGGCTCGCGAGCCACATGCGGCTCTTTGGCCGGTCCAATGCGGCTCCCAGGCTTTCACACGACAACCGTCAAACACCTCGTCAGTGGCGCTGCCATTCAAACAAATGTGCTAAATACACAGAACGTACTACGTCAGCCTATCATCAATCCCGTTACTTGATTGTCATAGAGGCCAACCAATCAGATGACTCAATCACCGCTCATGCGCAAACAATGGCACTATGCGCTAAGCTAGTCACCAAATTACCTCTGATTTTAAAGCAGGGGTACCCAATACGTCGATCGCAATCGACCGGGAGCTAGCGGACTGGTCCCAAGTCGACCGCAAGGGGTGGGAGGAGGAAATGGGTGGGGAAAAAAAGTTTGGGCGTTTGTGTCTTTAGATTTCGTTCATGATCAGGCCGTCCATGCTGTTGCTCATCGTGGCGTGCGTGCATATGTGTGCATATGATTGGGCACCCGTGTGCGTGTGTGTGTGTGTGTGTGTGTGTGTGTGTGTGTGTGTGTGTGTGTGTGTGTGTGTGTGTGTGTGTGTGTGTATGTGTTTGCACCTGCGCGATCGGGTCGATCGTGGGAAGTTGGTCGCTTCAAAAGTCGATCTTTAGGCAAAAATGTGTGTGTGTGTGTGCGCGCTGTAAGATGTGGATCTTTGCAGTAACACTGTAAAAAAATTGGCTCTTAGTCTATGACTGCTTGGCCATCCCTGTTATAATAATAATAATAATAATAATAATAATAATAATAATAATAATAATAATAATAATAATAATACATTTTATTTATAAGCGCCTTTCAAGACACCCAAGGACACTTTACAATAACGTGAGATGTAAACCTGCTGAAAGCTCCCGCTTCTGCCTCCTGCAAGCTCCTACTTCCCCAAGACAGTTATAAAAGTAAGAGAGACCGAGAGCAGGCACCAATTATTATATGCGTGCAGAAGCGGGATGGAAAAATAATTTGTATGCAGAAAAATATTTAAAAAATAATGAAAATATAATAAATTAATTGCAAATATTGATAATTTAGCTTTGGGGATCGATCCTCTAAATGTCACCCTGCAGTGAAATATCGACATTTTGGTATCGATCCGCCCATGCCGAGCGTGTACAGTACTTCCGTTTTGTACTGTCATGGCTGCACCCTGTTCGCGTTAGGTCAAGCTAGCTGAACATATTTGCCTTCACAACGCTGCTCTTTCGAGTGCAGGAATGACGTTGAAAGATGCTAGGAAGTGGAACCGATCTGTATCGACGGTTTACGTCCTGGGTGTGTGGACAATGATCGGCTCCGTTGCATATTTGTATTACACGGGTCGTTTCAAAAATAGCACAGGTAAGTGGATGTGATGAAGGTTCAACTTTTACTGCGAGCTTCACGTGTTTTACTTGTATGTGTAAATTAAAATTGATATGCTAAGATGCCCGGTTTTGCTAAAAAAATATGCGGGTCTGTGACGCTGTAATCATGGATTGTTGGACAATGGAGATAAATTGCCTTTTTTGTGAAGGTGTTCTGTCAGCCGATTTTCCACTTGCTAATTCCCTCAACATTTGTCCCATCAGACTCGGCTCAAAACGAAGAGGCAAAAGCAGGAGTACCGAAGAATCCAAATGAATTTCTATACCAGACTCCTCACAACAAAACTATCGTCGTCTACAAAAAAGACTTTGTTCCATACACAACAAGGATCTACAATTTTGTTCAGTCATTCACTGGTGGTCCTGGGACTGCAGACAAATGAAATTAAAAATAGACAATGTGGACTAGTATGGAGGGCACACTATGATGCCGTACAAATCAATACATTTGTATGAGGTTGAACTCCAGTCAACTAAGTACAACTCCAAGAAAGCTACCATCTGCTTTTGGCTTTTTCAGATTCTGTAAACTTCATTTTATATCCCCATGGGGCAATTAGAGTTGTGCGAGAGCGGCTTATTATAGAGACAGTTGTCATGTGCTAAAAAAGGAATATTATTTTTGATACGGTTCACAGTTGTGAAATAAATTGTGCTCAAATGTACATTACATACTGTACAGTCCTTGGCATCAATATAAAAGGCAGGGTTTTCTGTTGTGCATGGATAAAACATCATTTTTATGTTGCTGTTGAGGGAAAATAGTTGTTTTAAATTCATACTGAAAATTAATTTTCTACTGATTATAAATTCATCGATTAGATGGTCAGTATTTGGTGGACAATATTCAAAGTCATTATTTTCTCCCACACAGATATCAGTCATGATCCCAACATATCATTTTGTGTGGTCTGTGAACATTTGGCATATTCTGTGTTTTCCTTGAAATCTGTTCAAAACTATCCATCCATCATTATCTAAACAGATTTATCCCCAGGAGGGTGACGTGTGTGCTGGAGCCTATCCCAGCTGACTTTGGGGACGAGGCAAGGTACACCCAGCCAATTGCAGGGCACACATAGACGAAGAAGAAACAGTCACAGTCACAGTCTCATTAAAGGACAATTTAGACTGTTTAGTTAACCAACTGTACATGTTTTTAGATTATCAAGGAAACCAGAGTACCCAGAGAAAACCCATGCAGCCACGGGGATAACATGTAAACTCCACACAGGAAGTCTGGTGGCGAGAATCGAATCCATGACCTCTCTGCACTGTGAGGTGGATCTGCTAACTAGTTGTTACTGAGCCGCCCAAATATTGTAAGCTTGTGCCATGACGTGTGCTATCCTGTGCCCTTCCATGCCATGGGTGCTTTGCAAGCCATGTGTGTAAATGCATTGCTCAGCTTTTGGCTTGCAGATGCCATGGCTATTTCATATTAAATGTGAATAAATCTTTCTGTTGACACAAAAGATGAGCATCCTTTCCTAAATGCATTTGTTACATTTACTGTGTTTTCACTGTTATAAGTGGTCCTATGAAAAGCAGTTTGAGCATTTGATATCCAGGGCACACAAGTAGAATGACTTCAGTGTAACATTGGCCTGCTACTTCGCAATTACCGGTAAACCTTAATAATAAGACAATATACTACACTAGTAACACTTCCAGGCCCAACTAGTAGGCATGTGTCACGGACTCGTTGCCTCGTAAACAAAGGATAAATGCTGAAACGGCTTCAGCGGCCACCTGAGGGGAACCATAACTGCTGTCCTGTACTGTAATGTAACGTAAGTGAAAGTGAAACTCCGGAAATGAACCCGTAGAGGGGGACAAAGTCCCTTCCACTTCGTTCCCGTATGTGTATGTACTAGATGTGCCAGTGTGCTGAGAAACATACCGCGAATCAAAACAATGAAAGCGATCATCCAAAGAGTTACCAGGGCGTCTGTGACAGGTGAACGGTTCCCTTGATTTGAAAGACTATGCTGTGGGTGAATGGGGTACCGATCATTTCAATAGGGTCTTGAATGCACGTTAAGCTAACAGTAGCCTAGTTAGCATTAGAGCGACTTCATACTTGTGTACTTCAAGCAAATATCATGTCTACATATTAAAGTTAGGGGTGCATGTAACCCTCGGAGTATGTCACTCATTGCTTATATCACTGCAGATCAAATGTATCATCTGGAAGCTGAAAGTTGACCCGAATGGCTGTTACCCCTTCATGCTTTCGCGTCCACACTCAGAAGTGCACTTGATCCACTCATCAACTTGTTCTCCTTTTTCCTGCAGTAGGAGACGATACGATCAGTTCAATAGGACGGGGCTTGTGTGTGCTGCTCGGTATATCTGTGGAGGACACCCACACAGATGCCGAGTACATGTAAGTGCTTGGGGTATCCCGAGTGAAAACTTCTCACAGCGACATATTGCTTTGAAAATAGTTGGATAAAGAACAGTCCTTTCGTATCAAGTGAGCAGTTTCAATGTTTTGTCGCTGCAATTAAACGTTGTGACGCTGAGGGGGAAAAAAATCGGTGATATCACACAGTATCAGCTAGCATCACGAAATGAATATGTTGTCTCCATCCGATCCTTTCTCAGCCTTAACCTTACCTCATAGTTGTGGCCAAGACATTTACCATCATATAAAAAAGACACCCCTTTTGACACTTTTTTTGTGTAAGAAATATGATCAATGTTGGATGAAGAAAAGAAAATATGAAACATTTACGGAAAGTGCGAAAAATGAATCAAAACAATAAAAATCCTTCATTAGGGTAAACCAAGAAAACGTTGCTAAGTGTGTACATGGTAGACTGAAGTCATGACATTCAAGCTCACATTTGAGTAACTACTCCCATTTATTGAATGCATCAAAGGTATTTAACTGCTGAAATCAAGAGGTAAATTTATTTTCCATGGATGCCGCTAGTTGTGTCCTTTCAAGCTTGGTAGATATATCAGAGGGTCTGTTGTGGCCTACATTTCACAGATTTGTCTACATTTATGTTTTGCTTGCAGCATACGCAAGATCCTGAACCTGCGGCTGTTTGAAGATGAGAATGGTCGGGCTTGGAGCAAAAGTGTCATGGACCGGGACTATGAGGTTCTGTGTGTGAGCCAGTTTACACTACAGTGCGTACTGAAGGGCAACAAGCCGGACTTCCACTTGGCGATGCCCGCAGAACTGGCCCAACCTTTCTATGCCAGCATCCTGGAGAACATGAGGAGTGCCTACAAGCCTGAACTGGTTAAAGGTGGGTCAACTAATGACACCTGCACTTGGTATGTTCTAATAAAGTTTGATGTAACATAATATTTGGAAAAAGATTGCCAAAGTGTTAACCACTGGGTGTTTCCAAATGCGCTGGTTAAAGGTGGGTGTCAGAGTTGTTCACTCAGACAGTTGAACAAACAGACTCAGGAAGAGATTGTCTTTTCTGCCGGCAGGAGGCGCAGTTTTCTACGAAGCCACTTTGTGTGCGCTTCCCACTGACACCCAACCCCTGCAGCCTCTGCCGGCCTTTTTATTGATTGTATATGCAAATTACGAGAAACGTATCAGAAAAACACTCCCATCTTCATTAACATGACACACCTCTGAACGGCCCCATTGGGTCGCCCCTCAGACAAAGCATTCTCTTGGTACTAGCACCAACATCCAGACACGTGTACATCCCAAGGGGTACCTCCTTATAATTTGGCTCGTAACTCTTTTCTCATGATGGAGTGCTCAAGTACTCCCTTCCGTCCAAGGTTAAATCTTCCTTTCCAAGTTAAAAGATAACAGGCACCAGTGTGTCTACTAATGATGTGGTCAGGTACCATCTGCTCCGGTCTCTTGATCTCTCTGACTCTATGCTTCCATTGTGTGCGAGATGTTCTGAACACAAGCATTCCGAGGTCAATCAAGCATGTAACAAGATGAAACTTTAAAACATGACAACATTGTATTTTCTATTCTAACAGTGGGTCAACTAATGACACCTTCATACGGTATGTTCTGATATAATTTGGCATTACAGACTAATTGGTAAAAGATCATATATGCCCGAAAAGTGTTAACCTCTGAGCATTTACACATGCACTCAGTGGAGACAAAATTACGGTAGGCTCACAGTCTAATTAAATTACAGACATGAGCTTTTTCATTGACTGAAATACTGTAATAATTTTACTTTTTAAAAATTTTAATTTCCTTCATTTAGTTCATTCGTTTATAAAACAAGAAACACCAATATAATATGAAATACAAATGTTCTCCAATCTAGTATGAAATGGAGCAGAAAGAAGCCAAAGTCTTCTTTAATGTGCCCCTTTTTTTCCGCAGAAATAGCATGACATTGTCAACATGATGCGGTAAAGGGAGTAGTTTTACATCACATCAAACTAACTGTCCCACTCAACTTCACTGGCGGAAACCTGGATTATTTATTTTTTTGACAGCTCTTATGGGCCACAAAAAAATCCATTATTTTCTCAGTTTTGATCCCTGCATTTTTTTACCATCATATACCGGTAGTTGGAGTCGTGCACTGGGGTCCGTCATGATTACTTTGATTTCAATCATTTCGGTCATATAAAATTTAAAGGAGTTCCATTTCTACGGCTGTGACGAAAACGAGTTTGTAAGTCAGAAGCGCCATTCTCTATTACTAGCCAACAGTCTACCGCCCACCACCTCACATGTCCTACTTCAGCCACTGTTGCTTTAAAGTGTGTTTAACTTTCTTTGTCCCTACTATGGAGAGCAATTAACATTCATCCATTTATCACAGCGCACCACTGCACCACTGTGCTATTTATCAAAATATGAACTTAGAGAGTCGAGTTAGGCTAAAACAGGCTGTGGAAAAACACATAACTTCGATCAGTAAGTTAAAACAGTTTTGGGGGCCGCAAAGTGTGGATTGTTAAGTGCTTTAATGATGACACTGATCTTGGTTTGACCACCAGGGAGCAAATAGAGAAAACACCTCAGTATTAATGAGGACTTCTCATGAGCCCCAGAGAGGAAATATGCATTCTTTTAGCATGGACCAAATACTTAGTGTGCAGATAGGGTCATTAATCTCTCTGACCCAGTGGTAACATTTAGGCTGTTGTCACACTTTATAGCTGTCTGCATCCTTACTTGTCTTTTAAACCATTCTTTTTTTTTGTGAATGCAGTATTTTGCTTAAAATGTCTCATATGAGGTCGGCCCCGTGGTCGACTGGCTCACGGTGCAGAGATAGATACAGGGTTCGATTCTGGCTCCGGCCTTCCTGTGCGGAGTTTGCATGTTCTCCCCATGCCTGCGTGGGCTTTCTCTGCGTACTCCAGTGTCTTCCCACATTCCAAAAACATGCGTGGCAGGTTAATGGAACACTCTAAATTGTCCCAAGGTGTGAGTTTGAGCGTGGATGGTTGTTTGTCTATGTGTGCCCTGCGATTGGCTGGCAAACCAGTTCAGGGTGTCCCCCGCCTACTGCCAGTCACAGTATTGAAGGCTCTTTTGAATGATGCTTGGGGTTTTTTTTTGGTCCCTTTTAATTTATACCGTTTACTATCTTAGATTGTATGATATGGCCCATATATGGAGAGGTGGCGTGTCCAATTGTGTCCCACACTGCTGCTCCAGCATCTGATGGCAGTGGGCATAAAGGAATGGGGAATTTTGTTTTAAAAGTTGACTAAATTAAAATTTAAACATGTCAAAATAAGTAAGATTTGAAATGGGCTGTTATGACCTTTTCTCATGCAAATTCCTACAAACGGCATTTTATTTATTTATTACTGTTTGTGTACCCTACATGCTTACATATTTGCCTTGTGTTTTAGATGGAAAGTTTGGGGCTTCGATGAATTTACACATTCAAAATGATGGTCCCGTCACCATTGAACTGACGTCACCTCCTGTTTCTTCAGATCCCCGGCAGGTACTGAATGTTGAAAGCTACACATGTACTGTTTTTAATAGGTCAAAAGTTCAAAACACCGAACACTTGACAAGCAAGTGACTTGTCATGTTCACCACTTTTTCACACCCCCGCTTGAACCACCAGGCGGTGATAGATACATGTTAGTTTTTTTCCTGTAGCCACTCCAAACACTGTACTGTACTCATGCTACCAATGAGCGTGACGTGTTTTTGAGGTGTGGTCTTTGGCAAAAGCCTCTTCTTTTAGTTCCTGGTGCTGTCACATCAGGTGTACAAATATGGACACGCTGGCCATTGGGGTCGGTCCGTCCTGCCACCTTAATTTTACAATGGTCATTTTTAGATTATTTTGTTCTCAACCTATTCCACTGTGTGATTAATGAAGCTTTTCAATTGGAACGTTTCCTGAATTATTATCAGGGTTGTATTATTTTAGTGTGCCCGTTATTCTTTCAAACATTGTGTAAGATGATTTATTTCAGATATGAGATGACTCACTGAAAAACAAATTCAACAATTCAGTCTCACTCACCGGGTAATTGTGTCATCTTTTAAAAACATTTGATACATTTTTCATGACTGCCCTGCTCCTGATTTTAGTCGTGCTGTTCTTAAAACAGCTGGACTCATCATGTGTCTTCTTGCTCTTTGTGTCCCCCCAAAAAAAAATTGTGATGGATCAATTATAAGACAAAAAGAATGTTGTGCTTCAGTGTAATGCGCTTTAATTGTCGACACTTACCAGACACAATAACTCTGTCTTCAAGGTTTTGAATGCATTCACAAATGTTTCATGGTAATTGTACATTTGAAAGATTTGAATCTTTATAGTGCTCAGAATTGTGTTATTTGTTGCTGTCAATGTTGGGAAGTCCTCCTCGGATAGCCCTGTTGCATAAGGTCAAACCTGAACCTTTTTACAAATTTCTTCCATTTGATTGATAATTATTTTCTTTAAGTTTGATAGTAGTTTTTTTTTGTGAAGTGTGGAGGAACCCTTGAAGATGAATGAACTTAATTAACTTAGCAGTCCTATTTTACATATTTTTCCACCACAGTTGTCCAAGCAGGAGAAGCAGCAGCAAAGGAAAGAAAAGGCACGCTCCAAGGGAACCTCTGAGTCAAGTCGGGAAAAGAGCGCCCTACGTTCCCGACAGGACACTAATGCGAGTAGTGGGGCAGAGGGTGACGTGTCTTCAGAAAGGGAGCCCTAGATCTCCAGACTGAGTGTGGTAGGCAAATACACAAAAAAACATCAGTGTATATAGTGCCATGAAAAAGTATTTGCCCTCTTCATGATGTCTGTGTTCTTTGCATATTTATCACACACACAAAGATTTCAGTTCGTCAAACCAATTTTAATGTCACACAGAGACAACCCAAAGAAATACAAAATGAAGTTTCTAAATGACAATTTAATATGTTTAGACACACACACAAAAAAAACAAACATCCACACCTTTCTGACCCTCTGTGAAAATAGTAATCGCCTCCTGACCCTAATAATTTAGCTCATTGTTGATACAAACACAGTTATATGGAAGAACCTTTCAACTCCCAACTTTTCAAGCAGGGTGCCCTGTAATTCTCAAGTGCATGTTTGGTTCAGATGTGCCCCAACACATGGAGTATGCAATTACATAAGACCTTTCTAAGTCTGACAGCAGGCACAGGAGGGTTGGAGAAATAAAGACAATTCAATCTTTTGTTGTGTAACTAGGCGAGTGTGCACAAAGAACTTGCGGAAATGTCTGCCCCCGTGGAAGGAGGAGTGTGAACATTTTGAATTTGACAAATTTCAGACTTACGTTTGTGGTTTTTTTTATCCTAACCTAAAATAAAGGTCTCTCAAAGTTTGGCATTTTATGACTCAATCATGAGCAGTGTGACCTTTCCTCGATAGGTGTCCGATATTTTCTTGACTGTGCACTTTTTTAATTTGCATAAAATCAGATGCAATTGTCCAACCAATCATTTTATGTGGCCCGCAAAAGCAAATCAAGCATGTCAAGTTCCATGATGTTTGCTAAAGTCTGAACCAAAATGTCAATAGTTTAAATTTTTCACATTTTTTTTTTATGTTTTATGTCCTCACATGCAGATAAGACGACGGCAAATTCAGTTTCCTCAGGAAAGACTTGATTCTCGAGTCAAAAGCTGATCATGACTGTCCTTTTTATTTGGGAGTCAGCAGTCACACCTTCCAGCGATGAAGGCTCGTGTCCTCCACGATCAGATCGACGAAACCGCAACAATTTAGTGCAAACAAAGTCGCAAAAGATGACATCGACCCGCTCATCTCTGCATTTTTTTTTGCATTTTTCAGTAAAGATTGTTTTGGGATCAAGTAAGACTAAATGTCAGATAATTGATAGACTACCTTTTTGTCATTTCATTTTCATTCCCCTGTGTTTCAGCATAATTTACGGTGTCCACAAAGAACACTCCTTGATTTTAAATAGATTTAAGATGTGCCTTTAACAGTCGCATAATTTCATACAGCTTGATGTGGTTCCCAAGTAGAACAGCATTACTGCCACTCAGTGAATGTGTGCCCCGCTCGCTGCTCTGCTAACATCGGCGCAATAGTCTAGTTCTCTCCACTCGCTGCAACACATCTTATTCTTATTGACAAATTTCCTGACGGCCAGTAGGCAACGTGACAGCTCAGCATTTTTCTGAAAATGGTCGCCACTCTCAACTTTAACCACTAGGAGTTCATGCCTCAAAGAAGAAGTCAGAAAGTGCATTTAAGTTTTAAGGACAATAAGAATGAAAATCAAATGTTGATAGGGAATTTATGGACTTTATCAGTATTTGAATAGATTTAGATATGATAACATAATCAAATCAAGCAAGGAGAGTTTTTGTGGACAGTCTGTCATTCAATGTAACTCACTGTAATTCACTCCCAAAGACATATTTATACGTCTTTTCACACTCCACACGTTCAACCCCAGATACTTAAAAAAAAAAAAAACATTCCAAGACTTAGGGTAAAAAAAATGGGGTCTAGAATTGGCTGGTACTGAATGAGTTTTAATGTGCTTGAATTATTGAACATGATTACCATGGTTCATGTAAGAGCTTTTTCAAATGACTAATGTCGCAATATCATGAATAAATGTGTTTCTTGAATGTTTCTTTTGCCTAATTACATCAAAAATCTATCTGAAATTGCCATTCGGATGCAAAGTTTTACGGAATCAGATGAGCTTCATTGTACATCTGAGGCTCGACACATTAGACACTTAAGCCACATGCCACTACTTAAGGAACCCAGAGATACAGTGTGTGGGGTTTCCACAAGGTCCCAATTCAAATGTGCTAAAATTTCCATTTATTTTCCACTATAAAGGCCTGCAATTCTGAAAGAAAAACAACAACAACAACAGCAAAAATCCTCTGAATGTTTGACTCAAAGTCCCACAGACAAATACCGGTAAGTGGCTTACCATGTGAGTAAGTGACACAAATTTCCTCCAGGATTCTTAAGCACTAATGTGATTTTGTATGCCAGTTGGCCACAGTTTAAGAACTAGTCATCTGGAGCACATTGAATTACTTCTAAGATTTGCACTGACACCATCAACATTTGTTTGCTTGTATTCTCATTATTTATAACCACGCAAAAACCTTTCAGCTTGGGATTGCTGCTGATACTAGTGTGTTGCGTCAGTGAATGCACAACATTAATTGAGGCTGTACCGAGATCAGATTTAATAGTTTTCTGGAGAGTATAAAAAAATTGATTTGTGATTTCATCAAACTAGGACCGAATGTCCCGTCGCAATACAGTACAGTATATCATTACGGAACACAATATCGTCTTCAGACGCAACGCTGTCGCCATCTCCTGGTCAGTATGGGAAAAGCTGTCGGTGACAACTTCCCAGACCCAAAACAAATATGCAAGTCCATGCACAGCGCCACACCGGGTCTAGTGTGCTACAACAACATCAGAAATCTGACGAGCCTCCGTTCAACATCCCCAGCAATTTATCCATCCATAACCGAACCGCTTAGACTCATGAGCGTCGCGAGCGTGCTGTGGTCTATCCCAGCTGTCTCAGGGTACGTCCTGAACCGGTTGCCAGCCAATCGCAGGGCACACATAAACGAACAACTATTCACCCGCACTGTATATGTTTTATGTTCAACAAACAAACAAACAAACAAACAAACAAACAAACAAACAAACAAACAAACTGTCACGCCGATGGATAATTTGAGAGTGCTCAATTCACCTTCCATGCATATGTTTCTGGAATGTAGGAGGAAACCAGAGCAACCGGAGAAAGCCGCACACAGCCGCGGGGAGAACTCAGCAGAGGAAGGCCGGAGCCTGGATTTGAATTCATGACCTTTCTGCACTGTGTGGCGGATGTGCTAACAAGTGTAAATTGAGGGGTTCGTTGTTTTTAGTGGATAGCCCTACT
Source organism: Hippocampus mohnikei (assembly GCA_026261675.1). Classification (NCBI taxonomy): domain Eukaryota; kingdom Metazoa; phylum Chordata; class Actinopteri; order Syngnathiformes; family Syngnathidae; genus Hippocampus; species Hippocampus mohnikei. Next base: position 8,450,482 of record JAKGUB010000326.1, read on the forward strand.
TTACGAATGACAAAAGGAGAGATGGAATCCTTAAATGCAGTTTATTAAAAGGGGGAGAAAAAAACGTCTGCACCTCCGAACGGATGAACGAGAGCACCCCTCCCCCTTTCAAAAGGGGGGGGGTGTTCCTGCTTCTCTTTAGCCAATCAGACGAAATCAACATAAGAATGTTTCAACAATTATTAAATAATGTAATTTAGGTAACTATAACATAAAAAAATATAATGCTCAAATATAAAATGAAAATAATTAATAATTTAACATAAGCTTACACAAGTCGTCCATCATGCCGCCCGCTATTTATTTATTAACTTTAATAAATAAGTAAGTTGACTTAAATAAGTAAGTAAGTAACTCAGTAATTAAAAAACATGAACAAGTTCAAAAGTATTAGTATGTTCTTTTTAGCATTATTCTAAACTTTATCAATACGTTCGAACGCACGTTGCAAATACGTTTGAACGAGTTTGCTTGTCAAAATGTTTACTCTTCATTGGCAGTTCCACGTTTCCGTACGAACATGCTTGTAGTGTGTATTATACTTTTTATTGGAAAAAAAACGAGAGAGCCTCTCAAGTAAGTGAAGTACTTTTTTTCTCAGCCCCAACACATATCAGTCGAGCACTCTACACCTATAGAGGAAAAATCTTGGCGCCGTGCCTGTACGAGCCATTTATCGATGTTTGTCTTGTTTTACATATTGGCGTTTTAGAAATAAAAATTGAAGCCATCTTTCTGTTCCTCCACCAGTAGAGGGTAGGATAGTACAAAACGTGGATCGGAAAAAATCTCTCGGAGATGAAAAGTGAAGGGTGATGAGCGAGAAAAAACATCATTTTCTTTGTGTGCAAGTAACGCGTGAATCATCACAGCCGTGAATCTTGACGGCACACCGACAGGTAGCAACTGTAACTTCTGTTGTCGACAGACAAAATGAGGACGTCTGCTGGAAAGTATGCAAGTGTGTGGGCCAGCGCGTGTGTAAACAGTTCTGGTGTATTCAACTGCGGTCAATACAGCAGACGTCCGGCGTCTGCGAATTGAAAAGAGGAGACCCGCAAACATTCTGCACTGGCGGACGAAAGTGGGGCAAATGGACGTTTGAGGACCCTTCGGAAAGGTGAGTAACATTGTCGTTTGACACAATAAAGCCCGGTCACATTTATCATGCAATATTTATTACAGTCGCATAAAGCTCAGAAAAGGCTTATTTTCTGAGGTTGATGTCATAATGAGACATTCCTTGCAGTGGATTTGGGTGTAATATGTGCACCTTTGCCATTAAACACGTAGGCAGTTTAGATATGTCAGTTTGTATTAATTACAGCTGAGCACACTCATTTTGAAATTTTATTTACCACACAAGGTACAGTTTTAGCGGGTGTCTTTGAGAAGAATGTTTGTGGCCATGGCGTGATTTAGCTGCTCCCTTTCGTTCCACTCCACTCCTGTCAGAACCTGTCTGAAAATTTTGCGAAGGCCCCTTGTCTTTGGAAATCAGTAATATATATATATATATATATTAGAGCTGTAAGTTTAGCGCGTTTTTATTGGCATTAAATTAAATGAATTTTATCGGGATCAAAAATTTTCTCGCGAGATTAACGCGGCAGACGTCACAGCGGATGTTACATTGCTCTATAAATAAACCAGAAACAAAACATCAATCGCTCTGCACAGGTCCACGCACGTTTGTTTTGCCAGCCACGGCAGCGCGAGACACCGAAAACGGATACTTAAATAGTTTATGAATGGAAAGTTTACTTTTAAAAAGTTGCCAGATTGTTCCAATGACAAGACCAAAGTTACCTGTATGTTTTGCAGTCGTAAACTGAGCTATCATCATAGCACGTCGAGTCTGAAATACCACTTAATGGCCAAGCACACAGCTGACGTAGGTACTCCGCTTCCTCGTCTCAGACCGACAGCTATGGATCATTTCAAAGCAAACAGCGTGGGCTAAAATGTTGCTAGAACAGGGGTGTCTTTATTTAGCTCATTTTTGCATAGTTGTCATGTTTGTCCGTCTGCAATCTGACATTTAAACGAAGTAAATTGCGTTTCAGCTGGGTAAAACATGCGCTCCACCGGGATTGAGTATTGGGACTTGTAGAGGTTTTTGTTCGATTCGACTTTATGTTTGTGTTGTATGGTTTCTTACGTTTAAAACAATGAATAATGATGACGATAATGATACATAGTGAAATCACGGTTGATTACATTATTTATTAAACGTATTGTTAAATAAAGGTATTAATTAATGTCAATTATATACATATTTACATTGTGATGCAGAAAGATAGATATATTAATTTTTTACTGCATTTATGTGTAGTTTGTTATTACCTGCTTCTGATACTTCTGTTACAACTACTACTACTACAACTTCTGCTGCAAAGTGCTCCAATAAATGATCAAAAAAGTACAGAACGAGAGATCCTTCCATGCTGACCGACAATCCCTATTCCAAAAACTATAGGCTGAGTACTAGTTTACCTTAGATGTGCACTTTATATTGCGCTGTTTTGATTCCATAAAAAGAGCTGTTCAAGCAGCTGTTGTGTGACAAAATATTTTTTTCTCTGTTGTTGATGGACTGTAATATTGTGTGAGAGATAATGTGTGAATACCTGCTCCAAATGAAAAATGTTCATGTAAAATTGAAAATCAAAATTATTTCAGTAAATATTTGCATTTTGCACTCAGAAAACTGATTCATGATTCCATGTTGATGAGAGCATTAAAATGGGGGAAAATAGGACAAAAAATATAAAAGGGAATTCAGAAACGATAAAAAATGCGTGAGTAATCATGGTTAATTTTTAGTTAATTTGAGTTAATTATGACAGTTGAGTTTTTAATTAGATTAAATATTTTAATCGTTTGACAGCTCTAATATATATATATATATATATATATATATATATATATATATATATATATATATATATATATATATATATATATATATATATATATATATATATAGTATATATATATGTGGGGGCTGGACACGCCTATGAAATTAAGCTATATTGACTTGTAAAATAAATGCATACATGTCTGAATACTGGCATGCTTCATTGAAAAGTATAAATATGAATTCTTGCTTTTCAATTGAAAGATATTCATGATGGTATGGCCTTCACTAAGGTATGGATAAAACATACATACTGCATGGCTCTTGTGAGTACCAAAAGTTGCCATTCTTGAGTTAGAATAGAATTTGTCTCATCACAAAAACACTGGATAAACCAGGTGCAGTGCTTTAATTCTTTTACTTTTAGGTTTAGGTGTGAGTCTTTATCTCGCAACTGAAAGGTTGCATGTTCAATCCGCAGTTGCCCTCAGTTCTGTGATAATTTGGATACTGACATTAGAAAGAGTGTGAGCACTTTGAAGCCCTCCAAGGTGTCAGTGAGAGCAAAAATGCAGTCAATTTATTTAGGATGGACCATGAACATTTCAAGATGATGATCACGGGAATGCTGACATGTTATTCTTGTTCTTGAGGGAAGGAAGCAGTCGAATTCCTCTGCATTCCAACAAAAAACCCCAAAAACGTTCCTCTCTAACCAAAACAACGTGGGCCAGTCCATTCAGCTGAAATCAGGCAGAACCACTGACCCAGATTCTGCTCTGTGGTCTCATACAGCGGTGCTGTAACGAGGATTACTTTGCCATTTGTGCAGATGTGCTTCATCAGACGTCATCTTGCTTTAAAGGCCTCTCTGACCTTCTCTTTCTCCCATGTTTGTCTATAGACGTAATGACAAAACCATACATCCAAGTCTGTCTTGACATACTGTAAGTGTCTTTATGCTCAGAAGAGTCTATCACAAACTACTATTACAGAAAATTACTTGGTGTAGACCTAAAATTGAAGTACACAATCGGTTCTGCTTGCTCTGTGTTTACAGCAAAGAACAATAAAGTTTGTGTAAACGGGAGTGCGGTGTCCCATTTCGCTGTATGCCTTCAAGCAATGAATAAAAAGCCAACACTTTTAAATGTCACACTACTATAGATTTAAAATAGTCTATACACCCCTGTTCAAATGCCAGATGTTTTTGTTTTATAAAAACAAGCTAAATAATTTCAATACTTTTTACACCATTAATGTGACCTCTGACCTTCACAAGTCAATTGAAAAAAAAATCGGAGTAAAAATATCAAGTGAACTCATGCAACCAGTTTTTTTTCACTTACTTATTTTACTTCCTCTCTCTATTTGAGTTGTACAGGTTGTAGGTAATATTAATAGTTCAAAAGCTTTTGTCTTTTGGTCTTAGTCCTTTCTATACCTGCCATTTGGACAGGGGTGTGATTGACTCTATTTCTCCTATATCTAGTTTTAATAGGACTAGTATATTACTGTTTATATAAGATGTGATCTCTTAACGTTCTGAATTGATGAACGCAAACCAGGCCCATGGCATATTGAAGGACGGTCTGTTAAATTGACATTCTCTGGGTAGGTAGAAGAACTAGAGATGTGCATAATAAACAAAGAATTGGGTTTAAATAATTTGGTAGATTGTGTGGAATTGATTGTAGATTAATTATGTCATGAAGCAGTTTTCATAAGAAATGGGACACACCTCCAGGGTCAGAGTGGGATTTATTTTCAGCCCTGGATTTTAATAAAGATACACAATTGTATAGACACATGTATCAATATAAAATATATTTCCCTTGCTTCCAATGATATTCATATTGCATTTGATCAAAATCTAATTTACAAGAATGAGAACATAAATAGTTACTGCCCGAAGACAGTTAGGATGGGCTCCAACATGCCCGCTACCCTCCTAAGCATACGTGGTTCAGATAATGCTCTTATTTTGAAACCTATTCACACCACTTCTGGTGCACTATCGAGCCAACTGACGCTAACTTTAAGACGACGAAGGAGGCTTTCCACTCATGCTTTGTTGCTATCACAACATTTGGGAATGTGTTATGTCTCTTTAACATGTTATTTTTGTACAGACAGGGTGTACTATATATAGCATATGGCTGTACAGTATACCATACTGCTACATGATGTTACGGCAGTGTCGCAAAGCAGTGGTTGAGTGACTGCACACACCTGTTACGGCAGTTACATAAAGACCGTTGACAAAGCAAGTCGTCTCCTCACGTTTTCGGACACAACAATTTCGTCACAGTTCTCAGTGTTTCTAGTCGTGTCTTAAATTTTTTTCTACTTTTGGTATTAAAATATTGTAACTCGGCGACACCCTTAAGCGGTCTCACTTGTGCGGCGAAGGTTTTCAAGTGTGTACGCACGTAGCGAATGTTGTTATTTTTCGTCACGCTCCTCTCGGCCGAAAACCCTCCCCAACAATTTTAATGGTCTCAAACAGTTTTTCTCGTCTCAAACAAATTTTTAACAAAACACACTCAGAAAATGCGTACTGTTAGGACATCACATAAATGTGTGGTTTCTCTAAAAGGGGCATCTCAAGTATGTTGTTTTGATTCGAACCCAGAAAGTAAGACAACGACACACAGGATATTCCTCTGAGGGATTGAATGTTCCCAAATTCCTTGTTATTGTTTTTTTGTAGCTCGTAGCCAAAGGCTTTCAAAGATCAACAACAGAAAAATCAGTCAATGTTCACATTTGAGAAGCTGTAGCCAGGTAACGAAGTATTGTTTTGTGATTGTGCCAAGTTTTATGAGAAAACGTGTTGCAACAGTGGGGGGTTGGCCTCTAAGACTGTTTGTCTTCTTACTCTGACGACATGGACTTTTAAACAGACATCTTCATGTTGCTAAATTCGAGTTTCCTATTGGTGATCAAAGAAATATACATCGATTCCTTTCCTTCAGCTCGGAATGGTAGGGGGTTGCTGGGGTGGGCGGTGCTCTTCCTGTGTGAGTCACGTGCATATCTGGTTCAGAGAGATGTTTTTGCCAGGAAGAGAAGGACTGACCTAATGATTTCAGCCTGGCTAGGGAGAAAGAGGTGGGGTGAGGCAGAAAAGAGGTGAATGTTTGCCAAAACAGATGGGAGGTGGGGGAAGGCAAAAAAGAGGTGAGAGGATGGCGGAACACACACAAATGAATACATTCAAAGTAGAAAAGAGGTATTTATACCTGGTTCCTTTCCACACCCAAATTATTTGAGTTGCAAAATGTATGCAGTGCAATGGAAGATAACAACATTCTCTTGCTTGCATTTGCGATTGGGGTGGATATCTCTTTTCTCCACTACTTCAATGACTAGTTGTCTTTGGGCAGTTGTTGGATAACAGTCACTTCATATTTGGTGCAAACTTTAATAATGCATAATTCATAGCTTCCATGTCTGTGTCAATCTCGGCCCGACCTTTACATGTTTGCATACGGCTTCACGCATGCCCCAGTTTCCCCCCACCTTTCCAAAAACATGCATGCGAGATGAATTGAAGACTTTCACTTGCGCATTGCTCAGAATGAGGGCTTACATATGAGCCCTGTGATTGACTGGTGACCATTATTCTAATCGAGAGTATTCCCTGGAAAGTTTACCCATGACCCTGAACTGTTATTATGGGTCTTCGAGAAGTTAAGTGCAATTTGATTATTCACATTTGGGAAAAATCGCATATTGTTACCATTATCTGTATCATCGATATCTGTATCTCACTCCAATTCATTGAGAAGTTGTGAGCCATGAAACAAAAGTGTTATTTGGAAGGGTCTTACATTTCACAGAAGAGCATCGAACACTCACATACAGTTGCAATCCAAAAGAAAAAAAATTATCAAAGTCCGAAATGGTCTGATTTCAGGATCAAGATCACTTTTTCATCTGCGCAATGCTGTTTTTTTTCCCCGACATTTGCACCTCCTAGACAGTTTATGTGTGCGTTTGCCTCTTTTTTTCCGATTTGAAAGGGTCTTGCCAAAGCACATACTCTAAACACATTCAAGTGGCAAGACTGGGAGAAGAAAAGCAGCTGTGCAGGAAAAGGTGATTTCTAAAAGGGAAAATCAATTAAAAGTATGAGACAATCGAAACAGACTATTTTTAAAGTGCAAAAGGTATGAAAAAAATGAATAAGCATCAGAAAACTTGAACAGGAAGTCGTGAATTCAGAGTGGCAGAACGGTTGGAGGCACTCAAGTGAAAGAAGCGGAATAATTACAGGCAATTAGGGAAAAAGGCAAACTTAGGCTGACTGATTTTTAAAAAGTGGAAAAGGTGGTAACTTCTTCCTTCTCCACTAGTAGTGAAAAGTGTGTGTGTGTGTGTGTGTGTGTGTGTGTGTGTGTGTGTGTGTGTGTGTGTGTGTGTGTGTGTGTGTGCGCGAGACCCACAGAGCTCCGGCCCGCCCATTGACGCAGATGTAAACACACAGCCATCAAGTGATTGTCCACATCAAAAGTAAAACAAAATGGACTCTAACACTCCAAGCGACAATCCTCAAGATGTTCCGATGATTCGAAGCGGCAGCTTCTTCAAGGTAAAGACACTGTGGCTGACAATGACTTGACTGAGAATGTGTCCAAAGAGCATTTCTAGTTAGAGAACATGTCACATTCGGACTCGGAAGATGTGTCTGCATCCAAGAAATCTCAGTGCTGCCCTGCTTATCGTTTGGCTTTGACAACTTGTTTCAGACAGCGTTTCCCAGCTGGGGCTTGAAAGGGGACTTTCTTCCCCCAGCCTAGTTTTCAGGTCATGGAAAGTGCAATGTCTGGGTGGTTATTATGTAAATATTCACAACAACGCTCACAGACATACAGTATACAGTCAAACCTCGGTTTTCGAACGTCTCTGTTCTCGACCAAATCGGTTTTCGACCAAAAATTTCACGTTTTTTATGCCTCGGATGACGACCGAATTTCGGTTCTTGAACAAACTGAGCGCACTTGAATGCGTCACTTGATTCCTCTCGCCTTCCTTCGAGGAAGTGACACTTCCTCGGGTAGCGTTCCATTGTGAACAGACATGTTCAATAAAGATTTTTTTTAAAAGAGCGTGGTTTCGGTTTTCGAACAAATCGGTTTTCGAACAGCCTTCTGGAACGGATTATGGTCGAAAACCGAGGTATGACTGTATTTGGAAATAGGCTGCTAACAAAAGCTTCACTTGGTTCTGTAATTTCACTCTTGGTGGGTTGCCAGGCATTGCAGACACCCAACTATTGTATCTTAAAGCATAACAATCATGACATAATAATGGAACATACCTTGTGTCTGTTTTACAAACACGTATTGTGATCTGGCCTTCCTTAATTTGGTCAGCAATTTTGTGGCTACATCTTAACTCATTCACTTCCAAAGATCTATTTATATGTCTTTTCACACTCCACACATTCAACCCCAGATACTTTTTATTTTTCAATTTTTCCAAGACTTAGGGTAAAAAAAAAAAAGGGGGTCTAGAATTGGCTGGTACTGAATGAGTTTTAATATCCTGTGAGCAAGCAGCACTCACATGTCACTGACACATTCAGCTAAACATTTCAGGATTGATGGCGTTCAAACAACATTGAGCCTAATTCATCATTTTGTAAGAATTTTCTCTCATGGCTTCACAGAAAGGTTTGAAAGGGAGTTTTTTGGAATTCATGTTCTTGACACCATTAAAATGTGCAGGAGTCAACTTGATGGACCTTTCCCCTTGAAAAATATAAAAGGACATCTTGGCAGAAGCTTTTCTCAACTTCAGACACACGCACACAGACAGACAGACAATTCATCCTGTGATGCAAATTCAGATTTATTCACTGAATGAACAAATCTGAATATGTCTCGTGACATTGCAGTATCAAGTCACGAGCTCCTATGGACACAAGTTGAAGAAAGCAATGCCAAGATGATTTCTTGTGGCTTAGGTGTGCTCCATACAAATATATTCTGTAGGTTGGTGATAGACTCTGATGCTTTATGACCTTTCGAACAACATTCGGGTTCCGGTGGCACTGTAGCAACCCCCTGTCGTGCATTGTGTGGTTACTATCACCTTTAACAGACAATAACACGATTCACATAATAGTCCACTGGTTTTTGTTTGTCATATTGTGTTTTCATTGCACCACATGGATTGCACAACGCGGGGGCTTATTTGTATTATACAATAGTTTTTGACCTGAGTGCCAAACCTTTGGGGAGGGTGGGACTTGCGAGGCACGAACAGAGTGGACTTTAGAGAGGGTCGGAAAGCCTTTGTTGAATGAGCTGGTGCCCGGATGTTAGAGAAAGACACTGGAGAATAGTGCACTCTGTTGGTCAAAATGGGTCATGTATTTTGTGAAACAAAAACCCTAAAAGGATTCATATTACCTCAACTGCACGGTCATAGCACGAATGCAAAAACGAGAGGCACTTGAGTTAAATAGAGTACAGCAACAATAGTTCAATCAATAGTTTATTCATACAGAATTTTCAAAGTCAGAAAAGCGAGAGGACATATGAGATATATAAAAACTATTCGAACATGAGACGTCTCCATTTCATGCAATGTTATTGCTGTGCACTACACTTTTGTGGTTTTCAGGCCGGAACAATACAATAGGCTGCAAATTATTTTTACAGCCGACAACATTAAATCCCACAGTGCGGGAAATAACGTGCCAGTAATGTTAAGTTTAAGCATACCATCGACTCCTGCATATTGGAGGTGTGGCACCCACAGATTCACATATTAGCTGATTGTTTTTTTGTTTCCAATTTTTCAAACTACATTTTTCTGGGGGTGCGTTTAGGGGAGGGGATTTTTTTTTTAAACCCCAATTTCCCCGTTTTCGTGGAACACGTATTGAATGTTTAACAGCATTTAATGAAGACATTTTAGGATTTGTAAAATAAATATAAAGCTTTTTTTTTCACCCAATACATTTCATTGTGTTTCAATACCAGTATACGCAGATTTCCACTATTCGTGTGCTGGCCGGGTCCCTACCACCCATGCATAGCTGGGTCGGCTGTAATGCGCTAACATTTTAATTTGATTTTAGAACCAACAATATTTTTAAATGCAAAGAACGATGCAGAAACATTGAGGGCTGAGCGATGAATCAAAATTTAAATGTGAATCTTTATTCGCAAGCTAGCAACAATTAACGTTAAAACTCACGAGAAGGATTTACTATCAAGTCACAAATAGTCCCTCACACAAACGTAGTAACATACACACACAGGTAATATAATAATATGCGCAGACATGTTTTCCTACTTTGTGAAAAACAAGGTATACTGTATTAATAAAGTTAAATCGCGACATTCTTGCGCTGATCTTTTCATCCTAATGTATGTTTCTCCATGCATGCACCACACTGCCCCACAAGGCCGAGGTGCGCACAGCATTTTGGATTGATTCAAAGTTGACAGAAGAGAGCGGTGTTTCACTTCTCAGATGTACGGCAAAATACGCTAAACTGGCGGCGTTTAGTACCGTCACATCCCATGGCAGTATTGCGTGAATTTTGAAACTGTACAGTTACATCCTTAGTCACAACACACGCATAATTAATTCACACCTACCACTGTAAAAGAGGCTGGATAGACCCCCAAAAATGATCACCAGAGGCATGCTGGGTACAATTAGAGAATTTTATTTTCAAGAGTATACAAACATGTCTGAACGAGAGACTGGAAAATATGGAAATGACTAACTGAACGGCACACGCAAGACTGATGCAAACTGAACAAGACAAGACAAGCTAACTGGAAACTATACAAGACACGTGCAATTGTGAACCATACTAAGTGCCCACAAAACAATAATTGAGTGGAAAGCAATACGTTTTCTCACACTTTGGATGTAGGTGTGCACAATGCTTTGTGTTTAGTTTCCTGCCGGTCGGAAATTAACACACACACACACACAGGATGGCTGACGAACCCTTTCCCTTGTTGAAAGCCAGATCGGTATCAGTGTCTTCATCTGGTTTGAGAAATTCCTTTGGCTTGGTTGACTGCTGTTGCCACTCCTCCTTACATTTATCTTTCAAAGCCTCTCATTCTTTATTCTTGCAGCTGATTGATGCATTTGCACTGGAGATTGGGGAGTTAAAGAAGGAGATGGTTCACACCTCTCCCACAGCGGACCAGGAGCCCGTGGACCTACAAGGGTATGGTTGTTGTCAACACTTATGCTGTCTAATGATGAAAACCTTTATCAATCTGAACATTTTGTTAAAAAAACGTATTTGTGTTCAATTTGGGCTTGGCACTCTGGCACTTGGGTCTTTTGGTACAGTAAGTGGATCAAATCTCTGTTCTGTCCCCGCTTTGTCAGGCCGGAGAGCGACGTGTGTGGCGACGTGAGTGCCATTGATCTGGGGTCCCCCCAAAGTGGCAGCGCGAGATGTGAAAGGGATTATGGATATGACTCATTACGGAGGAGGATGAGCGTGTTGGACAGACTGACTCAAACCCACCCCGTGTGGCTGCTGCTGACAGTCAATGAAGAGGAGGCCACACACATCCTACTTAAACAGCCGCCAGGGGTGAGGACCATGATATTGAATAATCACGCATCATGCACATTTTCTACGAATGTATAATCTCCCATGGTATGGGGTTGCAGGTTTTCTTGGTAAGGAAGTCAGTCACACTGCAGAGGAAGGTCCTCTCTGTGCATCTGAAAGATGATCGGGCAGGGAGCGCCATCAGCCACTTCCCCATCAGAGAGAGCCAGTATAGTAAGTTTCATGCACTGATGATTTATATGAAGATTCAAGTAAAATACAATGGGGCCTTGAAACATGAGTTTAAATCATTCCTTGACTACACTTGTAACTCAAAAAGATCAGGACAAACGAGTGGCGTGCAGCCAATCAGAAAGCGAGGTGGGGAGGAAGCAGGAAGTGGGGAATTTAAAATCAAAACAGTCATGACGCAACAGAAAATCCGTGCTTGCTCTGGCTTCGGTTCTTTGACCAACGCCCTTTCTTTTTATGTCACTGCTTTCTGATTAAATTAAGTGCAAACTATCGCCACTGCCTCATTTTCGCTGCCACGTTTGTTGACTTTTAAGTCATGTTGAATCTCGAGTGATTTTGCGTGATTTCCTATCCGACCCGAGAATTTTCATGAACATGATCAGTTCGTATGTGATGTGTTGACTGTCGTGGGGATGCACACCACACAATGTATGTACTGTATGTTAAAAACTGCTTCATCCGTGATTTTTTTTTTTTACTCGTCATGCGTGGGGACAATTTGAAATCTTGCCGTGTGAATCAGGCTTAATATTTCCTGTCACTTGATACAGTATGTTCCATGTGGTAACTTGGTACACCTCCTCAAAAATCAGAATACATGTACTCTACCTGTAAATTTCTACCAGCTGGCCTCAACCCACAAAAAAATGGGGCCGGCAACCCACTTTTTGGGGCCTACCCATGTCGCCAAGGCACCAGAATGAGCAGCACAATTGAAGAAGAAAGTGTGACAAAAACTTTCTTTTTATTTGTACTTAATTATGTCTAGGGCTGCAACAAATGATTATTTTAATCAATTTATTTTTCTGTTAATCATCTTAGTGTTTGTTGAATCATAATGTGCAATTGCTGTCTGTAGCTGAATCTGAATCTGAGAGGTCTGAATCTAGTCAGTGCTTGTTACGGCCCAATTTTCAACTCACGCGACCTTTGAAAATAATGTTTCCGTTGTGGAGACTATACACTAGTAGTAGTAGTCGTCGGAGCACAAAAATCTTTTTACTTCCCCCTTTGGAAAAGCTTTTAGTTAGCGATGCTGCTTGCAATGTCACGGAAGTGAGGGAAATATCTCCGTGTCAAACAATGAGCTCATAGCAGCTGTCACAATTCCTTGATATGACTGCACATGTGCGAGGGCGTGTCTGTGTTGACATGGGGATCATCTGCTCAACCGGTGGCTTTCCCAACCTGCACACATTGGAGTGGAAAATATTCAGTGAACGCTGCATTCCATCCACATATTTTACAAGGTTGCACGAAGGCAAGATGACTTCTGGCAAAAGGCAGATAACTCCCTAGTCCTTGGCTGGTTGCCAGTCAATCACAGGGTACATTGAAAGCAACCATTCACACTCACATTCACGCAATTACTGCAATGGGGAACCCCGCCTTTCTGAAAGTCAGGGATGCTATGATATTTGGATGACCATATATTACTGTATGGACTCTACAGTATATTGATTGTTATATTTATAGACAACATTTCATATCTATATGTTTTATTGCTTTCTAGCATTTTCTCTTGATGGATCTGGGATCAGCTTTGCAGATCTTTTCCGCCTGGTGGCTTTCTACTGTATAAGCAGGTATTTAGTAATTTCTCCATTTTTTTCCCTTTATTCGTGTGATACAATGCTGCTGGGGGATGTCGAAAAACGATGTTTAGACTAATTTGTTGGTTTTTACTGCATGAGATGCAGATTACAACAATTTAGGTCATATGAAGGAATGTAAGGACAGAACCACCCAATTTGTTGATTTACATTCATATTATAGGACATATACTTTGATTAAAATAGTTATTCAAGATTCATGTAATAGGATAATCAACATCATAACAATAAAGAGCATTGAGGAAAATGATTGACAAACTGCACCGTCATCAATTATAAATATAAATCAGAGACATTAGTTTTGGATCTGTTCATAAGACATAAACCATGTCGTGTTTTGTTGCTTTATTAATAGGATTTCTTAATTTTTTGTTTCTGGTCACATTAGGGATGTGTTGCCCATGCCTCTCAAACTACCCGAAGCCATTGCATCTTCCAAGACACAAAAAGATCTGGAAGACGTGGCTCAACTTGGACCAGGTAATCTAATGCATTGCTTTGGAAAGGAGGCAGTTCTGAATCAATAAAAACATGTTTCCAGTATTTTGGATTCACGTATTTTAGTGGACTGGTAGCCAGCAACTGGTGGAGGACTGCTAGAAAATGTTGACGTTGCAGCATTGACGCTGTATGACCTTTAATGAAATTTTTCTAAGGACGGCAAATCCCTGCTAGCGCCCCTGCTGGTCAGTAGCCTAATCACCCCCCCCCCCCCCCCCCAAATGGTGTTAGTGCTGAAGCATTGTGTGTACTTTGACACTTTTATTAAATTTGTGTTAGCATTTGGACCACAAATATTCAATTACATTTCGTCTCTTACACAAAAAAAATCCACCTAGATTAGTCAAAAGGGTAAAATGACAATGACAAGGCAGTTTTATTTCGATAGCACATTTCCAATACAAAGACACTCAATGTGCTTCACACAACCAGAAGCCCAACACCTAAAGGCATTTACAAAAAGACATGTCTCGCTCTCATAAACAAGTGTTCACATCATCGACAAAAAGTGTGACAATTTGGGATATAAAGTGATCCCTCGGTACTGAGCGGATTTGTCAAAAATAGTCATTAAAAAAAAAAAGTAGCGAAAATGCCGCATAAGGTCTGCGAGAGGCAGCGAAAGTCAGCAAAACAACAGCGAATCACATAGAGCAACATATACAGTACTACATGTATATTTCATATTTATGTTGACTGTATTTTGTTATTTATACACTAACCTAACCTAACTTACACATCTTATACATGTATATACAGTGTGTGTGTGTGTGTGTGTGTGTGTGTGCATATATTTATATATATAGATTAGTATATAGTATTAAGTAATGTTAATTACTACAAACATTTACTTCGACATGCATGTTTACCATTACATTTGGCCTTATAAATATTATATATACTCATACACATGTACTTTCATCGGGGGGAACCTACTTCGCAGATTTTCCTTTTTCGCTGAGGTGTTCTGGTCCCCAATAACCACAATAAATGAGGAATCACTGTAAGTGTTATTTTTTATAATACAAAAATGACTATCCAGTAATATATAAATCCTGTAACACACGTAGTTTCACTTGCTTGCTTGAATGCCTATGAATGCCACAGGCCTCAATCTGAGGACACAGGACAGACACATGACAGCAGCTGTGCAGCAATGTAACGGTCAACGTTTCCTTTTTTAGCCTCCCGACATGTCATCACGAGGACTGAAATATATAAATGGTGCACACAAGCTTTTACTCTGCTTTTTCACCTTTGTCAAAGTGTTATTTTTGAAGGACTTCTGCGACCTTAGTGAAGAATCGCTCTCTTCAAAGAGCAATGAAAGAGTGTTGGGTTCAAACAAGGCCATTACAAACGTCATTGTCATAGAAAATTACACACTGCATATTTTTAAGAGACATATATAGGACGAATATAAGAATATCTTTGATGCTAAGTCATTCATGTCACAGAAGTGATAATCCAGAAATGATTATTTTACATGGCACTCTCACTCAGTTCAAACATTTGCGAGAGTACAAAGCTGAAAGGGTAATGGAGGAACTGGAAATGTGTGCACTTTGTTGTTTGTTGAGTGCCCGCCCACTCCATGAATAACATTGGCGACTCCCTCTCTGTGGCTTTATGACGCACCAACTAGATCAGAGCAAAGAGCAAAGAGACACAGCACTCACCGTGTCTCGGCTACCAGCGAAAAGAAGGGAACACACATTTAACAACTTCAAAACCCTGAAAGACAACCTTTGAATCGGTGGTGAGAAAGACATGAGAATGAGGCTGTGTGCTGATATTCTTGCTGTGATGATCTGTGTGCAGAAAGTTTGCTGAATGAGTTAGCCCTACTGTATGCAAGTCAATATATGTGTTCCTGTCTCTTTTACAGGCTTTTGGAACTCTGCCCTGTCCAGCCAGCGGGCGACCTCCCACCCTCCCCGTCGACCTTCAAGCCGAACTCTCAGCCCCCAACGGATAAGCAGGACCGGCGAGGACCAGGGGTCGGAGCAGTGTCATACTGGGCCCCAGTGTGACAGCGCACCACCAACATTACGCCACCGGACTCCTTCCTCCCGAAGTGACAAAAGGCATTCCAATGCTACTCTCTGCTTTGTCAACCCACTGTTTTTCCAGACTCGGCAGCACCACCACTGTACAGAAGATCCAACATCACATGAGTCTAACAACGTGCCTATGAAACCCACAAGTGGCGGCCAAGAGAGCAAGCAGCACCCAGACGAAATTAAAGTGAACCGCAAACCGCAACCCCCTCCTCGTCCTCCCCCACCTCGCTTGATGCCGCGCAAGCGACCGGCACCACCTCCACCTGGAGTTCCAGCTCTTACCACCAGACCCAAAAGCATGCCAATGGCCATTCCTATGGTCCCAGGACAACAGCCTGCCCCCACCCGGCGCCCGGCACCCCCTCGACCGACACTAGGTACTAAACACAGCAGCCCACTCAAAGGTTCACCAATATCGCCAATCCCTGTGCCTTCAAACCCACCACCTCCAAGACCGAATAAGCCTGTTGTGGACCACCACTGCCACGTTGCCCTTGATGATGAGACCATTGCTCAAGCTTTGTCTCGAGTCAAGCTCCCCGCTTCCGTTCCGGATCATCTTCCACTGGAGGACAGCAGCATGAGTCCATCGATCCAAAACGAGAAGAGACTTCAACGGCTCAGTGACATGAGCATGTCGACCTCTTCCTCTGATTCATTGGAATATTCACAGTCTCCTGGGTTATCCCTGGGCCTGGGCTCCAGCCAGTCCTGCCATCTTAACCATCAAGAGAATGTAGAGGACACAAGTGATGATGATGATGATGATGACGAGGATGACGAGGATGGCGAAGAGGAAGTGGAGGAGGACTACGGTGTGGGCCTAGAGGCTGACTTGGAAATGCGTCTTCGTCCGTCCTTTAAAGCTAGGAGTCGCAGGGTGGGTGTGAGTCTAAGTGGGGGATCATTTATTCTTCCCCGGGCCTTGAAGGGACGCCTACGCAAGGTCAGCGGTATGCTCACATCTTTGATGACTCCAGAGAGACGGACAGTGAAAAAGATAGCTGAGCTGTCTCGGGATAAAAGTTCATATTTTGGCTCACTGGTCCAGGACTATATCAGCTTTGTTCAGGAGAATCGTGGTTGCCACACATCGGGAGAGGATTTTTTGCAGACACTCAGGCAGTTCATGACGCAGATGAAAGCTTACCTGTGCCAAAGCTCTGAGCTGGACCCTCCGATCGAATCGCTCATCCCCGAAGATGTGATTGGTAAGGCATTCATTCTATTAGATGTCTTTGAAAGCATTGTAAGATCAAAAGAACCATTTGAGATTGTAAAGGGATTGCGCATCGTGTTTTTTCGACGCAAGCGTGTGAGCGGTGACTCACTTTGTATCGCTTCTCCATGATGTGAGATAATACCGTATAATTTAGGAAGTAAAAGCCAGTGGCGGCTCATCAGTAGTGGACACTTGGCACCGTCCTCCCACCCAGTTGAGTCAGAGTGAAAAGGACCAAAATACACAAATGAAGATGAAATACTCTAATAAAAATACTCGAATATATATGTATGTCAGTTTTTAGACGAGCAGGATAAAAATAGGACAGTTACTGATTTTATTTATCTTTGGTGTCGCAAACGAAGACAAACTTTGGGTTTTAGGCCGATAGATTCTGGTTGAAAGTATGACACGCAGCTGGCTGGACCTGCGTCATGCAATACCCCCAGATTGGCCACTTTTGGGTGCAGAATTCCACTACACACAGCCGAAAACGTTAAAGTGGCGTTACCATTAAAGCAGACAAAATTTTCTGTCCGGGCCCGAGTGGCTGCGTGGAACTGAACTTGTCAGATGGACGTGGTGACCACATTGGATGGGGCTCAGCCAGCCTTCTGCAGTGTATCATTTTCATCTCCTTGAAGTTACTTCAACGAGAGGAGAACGTGTAGCCAGGCCACATGGTTGATAACAGGTGTACTGGATTTATGGAGTTCAATTGTTCTCAACAAAATAACAGATATACAAAATAAATAAACATTTGTCGCTTTTGCCATGACCACACTCTTAGGCCCTCTGAAGAAAGGCATTGGCTGGGTGGTGTATCATGAGATTGGACGGGGGGCCTTTTTAGAGCAAATAGTTTCAGCTGTGAAGGGTGATTATTTTTCTGGCCATACCCTCTCCAACTGAGCCGCACACTATCGAATCGAATCGTAATCCCACTGGATTGTTCCATTTATAAATCAAAACATCCTTGAATTGTTTTGCACCCCACTTAACGAAAACCGTGAAGCCTTTTTACCCTGGACATCATTTGTTGATGAAAAAGTGATGGTTCTAGTCTTCTTCCTCTGAATCAAAACTATTTGAAGTGCTTCAAAGCTCGTGTTGAGTTTCAGTGAGGGCAACGGGATGTGTCCATTTACTTCTTCTATTCTTAGACCCCACATTTTTTTCTCCGCCCATTGCTGAGATCTAAGGGTCATTTAAAAGGCAGGCATTATTGGATTAAATCTCAGTTCTTGGTGACATTTGTTGGAAAATATGTTAACTTAAACATACTTGAAGACCATTATGTGACTAGAGCAACGCATGAATATGTGAATGACTTTTCAATTCACTCTTGTTCTTTGTCGACAATAACAGCAAAGCTTTGTTCCTAAGAGAAGTGATCCATTTTGTTTGTACAAACAGACACTTATCCCATTAAGTATCTGATGTCATAAACCAACCCCACACCGAACATGCAGAAAGAGAAGCACAAAGTGGAGCGAAGCTTTTTAATGCAATCCCACTCACACAACAGAATTGACACAATTAGAGGATGCAATAGCTTGTTGTCATGAGCAGCAGCCCAGCTCATGTCATCTTAAAAGTGTGGTGGGAGGTCTACCACCAAACATTTCAGATTTATATTCACTTGAAATATTGAAAACCGTTGATCATTTTTGTTCCACTTGACAACTAGGTATGTGCTACTTTGTGTTGGTCTAGTATATACAATCGCAACATAATACATTCAAGTTGGTGATTGTAACATCACAAAAGGTGAAACAAGTTCAAGGCATATGAGTACAGTTGTGCTGGTATCTAAACTTATGAGCACAAGTGTTGGAGAATTTTATTTTTGAAGTTATTTGTTTTGAGAAAATAGCTGTTGATAGAATACATCAAATACATTCTGGTCATCATGATAGGTAACACAAATGTGCTAATTTTCTCAATTCATTTTCTTAACACTGGCTGTCCAATGCTTTATCATTGCGGCATTAATATTTCTTAAACATGTCATTTTTGAGAAGTTGATGAATCAAACCTGGTTTTGTCCCAACATGTCATTTAATGACGAGTGACTAAGCCACAATAGAATGTTGCTGATGTCAGGCCTAAACAGTGGCTCCAGTTACCTCAGATATTAATATTGGTCTCAATTTGCCGCTGTTGAAATATTCGCAGCTACTTTGTCAGCATGTGCCCACACAGACGCAGACACTGGTGTCTTAGTCATCCAGCACAAACATCCTCCTTCAGGCGACGTTAGGACCACACCAACAAAAGGACAAAGAATATGCACATCCAATAAGAACATTTGTGTGATGGCTTTATTTTGATCTTTTTGTCAGCAGAATTCCAGAGAATGCTCTTTGTGGATACAGTAATAAACCTTATGGCTCACTCTCAGTCAAAATCAATTGTATATCTGTTCACCCCATAGAGTTAGTATACTGATAAATGAATGCATGTGCTTTCATTAAAAAAATAAACGTGTGATGCTTGATATTCAACAGAACAGGTGCTGGAAAAGGCCATGCACAAGTGTGTGCTAAAGCCCCTGAAGACTTTCATCGACGTGGCCCTACATGATTTCCAGGTGAGAGAGCAGATCATCTTACATATGCTCTCACAGTGTCACAGTACGATGACAAGGACAAATGGAAACTCAACCGGAGGGTACTGTAAAATAAGATAACCTTTATTAGGGCCACAGCGGCGACATTTGCAGGTAATGTAAGTACAGTTAAAGGCTTTCTCTGTCAAATTAAATTTGGCATGGTGGTGTCGTCATGATGTTCTTTTCATAAAAAGTAAGCGACAAAGTACACACTTGAGACTCATGACCAGAGCAGGTCTGGCATAGAGAGTTGTGTAAATCTGCGCGGGAACCTGGTGCTGGTAATGTTCATGTTATGCTCCAACACAGCTTTAGGACACCAAAGGCACACATCATCTTTTATTGATGCAAACAGACCAAGTCAAGTAGCATCAGCACATCAGGCAGCTGGGCAGGAAAGTCAGAAGTAAACTGCTGTGCGCAGCTCAGGCATTGGTATTGGGGCTTTACACAGGTGCAGTTGAACACCCTGTTTGGCTACCACCAACCAGGCTGAGGGGCAAGCAATCAATTAAGTCTTGATTGCCAGATCACCACAGTTTCAGATGTGCGGGCACAGGAACAAAAAGGGCAGTTTCTGCTGTTGTGGCCGTGAACACAGCTGACTCCATTTGCCGGCAATCAAAATGTGGCGCACTCCCATCTCGCCTGGAGACATCTGTGTGAAAAGGGAACCAGTGATCAGTGTGTACTGGGAGCAACAGACATGAAATACAAGATGAGCTGTTGGCAACTTGGATATGTCCACAGACCCCATTTATCTAGTCCCACCCAATCCCCAATTGGTAGCGTGCCACCCACAGAGCTATACTAATGTTGATAATGATAATAATGCCCACTGTTAGGAATGAATTACGATGACATCCATCAAATGTTCTGCGGGGCTGAGCGTATCTGCCAGCACCTCGATCAAATCCACCAAAATCGCGTTCGACAAGTGACCTACCTTATCCCAAAAGCTAGACTTAGTCCTAGGAGACCTAAATTTAGACCAATTTTGAGCTATCAAATTGTCAGATGTGCTGGGTTCATGTCAAAGGACACACCCTCACTGTCAGAACCCCCATCAGATTATAATCGGAGCAGATACTTTTTTTTTTAATGTAGTTCTTGTATACAAAGAAATGTTGTTCTGGATCTGAATGGTGACATTTCATATGTTCTAAACTTAGTCTGGAGTAAGACAGAAGCTGGTTAAACTTATTATTTTTTTGTTCTTAATAGGTTCGCAGTGGAGATTGGCAGCAGATGAAAGAGAATTTGGCATTGGCTAAATCCAAGAGGCCTCAGGAGCTGGGCGTGGATGGTGCGGTACCGCCTGACGCTGTGGCAATTGAGAAGATTCGAAATAAGTTTCTTGACATGAGGAAGATGTACTCACCTGAGAAAAAGGTGTCGCTGCTGTTACGCGTGTGCAAGCTCATCTACACCATCATGCAGGACAACTCAGGTATAGAGTTTTCGCCGAAAATAAATGAGAGCACAGAAACATAATGGCAATTGAAGACTACACAATGGTGTCGCTACCCGTTTGTCTTTTTTTTTTCAAGCTTTAACACATTGTGGGAATGTGTATTGCTTCGTTTCAAAGTAAATGTGCAGCCTCCAAGTCTGTTGCCCCCTCCCTGACCTGTATTCACACCACACATACCTCCACGTCTGCTTCCTTCCAGGGAGGATGTACGGCGCGGATGACTTCCTGCCCATGTTGACGTATGTGGTAGCGCAGTGTGACATGCCTCAGCTGGACATGGACATCCAGTACATGATGGAACTACTGGATCCATCTCTTCTTCAAGGAGAAGGTACTGCTTTGTATTCCTATTTTATGCATGGTAGGTTAGGTGAAGACTCTTAAGTCTTAAATATGATTTCTATTTTGCAGTCAAGACAACATCAAATTGTTCTGTCTTTATAATGGCTGTCGCAAAGTCTACACTGACGATTTTTACTTTTTCTTGCTGCTGAAAACTCTCGTGTCTGAAATGACACCCGGTTAGCTTTACCAAGCCAGCTGCATTTGGGGGCTCAGAAAGGCGGAAATTCCAGTCGCTTAGACTTGAATGGCCTGGAACAGTTTCAGAGGAAAAAGGTTTCAGAATGTCTGCCAGCCCGTCGGCCTTTCTTCAGTCAATTGGCTGGGAAATAACTGTGGTATGAATACCCCTTGTCAACCGCGGTGCCTTTGGGAGCATTTTTCAGCTGAGAAATGCTGCCTGGCTATCATGCAACATTTTCTGATGATTTGAAACTAATTCCTATGAATTAGACAGTGCTTTACTCGTAACGCTGAATTACAATAATCCGGTAATCTGTCAAACAAAACCACATCTTAATGATGCCATCGTTCCCAGTCTTTCATAAACAGTTTATATTTTCAATCTCTTTGATCCTAGGAGGTTACTACCTAACAAGTGCCTATGGGGCGATGGCCCTCATCAAGAATTTTCAGGAGGAGCAAGCAGCAAGGGTGCTGAGCTCTGAGGCCAGAAACACTTTACATCAGTGGCACCGCCGTCGCACTGCTCAGCGTTCGGCACCCACAGTGGATGACTTTCAGGTAGCACACCTGACCTGATCCCAGGCTGTGAGTTGTACCAATTTCAAATAGATCCTAATTTCTTCTCTTTGAATGATGCAATCTGTCAAAAAATACATGGACAAAAGTAGTGGCACACCTGCCCATTAGATATAGTCAGGTCCATAAATATCAGGACAAGGACACCATTTTCTGTATTTCAGCTCTGTAAAACACCACAGTTGATTTCAAATGAAACCGTTTGGATTTGTTTGAGGTGAAGAAGTGAGCTTGAGGGTGTTTACATCCAAATCAGGTGAACGCTGTAGGAATTATGACAGGGTGGTATCTCATTGAGCGGCGAATGCCTGCAAAGATATCAAACGTCTGACGGTCTGAGGGCGGCTTTATTCTTCAGGACCTGCATGACTGCGATTGCTGTGATGAATCAAACAATGAATGGTGCTGTCTTATAGAAAACAATGAATGTCTGGCCATCAGCACAAACATACCAAAAATGTCCATCTCTTAACGCAACCCCCTCCCCCAGACAAAAAACATACAGTTGAGGTCCCGTAGTGTGACCTTTAATTGGCTCGAACAATTCTGCCAAGAATAATGCGCCAAAATTCCTCCATAGCAACGCGAAGAAGCCAGTTATTAGGTTCAGTGAGGTAATGACTTTTCCACATAAGACCAGATGGGTCTGCAATTTTTTTCCCCTTGTATATTCATTTAAGCATTTGCATTTTCCATTTCCATCGGTTGAAAAATACACTGACAAAAAAAAATCAGAAATCAGCAAAGCTGCAAATACTTTTTCAGTCACAGTAAAAAAAGGGCATCTTGGCTCATGTATTTAAAATTACTTACCATGTATATTCAGAATACCATTAATAATTTTAATAACTTGTGCGCCTTCTGCGAACTGTTCACATACTGTCGGTAAAAGCAAAGAATGATCCAAATTGGAAAGTCTGGAGGGGACTACGTTTGCAACCCAAACGATTTATTCAAAGATAAAGGTGTTGCCCAACTCATGTCCATTCAGTATATTTGTAGTTGTAGTAGATTAGAGCACATGAGACTTCAGATCGGAATCTGTTTACATTTACGTTATATGTGAACGATGACAAATGTGCATGCCCAGAATGTATGCTTTTCCTCATGCTTGTTTGAATTTCCTGTTCAGAGTCCTAAGACCACATTTTTGCTCTTCTCCTTAAGAACTATCTACGTTTAGCCCTGCAAGATGTGGATACAGGCTGCACAGCCAAAACCTTACTTGTCCATTCATACACCACGACAGAAGAGGTCTGCTCACTTTGTGCTTCTAAATTCAAGCTTTCAGAGCCTGAGCGCTACGCTCTCTTTCTGGTCACCGAGGACACCTGCCAGCAACTGGCGCCCGACACGCACCCTCAGCAAATCAAAACTGAACTTCACAGCCGACCCCGTGCAAAGACCTTCCATTTTGTCTACAGAAGGGTGCCTCATCTAAACCATTGTATACCGGCCTCCATTATTGATATTCGAGTTGAACAATGAGGGAATATTTCCCCAAATGGCCGTTACTCATATGCAACCAGTCACTCATATTCAAATAGTGTTCTCGTACTTAAACAAGATTGACTGATGATGCGTTTTAATGGTTCTGCCATGTGGGACGTTGGACTTCGGGAATGTGGTATGAGTCATAATGGGCCCTTAAACATGTATTACGACAACATTTTGTTCATGGCCTAATGTTAGCAAAGATACGTGAAAGAGGATATTCTGAGGTTTGAGATGCAGAAGAAAGTTGGTTGTTTTTTGTTTGATTTTAAATATTTGGATATGCAGACTGTCTTGAAAAGCAGCGATGACATATGATAAAAGCCTTTTATGTATTTAACTTATCCATTAACTGCTGTAATTCCATTCTGCCTTCAAAAGGAAATCAAAATAGTGTCTGCTACTGCAAGCATTCGGATCACCCAAGTGATGAGTGGTCTTCAATGAACATGAACTATGTAAAACCACGTCAGCTATTGTTATTATTAATGTTTCACTCCTGTTTCTTAGCAATTGCTGGTCAATTGTGACTTGTATGCAATATCACACATTTTATATTCAAATTACCCTTTTATATATTATTATCTCTATGGTAGCAAAGATTGGTGTTCTGCCGTGGACTTGATACAGGACTCTTTCTTTTATTATCTTTAAATTTTTTCTTACTCAATGCATTTGTGTACTGCCATAAAGTTTGCTCCAAACAAAAGAATATGACAAGATGTCACAATACATTTCAACATGACAAAACATTTATGCAGTGTTGTAGTCAGCACAGTGGGTAAAATAATTTTACGGAGGTAAAATAAAATCTCATGGAATGCTAGAAAGGCCCTTGCAAAGAAGTACAGTATTTTTCGCACTATAAAGCGCACCCTAAAAGCATTCCATTTTCTCCAAAGGCGACAGTGCGCCTTATAATCTGATATGCCTTATATATGGATCAATATTCCAAATTTTTAAATAAAGCTGTATTGTCTTCCATTTAGCGTAGCTCCATCTTGTGGATGCATAACGCAACCGCAGCCACAACTGTAGCTTCTCTGCACCTTATAATGCGGTGCGCCCTATATATGAAACCACCAGTTTTAAAATCGGCCCTTAATTGAAGGTGTGCCATATACTCCGAAGCGCCTTATAGTTCGGAAAATACGGTATTTTGCACTAGTAAGCATCGCAATGAGGCGCCAATTGTTCTCAAAGTGGATTGTAAAAATATCACGTCATGAGTAAATGTCAATATTACAAATATATGAAATTTGGTGTTTTGAGGTTTACTCCACCTCTTACCTAAAGTCACCTGTGATACAATACGAGTGGCAGAAGAAATTAGATGCATAAGTTAAGGGGCATTGTGTAAATGAGAGTTGGTCTTTGGGTTTGTCTAAGTTTTGGTTATGTAAACTCGCACTGATCCTTTTACACCAGTTAAAATTATGTCATAATATAGACGCATGGCCGTCAGCGTGAATGCAGTAAGTACACCGTTTGGCAGCGGTGAGAGTATATGGTCAATGTGTGCCCACCCGTACACTCAGCACATCAGCTTGAGTCAGCCATAACATGCAATGTGTTTTACCCTCACGGTGCACTGGACTTAACTATAGCCTCTGGCATGTACAAGAGTAATGGCGCTTGCGTATGTGACAAGTGGATGGGTGGAGCTGCACAGCCAAAGTGCACAGCTGTGTCTTTTCTACCATAAACACATGGGATATTATGCCCCTTTGTCACTAACCAGCGTGGGTTTTCTCCGGGTGCTCCGGTTTCCTCCCACATTCCAAAGACATGCATGGCAGGCTGATTGAGCACTCTAAATTGTCCCTCGGTGTGAGCGTGGATGGTTGTTTGTCTTTGTGTGCTCTGCGATTGGCTGGCAACCGATTCAGGGTGTCCCCCGCCTACTGCCCGGAGACAGCTGGGATGGGCTCCAGCACCCCCCGCGACCCTAGTGAGGATCAAGTGGTTCGGAAGATGAATGAATGAATGTCACTAACCAATCATTTTTTCCCCCTCATTTTAGTTAATGGCTCCTTTGTTGAGTGTTTTCCCCTTGCCTGCCAGTCAGTGTCAAGGTGGCTGTTTTTCCAATAAAGCTTTGCTTTCTTCAGATGTGTCCAACCTGCTTCTGACACTATTTTGTCATGTTCACGCTCCAACCAAGCTTCAAGTATTCATCGTTGAATATTTAATAAGGTTTAAAAAAGAACCTCATTTGAACTATTTCGTTATAACATATAAGTGCACATCTTCGGTCCACCGTCTCCTGGTCATCCAGTCACTAGATCATAAAACAGCAAGTTCTCACTACTGCGGATAATCCTTGCCTCTTACGTGAGGCAAGGATTATCCGCTGGAGATCTTCAGTCATGTTTTGTGTAAAACCTGAACACAAGTGTATGTGTCTCTTGATGATGTCCTGTGTGTTCCTATTTCAATATCTGGTCACATAGCTTCAGCTTTTGATAAATGACCACTTGATTGAGTCATGACTACGGTACTAGTATCTCTGAAATTCCTTTCCACAGGAAATCAACTTTCAAGCTGTGCAATCAGTTCTCCGCAGAATCAACACTTTTTCTCTAAATTCCTGGGTGTGACTAATTACACACATAACTCGATCAGTATGTTCAGTATAAGTAGCAAGTTTAACATTGTAAATTGATGGAATATTAGTAGTACTTGGATATTCTTTGCTTCCCTGCAAAATATTTGGCCGGTGTTATCTGGCATCTATCATTCTTGTCTGAGACTGTGTTATTCTTGCAGCTTGTGTTTTTTTTTTTCGTGAGTTTGCATGTGTTTGAATAACTTTGTGGTCTTGACCCAGTATCGAATACGTTTTTAAAAACACATCACACGTGGCTCATCTTTCTTCCATTGCTGTGATAAGTCCATAACACGCTCCACTTTCTTTCCTCAATCTTTGTTTCTCATACTACACTATATTTTTTGCACTATAAGGCGCACATAAAAGCATTCAATTTCATCAAAAGCCGACAGTGCGCCCTATAATCTGATGCGCGTAATATGAAGAGCCTGTAACTCTAGTTCCCCACTGAGTTGTTTCCCTGTGAGTGTTCGTATGCCATCTAGTGGTGATTATTAACAGGAATCAATTGTAACCTAAAAAGATTCTGCCCTACATTAATTGACACGTGCATTCGCCAACACACAAACAGACAACTACTTTGTGAGATCTACACAGCCATTATGAAATGAAGATAGTACCACTTGCATAGTTTACGACTGACTAAACGTAGAGGCGGACAAGCAAGACTTGGAAGGATGTTCAGCCCCTTGTGGATGTGAGCCCACGAAGTTTGTTGAATCGGTTGTCTTCATCACGTTTGTCTTTCATTTATTATCTGTGTGTGACCAGTTTTCATTGTTGAACTGCAGCGGTTGTGAAGGCTCTACATATGAATAAATCTATATTCCATTGTAGTTACTTGAGCATAGCACCATCTAGTGGATGCATAGCGCAACCGCAGCCACTATTGTAGCTTCTATTCTATGCGCCTTACATTGCAGTGCGCCCTATATATAAAACCGTTTTAAAATAGGCCATTCATTGAAGGTGCGCCTTGTAGTGCAGACAATATGGTACTTCTCCTGTATCAAATGTTGCTGTTACCGCTGGTGTTACCGCTGTCATTGGCAA
Source organism: Hippocampus mohnikei (assembly GCA_026261675.1). Taxonomy (NCBI): domain Eukaryota; kingdom Metazoa; phylum Chordata; class Actinopteri; order Syngnathiformes; family Syngnathidae; genus Hippocampus; species Hippocampus mohnikei. The sequence continues at coordinate 8,477,897 of JAKGUB010000326.1, forward strand.
ATAGTTGGCGGCAAGTATTTCTCTGTAGCCCATGCAGTATAAAGAGAATGTGCAAAGAACGCAAGAGCAACCAAAATATAGAAATGTAAATGATCAATACTGGCTATTACAACACAGATACTCCCTTTAGAATCAATTCGATTGATACTCGGAGCAATCTGTACAGCCTGCCTCTCCGGACTGTGCCCGACATTACCACCAGAGCTCCGATAGCCCTTGATCCAAATATTTTATTGTCCATGGGTGGCTCAGTGCCATGCTTTGTGTGGTCTTTGAGCAAGGACGTATTTGCCCTGGACCTACTAGGGGCCTGAATCCCTCGACAACTTAGCTCCTAGGATCCTTGGAACACAAAAACGACTCAACCACGGTAAGGCAATAGCTCAAGGAAGAGCCATCATAAGATTTAATTTGTTTCCAAGAAGCACTGATGAATGCTGCTGTTAATGCACCTGAAATCTGTTTGGTCTTGTGGGTTTCATCATTTGGTCGTAATGAAGCCTCAAGTCTTATTTGGCATACATGAACAACACAAGTAAACTATTGCAAAATGCCAAAACAAACCTAGATAGATGGTCTTTATTTAAGAGAGGAAAGGTTTTTCAGTACAAACCCAATTCCAAGACATTTTGTTTCACATAAATAACAGAATAAAATGGTTTGCAAATCATGTTCAACCAATATTCAAATGAATACCACTACAAAGATGTATTTAATGTTCAGGCTGATAAACGTTATTGTTTTTAGTAAACAATCATTAACTGAAAATGTTATGTTTGCAACATGTTCCAAAACAGCTGGAATAGGGTCACTGTGGTACATCACCTTTTCTTTTAACATAATTCAATCGACTTTAGAACTTTTAATTGTTGAAGCTTTTGGAAGTGGAATTCTTTCCCATTCTTGCTATTTGTACAGCTTCAGCTGTTTAACAGTCCAGGGTCACCGCTGTCATATTTTATGTTTCATAATGCGGTACACGTGTTCAATGGGAGACAGGTCGGGACTGCAGGCAGGCCATTCTAGCACGCACACTCTTTTACTATGAAGCCACGCTGTTGGAACACATGCAGAATGTGTTTGGCATTGTCTTGATGAAATAAGCGGCTGTGTCCATGAAAAAGACTTTGCTTGGAGGGATGTTTCTCCAAAATGTGCATGTAACTTTCAGCATGAATGGTGCCTTCACAGAGGCATGTGGTAAGTTACCCATGGCATTGGCACTAACACAGCTCCATATAGCATTACGGATGTTGGCTTTTGCACTCTGCGCCCCTAGCAGTCCGGTTGGTTCTTTTCCTCTTTGGCCCGGAGGACACGATGTCCACAGTTTTGAAATACGGACACATCAAACCACCGAACACTTTGCAGCTGTCCATCTTAGAAGAGCTTGAGCCGAACTGTATTTACTGATAATGGTTTTCTGAAATTGTTCCTGAGCCCATGTAGTGATATCCTTTCACGTTGATGTCGTTTTATTGATGCAGTGCCGCCTGTGGGATCAAAGGTCAAGGTCATTCAATGTAGGTTGTCGGCCTTGCCACTGACACGGAGTGATTGATGTCTCTGTGTTCTCTGAATCTTTTGATATTATTTTTTGAGGTTATTTTCATGATTAATGATAAAATCCCTCATATCCTTGATATTGTACATTGAGGAACATTGTCCTTAAACTCTTCGACTATTTTTTTACACAGTTGTTGACGGCCGATTTTTGCTTGTGATTGACTGAGCGATTCAGGGAAGCTCCACCAAATATGGCACCCACCTGTTCCCAGTGAGCCCGCTCACCTGTGGGATGTTCCAAACAGGTCTTTGATGAGCATTCCTCAACTTTCTCCACCTTTTTTGGCACCTGTAGCAACTTCTTTGGAATGTTTTGCTGCTATAGAATTCGAAGTTAATGATTAGTCGATAACAAAATAGTTTATCACTTTGAACATGAAATATCTTGTCTTTGTAGTGTATTCAATCTAATATAGGTTGAATAGAATTTGCAATTCATTCCGTTTTTATGTTTAACACAACTTTCCAACATCATTGGAATTGGGTTTGTATTTTCAAGACATTGCAGTCGATATAAATTGAACATTATTTCTTATGTGAGAATACATGTACATAATTTAAAAAATCAAAAGACAAAACACGGTTAAGGCCCAGTGGGATGCTTTATAGCCAGTAACAAAATAATCAATGTTCAAAAGAAAATCTCTGGTCGGAAAGAAAATGCAAAATCTGCAACATTTAAGGAACTTCATGATTTTTTTTCGGGGGGGGGATCCCAAATGTGGAGATAATGTTCCACAAAAGCAAGGCACCTGTATATGTACAGCACATTTTGTCTTGATGTCAGAGCTGGCATTTTACATTTAGCAGTCACATTTTACATACATTTGTCATATTAATTACCGGTAGCTTTTTTTTTTTTTCACAAAACAATTCGGATATAGCAGCCAAGGCCCAAATTTTAAAAATACGAGCAGAAATCAACATCAATACTTAGCAAAATGACCCAAGTTTTCACCCTTCCAAACACACACGCACGCAGGCACATGCGCACACACACACACACACACACACACACACACACACACACACACACACACACACACACACACACATTCTGGTCTTCAAGATGGGTCTTCAGTAAGGCAGCTTTTAATGCAATCATGTCCTACACTTTAGAGAAAATAATCTCTTGGCATTCAAAAATGAACCTGCTTCTGTTTCATGCAACAGGAAGAGGAGATTTACAAGTCCTCTTAATGCAATTGTGAGGCAGCAACTTGCATTTTTAATGACATGAGCATTGCAGCTTCAATTGTACATTCCACAACGATGTGATTTCAAATAACCATAAAACAAGCCTACATCTACAAGTAAACATTTATGTTCTAAACCAAGAAACTTGGATTGTAAACTTGTCCCAGTCTAAAAGCCGATGCTGTACAACAGGTATTTTGACTTCTTTGTGCACATTTTAAGAACACTGACTGACAAACTTTCAACTTTTTGACAGTTTGGTAATGGTTGTCAAAACATGAAGACCCACAGGGCAGATTTCATTTGCCAATGATAATTCAATATTAAACATCTTTATGGCACATGTTATCATTTGACGTTATGTCAAGAATATACAGTTAAACAACAGCACAATTCTTTTTTTTGTCGTGAATGGGGGTAGGGCATCGCATATTGTGTAGCAGCAGGGTGAATTTGGAAGTGGGCTGATTCCACTTGTCTTAATATACTGGGTATAAATAGCTGGGTGTGCCGCAGGTGCCGCCAGTTCGTCAATGCCGAGATGAGTTGGGTAGCGCCATGCACTTGCTAGGAGTTACTCAGCCAAAAAATGCTAACGTAACCATTTATTTCTGAATGAGCTGAAATGGCCTTGTGGAGCTGATCAGTGCACGTTGTATGTTTGTGCAGGTACATTTTCATTGTATTCTTTTTATTTTAGATTTTGTATTACATGTAAATTGTACGCCGGTTTATTTGCATTACAGCCGAGTGCGCCGATAAGGCCTTGTGGAGCTGACCAACACGCGTTGTGTGTTTATGTTGGTGGAAGTAAGCTAAGCCAGTCAAATAGTCACGTCTCTTTGAGCTCCACCACCAACAAAAAGGGTTACAATTGCGATGGGGGATATAATATTAAAATATTATATATATATATATATGTGTGTGTGTGTGCACGCGTGTATTGTATATATATATATATATATATATATATATATATATATATAGAGAGAGAGAGAGAGAGAGAGAGAGAGAGAGAGAGAGAGAGAGAGAGAGAAATTGGCCACAGTCAGAGTCCAGACTTACATTTTTGGAATGTACTGTAAACATTCTTCCTCATCTCTTTAACACTCAACGGATACTTCAACCAAATATCTTCAAAGTCTCAAGAGTAGAATGACAAGTGGCTACTTCATGCAATGAAACATTAAAATAGTAATGGTAAGATTCATAACCAGTATGAAAATATTGTGATTTTTTATAAACTCAGATCAACAAAATAATAAAAGGACACCATTTTATTCCACGTTCACACAAAAAAATCCTTCTACGATGTGAGATTTCCATGCCCTCTGAACTCGCACTCCAGTCTATTTTAATCGAACACGCTGCATTTTCAGTAACTCAGTGCTGCTAGCAGAGGGTGAGGATGAATGAGCAGCGACAAGACTATGGTTGGACCCCCGGGGTGCCCCTTTTGCCACAGACTCTGTTCTCAAGAGTTCTGAGGAGTATGAGGGAGTCTCGACTGTCCCATGTGACAAGAAATCAAATCCCTGCATGTCCACTTCCCTGTCATTGATAAAAAGGTCATCTTCCCCCCAACCTTTGTCAGTTGGCCCTACGCCTAGGTCTCGGCAGCTTCTTTGGAAGTCAGTGGAAGAGTTTCGACTGAATCCTGGGGATGAAATGTTGCAGTGGGTGCCTTGCATTTTGCCTTGGGCTGTCTGCATCAAGTCCTGCACTGACAAAGACTTTCCCAGACTGTGATCTACCTGCTTGGGACCTGAGCAGCAGCTTATGGTTGGTGGCACCAGGGGTTCCAGCTCAAGACTCATATGCCTCCTCCATGAGCCCTCCTCCTTGGCATTTAGTCTGCCCTTGTTGTTGGCATTACCCCGTTGATGCTTTCCCAGTGTCCCGGACCTCAAATCTGGACCGACTTCCTCCCCTGTGCTGCCGTCTTTGATTTGTAATTCTAGACTTGCACAGAAGTCTTCAATTTCAGGGGAATTTTCATTGGAGGTTGCTCGCATCAAGTTGCTAAGACCTACATTCCTGTTTGGAGGAGGTGGTGGCGGGAGCTTTGCCAGAAGACAAAATCTCTCATCTGCTGCTCCTCCACCCCCACCGCTGCAGATACTATTTGGTGTGAGGATGGGAGGAGAGGTCCCTAATGTTTCATCGTTGCCACTTTCAGGTGTAGTAGCCTGATCCTGTGTGTGATATTGAGGTTGACGATGGTGGTGGTGGGGAAGATGGTGGTGATGCGGCAATGGTGACGGACTGAAAGATGAGGAAGCAGGGCCTGAGGGAGGTGTTGCGCTGGAGCTATTAAGGTCGAGATCATTCGGGGGCGCCAGGATGAGATGGAGTCCACCCTGGGACAGGTGGGGATTGGTTGAGGAGCGTGTGACGCAGCCGCCAGGGTGAGGCACTGTGCCACTGCTCACTTGGCTGGGGAAGGACAGATCCTTGCTGAAGACAGAGGACTGGTAGTCAGAAGTCTGTTCCAGCTCAAACAGTGGCAAAGATGAAAGCGTGAGAGCTGTGGACGAGCCCTTCCGCAGAACCTGCCGATAGATGTCGAGCAATGAGTCGAGCTTTGACTCGATTGACTGGACCTGTGATGCGAGAAAATAGTAAAACAACAGCAACAAGCATTTTAAATCCTCTGAGGTTTTTATGGAATTAAATACAGTTGAATTAGGTTGGCCTGTGTCAGAAATCCATCTGTATTAACAATTTTCTGATTACATTCACACTCTTGTTAAATATTTATCATGTATCTACATTGTTGCCTCGTATGTGGTCCACAAGATGCAGGAAATATATCATAGGGGTCAATCCGTACAAGGTTAGAAATCTTAGGTGTTGGTTGTACACTCTTAAAAGCTATGTTTCTTTTGGTGGAACGTCAAAACCCCAAAGTTTGGCTGTACTCTGCATTTGCATATTGGTATTATTTGAATTTATAGGACATTTGAATACAGTTGTACATTCACATCAAACGTGAGTATAAAAGGCTTCTGATGAACCTGACACATTATTTATAATCAGAGGTGGGTATTTTGCAAAATGTTGTCGGATCGTCATTCGTCAGCAGACTGGGAACCTGTCCATCATCATTGGTCATTTTTTTTCAAGCCGGACCAAACTTGTCTGCCGGTCTGTCAGTCAGTCAGTTAGTCAATTCGTCCGTCACCCTCCATGAAGAAACCTACGAGACATGCGGTGTGTGGTTCTGTCAATCTTCAGCAAAACAGGCGTCTGTCTGTGAGAGGTCCATCGGTCCTCGAACCGGTTAGTGACAATTACACTGATAAAACCCCACGTCCGTCAGCGCCCAGTCCATCGTTTTCAAAATTTCCCACCATTTGTCAATCGTCAGCAAAATTGGTATCAGTCAATGACGAACTGACGGACCTTTTGTTAGTACTGACAAAATGCTCACCAGTGTTTATCATTACATTTACAATCAATTAAAGCATAATAAAAAGAAGAAAACAAGCACCTGGCGCTCCACTTTACAAACGCGCCCCAACATGCTCATGTCCTCCAGTAGATCTCCATCAGACAGCAACTTTTCACGAATCTTCTTGTCCAGGGGGATCTGTCCCTTCCCAAGGATTTGGTCCACCCTAAATATCACAAGGGCACACCATAACACATTTATTATTATAATACATTGTAGTGGACTCATATATATATATATATATATATATATATATATATATATATATATACATTGCTGACATAATGATGGTCTGGGCTCGCTTACGAGTTTACTGACTCAACGTAAAATCTCTTCAGTTGAACACAAAGCTATGAATAGTTACAAGTAGACACACAGGTTAATTGTATCTTCTGCCATCTAGTAGAAGGGCATTTACTTGTTTTGCCTGTCACTATTGCTGTGTTCAAATTCGTAGGCGGCGTCCTCCTAAGGCCAAATTTGAAGGCTTCATGACGTAACTTCTGGCGTATCTTAACTGAACACCGGTGTGCAAATTCATGCAACTTTCAAACTTAGCCTTCAAATCTGGCCATTGTTTTCATGGAGACGGGCTCTGAGCGAAGGCTGCACTGAAGAACACTTTGTAGCCTACATTGCCCCGCCCTTCTCCCCACGATGCATGTCTGTGTTCGTGCGTGTATGTGTATGTACGTGTGTTAGAGGAATATATGAGCAAAATTGTATCATATTTAAAGTTTCATTTAATTTGAGCACGTCTAAACATTTGGGTGCGTATCCAGCACCCCCAAATGCCTGTGCAGAAAGGTGCCGGCCATTTTGACGGAGGGCTGTTGTAGTCCACATCACAATTAGCACATCAATGTGAGTGGGCGATCAGAGGAGAGAGGGCTAGATCCGGTCACAAAGGGGGAATGAGTAATTCGGGAACAGCGGTTGACCAACAAAAGACGATTTGAGAACACCCGTCGCGCCCAGGCGACATTTGTCGTCCGCAAAGTCTGCAACATGTTGATACAGTGTAGACCAGACAACAGGGCGCCAACGTACAGGTGGTTCAAAGCTTAAACCAAGGTAACCAATCACTACCGAGGGGCCGGACCGGGGGTGCGGTATGCAAATGTCGGGGGCAGTGTTTTTCTTGTATGTTACAATAAAAGTCCGAATTGGCGGGAAGAGAGCTCGAGGGTGTGATCATCGGGGCAACAACCGTCGTTCGCTCTCAGAGATCCCCTCCCGCCGATATTGAAGACAATTTTCCCTGTGTGCCGAGTCATTCTTTAACTTTGTCCGAGAAAATCTCTGATAACGTATTTATCTGAATTTGGGTTATCTGATAATTTGACCAGTTGGTGGCGTATTTTGTTAATGTATGAATACAACAAAACAAAACAATCAAATCAAAAGCACGACAACTTGATTCATCCGAAGCGCCAAAAGTAAAGCTCATCAAGATGGGGTCATCTGCTGAACAGTAGACAGATGGAAGCAAAGAGCAATACATTAGGATGTGTGAGCAAAGGCTGCACTCAATTCTTTATATATTTTGCGTGAATCTTTCTGAGCGTGCGCTGTATCGTGAATGAACAGAATGGAGAAGAAACTGAACCCATTTGATGTGTTTGGGCACTCTGACCCTTGGGTGGAGTTCTTTCTGCCCTGGCTGTAATAGAGAGGCAGGAAGGGGGCGGAAAAAGTCTTGGCACGGCTGCTTAGGGGCTGTGGGCCTACAATCATGTCCAGTCTGTGAGGAAGCAAAATGAACACACATACACAAACACACGTGCATGAAGTGCAGATGCAGATGCAAACATGCATACGCACACAAATACTCACATATAGATATGGATAGTGTATACAGTTGTGCTCATGTGATGAATACACTGGCAGAAATTGTGAAACTTTACTTTTTTTGGATGACTTAGTGGGAATCATCTCATTTTCCTGTTGCTGCTGTTTTCCTCAATAATTGTGCAATTTGGAAATGCCGTAATAGTTTTAGAAGAACTTTAAAATGAAATACATATATTTTGCTTGATCACTTTTTTCTTTGAACGGTACTTTGAAGTTACAAATTCTGCCTGGGTATGTCAACTAATTAGCACAAGTGTCCACTAGCCAGCCTCAACGTTTTTGCACAAATAATGATATCCAATACAAGAGTTCAAATATTCTACCTTTTCCATACAATAATGGTCGATTTTGATCAACCTCCACAGAGATTTATTTTACTCTTTATTTGATTTGCAGTGCTGTAGAACTTCTCTACCTCATACTGAGAGCTGTTCTCACTATTTTTGACACTTTCAGGTAACTGAGGCAACCAAAACATCAGCTGCGCACACGATCTACGCCACTGCAAACTATAAGTAGAAAAATGAACATTTCAAATGACGACCTTTGAAATCAAAACGGAATATGATTAACTTTGCATTCGCAACGCATGTACTGTATACAGTTTTTGCATTGGATATCGTTACACCGGCTGTCATAACGTTGTGGCTGTCCAATGTATATATCTTTTTAAATGGAATAGAGGAATAAATATTTGGCCAATCATGCAGAATTGACTGAACATGGAATATATTGATGGTCCTACCGAGTTTGTAGGCTCTTAATGCGGCACAACATGTCCAAATGCCCTGCGGAGTACTGCTCAATCACATCCTTCACATCATAAGGACGCAGGGTCTCCTTAAACTTCTTCTTTGCAACATGGAACTTCATTATTCTGTGGGAAGAGGAGGTGTCTCACGGTCAACCACGAGAGAGAGTTCTGATTTTGTCAAAATTAAACTGAAGGTTTTTTTGTGATCGATCAGCGATCAGGGAAAAACAGTCATTCATTCATTCATTCATTCATTTTCCGATCCGCTTATCCTCAAGAGGGTCGCGGGGGGTGCTGGAGCCTATCCCATCTGTCTTCGGGCAGTAGGCGGGGGACACCCTGAACCGGTTGCCAGCCAATCGCAGGGCACACAGAGACGACCAACCATCCACGCTCACACTCACACCTAGGGACAATTTGGAGTGTCCCTAACATGCCATGCATGTTTTGGGAATGTGGGAGGAAACCGGAGTACCCGGAGAAAACCCACGCAGGCCCAGGGAGAACATGCAAACTCCACACTATTGAGGATTGATTTCGGAATATTCAGGTACTGGAGAGTAGGGGGGGTATCTTTTGCTTACCTAATTGCTCTAATGGCAGACTTGACTGAAGGCAGCAAGTCCTCCACTGAGATCTCACAGTGACAGCCTTTCTCATCAAAACCATCCTCTGCTGTCATGTTAGAGTCTGCTGTTTTGGGAAGGGGGCAAAGAAAAAGACAAACATTTACATGTTCATTTGATTCATTAATATTCATCCATCCATCTATTTTCTCCCACTTATCCATGGTCAGCTCGCGGGAGCAACAGCTTTTGCAGGGAAGCCCAGATTTCCCTCTCCCCAGTCACTTCTTCTAGCTCTCTTCCCAGGGGATACCAAGATGTTCCTAGGCCAGCTGAGAGAAATAGTCTGTCTAGCGTGTCCTGGGGTCATCCTGCCAGTGGGCATCCTAATCAGATGCTCAAGCCACCTCATCTGGCTCCTCTCAATGTGGAGAAGCAGCTCGACCGTGATCCCTTCCCAGATGACCGAGCTTATCTCTCAAGGTGATCCCGGACCCCTGCGGAGCAACCTCATTTTGTCTGCTTGTATCCGGGATCTTGTTCTTTCGGTCATGGCCCATAGCTCGTGACCTTAGGTGAGGCTAGGAACGTGGATCGACCAGTAAAGAGCTTACAAAGTTTGCATCACAGCAAAAGCTGCACCGATCCGCCTGTCGATCTCCCGCTCCATCCTAACTCTCACTAGTGAAGACCCCAAGACACTTCAACTCCTCCACTTGGGGTAAGATGTCATGCCTGACACCCTCCAAGGTCTTACTGTCATTGCCCACCTCAGCATTGAAATCCCTGAGCTGAACGATGGAGTCCCCAAGGAGAGCACTCTCCAGCACACTCACCAAGAACTCTTTTTGGAGTTCTTGGTGAGTGTGCTGGTTGTTTTCTTGGTGAGCTTGTGCATAGGCACAAACAGTCAGGACTCGTCCCCTGTCCACCGGTGTGAACCCCAATGTACAGGCACTGAGCTGGGGGGCAATGAGTATGCCCACACCTGCTCTGCGCCTCTCACCGTGGGCAACTCCAGAGTGGAAGAGAGCCCAACCCCTCAAGAGAGAACTGGTACCAGAACCCAGGCTGTGTGTGGAGGAAAGTCCAGTCGGAACTTGTCTGACTCGCACACCAGCTCAGGCTCCTTCCCTGCAAGAGAGGTGACATTCCATGTCCCTTCTACAGCCATAAAAATCTAATTTGTGCATACATTAGCTCCTTAGGACTAATAGTAGTGGGTCTTCACATTATTAAAGGGCTATTATCTATGTTAAACAGGCCATTAGATGCTCTTTCTGGCTCCTTCTGCAGTTGTAAATCATATTTTTCTAACTGCAAATGAGTATTCAATATGAGGGTGCATAAATACGGTCCATTTAAAATTAACCCTGAAAAATCATGCATGATATCAATTGACAAAGATCACAACAAAGGACATTTTTACTATAATTACACTGGTTGACGGGTTGAAAATGGTTGTCCTCACTGTTTTGAAAACAACAGGAGACATTCGACCAAACTGCTGGATTGGGCCCTTGAAGCAAAATCTGAAGCTACTGCAATGTTTTTTCCACACAAACTCATCATTTGAACCTCTGAGTGAAAATATGTCAAGAATGTGATGTGTATAAGAACAGTGGCAGCAATAGTCACTCAAGGGATCGAAACCCAATAGCCACTCACCATCAGTGGTGGATCGCGACTGGCTTTTAAGGCGCAGTGAGGGTCTGAAGCGCGTGCGATCATTGAAACTCCAGCTCTTCTGTACCTTGGCAGGGCTAGTGCCTTCGGTACCAGCCTCTGCCACTGGAGAACGACGGTCATTCACTGAGGATGTCTGCCTGTTCTTGATGCTCTGACCTCTTGGGCTAGCCATCCTCACCCGCTCCTTGAAGCTGAGTTTTTGGCTGTAAAACGGAAAAAAAAAAAAAGAATGACTGGCGAAACAGAGGAGCGCAAGTATGAAAACAACAATACAAAATGAAGTTTTATAACTGTTTTAGGGCAAATATTTCAAAATATAATGTCAATGCTTGTTTGATCCATTGTTGTACATCGTCATTCATTATCAGTGACTACTAGGTAATAATGTTTAGGCGAAGAGCTACAATGGCAAAGACCAGCATGTACTAATGGATGCTTGTGTGTGTGTGTGTGTGTGTGTGTGTGTGTGTGTGTGTGTGTGTGTGTGTGTGTGTGTAAATACACAAAAGACCATAAATCTGCCTAAATCTGTTCGTGCCCACGAATTTCGGATTCAATGCTTTTTGATAAGACAGCATGATTATTGCACAGATGTGCCTTCGTCTGGCCACAACAAAAGGCCCCACTGAAATGTGTAGTTCTGTTTTATTGTGGGGATCTCGGGGCAGTCAGAAACCCAGTCAGTAACTGGCGTAACCACCATTTGCCACACGCATGCAATACATCTCCTTCACATAGAATTGATGAGGTTGCTGCTGATCGTGGGTTGTGGAATGTTTGTCCACTCCTCTTCAATGGCTGTGCAAAGTTGCTGCAGAGAGGCAGCAATTGGAACACGCTGGCGTAAATGCTGATCTAGAGCAGCCCAAATATGTTCAATGGGTGAGATTGCTTTTCTGATATGTGCCTGAGCCCACGCGGTATCCTTTACACCTTGATGCCGGTTTTTGGTGCAGTGCTGCCTGACGGGGTCCTGGGCATTCAGTGTTGGTTTTCGGCTTTGCCACTAGCATGCAATGATTTCTCTAGATTCGCGGAACCCTTTGATGACGTTTTGGATTGTAGATGATGAAAAAAAAATGGGACAAGGGGCACAAAAAACTGTGTAAGCTAGTGGATACTAGCCCAGGTTTTGTGTGTGTGTGTTTGGGGGCAGGTCAGTGTCACGATTGGGTGTTTTTTTTTTCCGGGAGCAACTCCGTTTCGCCTTTGGGTTTTGGCCATGGCTTTCCGCACTCCAAACAAATATGGAGGCAGGACATCCACTGCACTGTTTGTTTGTTTGTTTGTTTGTTTATTGTTTATTGAGCATATATATTACACACAGTAACAGATAGCCAAAAGGTAGGCAAAATTTATGAAAGGAAAATTTAAAAGTATGTAAAAGAAAAAAAGAAAACACTCATCATCACAGTTGTATGCTCAAAGGAGTAGGAAGAAGTAAACAACTTATCTAGTCCTACCCCTTATTGTATAGAATATAAATTGATCGTTTTCAAAACAAAGAAGAAGAAGAGAAGTCTACATATCATCAAATACTTTTACCATTGTGGTACTTTACTTTTCTATTTATACACCTTTCGGTTTGTGTATTTATAATTATTCTTTGACCTTTTTGTTTCAATTTCTCATAATCATTGTAATTACTGCATTTCTTGAGTACAAATGATAAATTAATCAAAATCCAAAACAAGAACAAAGAGCTGTAATACTAATTTTATAAATGTATCAAATGTATCTTCTTAATTGTGATTCTTATAGTTTTTTTGTACTGATCTTTTGAATTTATTTTTGAACTCCTCCAGTGATTTACTCATTTTCAGGTCCGTTTCAAGCTTATTCCACAGGTTTGGTTTGGTTTGGTTTGGTTTGGTTTTATTTGAACATAACATAAAACATATACAGTAATAATAAGGTAAGAGAAATCAGTCATCATTCAGCACAGTCATCATTAAAACAGTTATGTTCAAGGGAATAGGAAGAAGTAAAGAACTTATCTAGTCCTACCCCGTGTTATGTGTTTATATCTAATAAATAGTTTTTATATCAATCAGAAGAGAAAGTGAATAAGAAGATAGAAGTCTCTATTAAGGCTCATGCTTTACCCTTAACCATGATATTTTACAACTTTTGGTGTGTATCGGATTTTATACATACACACCCTGGCACTCTTGTGTCAATTTTCTCTTGTATTCATAATGGATATTTCCTATTTATCAACTTAGTTCTAATTTATCATTATATTTAACGTTTAGAACTTATCATTTTAACTCTGATTGATGTAGGTTGTTTGTACTATTTTTTTGAATTTGTTTTTGAACTCAGCAAGCGATTTACTCATTTTCAGGTCCGTTTGAGATTATTCCACAGATTAACACCTTTGATAGATACACTTCTTTGCTTGATGTTTGTTCTTGTTTTTAGTTTTTTAAATAAGTTGGTACCTCTTAAATCATAGCTGCTTTCTCGAATTTCAAAGAACTTTAGAATGTTTTGGCAGAGCAGGTTATTGTGTGCTTTGTACATTAATTGTGCAATTTTGTAGTCAACCAGGTCATAAAATTTCATCGTATTTAATTTGATAAATAATGGATTTGTGGGTTCCGTATATTTTGATCTATTAATAATTCGAATTGCTTTTTTTTGTAGTTTTAGAATCGGAGTGTGTTTGTTTTGCAAGCATTTCCCATATTTCCACACAGTAGTTCATATATGGTAATAATAATGAAGAGTATAATGTGTACAAGGATCTCTTATTTAGCACTTCCTTGGTTTTGTAGAGGATCCCTATAGTTTTGGCTATTTTTCTTTTACGTTATCGATATGCGGCTTCCAACATAGTTTTGAGTCTATTATTAATCCGAGAAACTTGGTTTCATTCGCTATTTCTATCTCAATTGAGTTTACCATAATTTTAGCTTGGTGTTTGATTGGTCTTGTGCCAAAACAATTAGCTTCGATTTTTCAGGTTAAGTGACAATTTATATCTGTCAAACCAGTTTTTAATTTGTTTAATTCGTTTTCTACGGTTGTCAGGAGCTGTTTCAGATTTATTCCAGAGCAGTAGAAAGTTGTATCATCAGCAAATAGGACACATTTAAATTGTTTTGTGACCTTGCAGATATCATTTATATATAGGATGAATAGTTTTGGACCAAGCACTGACCCTTGAGGAACTCCATGAGTGATTTTCAGTTGATTCGTTTTTTTATTATTGAGCTGCACATACTGATTTCTGTTTTCTAAATAACTTTTTATCCATTTATACGCTATACCTCTAATGCCATATCTTTCTAGTTTTTTCAATAATATACTGTGATCTATTGTGTCGAAAGCTTTTTTTAGGTCTAGGAAAACAGGTTGACACCTGTTACTGATACACACCTTTGCTTAATGTTTGTTCTTGTTCTGGATTTTTTGTATTGATTAGTACCCCTTAGATTATAACTGCTTTCTCTAATTTCAAAAAGCTTCTGAATATTTAGACAAAGGAAATTGTTATGTGCTTTATACATTAATTGGGC